>JAHLMK010000015.1:700767-1401535 GCA_019915135.1 Strobilurus pachycystidiatus
GGGAATGATGAGCGTAAGATGCATGCCGAGGTACATAAGGAAGTCGGGTGTGTTGGCTGGAGGGTCGTAGTCGAGCGCATAAGCAACGAGACCGGCGCCAAGGTCGCGCGTAGTGATCAGGTCCTTCGCGGACGGAACGTGCGGCGTTGTGGGAAGCAGTTTTGCGATGGGGGTCCAAGTTTTGGGAGCCATGATAGGATAAAGGCAGGAATGAAAGGTCTGAGGACAAGTCCCAGAACCTTTTATAACGGAACGAAGTTAGGCAAAAGAGGGTCCATCGGGCGATAGAAACCAAAAGGGGACTTCGTCACGGCGGCCTGGTACCCAGGATAAAGGTTCTGAACCACCAAGGACTATGTCGCGGACGACATTTCATAAGTCAAGGGGAGATGATACGCAGGGTACTATTCCAGTACTAGAAACGGGGAATTTTGCGATTCCTGAACAGCCCAAAGACCTTAGGAACCTCCAGTCAAGTACTTAGGATAGAGCACGCAGGAGTTACTGCCTTGACGCGGGCAAGCCTCCAGGACAAGGTCCAGGCGCCTTAACAAGTCCTTTAGGACAGGCGCGATCGAAACCTTCGATCACCTTCATCCGAATATCCTTATCCGCGCGTTGGATCCCTTTCAAGATCCCGTACCTTTGCGTGTACCTTGTACTACAGACGATGTGCTATAACCATTCGCACCCAAGGAGGGTCCAAGGTCTCCAGGCGGTTCAGTTCGAGCGACCCAAGACCTGCGCACCTCAACCCAAAGACCTGGAAGGTCCCGAAATAGTTCAAGGACGTCACAACCCTTTTGGGGAAACAATCTTCGGAGCTGTCAAGGACTCCGAACCGACGCCTTCCGCTATGCCGATCGATCATGATCCACGATCAAGGACCACCCCGAAAGCAGGGTGTATTACCACTTTAAGAAAGCACTCCCCTGTAGTGTCTGCGCTCGAAAGGACGTTCTTAACGATCTCCATCCAACCTATCCACAAGAAAGCAGGTGTCCGTAGGACCTTGCAACATAAAGATACCTAAGGATCGAAGTCCTTATCGGACCTTGATCTCCTGGGCACAAGGATTGTACCATACCGCCAAGGTGGCGTATATGGCTAAAGGACCAAGCGGCCTGTCCGCAGTTGTTTCGACCAGGGATAGCCAATAAGAATCCAGCACTTGTATGACTCGAAAGTCCGATGTATCCGATCCTAGAATAGATGCTTACTCAGTAGGAACCCACCAGTAGTATAAAAGGGCCCAAAGGACCCATATTTCAGCAGCTTAGAGCCCCCTCCAGTAGCCGCTAGTCAGACGCAGCCATTGTAGTGAATCTATCTCGAGTTTCGACTCATTTCTGCAAAGTACACAAAGACCCCAAAGACCTTTCCAAGATTTAAAGACATCAGGTGTTGCCAAACTCCTTGAAAGACTCGAAAGAACCTTATTCCGACGTACCAAGTCAAGTACCAACGAATCTACTTGGTGTTAGAACCTTGTATTCGCAAGAAGGCCGGTTTGCAAGTGGTTCTGCCCTGCACTCACGCTCTTTCGTGAAGTACTTCCCTTTGAGGAATAAGTCGAGTTTGAACGAGTGTTGTCAACGTCTGAGACACCTTCCGGAACCTTTGGTCCCGGTGCAAGACACTAGAAGTTTGGTTTAAGTGCAAGAAGGAGTCCTTATCGTTAGCAGTCCAGTGGCGTAAAACCTGCGGTAGCGGCCTGACGATTCCAAGACAAAGTCCTTGTACACCAGAGCACTTGATAGGTAGAAGCTACATTGCCTCGCGCTGTTTAAGGTCTTCATACGTCAAGAGGTTCGGCCTACGACTTCAAGGTTTTCTTGTGTCATTTCGATCAGAATCCCTACACCCCCAAAAACAACTCGTAGTTTAACTACAGCGATTCGGAATACATCTCTATTTCTCCATTACCCAAAAGCACCTTGTTCTCTCGAACCTTTGTGCACCCCAGCTCCCTTACAAGGAGTACTAGTTGTGATAAGGATTGATAGTGTGGTTAGACGATAGCTTCTTTTTCAGAGGTCTATTCCGAACTTGCACATCAACGGGACAACGATCGATGACGACAACAACGGGGGAGTAACAATGGAGATAAGTAACGAGATATGCAGAGAAATGATGGGTCCATTGATTGACAGTCCAAAAGATAGGCGGCGGAGGGCCGCCGTAAGGTGCAACCGTTTACACCAACCGGCAGACGCCGCGGTTGCGGGCAACGATGAACCGGCTGCGAGCCAGGGTCCAGGAGTCGGCATGGCGGAAGGCCGCCTTCGAGACACCAGACGTGTGGAAGGTAACAAAACCCCTGCAGGTTTGTGTCAGAAAGAAGATCAAGTTCAACTGATAGCGACATACCAATCATCGTGAACACCGATCCAGGTCCCAACGGTGACGCTGTACCAGTCCGAGTTGACGTTGACAGGGATGGTGTCGAGATCCATCGCGTCAATGGCTGTGATGGTCCGTGCCGTCATGAAAGAGCGAGCAGTAGCGGGCATGTCGCCAGCCGGCTGATCGGCAGGGATCACGATGCCGCCATGGTCAGCCGAGTCGGCGGCAACGTGTGCGGCGGCGGGGGCGGCGAGGCCGGGAGGCGGGGCGGTGTTTGCGACAGGCGCAGGAGCCTCCGCCGCAGGAGCCTCCGGCACGTCGTCAGCCCAGGAGGCGGCACACAGCGGGACTTGATGGGCGGCGACCTTCCCCATCAAGGACGTGGCGCAGCGAGTGCAAACTAATTAAATGTTAAGTCCCATTTAAAACAATTACATAAGAAGACGTACCAAGGGCGGTGGGTTCAGAGTCGCAAGACGACGAATCGGGGGAGGGAGTGGCTGAAAGAAAGGTAAGGCCGTCAGTTGGGAGATCAACAGGCAAAAGACACGGAAAGGACTTACCGGACTTGGGATCAGCAATAGGCTGCAGTGATTCGGCGACAACAGTGCCTTCTACCAAGAAAAGTTAGTGCACGTCGAGACTCGAAGGTGTCAAGCTGGACTGACTCGATTCTAGGGGGAAATCAGGGCGTGAATCAAATTGGGCAAGCGATGCCGACTTACCGGTCCCGATAGGGATCGTCATCCCGAGTTGACGCATCCGGGCAATGATAGCATCGAGTTCAGTGACGGAGAGCTTGGAGGTCGACATAGTGGTGCTGGAGTTGGTGGGGGGACAGAATCGAAAGGCAAGAAGCAAAAGAGTCAAGTCCGGGTTCTTAAGCACGGCGTTTGAGCGGAGTTTGAAAGTAATAGTGGCTGAAAACTCTATGGGCCAACTGTACAGCTCTCGCCGAGGCCGATGGCCTTCAGGAAATACAGTTCCACACTGTCTTACACCCATTGTTGATTTCCTCAACCTTGTCCTGATATTTCCCAACATACATCCCATTCCCTCGCGCTTGACGCAAATCCGTACCTGATTGTCCCATGCCGGCCTCCAAACAGCCTAAAGCTAAGGGCCAAGCCAAGAAAGGCAAGGTCCCCGATGACGGCAGCGCCAGCGAGGACCTTCGCATGTGGACTACGCCCGACCAGCGCGCACTGCTGATTAGCCTCCGTCCGAGCTACTACGACGCGCGAGCGCACGCCAAGATTGCCGCCTTCTGGCCACGCATGGAAACCGACTTCCTCGTCAAGTATTCGGCTCCCGATCTATGCGCGCAATTCGAGTTGCCCATTGATGGCTCGATCACCGGCATCCTCAGGGAGAAGAATATGAAATATCCCCAGACGTCTCTGGGGAAAATCAAAAGGGTATGTCATTGACTGAGTTTATCTTGGGAAATTCGATTCTAACTTCTAAGTTCCACGACAGAAGCTACGCACGTGGTTCTCCAACAACGATGAGATCAAGCGACCCCGAGTCCGCAAGAGGGACACGTACCACTGGGGAGGCGTGGCTGGTCGCGCGCACAAGCCGAAGGAGATATTCTCCAGAGCACACTGGGATGATCTCATTCGGCCGCACTATGAGCGCATCCGTGCCAGCGATCTCGCCACCGAGCTGCGCACTGCCCAATGTGCCATTATCAATCATCGCCGTACTTCCGAAAACCTCCCCCCGCTCTCTCCAGAGGACGTTACCGACACGATGACGCAGGATCTCGACGACATTGACGATGACGACCTGCCTGCACGCGAGCATCTCATAGTGTCTAGCGAGGCAACCGAGTTGGCGTGGCAAGAGCTGTCCCAGGAGCAACGAGACGAGTATGAAGAGGCGGCGGAAAAGGCAAAGGTGGAGAACGCGGCGCGGAAAAAGGCAGCAAAGGAGCGGAAGAAGATGGGTGGCGACGCACTTCCGCCCACAGCAGCGGAATATGCCGAGTAAGTCTTACAGCGCTCGACTCTCTCTAAGAATGGAGTTCTGATATGTGTTATAGGAACTTACTCACACGGCCCGTTCATTGTGACGAGTTCTTCAAGGAACTTGTGGATGGAACGGAACACACATATGTCCTTCTCAGTGTTGGTCCGAACGATCTTGGTGTCGTTCAAGTCGAGAGGTACGTGATATGTCTTCTTCAAGTGTAACACTTGTCTTGACATGGGTTTATCAGTACGTCGTGGGGACCGAAGAATCCCCTTGGAGCTACGTTTGTTGACGTGCACGAAGATTGGGAAAATGCCGTCAAGGAGCCTTTCAGGGCGTTTGGCAAGACTGTCTTTCGTGAGTCGTACATCTTTCTCTTCAATCCGAGGTTATACTGACCGGTATTTTACAGCTCCCGAGGTGTGCAGACGCCGCAACACCAGGCTCCCGCCGGACGCCGTCTCACCAGAAGACTCGTCCCCGTCTGCTCAGCCTGTATCTCCTGCCCGGGGACAAGAGAGCGTCGCTCCTCCCGGAAACTCCCCCACACGTCCTCTGCTATCTCTGCCCGCCGAATCTGCCCATTCTGACCCACCCGCGGCGATGCCACCTGTTGTACTATCCTCTACCGTGCCTCATTCTGCTGAAGATGACGTGACGCACCCTGAAGCAATTGATTTGAGCCCTTCCCAACCATCTACGGTCTCGATTAGTACGGTTGAGACTTCGCCTGCGTTGACTGCGGCGCACGCCGCTACGCTGGCTGATCCCTTCCCTCTGCCTGCAAACCTTGTCGTGCCCGGTCCGCTCTATCCTACGGCAGATGGACTGGATGTCTCTCCTCCGGCGGGCGCGGACTTGAGCAGTTTTGATTTTGCTGACATCTCTATGTTTGCGGCGGACAACTCGATGAGCTCAAACTCCATGTCTTGGGGAATTGGATTGGAGCCTGACACCATTCCCTCCCCACCTTCCATGTCCTGGGGCCATGGATTTGGTGACCCTTCTTCCACTTCCAGTTCCATGTCTTGGGGAAATGGACTCAACAACGCCACCACCACCCCCGACTTTGGTGATTCCTTAAGCGCCGGTCGATTCCCGGCTCCGGGTGGTCTGGATTCCGGTTTTGACATCGGCGGCCGCTCTGAGGAGGCGCAGGTCGACATGAGCAACGTTCTCGCCGCCATGAGCCAATACTTTGCCGACCTCAGTGTTCCCGCGGGATCAGACGTCAATCTCCTCCCTCCCTGTCTTCCGCCCATTGTCCCCCCGGGCTTTGATGTCTCTCGTATCTTTTCAAACGGAACGCCGGCGTTGGTGGACGAAGGGTCGATCCCAGTAGCGAAACAATATGACAAAGCGCAGGTTGGTGAGCACACTCCGTCGGCTGAAGGAGAAGAGTCGGGAGTAAATGGGGAGAGCACTGAGAGGGATGATCACGGTGAAGGATCGAGTGACAAAGGCGAAGGACCGAGTGACGGAGGCGAAGGACCGAGTGATGGACGAGGCGACGGCGGGGACCTGGAGTCGAGACAGAAACCTTCCAGGAAGGGACCCACCTCCAAGAAAAAGTCCGACGCCACTGCGAAACAGCAAACGACAAAACGCAAGGCCGTCGCATCAATTCCCAGCCCACGTGTATCCAAGAAGACTCGCGTCGCACCTCCTCCCCTTCTGTCAGCAGATGCTGGCAATCGCCGCCAAACTGGACGAACGCGTAAGCCAAAGGGACGGGAACCAACGATCCTGACTGCTGCTAATAAGGAGAACGTCCCTCCTTGGCTGGATGGGCTCGTGAACGGAATGCGATCGGTCGCTATGGGTCAAGATGCCGACGAGTGGGACAGGACAGTACTCCTGTACTCTCAGTGGGAGCGAGCTATGTTTGCTGAGGATCCTTACAGTTTGGTACGTAGGCTTGGCGCTACATGTATTCGTCTCAGCTGACCCTTAGTTTTAGCGTGTCCTGCCCGCCAGTGCATTCAAACCGGTCGAGCTCGTTAACTGGGCAATGGACGGTCACGACTTCGAGGAGACGCCGATCACCTCCGACAACTTCAACAAGTTCCAGGATAACCTACTCCGATGGTGGGACGAAATCCAGCCTGCTGGACGGCATCGCGAGGCGGGTCACATTCTACCCCGCAAGACCTATGACGCGGGACAAATTCGCACCCTTCGCCGAGGTGGAATCCATGGGCTTGTGAATGTGTTACTCGGTCTGTTCTGGTGGGGAGTGTCTGGCGAAGAGATTGCAACATGGCGCGCCGCTGTAGCAGACTTCAAGTCTTGCATTGAAGCCATGAAGTAGGATGTCTAGCAAGCTGTCAGGTATGATGTTTATGATAGTGCAGTTCCTTCTTTATTCTCCTTCGACTCCTTTACGATATACTCTGCCTAATTCTGTCTGGTGTCTTGTCCTCCCTCGGGTTATCTGATCTCTCGTAGTATTTATTTGTGTCTCCGTCGTTTATTTATCCCGTCGTGTGTCTCCGTCGTTTATCTATCGTGTAGTTATGCTTCTTGTACATACAGCCTTGTATCTTGGTGCAGTTTCTTGAATGTAAAACTTATTTATTAAAAGTCGTGACCCGCCGCCTTGGTGAGGCAGCCACCGACGTCGTCCGATGCTGTCATGAGACGCTCGGGAGTTCCATTTCCTCCTTGAACTTCCATTGTCACTTAGTCTCCTCGGCGCGCGCACCTTAAGTGACAATGCTGGAAAGAAGTGTACCTCCCGCAGGTTGACCACCACACCAAGTGGCGGTTGCGGGGAAATGTACTTCCATCGGGATGGAAAACTGACAAGACAGCAAGCGGCGCGGTTGCGGACATGTATTTCTCTTGAACTGGACCGCTGACGCAACCGCAAGTCACGATAGCGGAAATGGACTTCCCTGCTTTGGTGAGCCACGGTAGGGTCAGTAACGGTTCCGGACATGTACTTCCATAAGTTGCACGTAATCAGTATGTTTGTCGCGACAATGTCAATACCTCTTCCGTGGGATTGGTCCAGTCAAGGCAGAAATTGTACAAAGTTGGGTTTTAATCAGTGCTGAGGACGAGGCCATCAAAAGTTGATATAGAAGGGTAGTTGGCAACACAAACAGGAGGAGAAGCTGATATCAGGCATGCATGTCGTGTTCAGCATCCGAGATATCTGACACTAAGTAAGTTCAGTATCCGACATATCTGACACGAGAAACTGGCAAGGTTCGTACCTGAGAAACCCTTGTTCTGCTCCGTTAGCTAAGGGCGAACTGGAGATTTCGGTGATAGAAGGTAGATGGGTGCCCCGGACGCATTATGAGATCCTAACCGACGATGTTGATCGACTGCCAGCCCATTATGGAAGAGCGTATGTGCCCCCTGGCGCTATAGCAGCGCCCGCAACGGGCGCCGGCAGCGAGGAGCGAGCGCGGCCGCGCCAGGGAATGGAAGGATGCAAAGTGCATTTCCTGCTGAAGGTGTACGCTCTGCTATGTCCGGTGATTAGCGGTCGAAATGGATTTCCTGTTCAGTGGCTACGGCCGGGAAGAATTGTATTTCTACTACGGTATAGCCTGTCACAATACGTTGACGACGGCAGCTTTGCCGGCTACGCAAGCACCTGACCCTCCTGTTGACACTTCAGGTTCTCTAATATTGTGCTGGCAAGCACCAGCTGTAGCGAATGCGGTTTCGAGCAATTTAAACGCCAACGCAGAGGTGATCATTCTGAGCTCGATCTTCAAGATAGACGCTGAGCCCATTCAGGCGGGACCTTCAACCCATGGAACCACAGAACGATCCAACAACGTACCAAAACGTGTCATGATTCCCGCAATCAAAGACCACATTGTGAACCACTTGAGTATGCTATCTTCCCTTCACACTACATATTCGGGCGCGACTGAAGAAATTTTCCAGAACGCCACGGCGTCACAATTCATTACACAAACTTGGGCCAGCCTCAACTACCATGGTCAACGCTACCCTCCACCCTTCGTGAACACAAACTTGAGCTCGAGGGATGGCCAGAAGACGTGCCCCTTCCCGGGAAGGCAGGCTACACCCGGAAGGGCATCGAGGATATGAATGCGCCACATATGCGGCAGGTGTATATGGCATTGTCGGGGATTGGACTTCGTAAGAAGGGCAAAGGGAAGGAATTGGCACGTACACAAGCTGCTCCGGGACGGGGAAAGGACGACGAACCACCAGCAAAGAAGGCCAAACTAGTGGACTCATCGAAAACATCTCTACGCAAACATCAGCTGGTGTTCAAGCAAGTTCCAAACGGACAGTACAATACATGGTCGGGTTGATTTTCGAACTTGATGGGTCTAAACGCAATGAATACGTGCACGTGCACCCAATTCTACTATACTCAGATATAGCACGGTGTATGTAGATAGGTCACATAAGGTCACTACTTGACGAGAGTTCAAAGAATTTGAATCTGCTATATAGGTTGGGAATGCGATATGACGTTATAACCTTTTCCCCGTTGTCCAAGAATCAAGCCGTTACGAATCGAATCTACCTACCGTGGGTGAGGAACGAAGGATAGAGAAATTAACGCTTTCATGCCCTAAGACGCTTCCATCACCGAAATTCAACCTCCCCATCCCTTGCAACACATCTTTCTCCTCGCCCTCCAGCTCGATTCCCTAGCTCCACATCTTGTGGGCCAACAAGCCAAAAATGCTCGAAGGACAATCTGCGCGTCGGCGGCACGAGGCGCTGGGATTCTGATCCTGCGAGGGTCAAGAGCGCGGAAGGCAGATTAGACGACAATGTGGTTGTAGGCAAGGTTGAACTATCACTCGGAACCGGAGAAGAAAGAGGAGTATGATGAAGTGGGCGGAGAGGACGGGCAAAATGAGACGGTCCTTCTGAGGCGGTGAGAGAGATGGGACTGATAAAAATTGGGGAGAAGGGACCGAGAGAGGATGGCGTTGGCAAAGAAGCTGAACATGAAACTACAACCTTCCGAGGACGTGCTCGGGAATGTGAACGAGCGCATGGAGTCCGCCGACGTCTGGGCGCGGCGTGTTGGAGATGGCCTTAAGACGAAGGGCACTTCCGGATGGAGGAGCCCAGGCGAGCGACGCACTTTAAGCAGTGGGATATGAATCTGGATTTGGGTGAAGAAGGGAGACGGTGTATACTACGGACTATTAGCCAGAAACGCGAACAAGCTGCAGGAGTGAGCTTGCAGAAGGGCAGCATCCAACTTCCAAGGAAAGAGTAAGCCGGATGGCGAGCAAGAGAGCAATGAAGGGCGTCGCATAACAATCAGCAGTCGGGGATGAACTCAACAGCGGATGTACCGAGTCTCTGTGGGAATTTTGAGAGGTATTGGTCCGAGCGACGCATTCAATGGGTGGATTTGCAGTGCGGGAAATCGCGTTCTGATTCCAAATGAGTAAGGAGTAAGGATAAGTAGGTCGGCCAGGGAGCAAGACGGACAGTGGAGGAATCCATGACACGATGGGACCTGGCAAGGGAAGAATTGTGATCGGCCAGCTTTGTGTTCGACCATCACGACCACAACAATCAAAGTATTCCGTCGGCAACTTGCTGGACCTCCACGATTCGGAATGCGGGACACTCACAAGAGGACTTGACTTCAAGACCAAACAACTGGCGCTGGAGCCTGGCGCGACCTCCGCTGACTCGATGTGCCGCCAAGATACAAAAGAGCATAGGGTACGACGATACGGTACGTTGCAGCAAATCATCCTTCTGTGCATGTGTTGACGGCTGCCCAGCAGTAGGCCTGCCGTTTACACGTCGACATAAGGACTTCCAACTCTTGGACTCGGATGGCCTCTGGCCTCGTCCCGTTCTCTCTCATACGCGACGTCCAACATGCCTAAGCCTCTCATAAGCTGAACAAGATTGTTTGTGTTGGCTCGCTTGTCACCATTTATCTCGACGCGTCTGCCTCACACCCTACGTCTTCCGATCCCTCCGCCACCGCTACTCAGCACGTCATGCAGGCATTCCCACCACAACAAACACCCGCCATTCCTCGTACAGTTCTGATAAGGGTTATTTCGGCAACTATGTCCGCAGGATGCAGGACAGCAAAGACCCACCCCCTGCTGTTCAAACGAAGGCCAAGCTCAACAAGAGCATTATTACCTACTGAGAGCGCGATGGAAGCAGATGGTGGGGTATAGAGAGCACGTTTGAGGGTATTGGGTAAGTTCATTGATTGACCTGCTCTCTTCCATGTACTTAGATCTTATCAATTGTATCTCTGTCTGCGCAGACGACAACCGCCAATGACGCTCGCTAACAAAATTACGATTCCTGTCAGTGTCTTGTAAACCCGCCCTTCCCTCCTCGCGTCATCGATTCTTTCTTCATCTCACCCAAACCAATACGACATCAACAAGAATCAGGACCAGTGCCGTCTAAGACTCGGCCACGAGTATCATAATTCCGAGATTAGAATAATCCGTTCAAATTTCTCTTCTCACTCTCTTCAAAGTATTCTCAATCGACAAACACAGGTTTTCTGGGCGCATCCAAGCCAGAACCTGCTTGCAACATCTCCAACCCCTTGAGGATCGGCTATATGCACCACAGAGATGCCATACGCACGTTACGCAAGACTTTGCGGACCAAAGACTGCACTTGCGCATGACCACGTACGTGGCCATTCAAAGGTGGTTCACTGTCAATTTCCAATGTTAGATGTCTAAGGTGGTTCGCTGTCTTTCCAATGTTAGATGTCTACTCAACGTTGCGGTGTTTCACATGCCGCTTACAGGCGTTGAGATGAAGGCCTTTTACGGAGCTGAGGGAGGAGGGCCAAATTGGGTAGCGGTGTATTCATATTACGGCGCTTATATCACAGAGACCTCCTTCAATTCTAACATCCACATCTACGCCCCAACCTCACTCGAAGCGCCCACTCTCCCCACCAGCTGATGAGTTCGCTTGAACAGCCACCCCGTCGAGATGGCGCACCGCCGGGAGCGTCACTGCTGGAAACATCTGGGTCTCCACATACCGCGCGGACATCTGGAAGTCACCATCGACTAGCTTTCACGGCAATGATCGTGGAGGAGTGCTTAGGATACTGGGCAAAAATTTCTTTCAAGACGCCGCCGCTTGACTCCACGAAAATCACCCTCCAACGTGTTCTAGACGATGGAACAACATGGCTGTGGGTGCCGGAGGATGAGGGTAGACTCGAAGCGCTTGAACCGCTTACGAAGTTGATGGAGTGGGACAGGGAGCATCCAAACCTCGAGGCGCTTACTGAGCACTTTCAAGGACACGCGATTGAGGAAGTCCACTACCCAGTACCCTCTCGCACTCGTTGTCAGATCATGCTTGCGCGTCAATCCTTTGCATTGCGCGTGCGTGTCATAGCCTGGTTGATAATGATGTCTCCTGCGGTCCGGGATGGTCGCGAGTCCCTGGGACTCTCAGACTGGGGTCGGTGGTGGTTTTGCCGTGCATTGGACGCATTTTGCGAATTGACTGAAAATTTCGATGATATGGACCAAGACGAATCCGACGCCGGGGAGATTGCTTTTCACACTTCTTGGAACATCTGGAGGAAACCGGTCATCGTCACTGTTGCCCCATCAACCGCCCTGAGTTCCGAGACTGGTATTGCGTCCAACATTTCCTATCACAGGTGTCTACGTTACGTCGACCTAAGTGATGTTCACCTTTACAATGGCCCTAAATGTCCTTGTTGTGACAGCTTGTTGGTATCTGAACGCCTCTATTTTGCTATGGCAATATGGCCTTCTCCCCATCTTCCAAGAACCAAACAGTCACGAACGGAAGTTACCGTGAGTGAGGAACGAAGGATAGAATAGAAATTCTTCAACTTGTGTGACTGCCACTGACCGGTCCGACAATCGCGTCTGCCGCTCTTGATTGCCGGCACCCAATCTAACTTCTCTTTACACCACCACCATTGCTCATCGGAAGAAGTATGACTCAAAGGGTGTCGACAGTCTCAGGCGATACTCTGCCGGGAGGGATACACAACAACACTAGGAATGACTGTGTGCACATACTTGCTGGCCGCATGTTCGACTCTCAACGTGAAGAGTTCCTTACCAGCCAGGTTATTACGGTGTCTCGAGGGACGGGGCTAATTGTCGATGTCTATCCATATACGCCGTCCTTCATGAGCACCGCTTCGGAAACAATAAATCTACTGCATCTTACGGTCTTACCTGGTTTCGTAGACACACATGTTCATTGTCAGTTCCCGTTTCTCCAATTTGAGGTGCGGTCTTTCACTTCATGAACACTCGCAGTTTTTCTCCATTCGTACGCGGAAACCTCTTGGGAAGATCAAGTCACGAAGGAGAGTGTCGCAGAGCGCACTATCCGAGCGACTATACATGCAAAGAAGACCCTTATGGCGGGTTTCACGACTGTCCGGTCTGTTTCCCCTGTAATCTTACACAGAGGTACCGTACATTGAAACGACCACATCAGTGACTTGGGCACCGAAGGCGCCGGAGATGCAGACATGGGTCTTCGCCGTTGCTTGGCCGGTCCAAATCCAATGATACCTGGACCGCGTTACTTCACAGCTAGTCGGGCTATCGTTCCCCCAGGGAGTTATGGTAAGCGATGCGTGAATGTTCATCGCCTCCTGCAAACATATCTTCTAGGTCCGAGAAGTACAGTCTACCCTAGTGCGGAAGGTGTAGAAGGCATAACAGGCGCTGAAGTCGCCGGAGGTGTTGAGGCATGCATCAATGCTGTAAGGAGACAGATTGGCGCTGGTGCTGACTGGATCAAGGCAAGTCTGACATCGTAATACAGCACCTCATTCACTCATTCTCTCATGTATGTCAGCTGTACGGCGGTAAGTACATCAGACGTTCATATGTCTACAACTACCTCAGGCATTTTTAGACTATCCCACTCGTGCTCGCATGGCTAGAGTTTCTCCACGAACAGCATCGTCCTCTTTACCCACCTTCACCAAAGCAGAAGTAGATGCTATGGTCGACATTGCCCATCAAAGCGACGTCAAGGTCGCCGTCCATGTCAACACGTCCCGCGGATTGATCAACTACCATAGAGTCGTAGACTCCATCGAACACGGTTGTCTTCTACACGAAGGGGATGCCATCGCGTTAATCGCTTCAGATGATTCTGTGGTATGGGTCCCAACCCTCGCCGCCTACTACCAATTCTCGGGTTCTCGACCTGAGATGTGGAACGGGATGCAAAAGACATTCAGGGCCGCACTGGAAGCTGGGATGGACAACATAGCGTGTGGAGGCGACACTGGCGTGTTCAATCACGGTGAGAATGCTTTGGAGATGAAGATCATGGTGCGATTAGGCGCGAATTACAAAAGAGTCCTTCGATGGTGTACGCTTGGTGGATGGAAGTGCCTTCGTCCTGCTAATTGGGAAACGAGTCGCGAAGGTATTGGTGGCGGCGACCACGATCATTATTTCGGCGCCATCAAGCCAGGTTGGGCGGCTGACTTGATAGCACTCGAAGGAGACATCGACCAAGATTTTGAAGGCACATTGGACAGAGTGAATTTTGTTATGAGAGGAGGAAAGGTTTATAAACGTGGTGGAAAGGAAATGGTTTGATATCTATACGTACATGCGACAGTACAGCAGCGAGCAAATAATTTACAACACAAAACAAAACAGTAACACTGAGAGGAAAATTACAAAGAAACATACTAGATCAATGACAAGCCAAGAATACAAGAACCTCTGGCAGTCTACGCATCGATCTTCCTGATCACACGCTTGTCTCTCTCACCCACAACCTTCACAATGCCTTCGACCTCCATGCTTTTGATGACCTCGCCAAACTCGGCGGAATCCACCTTCACACTGCTCTGACCCGCAAGCGTCTTGACCGCATCGACCCACTTGACCCCACGACCACCTCCGGATGAGAGGATCGTCAAGATCTCCTTGCGCATATCCTCGCGGAGTCTGCGCTGGCCCTGTCCAGTCCCAGTGTTGAGCATACCCATATCGATCTTGCCCGTCCGCGGGTCCATAGCGCTCGTCCTGATAGCCTCCCTCATTAGACGATATGCCTCCTGCACGTCTTCAACTTCGACCAAGGCGGAGAGGCGCATACGGGCGTGGCCCTCAGAGAGACGAATCATGCTCTCTAACTGACGAGTGGTGGCAGTGATACGCTTTTCGCTTGCCCGAGGGTCGTCGCCCATGTTGCGCATCTCGACGTAGGAGCTAACAAGCTCCTTACCGGCATCCTCGGAGATGACAGGATGCACCTTGTTTCGTGCATAGTCGATATAAGCCGAAAGCTCTTCGACCGGCTGTCAAGAAATATAATCAGCCACCATGCTATGAACCTATATTTCGAGACACTCACCAGGATATCGAGCTGGTTTGATTCTGGCGTATCTTCCAAGTACAATCCAACAAGATGTTCCGCAAGACGACGATCGAGCTGCTCCTCGACTTGGTCCAGCACGAGGTAGAGCAGGTCGAATCGAGATATCAGTGTCGGTGGTAGATCAATGTTGCGAGTAATGGGCAAATCGACATCATATCTTGACCCAACAGGATTGGCAGCAGCGAGGATGGACGTCCTGGCGTTCAGCGTCGTGATGATACCAGCCTTGGCGATGGATACGGTTTGTTGTTCCTATATGAGGAGAAGTCAATTGACAAGCAGTTGACATTGAAAAAATCCGTACCATGACTTCGTGAAGCACACTTCGAGTGGCATCGGCCATCTTGTCGAACTCATCGATACAGCAGACACCACCGTCACTGAGTACTAATGCGCCACTAATCAAGAGGTCAGTCACCAGATGATTTAGGAGGTGATCAAGTGCACCTTTGCAGAACAAGTTGTTTCGAGTCAGGATCACGAGTAACATACGCCGTCAAACCGACAGCGGATGAACTCTTTCCAGAAGTATAAACCCCACGAGGAGCGATCTTATGCACGTACTGAATAGACCTCAGTAAGTAACAATCAACGCGGAGAGAAAACTGCTCACCTGCAGGATCTGCGACTTGGCTGTTCCAGGATCACCAACCAGTAGGACATTGATAT
Source organism: Strobilurus pachycystidiatus (assembly GCA_019915135.1). Classification (NCBI taxonomy): domain Eukaryota; kingdom Fungi; phylum Basidiomycota; class Agaricomycetes; order Agaricales; family Physalacriaceae; genus Strobilurus; species Strobilurus pachycystidiatus. The sequence goes on from JAHLMK010000015.1 coordinate 716,140, forward strand.
CTCCTCGATATCTTGGTCCCCCAGCGCCACCACCCTTCGATATGCTCTTGTTCGTCCCACCAAACAGCTGCAAAAGGATCCCTTTCTTCACGTCGTCCATCTCCCAGACCGACGGTGCGAGAGAACGCGACAAAATGTCATAAATATCAGGCTTCTCGCTTAGCTGGCGGATTTTCTCCTCCATCTGCGCGCGCTTCGACTGGGCGCGGTCTTGCTCCGGGTCATCACTCTCGCCTTCGTCACCTCCATCGCCCACTCCCGCCTGGTCCTTGGTGCCAGGCGACCGTGTGGACTTGTCGAATCCCAGACCAGTTCCGCCGCCTAACCGGAGGTGGACGACGTCCAAGTAAGTCTTGAAAAGACTTTTCATGGTTCGCTGGTTGGGATTGACGCGTACGGGAACGCTGCGGAAGATACCAGTGATGACCAGTCGGTCACCGGGTTTCGACACGTCCACCAGCTCATCGTACACGCTCAAGGAAACGGTGTGTGGCGTTTGACCATCGGGGACGGCATCGGGTGTTTCCTGGAGGCGGATGACCTGGCGATCTGCGAACTCGCACCGGTTGTGCACGAGAGACATGGTTCCAACGGAGGCGCAGACATCACGAGGGCAGCGGGCAGGCTCTTCAATCTTGCCTCGGTCAATCTCGACCTGAACAGTGTGCGAGCATGTCAGGCAGCGGAAGAATGCAACCTTCATGTCGGGGATGACGGGCGTAGCGCGAATTACAAGGCCCTTGATGCAAACGAGCTTGTCCGTATCTGAAAGCGTTTAGATGGGTACAAAACAAGCATGGAAAGCATACCGGTCGGGTTCAGCTCACGCATGTTAACAGCGGGCATCCCAAATGGTCGAACCTTGTATACTCTCTGCATGATCTCTCCGATCTCCTCGTCGCCTGCTTGTCCGTCCATGCCTTCCACGCCGTTCTGCTGATCCAGGTCCGCGAGTTCCAGCATTAGATCCTTGAGAACCTGATCCATTGCCGGGATTACTTCCTGAGGGTACTTGACAAGCTGACCATAAAGCTTTTTGGACGACGGGTACGCCAAGAGGTTCTGCATGTCCAGGTTGAGGTTGGTTTGCCCGGTCGTCCGCAGCCTGCGTAGATACCCCTCATAAACCAGCGTCTCGCCCTCCCTTGGAGAAGCCATAGGGCGCGTGGCGCGGCCTTGCTCGCGCTCCCATTGAACGCGGTATTTGAGCTTGAAACCCTTCATGAAATCGCGTGCCATCTTCATGGTTTCCGCAAGATTAACGGTGGTGCCCCAGATCGCGCGAATTTCGTCGGGCTCGTCAGTGGGAGGCCCGCCGGCGGCAGAAAAGGTCGCTTGGGAAGCTGGCATGCCTATGGGAGCGTCAGAGTTGAAGGGGTCGTCGGATTTGGATGGGTCTCTCGTGACGCGTCGGCCAATCGAGCTGGGAGTGATGGCGAGGGAGGAGTGAATGTCGCCGCGTCGGTTACGGGGCGTCCCTTTGGGAGTTGCCACCTTGGTCGGGCTTCTGTAGAACAGTTAGATCAGCGCTAAGCAGTGTAGAGCCTGCGTACTCTGGATAAGCCATATCATCCGAATCGGGCGGCGCGTCTTGGCCAGTGCCGCGTTTTCTGGGCGATGAGCTCGGGAAGTGAAGTGGCGACGAGGAGCCATCTGCAGGATGTTGTCAGAGGCGAAAAAAAGGGGCAGCGAAAGGGCGAACTGTGGAAAAGAGGTGATTGCTGCTGCCTGGGCGTAGACAGTCCTACCGCTCTCCTGGCTATCATGCCTTGCATCGGGGTCGCGAACGGCGCGCTCTGCTCTCTGACTCTCCGCTTCGATGGGCTGCCTGCGGCTGAGGGTGTCACCGCAAAGAAGAGCGGGGTCGCGTTGTTGCCCGCGTCGGAGTTCAGCGGCGTTCCAGCAACATCGCCGCCGTCCATGTCGATGTCGTCGTCTGGGCGCGCTGGGGAGGACATGATGGTGGTAAAAGCAAGAACGGTAACTTGACGCGACAGCACGCGACGTGACAATCGTTACGGCGGAGTTTCAAAGGCTCTCCTGAGCCAAGATCTCATTCGACCACCTTGGCCAGAGCAACCATGATCGCCGCGTCGCCTGTCGATTTGGATGATCCCAGCGAGGTGAGCCCTGCCGAAAAGTCAAGTCTCTACTTTCTCTGACGCGCGAAACCAGACCACGTTTGCCATTCCGTACTGCGAAGGTGGCGACAATTATTGGCTTGTGTCTCCCAGCGGCTGAACGATGAGTAGACAGTGACGACGACTGGGACGAATCATTTGAAGATGACCACGACGCCGGGCCGGATTTGAGGTGGAAAGCGTACACGCAGGCTTGGGAGAAGTGCCTCGACAGGATACAAGTGCGTTCTCTGTCACATTCCGGCCGCCTACTGACGACGGCGCAGACCATCGTCCGCAAACTACACGAGCCTGTCGTAAAAGCCATTTCACACGAAATCGAAAAAGCCTATTCACAGACACTCCCAGGTCTGCCCCATCCCGAACTACCAGTTATCGCAGTGTCCAGTGAGCTTGCACTCGTCTGCATTTCGCTCATTGTCTGATTTGTGCGTAGATCCCGCCGGAGGCACAGCCTTCCTAGACGAACTTCGACGTGAATTGGATCCTGAAGAGGACGATGCAGAGCCATCCATGTTCACCAACCACATCTCCCCGTCCCAATGCCTCAATCTTACGGCAGGGATGAAAGCGCTGATAACTGGCTTCACCAATCGACCACCGGATAAAAAGAAAGGTGTGTGCTCATCAGCTCAGCAACTCGTCTTCTCACTCTGTCTTCCAGTACGCGCTTTACCGGCTTCAACCTCATCAGCAAGCTACGATATCACACTGCTAGACGCGTGGTACATGGCTGTAAGAACAGACAGAGGTAATCAGCGTTCTTCCTACGTATTCAAGTGCGAGCTGACGAGTTTTAGAACGACGGAAGAAACCACTCCCAAAGCTCCTCGTCATGCTACACGACTTTGAACGCTTCGATCCCTCTGTGATGCAGGACATGCTCTATATCTGCAGCTTGCATGTTCCACAAATCCCCCTTGTTTTCGTTGTATCCCTGCTGTCACCGCAGTCACCGACCTACCTGCATGTAACATATCCACGCTCCACGCTCGCAGTCCTCCGAATACGACAGTTTTCTGTTCCGTCAGGTCCTCGCCTTCTCGAGGAGATCATTCTTGGGGTGTGTATACCTCCCTCTACGCTGAGCACCAATACTCACTTCTACGAAGACTTTCTTTAGCCGACACGAAGAACCAGAGACTGATATTGTGCTTGGCACCTCCGCATTAGACTTCATCGCCGATTATTTCGAGCGCTATGATTCTTCCACCGAGGGCTTGATCCGTTTGATCAAGGTATGCCCAGCTTGAACTCTGATAGATCCATGAATCTCATGAAACCAGTTAGCCTACCTGAAACATTTCACCAACGAGCGTCTTAGCTTGCTCTGTTTCGAGACGCCAGACCTTCAATCTTCAGCACTTCCTGACGTCTTATGCACACGCCTGGCAACCGAGAGAGACGATATCAGCTCATGGACGCTCGTGACACTATCTAATCAAGTGGTCACCGCTCGAGACGTGTTCGCCGAGGCCGCACAAAAGAAGCACTTGGGCTTCGGGCTGATGAAGCTAGTGTATGACTTCCTCGGGGAACAGGGGATACGAGATCCAGAGGTCACACTTTTGGGTATCGCTCGTAACCTGTTAAACTCCAAGATGGTCGAGGTTGTCAAATTGGCCGAACTGATTAAGTAAGGATGCTGTCATTTCACTACATTTTCCCCATGAATGCTCATGAATTTGTAGGAATGTGGCCCCTCCAGACTTGTCTTCTCTATTGTCGGAAGTCCACGAGTACATGAGTGATGCGGACTCGGAAGACGTGGAAGATATGCCGGCGCTGCTGAAAGAAGAGGGCTCGCGCAACTTCGTCCAAAAAGCGAAAGCCGCATCCTCCCGACTCTCGGATTGGCTTGTTGATTATATGACGTGAGTTGCATGCCCTCCAAGTCGCAAATCATTAGCGACTCATGCATCCCTCAGCGAATGCGCGCGCCCATTTGAAGAGTTGGTACTATGGGAAGTATGGTATACGGGTCTGACGCCGTACCCGGCAGAGGTACGCACCGTTTTGTTTTCTCCTTGCTAACTCATTCTCAACTCGCTCTCCCTATCCTAGCTCATCAACCCCTCCATCCGATCCACGCTTGTCGGCGGACTCCTCCGCCCACATGACTTCACCTCTGGCCCAGAATCCCAATCAATCGCCGACCACCCGGACACGAGCATCCTCTTCCAGCGGTATCTCGAGAGCGGGCGTATGATCAACGTGTACGACTTGTTTGAGTCATTCCGTGGCGTGCTGGAGATGCAAAGGCAGGACGCGAAGAAATCTGCACGGGGCCGTGGGTCCCCGAGGAAGGTGTATGGGTCGCCCAAGAAAGGAAAGGAGACAGATAAAGGGAAAGGGAAGGAGAAGGCGACGGACAAGAAGGAGGAGGCGAGGTGGCAGTTGAACTGTCAGGCGCGCTTCATAAGGGCGCTGCATGAACTCGACTATATGGGCTTTGTTAAGCATACAGGAAGGAAGCAGGATCATGTTATGAGGACAGTTTTCGAGATTGGTGGTGATGAGTAGATGCTACGGTTTACATTAACGTTTTCTAGTACCCTCCGCGCACCTTTGCTGTAGACTGAATGCCAAGCTAAACAATCGAGACTGATTTTATAGCAGGGAATCATGCTGGAAGCGGTCACTGATCGTTCATTCAAGATACTAATAGACGGATAGTGAGCGCTTCGCGCCCAGATGAGACATCAGTGATCAAGATTCAACATTGCCGCCTCTTGCTATTTTGAGACACCGACGGGATCCCTTTTCAATGAGTTACGACCCACACAGTTCAGACTGCTTGCTACCTTCTTTCGGCGCCCGTGATGTCGCACTTATCTAGAGCACAATCTGACGACTCAGTCAGATGACCACTCGCAGCACGTATTACTACACATTCCATTCTGTGAATGCGCCGGCACAAGCAGGCTCAGACTTTAATATGTGGCCACTTTCAAATCATGTTGCAGCGTCATAGAGACTTCCGACGATCTTCTCAATTTGCCCGCCACCGTTTCTCCCGGGCACAGGAACGTACGGGATCCGTTTTCGCCGAACACTGCTTCCCTACGACCTGGGTTCGCAGGGAATGGGTGCGAGTCTGGGCCCACGGGGCGAAGTTTTGGCGGGCCAAAATCTATACATATGCTAACTTATGGCATGTAGTAGATCTATTGGTTGAGTACAACACGTCTTTCTCTCATGTCAACGCCACACTTTCAAGCTTCCCGATTTGGTCACCGACTCACAACAGTCTCATGTACAAATGAGTCAGAGAGGTCCATCCCATTACACCGATAAACTAGAATAATAATGCAGAAGATAACGTACTTGAGAGGCAACAGCAATATACACAAGTGCGCCAAGGTAGTCTAGTGAGGATGCAAGTAGACATATAATACAGTACAGATGGTATCATAGAAGGCATGCATGGTATACATATGGGTAATCCGTCAGAGAGAGAGAGAGAAAAAAGCTACTACGTGTACAACAACGAGTCGATCCGAAAATCTATCGTGGCCCGACGCGAGGCCACGGTGGAACCATGACAGTCTGGCGAAACAAGTCCATATCTTGTCGATAGGAAGAATCACGTCAACGAAGTGTTATATGCTTCTTGTGTTTTCGTGAGCTGATCCTCTAGAAACGTTAACGACAAAACACTCACTGGTATTGAGCGCACTCACTCATATAAGGACTTTCGGGCGAGAAGAAATAGAGCAACTGGAATCCGACGCGAAGAGTCTCCTCGATACCCGCGATGCTGAAGTTCTTGCTATCATCGAGGAGGACGTGCGAGCTCCGTAGACGTAGGATCTCTTCGATGAGGGCTTGAATCGCGATGCTAAGAAGCGCCTAGACACGGTAGAGGTTAGTATATGAATACCCAGCAGGAGAAGAAGATCAATTGACTCACCCCCGTGATCGGATTCGTGCACGTCGCGTCGGTGAGAAGAGTATAGCCCCAATGGATCATAGAGTGCGCAGCCAGTACACAGTCTCTCCTTGCCCTAAACTCGGTCGAAGCCGGAACCTGGTTTAGCTTGATGGTCGCAGCGTACACCAGGGCGTGTACGAAGAACAAGGTGGGCTTCGAGTGCTGTTGAGAAAGCGGGGGCAAGGACTGTCCGAGCTGCACTACCAGCCTACTCAAAACCTGGTACGTGTGCGGGAAGTTTTGCGTGTTACGACCTAAAACCATTCAGGTCAATAATAATTCGCATAGCCATGTCGGATATGACTTACCGGCTATCCATTGCCCATAAAAATATGTCGACTGCTGAAGGAGGACAGCCGCTTGCGCAGTCAGCGCCAAGACGGATTCCGAGACGTCAGCGGTCGTATTCTGTCGGAGGAATGAAGTCACGGTGTTTGAAGACGGCTGTGGTAACACGTTCTAGTCCCAGAGTCAGCAACTTACAGCTAAAATAAAAGAACAGCTTACATTCTCGTATTGCTTCTTGTCCAGCGGCCACGGAGTGTCAATCTGGAACCCCGGAGCCTCAAGGGGACCGCAGACCTCCGAGGGAGCGTCCAAAGCAACGCCGAGGTTCTTGCACAGGATAGCCACCTGCCAGAACCCGTCTATCCGCTCGCCCTCCTCGATGGTGTTCTTGGCAGGCGGAAGTCTAACCACGGTTGACTCATCACCGGAGGAATACAGGACAGCAGCCGGCCGTCCGGGTTCTGAGTGAATCTTGTGCAAACCGCAACCTAGGGCGATAGAGAGGGCGCTACCTGCGTGAATACGCGCCTCCAACAAGTTACCCAGCCGTAGGAAGTAGTACGACAGCAAGACCTCCGCCTGGATGGTGTGCATGTACTTTTCTGGGTGATCAGACGTAAGCCCCCATGCGGTGTGCTTAAGCGCCACAGTCAAGTAGGTCCGCTGATTCCCAGCGCAGTGCTGGCGCTCTGGTGATAGAGGTTCTGATAAGTGACACCCCCATAGGTAGATCACAGTCAGAACCGAGGTGCATGGTCGATTAGAATCTCCTAAACGGAGCGCCTGGGTTGCAGAGCTGTAAAAGCTCGACGAATGGAGGAAGAATCCGAGTTCTGGCGCGTATTTGAAGAACGTGTCGATGCTATTGGGCAGTTTTTGATTAGCATGTGTATTTGAACGAATCATTTTGACGACTTACAGACTCCGCGCTATATGAGGTGGCGGTTCCTTTGAAAATAGTGAGTCAAGGTATTGACTTTGTGGGAGGAGGAATTGACAAACATCTTGAGCGTAGGGAGGCGACGTGCGTCTACCTGAAGACTCCGACGTTCCGCCTGTTTCATAGTATGAGTATTGTAATGGGCGTGAAACAGGGAGGGGAAGTTTACTCGGCGGGGTACCGGGTGACAGAAGCGACGAGTATGGAGAGGAGGTGCTTGCGCCCCATGGAGCGTCGGATGTAGATGGGGGATACAGAGTCAACCCTGGAGCGTGCTGGAGAGGCGGGGCGGTCTCGTCGTATGGATGGTGTAATACGACGGGGGCTGGGAGTTCAGGCTGTTCGAGGTCTCGTAGACGGGCCTCTAGACGGGCGACCTGGTCCTCGAGCTGCTTTGTCCTAGACCGCCTCGGACTGTCCGCGTATTCACACTCGTCGTCCTTGGGGTGTTTGAGGCACGGTCCGCATATCGGTTTCGCGCCGTCGCATTTCTGAGGAAGAGTGGATTAGTAAGGATGGTGAAGCACGCGACAGAGAAACATACGATTTTGAGAAATCTTAGAGAGTGTTAGTAAGAAGGTAAGAGGTGGTAAGTACTGTCACGTACCGGCAGGTCAGACAGGCCTTTCCCCGTTTCAAAGGTTTCGATTCCGTCGTGTGGCGAGCTGCAGCCATGCAGGGGGGCGATGGTAGGAATGGAGTCAAGATTGGAGAAAGTCATCTTGGAGGGTCTTTATATAGTGGGCGATCGACCAGAACCTTGACTTTAGCACCGGATCTGGAAATAGCATGTCGAAAGACCCTCCGTCGATGCAGTGAAGAAGGCACAGCATGCATCATTGTGGACAAAGGGAAGCCGAAGGGAACCATCACTCCGGATCTCGGCTACTATACTCGCGTCCCGTGACCACTTGCCGTGTATGTCGACTGATGACGCATCGCGGCACAGTAACCGTCGCTGCATGTTCAGCCCGAGTCATTCCCGGCCTTTCAACCAGCTTTCGTCCGTACTTCTAGCTTGCATCTTGCATCCATTCTCGCCTACCGTGTGCTATCTTGCTCAGCATCTGTGATCTATGACTCACTTAATGGACCTTGGCCGCTTGACAGATTGGCTTGCTAATCCAATTTCGATTCTGACCGTCGCCTTTCGCATCGGACACATACGCAAGCACTTCCATTTATCAGCCGCTCGGTACGTCGGCTCTCCAACTGCTCCCGCCCTATGAAAACATCCTGACATGGCTCAGGATCACCCTCAGTGGTGGTCTTGGCTTCGCGGCGTCCCCTCCCGACATGGATTTCCACTTTGGTCGTCAGTGCGCAGTACCGGGTGAATCACACTCCTCGTGTCTTCTTCCTCGGCTGTACCCGCGACGGATCAAAGCCTCGGAGTAGTCACCCATCCCCAACTTTCTCTCGCTTCAGTCGCACTTTTTCGCTGCACCCCGCGCTTTGGGCAAAGGGGACACGCCTCGAGGCGCCTTCTGAGTCATTCTGAGTCGGAGCGACTCTCAACCTTCGCGTTCTGCACTCCACAATGACATGGACTTGAAATGGACCCACGTCAGATCTCAGGTCTGGAGGCGAATCAGATCCTCGTACCCAACACCTACGATCACCTCATGTCGACCTGAGTTTCAACTTGAATCTCTTGGGTTCTGCAATTGGCAGCAATCGAACCATAAATGATACCGCACTGGCTCCGACGGAGGATAGACTGCCGATCCTTGCACTGCTTTTTTCAGGCACTAGGACCCTGCACTCCAACGGCGTATGATTTTCTGGATCGCGTCCGGAGGATAACCTTATTCAAGTGCTCAAGCTGCGCATAATGGAGTAGTGCATACGTGTACTATGTTCTGCGGAAGGCGGTGAGCTCCAGAACGTTTAGTGGATCGACTTTAATGTATGTAAATACACAATCCATAGCGGAACGTGCCATCTGAGTCACCTACTAAATGTTATTGTACATCAGCTGTACATGGATCGACAAACCATGTCCGGTGTTTTCGGTGTGCAAAACTGTCGAAAAAAAGTTCGGCTTCTCCAAGCCGTCCCCATGACATTCGGAGCTGCCCCAATCCCGCTCAACTATTAAGACTACAAATTGCTCTCCATAATATTAAAAGCGCCACATCCGGAGAATGCTGGTGCGGAAAGCCTCTGATGGCCGAACAATAGTAGCATCAACATAGGGGCCAAATCACCCCCAACATACAGACTATGAGAACAATTGAATGGCAAAGGCCGCATCACCACTGCCACGAAGCCCCACGACGATGGTGATCGTGCATTCCCGAGGGAACGTTCCGAATGATTGGCGAAGGGGACCCCTTGATGTATTCGGATTTGAGGTCCAAAATGATCCTTCAGCAGCCATCAGGAATCTATCAGCATACTGACAGGTGATCTAGATTCAGAGTAGGTCCTTGTTTACGTTCGCACGAACCTGAGATACCTTTCACCTATTCACGAACGCTGCGGGAGGGCTGAGAGACGTTCATTAATCAACCACTACCTTTGCGAAGTTTCTGACTACCTCCGCAGTTAACACATGCACCTTCCGGTCGGGGGCGGGCAGAAGCGGCGAGAAAGAGAGAACACCCGAATGCAACCCGAACGCGAGGTAGAGAGCGCATGACCGTGGCAGAGCTGCCGTCACTGTCAGTCCAAGGGGCGGAGCGCAGAGTTGACGCGACTCGGGAGAAGGCCGACGGCTGGAGACCCATTCGATACCCAGAGTGAAATGAATCGCGGAGTGGACGCGCGCGCGTACGGCTGAAAAAACCGCTTGCACTTGATTTTACCTTCTGTTAGACGCGACTCTCAGCGTCGCCTGGTGTGAAGACAAGCTCTCACCGCAGTGCGAATCGGACGGGGGAGCCCACACTACGTGGACGCGTCCTACTTCGCTACGTAGCCTATAATTATTGTTAGTCCCCGAACATCCCGAGAGTGAATCCTGAAAATTTCACGTACCACATGCGCCGCGTCAAAAGAACGTCAGGCGGTACGTACGCTGAAAATTTGCGCGTCTGGATAGGTGTCTGGCGTCTGGTGAGCACAACGCGTCCATGTGGCTGAGCACCAACCAGACGACGGGAGCATCTTCGCACCGTGGGTCCTTACGGAAAGCATTCTATGGGAGCAGTCAGTTAATGATGGGCCATACATGAATCCATCATTGCGCCCTGAGGAGCCATTGAGTGTATCGCGTACTCGCGCAATTCGTTGGTGATTCGTGAATGAGAGACGTCTGGAAATCTGTTGAATGACTGTGCAACCGGCCATACGGGATCAAGGCATTGAAGCGGCTCGCCATCGGTATCCAAGGTCGAACGACACCCAGATTCAGTCCCCATGCTGTCGAAGAATCATTTCGTGGTCTCCTATAGAGTCAACAATAAAGTAAGAGGGGTTCAGACAGCTAGGACGGAAACAACAATCACATAAACACTGATAGCTCCAACGTCGAGCAACATTCAAGAAGTTAGACGTCCGTAAGATACATAGGAGTGACGAGCGTGCCAGTGGCGCTTCATGTTGCTATTCACATTAAATCGCCGCCCACATTGAAAAAATGGGCACACAAAAGCTTGAAAGCCGTTCAAAACAAATCACAGATCCATACGAAAAGCTCACGGGTATCGCCAGTATGCACGTTCAGGTGCAGCTGCAGACTACTTGGGCGCCTGAAGCGTTTGTTGCACGTTGGACAGATCTTCAGCTTGTACGCTCGTATCCGTTCTCCTTCACTGTACACCACCTTCCTCGGCGATGGCTCTTCGTCGCCTGGTGAAATACTCTCGTCTCCGTTATTTAGGCGGTCGTCATTCGACTGCGGGCAATGTGGCGGAGTAGAGGAAGGTGATGAACGCCTCGGCTGAGAGGGTTTGACTAGCCCTGGCAAGAGATCTAAATGTACAAAGTATGTGTAAGCACAGTTGTAGACGACAAGGGTTCATTGCTTACCGGAGAACAGTTCATGGATGCCTGGCAGCGACGTTGCAATTTTCATAGTCATCGCCAAGCTGGGGGCAAACAGACCACAAGAAGCGTTGATATACAGAGCTCTGTGCGTCGGATGTCCGCCGGAGATGGCGTCTACTTGCTCAGATGGCTCCGAGGCCAATACCACGCATGATCCACATAGAAAGGACGATTAGAGGGTATGTTCGCCTGGGGAGCGCAAGTGAGCAGGATAACGTTAAGGCGTCTAGCCTCATGCCTCATATCGACATAGGAAGATGTCACTTTTGCGTCAGCGAATATCCGTCGTACAAATGCGAAATTCTATGAATTCAGCGCCCATCCGTCCTGTGCTGATCCTATGTGAAAGAAATTCGCACTACCATCTCGCCGGTGAAAATGTGAGAATAAGTTGAGAACGAGAAGCTTGAGGGAGTCAAGTGTACGCTTGTTGTCCTAGAGCACGCAGACTCCGGGCCGGTCTGTAAAGCACCTCGTACTTTCGAGACTCCGACAGGAAGAGTAATGACTGTGAACTTCCCAGGTCTGGACGATCTTGACAATCCAATCTGAGTCTTACCAGACCAGTGCACCTAATCTGGTACGCGGAAGATACAGGTGCCCGAAGCTCTCAACTTGAGCCGCTAAGATTTCAAAGATGTTCCTGCTAAGTAATGTTGTCAGGTTATACTTAGGCGAAGACAAGTCATGAGTAAGCGCAATCGTTAGATCACGGAATGCCTTCCGTTTGAATGGGAGATGCGGGTGAAGAACTTCCGAACGTCTGGACCGACCCATGGATTTTGGTTTGATTCGCCGATGATTGACAGATTCAGAGCACAGTGATAGGCATAGCAGCATTGTCTAATGTCTAGCATGCCGATGGAGATTTTGATCTATTTGAGTCCATGGTGGTCAGGCATGTAGTGCATTGACGAGTCGGAAAGACCCATATGCAACGCTCGCCGCCCCAACATAGATAACCATCCGGATGTTGAGTGGGTTTTCCGTCAAGAACGGGTACGGGACTATGTAGTACGCATGGCCGTCAGAAGTGATCTTGCGCCACAAAGTCATCACTCACAATGACCATTAATGGATGCGCAGTACTCGGCCCAAACAGCGTAAAGGAGTGCATACGCGCCAACGATGGGTATCGCATACCCCACGGCGTCCTTTCCGTATTTTGTCTCGAAGAGGGTAAAGTCGAGCAGAAGGGAAATGGCGGGAACGGCGTGGAGGGCTAAATCAACGGATAGGGGAATCCGCAGGAGCTTGAGCATCTCGGTGGAGGCGGTGGGTTCAGTGGATTCGGCTGCTTGGATTATGTACTGCGGGAGGAGGAGGATAAGGGGCCAGTACACTGAGGCGACTACTGCCTCCACCTATGGGTTGATGCCGGTGTGAGTTACATGGATAAGACGGAAGGGAATACAACACGCACGGGTAGCGCGACCATGAGGAGACCGCGTTTGAATGTTTTGAGGCCTGAGCTTGTTGAGCAGGTGTTGGGACGTGATGCAGGGAAGTGGTATCCTACCAGGAGAACGAGGAAACACGTCTATAAACGCGCTTGCAGACATAACGAGGAAAGCTAGGGAGAGTCTGCGTGTACTTTTAGAATATTTCTACATTGAATAGAGGTAAATCGCCCTACCCCTGGATAGTCAAGAACTGGAAATGGCCGCCCATTTGGGTGTTCACCATAGCCGTGATGGGGAGCGCGTCAAGAGCGTGAAATCCCCACGCCATGATCGCCGCTGAGATAGAGTGGAGAAGGAATGAGAACACGTAGTTGTTCGCCATGGCGCGCCGTAAAGTGGAATGGCGAGGGAAGAGAGTAAGTCAAGCCTGTCAGTGTCAAGGGAAGATGTCGGTTGATTTTGCCGTGATTGCCGCCAACCTTCCGACGATCCCGACTCCACCTCTGTCATAAGTATCTTGCCTCAAGTACTGTAACAAGTTGTGCGCGTCTTGTGTACATCCAAGTCCCAAAAACATCTTATGCCTCGGTAGCTCAAAACCCAGGATAGAGTAAGCAGATCTAACAGTATCATGTTTTCAGGGATCTGAATCAGGCATGATACGAACAAGGGTTCTACTCGAACGGTGGTAGGTACCAACGAGGACGGGCCCACATACACGGATGGGTGGTTGAACAGATCCATTGTCTCCCGGCTCACATATCTATCTGTCCATCTGCCATCCCCTTCCGCATCTTCGAGTTCATCTCGCACCCCCGGCCGCCGACGTTGCTCTTGTTGCGATTCCATCCCGCACATCAAACCCAACATCACCCACCTCGCACATTTCAGCGGCGGAGAGTTATTACAAGTGTGTTTCCAGGCTGTAGCCATCTGTTCGACACATCTAGTCATTACTATAGCTTCGTCATAGCATACAACATACACCGACCTCCAAAGGCCGCAACTAAATATTAGTATAGAAAGTAAAATATACAAGAAAACCCCGCAAGAAAACTAATCAGATGATCCCTCTAGTGCTTTCACAATTCCGAACGCTGCCCCTGCAGCAATACCACCGACAAGCAGTGTGCTCACGGCGCCCCAGATGATAGTGAGAGCATTGGTACCAGCACCTGTCACTCGAGCTTTGACAGCACCAAAGATGAGAAGAACGATGCCAGTGACGATACATGAGTAGATGAGGGCTGTGGCGGCCTTGGGGATGAAGAAGTAGGGGAACAAGGGGATCAGGCCACCCAGAAGATATCCCATGCCGATTGTGAATGCGGAGATATATAGGCGCTTTGTTGGGACTTCCTCTGCGAACGAATGTCAGACGGTGAAGGACGCACGGTGAAGAGATGACATACCGAGGCCCTCGCCGAACTTCAACAGGAACGCCGTCAAGCCCACGTCCTTGCTCCACCTCAAACCGCCCGACTCCTCGTCCGACCCTGATGCGTACCCATTGTTGCCTCCGTCAACCTCGACGTCGCGTAGGTTCTTTGCGACCGCCCGGGACGTAACTTCATCGACGCCAACTGGACCGAGAACGTCTGCAACTTCGCGTTCCATCTCGCCGGAACAGCTCCGGATGACACGCTCTGCGGTTTGCTTGTGAAGGTAGCGGTAGTGGTCGCGCTCTGCTTGGGATGCAAGGAAACCGCCGATGCCCATCGAGATGGCGCCGGCGATGAGCTCCGCAATACCGCCTAGCACAACCAGCTTCGATTCTCCGAGGGAAGAGAGTCCCGCTGTCAAGGCGAAGGGTACAGTAAGTCCGTCGGACAGGCCAATGATCCTATGCGGAGAGTCAATGTCAACCGCCGTCGCGACCGCTGCACAGAGTGACTTACACATCGCGCACAACGTCTGGATCGACGAGATGGCGGTCGTCGTTTTTGAGTTCTTTGCAGCAGACGCCGTCGGTCCTGGTGTCGCGCGCGCACTTGGCGGCGAGTGGGGTGGCGTCGGGGGTTGCTGACGCCTCAATGGGCCACACTGGCGGTTTGTTTGTCTTGACCTGCGAGTCGCGTGGCGGGAGGGCGACGGATGCGGCGGCGGCTGGGGTGGAAGACATTGTGTGGGATGTGGAAGTAGGTGGTGGGAGGCGGTGAAGAAGGCGAAAGCTTGCCGAGGATAATTTATCGCTGAGCGTGACGTCATTACGTGATCGGCCTCCGCCCAGTAAGCCAATGAGACGGCGATGATTTTGTGATTGGTTCAAAGGCATTTGCCTCCCATTGGCCAGTTCGCTGCCCCTGGAACGCGAATCAGACGCGTTGTTTTCTCTTCGGCATCCTCCTGTTCACGCCTTGTCAGCAACTTCAGGTAACAGAGGGCTTCCCCTTTCCCCATCACTCTGTACCGTCCCGAGATCCAATGGCAGTCGTCGCGATGGACTACCACTCCCGCATTGGACACTGCGCCCACCATGGAAGCTAGCCAGACCGTACTGGGCGACCAGCTGCCACGTTGGGCGACCGCTTTGCCACAGTGCGTATCTTGTCGATTACAGAGCGCAAATCCAGACCGAACTCCTAGGTCACCCATCTACGAGGATACTCGCGTTCTATTCTACGCTACCGCCGCCTGCGTAGTGACGTGTATCGACAGTCTTTGCTGTCCAGTGATTGTCGTATCTACAGACGGTCGTCATGAAACAATACCTCAGCGTGTCCTTCGTCTTTTCCAGCATACACGTAACCGTCTTCGCCTCCCGCGCAACCAGCTCCATGTACAATCTTCATGTCCATTACCGAGATGGTAACGGTGACTGCGTGAACGAAATCTTGCATGAAGTTGGTCTCTCTCTTCCTGTTGTTCGATGTCGTATCTTATCGGCGTTCAGAACGTATTGTTGGATGCATATACAGACGCGGACGACGCCCTACGTTTGACACCCTCGACCGATACCGGCTTCCGGGACGCTTCTTCCGTTCAGTCAGAAGATGTAGTTAAAAGCCAGTACTCAGGATTGAAGACGAACTGCAATTCAAGAGAGGCGCGATCAACCTTATCGTTGGACCTACCGGTTCTGGCAAAACGTCTAAGTGCTGGATTTGCAGCTGCACTGGCGACATATTTGGTGTACGTTCTTGGCCAGGAAGCAGGCTTTTCATTGAACGTGGCTAGTGAGTGATGCTATGTCCAGCCAGCCTGAGAACAGTATCTCATCACGCTCTTGGTACTCGTAATCAGTAGTTTGATCATCTTGCGGGACTAGGATCGTGAAGATGTTCGCGATACAGTGTATGTTCATTTTGGCCATATCCTCCGGGTTTGCCTGATAGACGTGACCAGGAAACAGCTTGAGCGCATTCACCACTACTTGCGATCGAGCAAGAACCTGCTTCAACTGAGCGTGGGACGCCTCTAGCGTATCGGACTGCAAGTAACAGTCTAATTGTGAAGAACCTCTCCACTCCTCAGGCATTGTTAAACACTGCCAATGGAAAGCTAAGAACGTTAGTTAACGAGAGTAGTGTTTGTGGAGCATTGCTTGCCATGGTACCCTCGAGATAGGCTTAGTTATCATTCAAATTTTATAGTCTTCCGTGTCATTGCCCTCTCGTCTTGCAGGCTGATCAGAGGTTTGGGGATGAGGATCATGGAGAAGGCGGGCCCGCCCGGGAACAGATTTAGTCAAAGGCGTATGACATACTGCTGAGTATGAAGCATGATGTATAAGTAGCAGAAAAGCTAGAGAAAGGAACCAAAATAGACGGACAATCACAGGATCGAAATGTTGATGTGTGGCGCCGTGGCAGTGCATCCTTCTTGATCTATGACCACCAGGGTGATTTCTCATGGTTATCGCGCTATCAGGCCGTCTGGACCATCAGCCTCACCATGAACTTCTATCTCATAGCGTGTCATTTCTCTTTTTCTTCCCCTCCCCAGCACGTCATCTCAGAATAAAATGGTGCCACTCTTCCTCCTCGGCTCACCCGCGCTTCGAATGGCGTTGGCACTTTCCTTATGGAAGCTGCTTCCTTTCCCATGGAATGCCAGAGCCACTTAGAGCCCACCATCGAGAAAAATGCGTAATATGTCCGACCTGATGGACAAGGTGTAGACTCCCATTAAAGCCAGGAGATTAGAGCTTCCACGGCTCCGCGCAAACTGCTAGATTTCCTCATGTCCTCGACGACCCCTCCTCTCCCTCAGGGCATCGGCTATGCCGTTGTTCTTGGACTCGGACTTCTCTTCGCGCTGGTGATGAACGGGATCAGCTGGATACAACTTCGTTTCTCGGAATTTTCCCCCAATTCTGCTACGGAGTTCAGCGCGGCCAGTCGATCGTTGAAGACCGGGCTGGTGGTTGCTGGGATCATCAGTTCTTGTATGTGGACATCTATATCTGCGCGCTAGTCTTGCTAAGTTGGTGATCTAGGGACGTGGAGTTTAACACTACTGCAAAGCGCTACTCAGTCCTACAATATGGGTGTATCAGGTGGATGGTGGTAAGCACATCAACTTTCCTTCATGTTGAGCCCCGATACAAGGCTAAAGATGCTCCTAGGTACGCTGTAGGCGGCACCCTTCAGATCGCCTTATTTTCGGTTATCGCAAGTAAAGTCAAAATGAACGCCAATCGGGCGACGACCTTCCCTGAAGTACATCTCCCTGCAACACCTCTCATCATCGCGCCTTACCCCTCCATCAGGTTGCATACATCCGATTTGGCACCGCCGGTCACCTATCCTTCCTCTGGTGTGGCATCGTATGCAATGCCATTGTGTCCTCGTGTATTCTCCTTGGCGGAGGCACTGTCGTTACTGCCTTGACAGGAATGAACGCCTACGCCGCACTATTCCTCATCCCAGTAGGCGTCGCAGTATACGTTGCCACGGGTGGGCTGAGGGCCACCTTCATCAGCGATGCCACGCACACCTTCTTCCTGATCGGAATATTGCTATGCTTCTGCTTTACGTGCGTGCCTAAAGTTTATGTATTCAACTCATTCTCACCATTATGCTAGAGTATTCGCATCGTCCGATGTCATTGGGAGTCCGAAGAAACTCGCTGAGCTCCTTGCTGTGGCGGCGGAGACCGCACCTGTTGACGGGAATTATCATGGGTCGTATCTGACCTTCCGGTCACGACAGGGTGCGATATTTGCTGTACAGGTAAGCGCGCCGAGACGCTCCTCGTCACTTCCCGACTGACACCTTCGCCTAGTCTATCATCACAGGCTTTGGTCTAGTAACTTGTGACCAAGGTCAGTTTCGTACTATTAAATGTCAGTTTCACCGCCGCTAAGCCCATCTTGTAGGCTATTGGTCCAGAGCCATCGCATCCAACCCGTCTACCACGGCAAGAGCTTACTTCCTTGGTGGATTCGCGTGGTTTTCCATTCCCTTCGCGTGCGGAACTAGCCTGGGACTTTCGGCGCGTGCGCTGGGGACGTTTCCCGACTTCCCTATCTTATCGGCCTACGATGTCAGCGCAGGTTTAGTCGCTGTCGAGGCGGTATCTTACCTTCTTGGGACGGCTGGTGCGGTGTTGATGCTGCTGCTGGTGTTTCTAAGTGTCACATCCGTATGCCATCCTTGCTTGTATCCGGCTAATGAGCTAACAAGAATATAGGCGCTGAGTGCTGAAATGATCGCCACATCGACACTGCTTTCATACGACGTGTATCGTCATTACTTCAAGCCGAACGCGTCAAGCTCGGACCTGGTGGCTGCATCAAGGATATTCATCGTGTTCTGGGGGGTGTTTTCTGGCGCATTGGCGTCTATATTTCACGCTGTTGGAATTGTGAGCATCATTGTCTTTCTGCCACCCCTGGTACGACTGAAGCTTCGATTAGTCTCTTGGTTGGCTATTCTACTTCTTGGGCGTCTCGACCGCATCAGGCGTGTTCCCTATCGCATTGACGTTCTTGTAAGTCTTTCTGAGCCCAACTCAGTCTGGTCTAACTCGGGCATCGAAGATGGAAAGATCTTAGCGCTGCGGGTGCCGTTGCTGGCTCTGTCGGCGGAATGACGATCGCACTAATCGTCTGGCTAGCCACAGCTAAGGGTATTGGTGGGGAAATAACGGTGACGACGCTGAGTGATCAATGGGTGTCGTTTGCTGGTAATGCGGCTGCCATCATTTCTGGTGGGGTACTGTCGATCGGACTCTCCTTGTGGAGACCAGCGAACTTTGATTGGGAGAAGACGAGAAGGATGAAGGTTGCTGGAGATGAATCTGGAGATGGCTCGTTGAGGTCGGTCAGGCAGACGGATGAAAAGGAGAAGAGTGATGCTCCGCGGAGTCCGTCATTGGACTCGGAGAGTACGGGTGAAGAAAGGAATGTTGATGGGCTCGACATGAAGGCTCTGCAGCACACGTATAAGATCTATCTATGGATCTTCGCAGTCTTGACATCGGTCATTACCTTTGTTCGTATCCCTCCCTTCTCTTCGGCTTCGTGGCTAATAGAGGTCTACAAGATTGTACCTGTCCCGCTGGGAGCAGCTCCGTACGTCTTCTCTGACAAGTTCTTTGCGGGTGTCGTCAGCGTGATGTTTGTGAGTTTTTTCAGTTAATTTCAAGGCGCACTCACTCATACTCTACTCGCAGATCTGGTTGTTCCTTGCGACATTCCTCGTTGTGTTCCTTCCTGTCATAGAGTCAAGGCATGCCATAGCACGTATCACAAGGCATGTTCTACGTAGATAGATGGAATGTAGCAATTTACTGGGAAAAGTATCGATTTCGGTTAGTTACAAGGGCACCCAATCGGTAGCGGTGTTCGTGTCCTTACTTACTACTGAGTTCCGGTAATCAATCCACCTTTCTCCCGCACTGTCATGTGAAGGCCAATGCCGGTACACCGTATATAACACTGTAGCACCCAGAATCTCTCAGCAATGCCCCGCGAGTCGTACTCATATATTCGCCCAGGATTGCCGCACGCGGACGACTACAAGTTTCCGCCACTTCTTGTCCTCAAACCATCACCATCACCGGACACACTTCCGCCCTTACCTTCACCGCCGCGTTCGCCGTCGTGGCTGTCATCAGAATGGCGGCACTCGACTCATATCTTGCCTGCGGCCTATCCGAGAACGGAACGAGAGGTGGAACTACCGCAACGGCCTGCATTTGACGCCAGCACATCCAAGGAGGAGCGTAACAAGCGCATCGACGAAATGGAGGCGAGACTACGCGAACTCAGAGAACAGGAGCTGGGCGCAGAGAAAGGAACGCGGAAGGACGCGCTGTGGATATGCATGAACAGATACGTGCGCCACAAGCGGGACGGCAAGGGCGTAACGCTCTTCTTTGCTCATGCCAATGGTTTCAACAAAGAGGTGCGCCACGGATCTCTGATTGTAAATTTTTCTCACATGAAAGCAGATCTGGGAACCGACTATACGCAGCTTGCTGGATCGCAAACAGAACGTGTCCGAGATATGGGCCTGGGAAGCAGTCAACCACGGGGATTCGTCCCTCTTGAACAAGGGAAAGCTTAGCTCAATGTGTGCGTCGTTTTCCTCATTGTTAAATTCATGCTAATCACCGCTCTTTGCAGTTCATTGGCACGAAGCCGTTCGCGATCTGCTATATTTCCTCGTCCGTTACCTGCCAACCGAGATCGCGACCGACTTGCCCCTTCATGTTCCCCCAATTTCCTGCCCCGAGTATGTTATTCGCTGCGCAGAGGGTTTCAAGAAGCGCAAACTGGTCATGGTCGGGCATTCGTTTGGCGGCGGTGTCTCGGCTTTGGCAGCGATAACCCACCCGATATTGTTCTCCTCCCTCATTCTTGTCGATCCCGTCATTCTCTGCCCCAAACCTCTCTATGCTCCGGTCATCGGCAATTACAACACCTTGGCTGTCGGTGCGCTGGGCCGACGGAGCGTCTGGCGGTCCAGAGAAGAAGCGCACGCCCAATTCAAGTCGTCACCCTTCTTCCAGCGTTGGCATCCAGATGCCCTCGCTGCTTATGTAGACCATGGACTTTACGACATGCCAGACGGACATGTAGCGCTCAAGATGGACCCGATTCACGAGGCAGTACTGTTCTCAGACACCTGGACAGGCGGCGAGGAGGCTTGGGTGAGGCTGTATCGTGGAGAACTGGATGAAAGAATTGAGTTGCGGTGGCTTTTCCCAGGGAGAGGTCAGAGGGAGTAAGTCAATAGCTGCGCTTGTGTGTCTACAATTCTAACGAGAATCATAGACTCGGAGGACCAGGACACTCTCAACCCCGTGGCTGGCTTCGTAAGGCCAATAGTTCAAACGCAATCATGGACGGGGCTGGCCATCTGATAGCGCAAGAAAGGCCGGACGACTTAGGTTGGTAAAGCGACCTTTCTAAGTACTTTTGCTGATTTCCTTTACCAGCCGACGAGGTCGCTATGTTCGTTCATGCAAGATACGGTGGCGAGAAATCTAGATTATGAAGACACTTGAAAGATCGCTTGCATTTGTAGACCGAATACCTGAGATTGGAGGTCACAGTCAGGTTTCAAACTCTCCATTCATGGTCAGCGCTTGGCTGTAACACTAGGACTGTGTCCGATCAATCGGTTTCTCAGCATCTTGCTGATCAGCCAGAGGCGCGAGGTGAGCGCGAGGACCTGCATCCCGTTAAGTATGTTGCGAGGTTTTTCCGAACCCGGGCACTCCTCATTACACAAATTCAATCGTTTCGTGTACTCAATTCGTCCACATGTCATTGCGGCGCTTGAGGGCGAGTCACTGACAGAATGCGAGATGGACGCTTTGAATAGTCAGACAGGTGCTAGGATGGACACCAAGCGGGGTAAGCAACATCATGACCTCCTCGTGTTCATCTAACGGTATATTATAGCAATATCTCCTTCACATTGATTATGACACCCATATCCTACTCCCCAGTTCCAGTGACTCGCTCGATGACTTCGGTTGAACCGAGAACACGTCTTGGAGGTGCTTCTTCCGGCAGCGTTGCGGCATTGCCAGACCCGCCGGAGTCTCAGACCACTGCATTGGTTACTGGACGTCGCAATCGCATAGACTTCATGCGAAGGGTAGTCAGAGAGTGTCTATCACCTAATGCATCCCACAACTCCATTTCATCTACTCTACATCGGCTTCTGGAGGATGGAACAACATGCTTATGGGCGCCAGGGGACGAAGGGAAACATGTTGCGTGGTGGAAACCAGAGAGTTCGAATTCGTGGTCCAAGAAATACCCTTGTCATGACGCACTCGCCCGCCACTTCAAGGGACACGAGGATGAGAAGGATTATTGCCCTCCGCCTTCCCGCTCTCGTTGCCAGGCCTTGTTGGCAGAGAAATCATTTGCTCTGCGCGTGCGTGTCATCGCCTGGATGATAGTCATGTCCCCGGCAGTTCAGCTTGGCCGCGAGGCCCTGGGGCTCTCTGACTGGGGCCGATGGAACTTCTCACAGGCAGTAACATCGTTCAGGTGCGTGACATTTGACTGCGCCCGTCTTGACGAAGATAGAGACGACGAAGGGAAACTTTCTCGTCAGGACCTGTCGGAACACCTGACGGCGTCTGATCATCGTCATAAGGGCTTTGAACGAGATGAATGGTTCGATGATTGGTATTCTGTCCAATACTTTCTGTCGCTGGTGGACTGTTACATCGACCTCACCGACGTTCACATCGCGACAAGCGCTGATTGTCCCCGTTGCTATCTCTTGTTAGTATCTCTACCAGGTTTCTTCGTCACATATATTGACTCGTCGCACTTAGGACAAGGGATTACTATGCAGCATCGGCTACACCCGAGTCGGCTACCCCTTCATACGTTCCGTCCCTCACCCTTGTGGTAATCCGTGCCATATGGAACTCCCTCGCACCCGAGGACGGCGACTCGGATGACCGCTGGCTCTATTTCTTACGAGGACGAGCATGTCGCATTTACCCGGAGATTCTTTGCACGACTCCCTCGTTCCCATCTATCCAAATCAACGCTGATGTATCAGACCTTCACTTCCAGACGTGGGTCAACAAGTTTCCTCTCAAACTACGATCTGCAGTCACGTCCCTTTCATCTTCGGAATGGCTAGCTGCGGCAAACGCTTTGAACGAGAGTTTGGAGCGAGCTGCTGGTACTTTTGCGGATCGAGCGGAACGTGATGAACGCCACTATCTGCTGCGCTACTCAGGAGTTTGGATCATGACGATGTATCTGCTCATACGTGCCGCGCTCGACCTCGAGCCGCTTCATGGATCTGGTGTGGACGAACTCAGCGACAGTCTGGGTAATCTTATGGTGGCGCCAGTCAACTATTCCCCGACAAAGCCACACCAGTTCCTTGCCCTCATTCAAGCCTACGATCACAACTGGTCTTGTTCGAAGCACAGATGGATGACCATCAAATATGATCATATCATCTCATACACCATTGCGTATGATTGTCTCTACCCCAGCAAATCACTCGCTGTCGAGTTTAGTCGGGCAGCACCTGGTACTCGCCACTGCATGGCCTGCTTGAAGATGGCACGGGATCGCTTTGGTGTCTCTTCAAGGACGTCAGAAGAATGCGAGGGTTCAACCAGAAGTACTCTCTCGACGGCACCACTATCAGTGGATTCAGCAATGAACCATCCGGTATGTACATTTTCTCGTCAGGAATTTGTTTTTGACGACTCCCAGACCATCGCTAGAGAGTCCATTGTATTCGAGCAGGACCAGTCGTCGTCGCCTTTGCTCTCGTCAGATGGCTCGAATGGATTCTCTGGAGTCATTGAGGCACGCCGCACTCGCTTCGTTCGATCTATACCCGATTTGTTGACTTGTCATCGCTTTCAGGCTAGTGATAATTCGACTATGTTCAGCACCGGTGCTGTTCAAACGGAAGATTCCGGGGTATGTGCTCACGATCCCAACTCACTGGCATGATACTTATCAACTGGTATGATATTTGACACAGGCCTCTCCAGTCAAGTATCTGATGCCTTCACCGGACGGAAGTACATATCCTTACGAATATACGCAGGTTTGTGCGTGCTCTCCGCCTAAGACTATACTCATCAAGATACAGGAGGGATCATCGAGCAACGCCCGTGCGGAACAGCTGGAGAACACACCAGTATGCCTGTTCGACCTCATCTCTATCTGTTCCTTGCTGATGACCGTATTCGTATCTGTTTAGGTATCATCGATATTGACAGATGGAATCTTTGAATCGTCCATGCAATACAACTGGGACGCTGTCCTTGGTCTCTTCAATATGGAAAAACAGGGCGACCCGACTCAAAAGCAGGCAGGACCCTCTGATGGCGCCACCGCCGATCCAACTGAATCTTGGTCACCTACACCTTCTGAAATAGTTGGTCCGACATTGACCTTGGTATCGGCGGCAATGCAATCGCCTGAACAGTCCACGCCACCAGGACATGGCAACAGCACCCCCAAAGCCCGGCCGATTCGCCAACTGTCTAAGAATGTCATGGTTCCCGCTATCAAGGAACACTTCATGAAGCTTTTAGGTGAGCCATACCTCCCTCCCGTTAATTCGAACACGAGCAGATTTGGCCTTTCTAGTGCAACACGAGGTTCCACTCCGATACACGCACCTCAACAGACCTCAATTACCCTGGGCAAACTTGCTACCTGCACTTTATGAGAAGAACCTGGAGCTCGTGGGGTGGCCTGAAAACGTTCCCCTTCCTGGCTCATCAGGCTATAATCCTAAGGGCGTCGAGAACCTTACCGCGGAGAACATGCGACGGGTGTACAAGACTTTACCGAGAATCGGGCTTGGAGCTCGTCAAAAGGGAAAGGGGAAGGCGCACCGCCTTATTGTAGAGGAGGAGGATATCGGACCCCCTGCGAAGAAGCCTAAGACTACGGCATCGGGGAGCATACCCTTACATCGGTTTCAGACAGGCGTATTCAAGCTCGATAAGCCTTGACTTGCATCCTACTTACCAGTTACTCAGATCTTATAGTAACCACCCATTTTGTACATATGCTCACAATCAACTACATACAGTCAAGTCGTGTATATAGGCACCCGGCTTGTTTTTTTTTTTTTGTTTTTTTTGGCAAATTAGCTTAGCTCAGGGCGCTTCATTTGAACTTGCTCTCTCGAGTCCTCAGGCCTCATGATCGCTCGGAATTGCATATCTGGAGCTGGTCTGTGCACGACAATGCACATCTACCGTATATTCCTCAAGACACAAATTGTATCTCCACGAGTTACGACCTTCTGCCGACTGAAGTTTGAACTATGTACTAAGGATGATTCTAGCCCGCTCAAGCTATTGTCTTGGTAGGCTTCCATTCGAGACGCCCACATCCCCTGGTGCTCCAGCCTTACGGCTTCCCGAATCTGTCTTCATGTTGTCGACAGTGCGAGCTAACTTACCTATTGTCAATGTCATCGTCGGCTTCGACGGCTCTCAGTCACATACTTTTGTGACTGGCCGCGACTCTAGGGCAACTCTATGGAAACAGTCTCGTATACTTCGCTCATCTGATCTCACTAATCTAAATTGGAGGTCCTTGCGCAATGTATGGCT
Organism: Strobilurus pachycystidiatus; assembly: GCA_019915135.1. Lineage (NCBI taxonomy): Eukaryota > Fungi > Basidiomycota > Agaricomycetes > Agaricales > Physalacriaceae > Strobilurus > Strobilurus pachycystidiatus. The sequence continues at coordinate 741,367 of JAHLMK010000015.1, forward strand.
AGAGCTCCAGCCTCCGAGTCTAGGTACACTTCGATAAGTAGATCGCAATATCTGGTTTTGCTTGAGCAACGAATCAATATGTTGCGGTGGCAGCATGAATCTGGTCCTGGATTCCCGTGAATCATATGCTTGATTGCAGACCTTTGTCAACTTACATCTAGCCTTCTCATTGAACATCACTTGGAGACTTCACGTAAATCAGTAAGTGGAGGCTCGGGGATCTTCTGCAATAGAGAAGACGGTGAGGCCTGTGGCCTGAGTTGCTGATATAGACCGGTAACAGGAATAGCGCCATGGTCCATTGCATCTGAGATCGTCTCTACGCGCCTGAAATTACTGAGAAGAGCAACGAGGGATCTTATTGTGTGCTTGTATCGAGAGGACGGCGTTATCACGCAGCAGCGATTAGTACCACCGAGCTGATTGTTCCAGGAAAGGCAAATGGTTGCCTCCACGTTGTGACTTGACAACTAACCACCACCTTGAGAGAACGCAGCCACTGAAAGCGCCATTGTTCTTTTGTTAGGCGGGGGACGCCCTGACTTTGGGTTGTCACATGGGTGATTGAGCCATCTATTCTTCTTCTCGCTGCGTACTCATCACCTCTCGCAGTGACTTGCTCTTGCCCAATCGTCTTGACGGCGTCGAACTCCTCCTCCAACCTCTCGAGCACACCCTCACCCTCTCCTCAACCACCATCTTCCATAATGTCCATTCGCCTTATCAAGACGCCCTTCGCTGTTCGCGACGGCGCTGTCTCTGCCTTGCACTCGGTCGACACCAACGTTCCATCATCGTCCACGAATCGGAACGGTCCAACCAAACCCAAAGGCTCACGCAAAGCTGTCGCCGGCTTCAGAGGAGGCGCCCTTGCCTCCTCACCGCCTCCCACATCACCGGTCCACGAGAAACCCTCCCCATCACCATCCTTTCCCAGGCGTACCTCCATCAATCATCGTCGCACGAGTCCCTACGCAGACGCATATCCCTATCAGGGAAAGTCTCAGAGTGCTAGAGCTGCTCAGCGTTGCACTTTTGAGACGCTACACGAGGAAGAGGAATCAGAGAGCGAAACATCAGAGCGTGCAGGTTCGCACGAGAGGCAGTGCGCCATCACACGACACGCATCACCCAATCGCCGAACGCTTGCGTCGCTGTACAAACCCTTGCCTAGTGGTCGCAGCATGTCGTGCGAGCAGACAGAACCAGTGAACTACTCGAAGCAGGTGGCGGGTTTGTTGTTGAAACGCGTCAATGAAGGACGGATACCTAGAGCGACCCGCGGCAGTAGATGTTACGTGAAGAGTGGGTTGTCTACAGTGGCGGCGAGTCTTTGACTCTTGAACGAACCCAGATGACCTTGATGATAGATCGTGTCGCGTTCTTTATTGTATGTACCCTATTATCGTACCCTCCTTTGCTGTGTCCAATGCTAGCTTTCTGTCCGCCAGACTTAACAGAAGAACATGAATCCGCGATGTGTACCTTCCGCCTAATATACAAGCGAGCGATGGATGGATCATGGCGCCGAGAATTGATACTGTAGGAACTGATCCTGAGCTGGGCCCATCACTCAATAAAGGGGCAGGGGAAGAACGTTCCTGTTTTCCACGCTTTTATGAGCGCCAAGGATAACTCAAGAGTATGTTATATCAGCGTGCGCCACGCCAAGATGTCACTGCTTGCCACATCATGTAGGCGCAGAACGCACGTTCGTCTCTGGATCTGTATAATAGCTCTGTAAAGCAGGCTGACTCGCCAGCCCTTCTTTTCCGAGCTCTTTGAGTGTCATGCCCGCCTTGCATCAGTGGGACTACCTCTTCGCCTTCGGTACCCTTGCGGCGTCCTTAGACGCGTACAACATCGGTTTGTTCTGCCGTTGCTCTCCAACTTGATTTCTGACGCTCTAGGTTAGGTGCCAATGATGTTGCGAATGTAAGACGTTTCGTCACAATACCCGACTCCTCTCAATTGATGAACTCTTAGTCTTTCGCCACCTCTGTAGGATCGAAGTCCTTGACCCTCTTTCAAGCATGCTGCGCCGCCGCGGTCATGGAATTTCTTGGTGGTGTCTTGGTAGGCGCGCGAGTATCTGGAACTATCAAGAATAGTATCATAGTAATTATGCCTCCTTCATCGCGGCATGAACGCTTTCTAACTCGAGACTTTACTAGTCCCTTGCTGCGTTCCAAGACAACGCGGGAGTACAGCTCCTCGGATTCACTGTAAGCATGACTTGCTGCTGCCGTGATTGGTGGCATTCACTTGGACCTCCGTTGACCGCTTACAGGTTGCCCTCTGCTGCTCGGCGACATGGCTGATGATTGCCACCCGTTACTCTTGGCCTGTTTCGACTACCTATTCCAGTACGTCGTCTCGCAGTGCTTTCGCAACCACTCGCTCAATGACAGATTACAGTTATCTCTGCACTGGCCGGAGTCGGTGTAGCCATCGGAGGAAGAGACGCTGTCAATTGGGGATGGAACGATGCAAAGGGTCTGGGTGGAATCTTCGCAGGATTCCTCATCGTAAGTCTATTATGTTTATTGTTGTAGAGATGCTGATCTGTCAATAAGGCGCCCGGGATTTCTGCCGGTTTCGCAGCTATTACTTACCTGCTCACGAAGTACCTTGTGCTCCTACGAAAAAACTCACTGCGTGCAGGTTTCATATCTGCACCAGTGTTCTTTTTCACCGTCACAGCCATTCTGACCATGGTCATCAGTGAGTTCTTTCACCTCCGCTGCTATCAGAAAGTACTGATTCCTCGACAGTCTACAAGGGATCACCCACGCTCAAGCTGGGCAATTTGGAGCCCAATGTCTTAGCTGCTGCCATCGTCGGCAGTGCTGCCGTCGTCACCGCACTGTCAATATTGTTTTGGTTGCCATACGTCTACTGCAGGACCGTTCGGAATGACTACAGTAAGCATCGTGTATGACCGACGCGCCTATGGTATTGATACTTCTCCAGCTTTGCGTTTCTATCACTTCTTCCTCGGGCCTCTTCTTTGGTGGCGTCAAGCCCCCGCCGATGCACAGGACTCGACAGTTACTGCTGTGCCTGATTACCGTGTAAGAAAAGATGAGGGGGTTGAACAAGAACAAACTCGCATTCAAGGTAAGTTATCGCTGTTTTGAGTTTTCGTCTCTCACTCACACTCGTCGCAGATGCTGAGCGGCAGTCTCATTCCGACTCTTCTGACGACGAGAAGAGACTAAGTGGAGATGTGCCGGCCTCGCCTGCTCCTCTTCCTGCCGCTCTTCGCGAAGTTGACTCTCACCCGATGGAAGGCTCTTGGTTTTTGCCGAAGAATCTCTACATCATTGCCCGTTACAAGTCCGTTCCGTTCATTTGGCATGCTATATCGCACGGTACATCTGGTATGTTGTCTTCTGGGGCGTATCAGCTTCACCTGCTCACTTTACTTAGTCGACGTGCACGCCAGACAAGGCAGCGGACTCGAGGACATACACAGGCGTGCCCGTCAATATGACAACAAAACCGAGCACCTGTACTCTTTCCTTCAAGTGATGACTGCTTGTACCGCGTCTTTCGCCCATGGAGCTAACGATCGTGAGTGAACTTTCGATGTCTCTGAGACCACTACTCACGTGCTCTGGCGCACAGTCGGAAACGCCGTTGGACCATACTCTGCGATCTACGCCATCTGGAGCAGCGGAGCACCCGCTGGAAAGAACAGTGAGACCCCGATTTGGATCCTGGTCGTCGGCGCTCTCTTCCTCGTCATTGGCCTCGCTACCTACGGCTATAACATCATGAGTGTGCTCGGAAACAGACTCACCCTCCACTCTCCCTCTCGCGGATATAGCATGGAGTTGGGCTCGGCCATAACCGTACTCCTGGCATCGCAGTACGCCATTCCTGTCTCCACGACTATGTGTATTACGGGTGGCACTCTGGGTGTTGCTCTGTGCAACGGAGACATCAAGTCCTTCAATTGGAAAGCCCTTGGCTGGATAGTGCTCGGATGGGTTCTAACGGTCCCAATTGCTGGAATTACCGCGGGTTGTGTCATGGGAATCATTCTCAATGCGCCTCATTTCTAGTCTCGCAGTCTTAGCTTCGTCACAAGGAAGTTTTATTTAAATAAATTCACTTCGTCTACATAGTCTATCTCTCTAGCGCGTACATCAATGTAGAGTGTCAGATAGCGGCGTAGATTAATATGAGTTGGATGAGTTGGCAACCTCAATATTCACAATCTAATCTCTACCCCGTCCATCCCGTCCCCTCATTGGGCCCACGAGGGAACAACACTGCGCTGATCGTCCTTCTACACACTCTTTTCCACACCATCACCATGTCGTTCAGGATGCCTGCGTCCCCAACGTACGACCCCATATTTATGACTGCTTCCTCCGCCAAGATATACCACACCCACCCCACTTCCTCCGAATGGAAGTACTATGGCCTCCGCGGGATTCTGGTCTTCTGCACTGAACCAGAGCTCTCCTTCAGGCTCATTGCTTGTGACGAGGGAGGGCCTTGCAAGATCGTCTGGACATACAAGGTCCCCACTGGTAGCGAATTCGTTTATCATGTGGACGGGCTACCGAGCTTCCACTGGTTCCAGGGGTTGGTGAGTGAAGAAATTGTAGTGATTCGGCCGTACCCAACAGTGTTGCAGACCAGGAAATTCGGCATTCTCTTCGAGAGTGACGACGATGCGGAAAACTTTGGTCGAGTCGTCTTGAACCGCACCTCCAGACCGGGGTCCCCTGCCAGCACGCTTCATAGTGAAGGTGAGCATATTTACACAGTATTTCCGTTCAAGTCGGTCTGAGCCCTTGTAAGTGAAAGGTCGGGCACGCAAGTTCATGTCCACTTCTGTCCTCTCTTTGACGCTACACGAGCTTCCTCGTCGTTCGACGTTGCCTAAGCGATCCGGGTCCAGGATTTGGTCACTATGGCGGAACCGCGGCGCTGTCAAAGTCATTGAGTAGACTGCGAAGAGGCTGACGTCGATGACCATGCGAAGGGTTTTGAAATTCCTTCGAGGTGGACGTGTGGTGCATTATATATATATATACAAGTGTGTAAGGTAGTCTATGGGCTGGCCGGTAGTCATTATTTAGCTTTCCACTTCATTATGGAGCTTGACTTACATACGTAAATAAGACAATCATTAGCCATGATGCAGCATACTAGAACCGTGTCAAATCGCGTCCGAAAATCCCTACGGTCGACGTCAATTATATGATGACGGACAACCAATCAGGAAACACCCACAGTTCAAGAACCAATACGTGGGCACCAGAATTTTATTGCGCCAGCTTAACGTCTGCGTGAAGTAGGCAGACCGCCAAAGGAGCCACGCAACCCTGCCACTCTCTTTGTTCATGAATTTCTTATCCGGATCACCAGGTGTTTTCGAGCGGTCATATATCGCACGCCTACAGGACAAAGTACGCTCAGCGTCGATAGTATGATGAGGTATATAACCCACCATCCGCCAACGTAAGCCAAACTGCCCCGATTCCGGAACTGGAATGGCTCCTGGACATGTACAATCTTGCCAGGCTCGTCGTCGTGCGAGGGCATTATGTCCGCAAGCTTGTTAAGGGACTTCGTCACGTATTTAGCTTTCTGGTTAGCGACTGAGTCGCGGCTGCGGTCAGCTCTGGGTAAGTGGAGGTTGGTACGGGCGTAACAAACCTTGGGCAGTAGCTGGCAGAGGATTCACTTCGATAGATGATGCGTCACCAATGGCCCACACATCAGGATCGACGCTTCCGTCTGTGCGAATGACGTTGAGATAGGTGTCCGTCATCAGTCTGAAAATGAAGGTCTCGGTGATGAAGACGGATGTAGAAGCAGCAACTCACCTGTCGGTGCGCTCGCGCTTCTTGATTTCGGTGATCGAGCTCGTCAATGGATTGGGTGCTAAACCTGTAGACCAGACGAGGAGGCCGAAATCAATCTCTCCGACACCTTTGATGAATAATTTTCCCTTCGATTTATTTCAGTTCTGCACAACGGGAAATCCTCTGAACTCACCTTCTCGACCTTTTCGACATGATGATTGGTATGTATACTTATTCCTTCCCGTGCCAGTGTCCGTTCCGTATAGCTCACAAGACTTCGGTCGAATGAACCCAAGATGCTGTCGGCGACATCGTAAAGATTGATCCTCGCCATCTTCGCAAGGTCAGGGTGGTGCTGGGTGATCTCGGTATGTAACAGGTCGCGCAATTCGGCCGCGAACTCGACCCCGGTAGGCCCGCCACCTACAGCGATCAATTAGTTACCGAGGAACTTTTCCGTTGGGGATTTGTGAGATCGCACCGACGACACAAAAATTGAGCAATTTTCGTCGGTCAGCATCTGTCAGATCGGGTTGGTTGGCTTGTTCGAGACATTCGAGAATACGGGTCCGGATAAGACGGGCGTCCTTGACGTCCTTCAGGAAGTGAGCATGTTCCTTCACGCCAGGGATACCAAATGCTGGACAAGATGTCAGAAGAAGAAAAGGACTTGGTGAAGACATGCACTCACTTTGTCTGTACGATCCAACAGCAACTACGAGTTTATCGTACGTGATATGGAAGGGCTCTTGCTTTGCGGGAGGAGCGTCACCGAATGACACTGGCGGTGTTGCCGCAGCCTAGAGCAACGTTAGAACGCGTCGAAAGGCAGCTACTGGAGGCTAACACAAGTTATGGACTTTCGCTTGAAGTCTAGACGCGTCATTAGCTTTCAGTAGTCTTGGAAGCGATCAAAAATCATACCGATCTTGTCGCACCAAGCCTGATAATATTGCTACAGAGAATTTTCATTGCAGTTCGTCACGATGGTTGGATCGATTTACCACTTGCGGTGTATAGCGGCGCACCTAAACCATATTAGAGTAGGCGAGCACCGCAAATTAGAAGACGCACCGGCTCGACAGTGCATCTGAACTCCAGTGTACCCACTGCAGCGCCGGCCAAGAGCGGTGTAAAATTGAAGTATGAGTTCGGGGAAATGACAGTAACATCTGGAGAGGGTATCAACACGCAGAGACGCGAAAGGCGAGGTCACACGAACTCCATTTCTTCTTGTCGATCCCGCGCAAGACCTCGTACCCTCCCCATCCGGATCCGAGGATGACAAGGCTCTGCTTGCCGCGGTCAGGCATGGAGAAGAAGGAGCGCTTTAGCGCGCGCACAGGCGCTGCTTTGCGAGATACGGTGAACATCGCTGGCGAGGGTGAAAGGATGAAAACGGAGCACCTCGGACCCGGAAACTTTCGCAATACAAAACGGCTGGGGGACCTTCATTACGTCAGTCGTGTAGCGATTGAATTTACGGACTCCCGATGTCAAACGGAGGCTTGCTTTTCGCTCTCTCGCCTTACCGAACATTGTCGGATGATGGAAATCCGCACAGAGGTGGTAGGACTCGGCAGGGACTCGGAGCTGAACTCATGGTCTCCCATAAGGAGTTGCGCTGACCTTGACCCTGAATCGCTTCGAACGGTTTCCCCGTTCATGCCGTTGAGTATCAGAAGCTGGTACGCGTACGTTTGGAGCGTGTATATGATGGCTCGACGTGGGTGAGATATAAACACATGCAAATCTACTCGGATAGAACGCCCAAGGCTAAAATATCACAAGTTCGAAAGGAAAGTGGGAATAAGGACAAGTGGCAATGCCACACGGTAGGCCGGCGGGATGTATACTTCCACGGAGGAACAGTCGACACTGGAGTCAGCCCATTCATTTGACATCGATATCTTGAAGACTATGCGTTCGAAGACGTAGATCTTCCTGGGTCAGGAATCAGAATGGGTTACGTGCCATCACACTAGTCACGGTACTGTGATGGCACGTAACCTGCAACTTCAAGTGCAAGCATTGCCGCCGTTTAGAGATTGTGTGTGCATATCCAGAAGGAGGTGAGCCAATAGCTTGAATCATGATACCTAGCGGAAGGTAAACGATTATATTTATCCCTGAGTTTAGTGGCGGGAAAACCGAGACTAAGACTGCCCATGTTGGACTGCATGCGCAGTTGAACTTGATTGACTGCAAGTGAATTGGGGGCTGGGTTAGGGTTAAACCACCCCCTCGGCAGTCGGACCGATCTCTTTGTCTCTCCATTTCTCCGATGACCTTCCTGGATCTCCCACCTGTCTCCCACCGTATGATATGCCTGACCGTCGAGTCATCCCAAGTCATGCACGATATATCAAGGAACTAGGCAACACACACGCTGCCTGCCGCCATGCTCGCCTCACAAGTCGTAATCGCTGAACAGCTGGCCCCGACGCCGTGCGTATAATTACTCTGTCGATGTTGAAGATGAGGATAAGATCCGGAGCCCAGGTCCGCCAGCTTCTTGGGTGCCACGGCCATTTCTGTTTATGCCGGTGCCGCCTCGGCGCTCAGTCTTTTCGCCCATATCATATACCGCCACGCATGCAAGTGCGATCACGACCATGGCCCCATAGGCAGTCAAAGCCAAATCGGATCGCTCGGTGGTGGCACTGCTTTTATCTGCATGCTCTTAAGATTAGCGAGCAGCGTGGCTCTGGTCGGTCTGTCAGCGGCGACCGTTTCTGGTGATAACTGGGGGAGCTGCATCGTATTTGTGCGCATTTTTGATCTCCTCCAAGACAATTACTCAAAAGTCTAGTAGGCCTATTCTGCCCTCCTTGCCCTGGTCTCGATCATCGCAAAGCCGAGATGGAATCGCCTTTTGACGCGTCATTACAATGCCATTATGGCCATCACTCTCGGCGTCTACGTTTATCGCGACTTGATTCCTCTGATGACGTTCAACAAAGTTGCGGCAGACCTCGCAGAGGGCAACATATTATGGGCTAAGGTCGTCCTCCTCGCACTCGTTGGACTGGTTAATCCCCTTGTCATCCCCCGGCCATACGTATCAGTGGATCCTAAGGTACGGAGCTCACTTCAGACGTACAACCAACCAATCTGTCGCGTAGAACCCTATGATGGAGGTGAATCCCGAACAGACAGCATCCATATTGTCCTTGGCCGTACACCACTATGTCAACCCCCTCATATTCAAAGCCTACTCCATGCCCCATCTCCCGTTCAATATGTTGCCACTGCTCGCTGATTACGATGATGCTCGATTTCTGAAGAAGATTAGCTTCCCTGTACGTTCAAGCTGTCTGTTAGGTGGTTCTCCCGCTAACGCGAAACTTTTGGCATGCACAGTACATCGATGTCTTCTCTGGAGCCGAGAAAAAACACCTATTTTTCGGTCTTCTACGTATCTTTCCCAAAGATCACTTTGTCATCGTCCTCACGCTGGTGGTCTTCGCCCTCTTGACCCTCGGTAGTCCGGCCGCACTGAACCGTCTACTTGCGTACATTGAGACGGGCGGGGAGAGTGCTGTTATTCGTCCGTGGGTGTGGATCTGCTCGTTGTTTCTGGGACCATGTCTAAGCGCTGCTGCTATCGAGTGGTATAACTATACTGTCGTCAGTCTCACTATCACACCGTTTGATTCACTTACACAACATTCCTCAGTACCGACAACTGGCTCGCGCACAAGCGATTCTCACTCAACTCATCTTTGAACATGCTCTACGCATACGTATGAAAGCTGTCGCACCACAGCCATCCGAAACTCATCAAAGTGCATCTATCGATTCGGATATGTTGGATAGTTACGGAGACGAGACTCCCCAGAACAGCGTGGCCGCCTCGAGTGTTGAGGCCGAGGCGACGACTGGCAAGACAGTCAGGCCAGATACGAGCAATCTGGTTGGCAAGATCAATAACCTTGTCACGACGGATCTGGCCAATATTGTCGATGCAGGTCGTTATCACCTGGTTTTCCTCTGGATGCCCATACAGGTTGTGTTCTGTATCGTCTTTCTGTACACTGTGCTCGGTTGGAGGTGAGAGGTCTTCGTCGCATGTGTTTGTGAATCATTGCTAACACTAAGTCGTAGTGCTGTCGTGGGCCTTACGATATTGATAATAATGCTTTCCTTGCCTATAGTTATTGCAATGCACATTCAAACGATCCAGGAGGACTGCATGAAGAAGACGGATGGTAGGGTCCAGTTGGTTACGGAAAGTGGGTATCGTACTCACCATCCCCTGCCCTTACTGATTTTTGTTCTTTGAAGCACTGAAAGTTCTGCGGATGATCAAACTTTTCGGTTGGGAAGCGAAGATGAGCGAGAGGATTGCCGAGAAGCGGGAGGAAGAGCTCAGATTGATCCGTGCGAGGCAGATATTGGAACTGATGAATGGGTGTGTTAGCTTCATGGTACCTCTCGTTGCTATGGTTGGCACCTTTGGGTTTCAGTACGTCTTTTACCTCTCTCCTTTTGATACATACAGCTCAACGATTTCAGTGTATGTAGCGCGTCCTTTACTGCTGAAAGGTCCTCAACTGATTTTGTAGACCGTCGTGAGGAAGCAGAGTCTTAGCGCGTCACTCGTCTTTTCGAGCATGTCTGTATTTGACATCCTAACCGACCAGCTTTACTTTGTCTTCTCGACGATACCTGGATTGGTGGCTGGAAAGGTATCATTGGACCGTATGAACGACTTCCTGCATGAGGTTAGTTTCGTTCTTTACAGCTTCCGTTTCCGACAAACTCACGGCCGCAGACCGAATTGCTTGACGTGTACACCAAGACAAAAGAGTCGGAGACCGTGATGGGGACTGCACACTCGTTCAACTCCACGTCTAAAATAGGCTTTCAAGATGCCTCGTTCGTTTGGTCGGCTGATCTTGTTGAGTCCTCGGCGCGCAAGTTCGTGCTCGAAATCAGGGACGAGCTCCTATTCAAGAAAGGCGCGATAAACCTCATTGTCGGTCCCACCGGTTCTGGGAAAACGTCGTTGTTGATGGCCCTCCTTGGTGCTTTTTCTCCGGCGCAAGTGTTACTGGGATATTGACTTGTTTCGTAGGAGAAATGCATTTTATACCGATGGCTTCTGGATCATGGTATCATCTCCCGAGAGAGAACGGTGTCGCGTACGCTGCGCAGGATTCTTGGGTTCAGAACGAGACTGTCAAAGTACTTACTTGCCTACCTCCTGTCCCCGTAGGCGATTGCTGACATTGGCTGTTCCTCCGTTCCAGGATAACATCCTCTTTGGCTCCCCCTACGACGGAGATCGCTACCAGAAGGTACTTCATCAGTGCGGCTTAGAACGTGACCTGGAGCTGTTTGAGGCGGGCGATGAGACCGAGGTGGGGGAGAAGGGGTTGACTCTGAGCGGAGGGCAGAAGGCGAGGATCACTTTGGCGAGGTATGGCCTTCAGCCATTGTACGGACGTCCAAGACTGAGAGGTGTACTTGAACAATAGGGCGATGTACTCGCGTGCTGAGATTGTCTTATTAGATGACGTCTTAGCTGCACTCGAGTATGTTTCGACATTTGACACAGTCGATCCCCTCTGCTCACTTCATTGCAGTGTACACACGTCAAAGTGGATAGTTGAAAAATGTCTTTCGGGCGACCTGGCTCGTGGGCGAACTATGATCCTCGTTGTACGGTCCCGTTCTTCCTTCTGTCTTCTTGATTTGACGGGTCTGGAACAGACTCATAACATTGCTCTCGTCCAGCCCATTGCTGACTTTGTTATCTCTGTCAGGAATGGGCGCATCGTCAGTCAAGGATCGCTCACTGATGCGCTGACATTAGATGCTTCACTCGCGGCCGAAATTAGGGAAGAGGAGAAGATTATGGCTCAAGTTGAAGAACTTGACACCGAGACAGCTCCGCCTTACAGGAATGGCGCCCAGAAACGGAACGGTCAACTGATCGCCGCGGAGGAGATAGAAGAAGGACACATTGACCGTAGTTCATGTAAGTCATCATCAGTCGTCCTTCGTAAATATACATCAACTGGTTTTCAGTTAAGCTCTACTTCCGTGCTCTTGGAGGCAACCACGCGTGGCTATTCTTCCTCACGTACATCGGCGGATTGGCGGTCAACCAGACTTTCGAAACACTTCAGAAATGGTGGCTCGGATATTGGGCATCGCAGTATGAAGACGCCGATGGTGCGAGCGTGTCGGTCTTCTAGTGAGTCATCCTCAATCACGTAGTGCAAAGTTTGAATGTTCTCCAGCTATATTGGTGTATACAGCGCGTTTACTGCGGGTACCGTCGTTGTGTACTTCGCTATCGTTGTTATATATCTCGGTGGAGTCATTCGTGCCTCCAGAAGTATTCAGCAAAGGCTTGTCAAGTCGGTGTTGGGGACAACTTTAAGGTCGCAGCTTACACTTTCTTGACGAGTCAAGCTGACGGTGCAGGTGCCAGATGGCTCGACATCACTCCAAGCTCGAGAATCATTGCCCGGTGCACTCAGGATATCCGAGCGGGTATGCCAAATTCTGAGGCCTCAAGGCCACGTCGAACTAATCGTGTTGCAGTTGATGGACCTATTCCGCATCACTTCCGTTTCGTTATCCAATTTAGCGTTGCTTTGCTCATCAAGTTTCTGGCTATCGTATCTGTCTCCCCATTCTTCATGGTTCCTTCTTTGTTGATGTTCATCGTCGGCGGAATATGTGGCCAGTTGTATGTCAAGGCTCAGCTTTGCGTCAAACGTGAGATGTCGAATGCAAAGGCTCCAGTGCTTTCGCAGTGAGTCATCCACGCAACCGAAAGATCACAGCAATTGACGGTCGTCCTAGTTTCAGCGCTGCTATCCATGGCTTGAGTAAACCTTGTGGTTTATCGTCTGACAACACCTCTGATGGACAATCTGTAGCTTCCATTCGGGCTTATGGCGCGCAAAGCGCATTCGTGGAGGAATCTATAGACCGTCTTAACACATACACTCGGACAGCGACTTCATTCTACAACCTGAGCCGATGGATTGGCATCCGGGCGGAGACCATCGGTGGTCTTTTTGCTTCCACACTTGCTACGTATCTGGTGTACTTCCGCGCGCAGGATGCGGCTACTACGGGTTTCTCGTTGAACATGGCCAGTCAGTATTCGCTTTCACTTCAAAGGGAATGTGCTCAACGTCCACTGAAAACTGCAGTCGGGTTTAGTGCTATGATCCTGTGGTTGGTCAGGGAGCTGAATGCATTCGAAATAGATGGTGCGTCCAGTGATTGGGTTGCTCCACTGTTGCTTGATAAACGCGGTCAGGTAACAGCTTGGAGCGCATTCAGGGCTACCTGACTATTGATCAGGAACCTACGTCGACTACAGGAGGAACTCCGCCGGCGTACTGGCCTGCGAGTGGTAGTCTGATAGTGAAGAACCTTTGTGCGCGCTATTCTCCCAACGGACCCAAAGTCCTACGGGACATCTCCTTTGAGTTGAAGTCAGGCGAGCGCATTGGCGTCGTCGGTAGGACAGGTTCCGGGAAGAGTTCGCTCACGCTCTCCCTACTCCGGTGTATCTTCACCGAGGGCGAGGTTCTCTACGACAAGCTCCCAACTTCCGAAATCAACCTCGATGCCCTGAGGAAAAGTATCACTATCATACCACAGATGGTAAGTCGCCATTGATAGTTCTGCTATTATCAGACGTGATAAACGAGATCCTATAGCCGGAACTTCTGTCTGGTACTCTTCGTCAGAATTTGGACCCGTTCTCGCAATACGATGATGCGACGCTCAATGACGCCCTTCGTTCTTCTGGGTTGTTCGCTCTCCAAGACCAGGACGGTGTCGACAAACCAGAAGGTCACATCAATCTCGACACTGCTATCTCTTCAAGTGGGGACAACCTTTCGGTCGGTCAGCGACAAATCATTGCACTCGCTCGTGCTATCGTACGAGGGAGCAAGCTGCTCATACTTGACGAAGCGACGTCCGCGATCGATTACAAGACGGACTCTATCATACAGAACACTATGAGGCACGGCTTGGGCGACGTGACTCTGATCACCGTAGCGCATCGGCTGCAGACTATCATGGACGCGGACAAGATTGTCAGCCCTTTCCACCCCCAATTACTCTGGGCGGATACTGATGCCTGGGTTAGATGGTTCTTGATGCTGGTCGCCTAGTCGAGTTTGACACCCCTCAAGCACTTCTAGACACGCCGAACGGAAAGTTGAGGTCGTTAGTGGACGAGAGTAGCGACCGCGACGCATTGCACTCCATTGTGCACTCCAAACAGGCTTGATATCATCTTGTTACTCTCATTGGAATTGTTCAGATGATGGAGTGAGTACATGACTTGTCCCCAGCTTGTGAATTATGCGTCTATCCGCATCAATGTCTGCTGCTACACCATCAATCAGCGTTGCCCACTCCCGAAAACTAGCTATATTCCCAGAATGAGTAAATAGTCAAGCTTCGTCTGAAGAATGTAACCCATGATCACAGCTTTGCCGGAACTGTATCGCTATTCTTCGACCCGATGAAATCACATATTTCCTCCGCTGAGAGCACTTCAGAGGCGAGCACTGGACACAACGAGGAAGCGATTTACCTAATTCGCGTGGTCGCTCCTGACAGATCATATGTCCTGCTCGTTCTATCATGACATTCGATGCGTTCTTCCTCCTCAACCATACGCGTGGTCGCGTCTTTCCAAGGCCACCTACCCTACAATGACAATTCAGCAGCCGGACAAGAGCATGTGTAGCAATGAACCCACTCAGCCTCCCCTTTCCCAGGAACAATCCACTTCAGAGTGATTCGTTCGTCGAGGTCGCCTCGATGCAGCCTAATCCAAGTCTCCTCACATCCGGTTTGGGTGTTAGAAAAGACAACGGCTTCTTGTAGAGCCGGGGTCTTGAGAATGACAGAACCCTGAGGCGAAGCCCGCAGACCATGCGCGATGTACGCGTCAAACACAATTGGATGCCACCTCTGGAAGAACGGGGATAAGAGCATCTGAGTGCGCGCTTTGTCTCTGCGAAGTCAGCCACCAAGACCGTGAAAGTGAAAGGTGATCCACCTGTCTTTCCATGTATCCCGTCGACTTATAGCTCCAAGCGTCATTTGCTCAAAGAAACGTTCAGCATATTGGCCGGATACCGGATATAAGATGACAGGATCGACGAGGATCAGCGATGAGAATAGGACGGGATTATTGAGGGAAGCGAGCGTGCTATGTTACAGTCAGACTATACATTTTCGATGTGTCAACATCATGGCACAAACCAAAGAGTCCCACCGAAGGAATGCCCAACCAAGACTATCTTGCGTCTCGTGAAGCCCACCTCAAGACGTCGAGTGGCAAAGGACTGCTCAATTCTCCGTAAACGCGCGGGTAGGACCTCCGCAGGATCAGCCGGCAAGTAGTACACGAAGAAGTTGAGCAAATCTCGAGCTCCCTCCTGCCAATGAACTGAAATCAATCATCAATCATTCGACACAGGGATAGCGGGTATTACGCGAGCTCACACATGGAGTCGAGTTTGCCTTCATTGAGGGTATGCGAATCGCCGTGATTGACCGCGTCCCAGGACCAGATCTCCGTGATGCGTGCTTCAGTCCTACTGTGCAGTATGCCCTCTATCGTTGCATGCCAAGTCTACTGGATAATCAGGAATGAATACGTATTCAAACAATCAATGCACCTCTTTGTTCATTCCATTCGCATGCGCAAAGAAGAGCGTCAACCCGTCTCCGTCGGTACGCTTACAATAGAACCTCTCCGCGCAGATCCACAGAACCTTTTCGTTTCTTGTTGGCTCCATATCAAGCGCTCGTAGTTCGGCCAGTCTTTTTCTGATATTCTCCAAGACTTGCCTACGCTCTTCCTTGCATTGAAGGGGATCGTATTTCGGCCTTTCAGGTAGCTGAACGTTGACGGAGAATCGAGGAAAGGCTGCGGGGAACACATGAGTGGAATGAAGCCATCGTGGAGGGAGCCATTCCGGCCTGGGCCTCCATGGAAGAGGACGTGGTGACGGTAAGGGTTCGGGTAATTGCTCCAAGGCAAGGTGCGGTCGAAAACGGCATTCAGTAGTAGGCGGCAGGGATGCTGGGTCAACACTTTCATACGGATGCGAGTCGCGTACACGCATGCTCGTGCTAGACAGCAAAGAGGTGGGAGATGGTTGGCTTGAGAGAAGAATCCCTTGTTAAACGAGTTAAGATGCCGAGACGGAAATTTGGAGATGCGGAACATAATCCAATCTGACGGATCTACGACTGTGAGCTAGTGTAACGCCAATATAGTTTAGTCTTACTGTAACTCAAGACGGCGCGTATTCTCCGTGCAGAGAAGTATCATTGATCCGAGCCTTAGAACACCGAGCTCGTGCTTGTGGCTGCACCTGCAGAAAACAGATCTAGATGGTCACCATCTTGTTTGCGCACTAATGTTACGTGCCCGGAACAACGTTAAGCCCTGCCCCGAACTGCTGCTGCATATGAACGATACAGCCCTGTGTTGGAATGGGGGGTCAATTTAGTCGGAGAGGTCACGATAGATTACCCACTTATTATGGTGTCGCAAGAACATGAGCATATCAGTCAGTCGAGCAAGGCATCGAGCGTCAACAGGGTGCGTGCCAGCAGCTATTTTCATCACTTCTTCGTCGCAATGTAATTCGGACCCATATTGCGCTGTCTCATCTTATCTAATCGCTGTGGCCATTGCCCGAGGCAAACCATCCCACAGGCCATCCCACGCCGGGGGCGGAGGTATCACGATTCGCGACCTTGTCAGACCACAGTTCCGACATCCGCGCACACATCTCTATCTCCCACCACCATGTCGTTCACTCTCCCATCGCCGTTCGCTGATATTCCAAGGGAATCCCTTCTTTTTGGCCCATCGCCCGTTCACAAGCTCGATCGCATGACCAAGGACCTCGGCGACTCGGTCACAATATGGGCTAAACGCGACGACTGCAACTCGGGACTTGCGTTCGGGGGTAACAAGACGAGGAAACTGGAGTACCTCCTTGCAGACGCCTTGGCGCAGGGAGCGGACACCCTTGTCAGCATCGGCGGTGTGCAGAGCAACCACACGCGCCAGGTTGCCGCCGTCGCAGCTAAGTCTGGTCTAAAGGCGCGTTCGTCCTAATCCGTCGATTTTGGATCTTTTGACAGTCATATTTAGGCTAAGCTCGTCCAGGAGCACTGGGTGGAGTGGAACGATCCCGTGTATGACAAAGTCGGGAACCTCCAGCTTTCGCGTCTGATGGGCGCCGAGCCCCGTCTGGACGCATCCACATTCGGTATCGAGCACAAACCGACTGCTGCATCTCTCACCGCGGAGGTCGAAGCGGAGGGCGGAAAGCCCTACTACATCCCTGCCGGCGCGTCTGACCATCCTTTGGGTGGATTGGGTTTCGCTCGTTGGGCGTTTGAGGTGGCTGCCCAGGAGAAAGAGCTGGGGGTCTTCTTCGACACCGTTATCGTGTGCGCTGTCACCGGATCTACATTTGCTGGCATGGTTGCTGGCTTCAAGCTCCTGGCCAAATTGAACCCTTCTGACCCACCGCGACGAATTATTGGAATCGATGCATCCGCCAAGCCCGTCGAAACCAAGGCACAGGTGCTCCGGATTGCCAAAGACACAGCGTCGAAGATTGGGTTGACCGTTGACGATATCACGGAGGAGGACGTGATTTTGGATGTGAGGTACCACGCTGGATGCTACGGTATTCCAGATAAACAGACGATTGAGGCCATCAAATATGGCGCTCGGATGGACGCTTTCATTACGGATCCGGTATACGAGGGTAAGAGCTTGGCGGGTATGGTTGACATGATCAAGAAGGGCGAAATCAAGGGTGGAAATGTCTTGTATGCGCACTTGGGTGGCCAGCTTGCACTCAATGCCTACACGGACATGGAGGATAGGATCAAGGCATAAAATCGTTGAAGTCGATACGTCGCTATATACCACATTCAGACTGCATTTTGGCATGAGCATTATAAACAACTCACGAGCTGGTAGAACCTCGCGACCAGTCGGGGACCTCTCGTCCGGGTATGGGGCGTACAGCGAATGTGTGTCCATCCGTGGATGAGACGTAGATCGCCGAGATACATATTTTTCGAAAGGCGGGGGCGATGTCGACAACTTTAATGTCCGAGGTATGCATCAGCCTTGAACGTTCAACATTCAAAAGACGTCAATCATTGGGGGGTCAAAACACGCACTTTGCTCCAGTTTCCTGACCCCCCTTCGTCGTCGTCGACCTTCCAAATCAAAATCTGTTGGTCCACTGGAATATCCGCCTTCAGCCCGTCCGGCACATACATCATCCCTCTCGGTGCGCCCTTCAGGCCATACTTCTTCTTGAGCACTGCCAACCTAATTGGTTCACGTATCTCACGTACGCTCTTGACGCGATAGGCAAAATCATACCCGTCCCAATCTTCGTGCCGCGCGTTGTACTCTTTGTTTCCCAGCCCATCCTCTGGTAGTGGTGCGTCCCCAGGATTGCGCGTCTGCGCTGCGTCGATCTCACAAACATAGGCAATGTGCGACAAAGGCGCAGTAAGGTAGAACCAGACCCGTTTAACAGAGGGCACGAGAAGGTAGCGCCGAAATTCGTAGGTCTTTTCCTGGTTGACAATTTGGGTCATGTACACGGGCGTCATGGCAAGAATAACGTCGGTACGGTCAAGGCGTGGACCCGTCATGGTGGTGGCACTGGTGATTGACCAAATTCAAACTGTTGCTCGACTTGTACCACGTGGCCATTTTGTCTGGATAGGAAGTCCCGACTCCCGACTTTCTATTTCTCACTCCCGACGATCAAGGGCCATTTTGACGTCGGCGATCATTTTGAACTTGCGCTTGACCGCCATCTCCGTGCGTGCATATTGATTCGCTGCTCGGGAATGAGAACTGCTGAGCATTGCTACGACTTTGGTTCTGCATCTCATGCGACTGACCGTCTCCTGGTCCAATGGCGATGTTCAAGCCTCTTCATGACATCTCAAGTTTAACCTCGAGACTAACCCTCGATGCATCGATGGTCATCCATCTTCGATATACCACCTGCGCTCTCCATCTCAGTAGGGCGGTTCTTTAACTGCGTTGCACTACATCAAGCTATCTACGCCGTAATGTGCTGACGCTCTTTTCGTAGATCTCCATCAACGTATCTCACTAAGAACCTCATCTTTGGTGGCAATAGGATGTTACCCAACTTACGGCCTTGTAACTGAGACGCTGTACATGCTGACGACTTTCCGGCGATGAAGTCTTAGCTGTTCTGTAGTGTCGCTGCCCGGCGGCGAGGATATCGGCTATCTGAGAGTCCGGGAGCACCATCGTCATCAGCTGCAGCTGTTTGGAACCCTAGTACACGGCACTTTGATCGTTCTGTCTCCTTGCGGGGATTTCCATTCCCTAGTTCCGACAATACTGGTGTAATGGCCGGCAATACGCGGCGACGCCGCCACGGTTCACATGTTATGTGGTGCTCTTGTTCTCGTTTAGGACATCCCTGTGCTCTTGGGATGAATGGCGCCAGGGGTCACTTCCCCAAGAACATGAATCGTTTCCTAGGTCCCTAGACCCCTTCACGACCGTTTTTACGCTGGATTTCCATTCACATCTGTTCCTTTGGGCTCAGGCTCAACACCTCTGATCACTGTGCTCTGGGAGGTCGGACTTCCCTGGACTAGTACAGTCGAAAACGATAGCCGTTCGTTACCTTTTCGCCTCTTTGTCCACCCACTATCGCGGAGCTTCATCAGGGAATTCTGGATTAGAAATGATACTATTGAAGGTGTTTTAGTCTTAGGATTGCCTCCTCTTTTGTCGGGGAATCCCAGATTAGCGAGACTTGTGTGTCCCTTCCGCCAAATCACCAAATGCCTAACGCGGTAGGTGCCGCATTGACATGTCCGTATATCTTCTCCACTTACCTGATCCTGAACCGTGTCTGGGCCTCTTTCTATTCAGACCGAACTATGGTACATTCGTAATTAAATGATCACTGTACAGTGGATGCTCCGCGCCTCTGTTGATTGCCACTCGAGAGGTACACAGAGTACACTGGGCGGGTGGAACTTACGGCGGATACGCTGTCTCGGCATTCACCCCCGTACTCTAACCTTAGCAGTCGCATGTTACAAGAAACCGGTACGCGCTTTTCACCTTAATAGGCGGGCTTTGAGGCTGACACTTACTTTCTGCGTAAATTCACACTCTCATAAGCAGCCTAGCAATGCAGTCTCAAGATTAGTTACACCCCAGGGCCCGGTGATGTCGGAGCCATTCACACGACGGTAATTCGCACCAGTCTACGTTTTACCCCACTGTCGGATGCATATCAGAAGAGCTCTCCTTACTCCAACACATACTTCCGCACGCGAGACCTCTGGCTACTTTCCCCATTGCGATCAGCAGACGGAACAAGCTTTGTGAGTCCAGGCTGTGGCGCAATGTCCCTTTCACGTGGAACAGTCCTGGGTATCGAACGTTCTTGTCGCTTGAATGCTCGTTGCGAGAGCACAGGATGTCAGGAATCGATGTCGCGGGTGTGGCGCATGGGAATTCGTCGTCGTTACGCAGAGAACGAAGGAGCGAAATTGCTGTGAGACTGGTAACAAATATGCCAGCCATGCTTGTACCGGTCCTCCGTATTCAACAAGATGCCTATATCCAGAATTGATGTCCTCTCTGCTCTGCTGCAACTTCTGTAACGAAGGGATGATCCCCGCATTCTTGACGGGTAGGCTACTGTCGAACCTGCGGTACTTGAACGTCCGGCGTTTACCTCTGAAACGTAACAATAGCTGGACGACCATCATCTAGGTTTCTCTCTACCAGTTGCCGTGTAACGTGTTCTGCTGTCTCGCAGCTCTCGGTATCCTGACAGACATGATTCCACGGAGAGCTAAGCCTGCAGAATCATGCGCGTGGCTCCAACGCTCTCGATATGCACCCGACACTTCATCCTCCAGGACGCGTCCAGCCCGTCGTCGGTGTCTATCAGAGGTCCCACGAGGAGCAGGCGTTGTGATTGCGCAAATCTGTGGGTACGGATGACGTTTGCCATCCACCCAAAGCTGTAGGTGGACGCCAGTCATCATCTTCTGCATGCGAGTGTGTGCGTCTTCTCGAGTTTCGAGCCTCCAGTTACTAATGTCTGCTTCGCATGGACAGAATGATTGACGCCGGCACATAATCTTTGGGCGATTAACATGTCTACATCAGAACGTATTCTAAGGTTCGTCCCGGGGCTATCGCGTGAACTGCAGCACCGCCATCGCAGAACGACGATCAGCCTTCGATTTCATCTGACAGATGAAGAACGGATGACTCCCAGCTAGCGCTATTTTCCGGACATTCAGCTTATTGTGAGGTGCACGATCATCATCATCATCAATACACGGCCATGGGCTATGCCTGTCTATACTGAGCATGCTACGGCGGATGAACAACAAAGCAGAGTCACCGTTCTAGCGATTCCATTGGCACCCACGGCGGCCGCGCTCCCTGATGAATAAAATGAAACACATTATACGTCGACATATGAAGGCATGATGGCATCTCGATGAAAAGTCTTCCTGGGGCCGCTCGTATGAAGCCTCAATGAGCTGTCGTCGGTGCTTGAAAGTATCCGAGAGGTGTAGCAGCAAAGTTCTCTCGAAAATGATTCGAGTAAACGAAACGTGTGGAGAGCAAATGCTCTATGTAGGGCCTCGGAGCTTTCGAATTCAAGGCGCCAATCAAGGCTCTTATGTCGGCGTCAGTCGTGAGACGCTCTCGCTGTCCGCTCTGCGTCTGTCGTGCTCTTGGCTACCAATTAACTCTGAGCTGATGACAAATTCTAGATCTGGTGCCACCCCGTGCGTAGCCACGTTACTAGACCTTCAGATAGCTCCTTGGATTATCACGAAGGACAGAACGATACTGCCGATGACTGCATCAAAGAATATCTTTCCGAGAAACACGAAGGGCCATTCGTGGCAGACTCGGAGTTCGGGTGCTCGCATTTCCCTTGGCTGTTTGCATCAGTCAAAATCTACTTCAAGTGGATGAAGTCTCATACTGTCCAAACAAAGGAAGCACCCATGAGCGGGGAATGTGATCGTCAATGAGGTATTGGAGTTTGAGGCCATGGCCCCGGTTGGCGGTTTATTGCCCAGCAGAACTACCCTCCCAGTGAATTCGTATGCTGCCAGCCATGATTCATTCAAAGGAGATGCTGCCAGTGTTCGATGAACTATCATCCTTCTGTGGTTTTGTCTGCAACTTGCGCAGCGCGCTACATAGTCACGATCTTCTCGTGATTCATCTCCAAGTTACAACTAATGGCGATGCAGGGCAGGCATCCGAGGCTGCGGTGCGCCACATCGACAAGAAACTGTGTCACGTTGTATGAGTGACCCGCTCACCACTTTTAATCCACGCTACATAAGTAGCACGTACTTGAAGAGGAGAGGTTTGATGGGAGTTTCCAAATACAGGCGCCTCGTGTCCGCCTCGAGGCAAAGTTAGGTCTTGTGTGATCCATCTTTCCTCATTCCGTTGACTCCAGGTTGTCCCTTCCTTTGTTCCCAGTAAGGAAGTCCTACTCGATCTGTGGGTCCATGATGTGTGGTCGCCATCAAGCGGCCAGGGCGAATCATTTTCCCAACATCAGGCGACCCTTATCGAAAATCGGCCTGTGTTCTTGTGAAGTTCCTAATGATCCTTTTACAACAATTGGGCCAACATCGGGAACAGCCATTGGAGGGCGTGACCATTTCATTCTCAATTTATACCTAACTTTTCCGTAGCAATGACCTCAACCGGACGTCCTCTCCCCTCCTCTCTATTCTCTCATGCAGCTCAACGGCGGGTATGCTAATGAGAGGCCTTACATCAACCACGCCCAGACGCGAGGATCCCCCACTCCTTATGACAATCTTGGTTTCCCGGCGAGACGCGCCGTCTTCCAGCCCGAACTGAACGCGTCCAATTTCATGAACTCGTACTATGTTGAAATCCCGCAACCTCATCAGCCGCCATACCAAACTCCCCGCCCTTCTCCTCAGACCTCCTCACAACGACTTCTCCATCCTGGTGATGTCGGCGGCACCGATCGTTCTTCGTTTTTCCACCCGCATTCCCGCTCCCCTTGTCCCGACCGGGAGCGCTCACCGTTCATCTCACCACCCCAATCGCTACCGTCCATGAACCCGTTGCGCTACAGAGATGCAGGGCCGTTCCTTAGGGCCGAGTTCCAAATTCCCGAAGGTGTGGAAGTCAATCTGTATGCGCTACCCGACTCCAACAACAACGAGGAGCGGCCTGAATACACCCTCCACGACTTGGCTATGCTTGCGATCTATGGGTATCCTCGACACAAAGCGTCGCTCCAAGAGATTCGTGCTGCTATCCAACAGCGTTATCCTTTCTTCGAGGGGAGTAATCAAAAGAAATTTTGTGTGAGGCTCTTTGTTCGCCATTGATGATGCGGCTCACAGACAGCTGCTGTAGGGGTCCATACGCCATCTACTCTCCTTCCATTCCATATTTGCGAAGCTTCCCCGGCGCCCGACCGAGCCAGGTCATGGCGAGTACTGGACTCTCGATGTCGACCACGCATATGAGACTAAGCGCCCTCGAAAGAGGCGCAACACTCGCGGAAAGGTGGCGACTTCCCAGGCTCATGTCCGCAAATCTCGTCATCACCTGCGACAAGACAGCGAGGTGGCTAGATCCTCACGGTCGTCTTCGTTGCAAGCTGCGTTCACACCTGAACCCGAGGCCTCTAGCTCTGGCGCAGATTGTGGGCTGACACTACCGCCGCTGATACAGTCCGACTACCAGGACAACAGAGACACTGTCGCGTCTTATGGATACAGCACCGATGGTACTCATGGCAGTCCTATGGGACTCGCTACTTACTCGTCCCTAAGTGGTGCATCGTCTCCATACGCAGAGCCTTATCCCGAGTCCGAATCTGCTTCGCGGCTACGTCGCAGCCCCCGTGAAGCGTAGGCGACTCGTGAGACCCCTGTGGCTCCTGCGTCTCTACCTGGATTTCGGGTGCTGCCACCTCTTTCTTTCGGAAGAGTGTACTACTCATGTCCTCAGCTCTTGTAGCTTTTTTACTTGCATTGCTCTGCTATCCTTGTCAATGTGCCTACGCTTGCTATCATCATGTCCCCGTGTCATCTACTCTTTCCTATACCTATCACTTCTCTCCTCTACCCGATGTTCGCCGCACTGAGGACATTCGCTAACCTGCTACGGCTGCTCTCCCTTTTGTTGTCGAGCCACTCTAAAATATCCCCGCTACTTACGTGTTTTCTTTCTCCTGCTATTCGGAACTGCTGTCGTATTGCACATACTGTATTTCCATACAACAATAATCTTGTCCATTGTCCGAATCTGGAACTGGGGAAACATAAACGCCACACTAGTACTACGCCACGGGTATTTATCGATATTGGTACCGTGAAACATGTGAGGTTGCGGTGATCTTACTACCTCGCATTACGTCGGGCACGGATCTGGATCCTGACATCGACACTGTTTCGGCAGTGAAGTGAGATAACGATCGTCGTTTGCGTACATAAGTAGGTGTTCTTCTGGAAGACTGCCATTCACGCGGGATAGAATCCCAGGGAATCTGTAGCTCCGCATCCCCAGGACCTCCATTCGAACTCCACGTCTCTAGGCCCTCAGGAACGTCATAGTCTTCATGTGAGCCCCAAATCGGACACGACGCCACAGCGGCCACACCCCCGCAAACTCGAACAATACGCCGCGAATCTCCGGGCTATCAAGTAATCATTGTCATCCTGGTCACACGAGTAATCACCACTGTAGGTAGCATAGACTTAACGCCATCACCGTCCCTTGTGAACGCTACCAGAACCCAAGGTGATACGACAAGGTCGTCTAGGCCGCCATCAGGACGTCAGCGTAGTTGACGTCGAGAGTGGGGATGGCAGCAAACTCGACCCTCCTTATCTAACGCCCACTCTTCCCGGAACAAGCTCAACGCCCAAAGCAACACGTCGCCCAGGCAGCATTTATCTTAGGCAAGGAACTGGATGTATTGAACTCCTTGAGATGCGGTGCATGGGTAAACGGCGGCTCAAGACAGCTCTGACTCCGCATGATAGCTCAGCAGCAACACCCCGAGGTCGGGTATACAGTGCGTCAATGGTGCCGGTGCCAATGTCATCTGGTGTGGCGTCTTTCAATATTCAGTGAGGTATTCTAGTGGCGATCAGCCAAGGGCCTGGACAAGGAGATCGATTCCTCGACCTTGGGATTGGAATGCAAAAAGTTATGTAGACCTGCTGAGGCAATGTGGAGAAATCCGGCGTGATTAACAAGGCAATTTGGCACGGCAAAGCGAGATATACGGAAACGGCAAGGAGATCACGCAGAAAGACAAGACGAGTTCGGTAACCAGACCTCAATGAGTCGAGGAGAGTGGAGTAAGCTCGAGAACCTTTGAGGTCGTCAAAGTGCAACAGAAAAGCTTTCATGCGCATGGTCCGAACAGCGATGGCAGCTGAGTAGAGTGATGCGCTGCAGCCGGTGTTGATCAGCTTTGCTTCCGTCTCGACCCGTCTACAGTATCCTGATCTTGGCTGACGGTATCACTCTGAGCGCTCTTGCCTGTATCCTCGAAATTCCAAATGAATACGATTATGCGACGCGATCACAAACAGCACGATCAAGCAGTAATGGTGAACTTCAAACGCCCACCCTCGACAACCTCACACTTGACAGATTCCATAGTCTCCACTAGATAATGAGCCCCACAGCCCTCAATCTTCTCTCGCTCATGAGAGGTACAGACAGCAACGACCGTCGCACCGCTCGCGACACCAGCACAGATACCAGAGGGTGAATCTTCAAAAACAACACAATCTGACGCATCGTAACCAAGGCATTTCGCAGCAAGAAGGAAAGGATCGGGGGCGGGCTTGCCGGCTTTGAGTCGCTTGTCGTCGGCGGTGACAGTGACCGAAGGCGGCCTGATACCAACGCGAGTCATACATCCAAAGGCTACAACAACGAGCATTTAGAGACAGATACTTAGTTGAAGGACAAAAACTGACCATAGGTTTTGGCACCAGAGGTCGCTACAGCGTATCGCCCTTCAGGAATGGAGTCTATCATCTCCTTCACGCCAGGAAGAATCCGAACCGAACGATCCACACTGGCCGCTTCTAGTTCCCAAGCGTCCTGCGCATCGATGATCGTCTTTGCGCTACTGCTCAACAGTTCATAGGAGACAATCTCCTCATGAGCGTGTTCCATGTCGTCGTCTTCAAACGTGGGCAGGTATTCAGGCAAAGTGGCGTTGCGGGGTGCCGATTCGACATGTGAAAGAAACGATGGGCGATGTGCAGCGGTACACGAGGATGAGCGCGAAGCACGCGCGGAGTTTCCAGGTGTTAGTTCTGGTGTCGTGTCGTCGGGTGTAGCAAGCGAGCCTCGCCTGGAGCCAGGACCATGGCAGTTGTAAGCGTCGGCAAAGAAGAGAATGGACTCCTCAAAATGTCTGACTTCGTCGTTCATCTCGTGCTTCTTGATGTTGGGTTTGAACTCGGCGAGGTTGTCAATGGCGCGTTTGCCGTGTGTAGCGGCGATGACACGTTTGGGGTCTTCACAGATATCTACGGCCACCTTTCCCCATGCTGCTTCGACGGCGGCGATAGAGTCGGTCAACGTCCCATCCTGTAAAGGCGATGTAAGTGAAATGCCGCCACATCGAAGGAGAGAGCGTACCATGTCAAAGAGAACAGCGTCGGCGTAAAAGGTTTGTTGTGACATAGCGATGTGGATAGTTTGTTGGAAATTAGAGAATAGTCTGTGGATAGTTGTGGTTGTGGTTCAAGATGCAGCACGCCGAACACCCCTCTTATACGGTTCAATCTCCGCTTCCGCTAAATATTGACGCGTCAAGTGAACGTGGTGGTGTCTCAGATCGTGCAGCGGGGAGGCGACGCGTCAGAGCTCGCGTCAGCGAATCGGAATAGCCGTGGCTCATTATCCCGCCGCCGCTGTCTGCCAGGATCAATGTTGTCATTGTATCAGAACAATCAGCCGGGCGGTATGCGTTGAGTCATATAGTGAATGAGTCTCAGGACGTGAATACAGGACGCCCAGCAGTTCGCACCGGTGCGGTCCAAATGGTGATGCACAAAGAAAAGCGGTGATAACTATTTACGTATGTAAGTGACTGTCGCACCCCTGAGATTTTCTTGCCTTCTCCCGACCACCATGGGTATCCCTCTGCTCCAATTCAGCCACACAGGCAAAGTCTATCTCACGCCAGAGGAGGATGCTATTCGGAATTGCGCCGACCACCGCTCCATTCGCACGCCGACCTTTCCTGACGCGGCTCGATAAACGCTGGTACTCGCTATTAAATAAAGGGTGATGAACAGCGGAATCCTCAATCCCCCACCAACCGTCAACGAAGTCCTATACTTGTATTGATGCTCCAAGAGGCGCGTCTAGAAGCCTTCCTGGTTGCTTTGAGAGGCTTTTACGAGGTAATTTCAAGCCGCTTTGTGGTCGGAACAGTGTAAATTGAATACGCAGGGGGAGACGGACTTGGCTGGGCGTCACCGCGACGTATGTTCTCGATCACTACGCGGACTTTCTCCTCTCCTCATTCGCCCCCCAGAGGTGGTATTTTATGATGTGCCGTCTACGCGCACTTACGGCCGACTGTAACGGAGTTTTCAAATTGCGAGAGACCGACGTGCCTGCAGCTGAGGAACTGTGGAGACGATACCGGTCCAAGTGGTGCATTCCATTTATCTTCGACATCGACCAAGCTTATTCGCATATCAGTAAGTTCCCGGTGCGATACTTTACAGCTGGCTGATTTGCATGCAGGACCGCTTCTTCTGCTTTTGCCGCCGTTTTCTAAATCCCCACCCAAGTTTCAGAAACTCCGTTTGGAGGATCTTCCCGAAGAACTTCTCCTCGACATCTTTGCCAACCATGCAGAAACTAAGGATGCCATCTTTTTAGCAGCAACCTCACATCTCTTCCGACGAATTGGCTTACCATATGTCTACAAGGTTCGTAGATATTTGTTTTATTTTCCTCTTGTTCTTAGAGTAGTTCTCAGACGCGCGTACTTACGCAACGTCTACCAACTTCCATTCCGACCGATCCTGAACTGCTTTCGAGCAAGTTCCTCAAGTCCATCAAGGCCTTCGAGAGGCACTGCAACGTAATGCGCAAGTCGAAAGACATTCGCAGAGGACTACGGCATCTCACTGTGGATTGCCCATGGTATACGATCCTGAAACAAGGTCTTCCAGAGGACGCAGCAGGGCTACTCACCCAAACATCCATACTATGCTACTACGCGGTCTCGTACGCCTCCAACCTCACAACCCTCGTCATGCGCAATGTCGAACTCAGTCACGCATTCACTGACGCACTCTCCTCTTTGACTGCCCTCCGCGATCTAGAACTCCAGGCATGCACTTACAGAAGGACTGAGGAAGACTCTGACCTTGTCGTCGCTCTCGAGACGTTTATTCCAGTTACCAATCTCCTCATCTCGTTCACCAACACCCTAGAATCCAAGATACTCATCAACCTCTTCGTTTTCCTCTTCAAAGAAGTAACCGACCTCACACTCCTCCCCGCCCATCCGACGGAAGTAATCACCGGAATCCCTGCGCCGTTGCAGATCGTTTCCCCTAGCCGCATGTACATCACTGGTCTTGACGAGTCTGAATTCGAGAATATCTACTCAGGGCTCGAAGATCCCACCCATCTGCATCACCTCACGCATGTCCACATTGCGTTTTCCGGCAAGCCCCTCGCCGACTTGCAAGTCGACACGTTGATATCCGTCCTGGCTCAGTCCCCACTCGAGCACATCTCTCTGCATCGGCTGAAAGTCGTGAATCCAGACTTGATCAGCCGTATTGCACACGTCGCGCCGGATCTCAGAGTCCTCATCTTGTGCCGATATGGGGATAGGAAGAGGTGGCAGACGCGTCCGGACGCATACGCGCCACATTTCGCGGCGTTCACGAAGCTGGAGTACTTTGGATGGAATCACAGGTCCTCGATTGACGATTGGGACGATGTCCTGCAGCTCGAGGATGAAGTGGTATCGCCATGGGCGCTAGCTTTCTTCACCGGGGAAGATGATGGCGAATTTATCGGCGCGTTTCCTACATGGGATGTTGACACAGCCCGAGAGGGGGCTTCTTCAATTATCGGCAAGGCCATAGTACGGCATTGTCCGACCTTGCAATGTGTGGCGTCATATAACACTTCGCACGATATCGTGCATTCTTGGACGTCGGATGGTAGAATGAAGGAGATCTGGAATCCGATTGCTGCCAAGTAAAGGGCTGGACTGAGAGGTAGACATAGTAGGTCTACTGTGTTCGTGCGTATCGTAATTTGTGTATCTGTCTGTCTACCCTACTAACCTGCGTACTCAGAATTACATCACTATTTTGCCTTTGCCTGTTGATCTCAGATGTATCTGGTTTGTTGAGAGAGCCGTATGTAGGCCGCGAAAAGGTCGAGGGTCACCGCGCTGTTTACAGAACGTATCTAAATTCTCTATTTTGCAGATCAGTCAGGTCGAGAAACGCCTGCAGATTCGTTAGCACTGCCACAAATTGCTGTTGAATTTTATAGTCACCTTATCCACCTTGATCATCTCTACCGTTCCGTCTTCCTTTGAGCGCTCCAGATACACTGTCTGCTCCTCGGCAGCATCTTTGCTCTCGTTTAAGTCGCGACGGCGATTCTCTCGAGCGAGCAGGAAACGAATGAACAGCAAGATGCATATACAAAACAAGAAGCATCCTGCAAGAATCAACCAAGGTACCCGATATCTGTCAAATGCAATGAGAAAGTTGAAACCGATGGAGAGGGGAGAAGATGAGGGGAGAATCACCTCGGCTTGAATTCTTTCTGCCATAGGAACTGACCAGACCCGAATCCGACACAGAAGCCCGAGAGGACGAAGGCGTTCATCACGCCTTTCTTCGTGTGTCCGGTCGTAACACTTGCTGCCCAAGACAGTGCTACAGCTAACACAAGTTCGTAAATCCACAAACGCTACCTCTATCATGGAAAATACCCACTGTAGGCAGCAATGGGCGTTACTAGGCATGTCGCTTAGATGAAAACGAAGAAAGGACAGGAGAGATGAACCTACAAGCAATCCAGAAGGAGAATAACAGTCCAATTTTGTTGTGCGATGGAAGAGTTTCCAAGAGTACGATCCCAAGCAGCGCGGGAATGTAGAGGCCCGCAGCAACGTACGCACGGGCATGAGGCAGGCGAGCAGCCAATGCAGTCCCGCCGACGATGTATATTGTCATGAGCACGCCATCCACGCACCCAAGGAGGACGTTCTGCAATTCCGTGAAGCCAAAGGCGGAGACGATGACCCAGCGCTGGTTGGTGGTCGATCCAGACATGATAGTCACCGCGGCGTAGAGTGTGAAAAGCCATATCTTAGGGTCACGAATAGCTTCCATAAACCTGCCGCGAGATTATCAGCCTTCATTGTGTTGCTGATCGAGTTGACTGACGTACTGTTCCCTTTTGAATCGTTTATTCTCGATACCTGTCTGCTCGGACTTTTGGAGATATGAGCATGGTCATACGAGACCCGACTCAAACTCACCTGTATACGCTTGATGGCAATGATCCTTTCCTCGGGCGTAAGGAACCAAGCCGTTGTTGGCGAGTCGGGGAACAGGAACCTAAGTTTTATGAGCTTGTTCGCCCTTCACCAGCCCACAAGCGAGATACTACACACCACAAAGCTACCGCGGACACCAGAGTTATGATACCGATGATGATCATAAACCTGAAGGCTCATGAACAAGTCTGTTAGATGTGCAATGACTGCAGATAGACTCACCACTGCCACGGCGCGAGAACGGAGTCATCGACATGCAGAACGCCGTATCCGATGAAGCCCGATAAGATTGACGCTACATGATCCAAAACCAGGCGTCAGTAGACTTTCAATAGGAAGGTCCAAGGGGTTCACCAATGCCCACGCTCCCATCTAAAGACCAAGGCCATCAGTGAGGTCAAGACAGCCGTATAAGATGTTCAAACCCACACCAGAACCCGATGCGAGCAAGATGTTCAGCTCGAGTATAGAACATCGAGCTGATGAGGAGGAACCCGGCAGTTATGCATCCTTCCGACGCTCCAAGTACGAGTCGCACGATGAGGAGACCTGTAAAGTTCTTACAGGCAGCATGACAGCATAGCGTGATGGCCCATATGAGGATATTGAAGCTGTATGAGAGGTTAGGTACCAAAATGGGACGCAGATGATAAGAGATTACTTACCTGAGCCACTTGCCAATCGGGAAGTACTGGAGACAGAGGTTTTGCGGCATCTGAAAGGCGAGGTATCCGAAATAAAAGACAGTTCCGAGCCTGATACGTTGTCAGCCGCCCTGTGGTTGGAGAAAGTGTAGCCTTCTTCGTGCCGCACCAGTTATACCTAATCTTGAGATAAGCAGAGGGACTACAGGTTGATAAGTGTGCTCACTCATCGGTCGACAGGTCATTTGATTCCCTGTTGTGAACGGGTAGGCACTGGCAGTCATCGCAGGAAAGAAGCAAGAGCCTACATGATTCCCATTATCGACGCGCTTCCGATACTGATCTTGTCCATGTACTGGATACTAAAGCATCATCCAAGTCTCGTCTTAGGATCCGAGAAACATCAAGAACAGAGGGGACTTGCGCAAAGAGGGCTATTGGCATTGTTGAGGCAAGGATTTGCTCTATGATAAGAGCAAGAGTACGCACTGCACATCAGAGGGAGCACATATTTATCGATTTTTCGTCTGAAGTAAAGTCAACGTGGAGAACTTGACATTTGCAACCCGTGCTACCGAACTCGATTGGCCTCCGCAGGATCGATCTCGACGGCGCTGGCGCTGTTCACCAGATGGGCTGCGACATCGACATCTTTTGCATCGATGATCTGGCACTCAGGCTCCGACGCGTATTTTTCGTCCAGAGGGGTGTCTAGAAAAGAGGGCATTATTGCAGAGAGAACGAATTCACAACGTGCAGCTCTTAATAAGAGGAAAACTGGTCCCTTCAGGTCAAGCATCTCCTTCAAGAGGCTCGAGAAGGCGCCAAGTCCACGTCTCTGGCAGGTTCAGAAACATTAAGGCTGTCTGTCACTTAATCTCGGGTGTGAAAGACCCGCAAACGAAGGTACACGTTGAGGCCCGCCTGACCTTCGGGTGGTGGGAACCTGCTGCTCGCTTATCGCGCTTGTGTGTTGGGAAATGTTGGAACAGGTCGTTCGAAATTTCCGGACTTCGAAATTGCCCACGCCATGTTACGGAGGATGTCAATGACGTGATAAACCAGAAGGACGTGATACACATCGAGGATCAGGATGAGAATAATGGGGTTCAGTGTTACGACTCCAAGGTGCCGTCGCGGCTGTTGTTGTTGGTGGTAAAGACGAGCAGAACCCTAACCACACCCCTTGAAAAGCACGGTGACGAAGTACGATCAGGGTCGAATTGTACAATGTAAGTACAGAGTTCAAGAACAAGCTTAGGATACAGAAGATGAAATACGAAGCGGCGTGGTGTTCATAGAAGTACGGAAAGAACGTGTAGTATGAGATAACAATGTCAAGGAGGGTAAGCGCGAAAGCAGATGCACAGCAATATTCAAGGCGACGAGGGGATGGATGGACTATAGGTAGCCCTTGAGGGCGGCCCAGATGGAAAGGCCAGCGACGAGGCCGAAGAGGGTGAACACAATCAATGCAACCAGGCATCGTCGCGCCCATTTGACCTCTGTCCTCCTGATTTTGTCGATAACGACCTGCTTTTCAGCGTCGGTCTTGTCGGGCAGCCATTGGCCGGCGCTGCCGTCATTCGCGTCTGGGGCGCGTAGTGGGGAAAAGAGGATGAATACACCGAGGATCCAGAAGAGTGGGAATACTAAGTGAAAATGAGAATGCGGTTCTTCAAGCTCAAATGGAGGAGGAGTCGTACTCACCGAATCCAAATTTGAACAGATACATCGAGAGCGTCAAGGGCTCATCTTTGACTGCGTATTGTGGAGGAGGCATGGCCTCGTGCTCGGCGTATGCGGGCAGCTCGACGGAGATGCGACGGTCGTGGCGGCTTTCGCGCGTCGTCTCTGGTGCAAAGGTGTATCCTGCTGCAGCGAGCGCGTCCTGGGCCGAGCTGCGCGAGGATGCGGAGAGAGTGGTCATGGAGGACATGTCGTGATATTCTCGCAGATATGGTGGGTGATTTCCGCTGTGGGATCTGGGTGCATCAGCCACATTCTGCCCTGGTTATATACGAACGAGATGGAGCGAAGCAATTGATGCAAGTGGTAGAGGACATAGCCGTAAATGGCAAATCCATCGAAAACAAACAAGCGTACATCCGTCTTGCCATGGCGATGTCTCCTTGTTTTCCTTCCAATTGTTCAGTTTGGCACAATAGCATGGGAATGAGCACCCACAGTGCTCTATAGTCTGAACAAGGACGCGAGAAAATACAAGGAACATCCAAGAAACTGTGGTATGTTGTTCTCTGGCATCACCTTTTCTGAACAAGGGAACAAAGCAACGTACAGGCACCATGCTGTCCACGCGAAGTCTCATCGTTGCTATTTCAGGCGCCACAAAGCAAGCAGTCAAGATGCCCGGCTATGACTTTCCACGCGGATGAACACGGTCGCGATTGACGCTTGTCTTGAATTCAACACGCTGCTCCACCGGTCACATCCCTAGCCGATCCGATACATATGCTTACTTCGTGTTGGCATTAGGCTCGCTTGACATACTGCGTTGTGCAAAAAAGAGCTCTAAACATGACGATACGGAGCAGCGTGGCAAGTCTTTGGCCAGAAGTCTTTGATAGAAATCTTTGACTGGCCAGCCGGCCGGGACGACGCGTCGCGTCAAGCCGCGTATACATGTATGCCGAATGCATACGAAGTTCTGCTCCGCGTACTTATTTGCTCTCGACATCGCTTGACACTCACTGCTCGCCCGCGACATGCTCTCCCGTCAGGTTTTGCCCATAGGTACAGCACGAAGCCCACCCAGTAGAGTCGTAAACCCACGACGTTTCAAGAGCTTCCATTCCACTCGAATCATTCCTAAACAGCTCTTCCGCAAAGACGATGGAAATCTCAATAAAAAATCCCTCGGCATAACTAGTATGGTCCATGTTTCCCGTTTCGCTCCGAGGTTGATAAGTATCTAGTTGTCCTTGGCCTAGCCGCGACTGCCACTACTGCCGTCATCGCGAGTAATTACTCTTTGCGATGGAATCGGGAAGATCCACGCATTGCTATGGCCGATGTCGTGCTCAAGGCATACCATCGTATCGACCGAGATTCTTTTCTCTCGACAGATTTCACTTCCTTTGACGAAACCATGACCTTTTTCGAGACGTACGTGCTGGTTTCAGAGTTGGCCCGGGCGCAGCATTCGGCTTTCAAGCATGCGCGGCCACCAGAGCCTCTTCAGCCAGAGGATCTGGAGGCGCTGCCAGAGGAGCTGGAGGCGCTGCGAGCTCAAATTCATGCCAAGATTATGAAGCTGAAGGCGATGCCAGAAGGCTCGGCGAAGAGTCTGTATCACGCCAAAGTTCGGATAGCATGTTTGGACGTTCATCACTTCTTGGAACAGTTTAGCTCGTACACCAGGGGGGATATTGATGTGTTGTGTAGCAAGAGGTTTCAAGATTTGACCCAAGATGAGCGGATGGCTGTCGCGTCAATATGTTTTGGTACGACTATGTTGATAAACGTTACGTGGATGTCCTGCCCGGTGTAAAGCTTCGTTAATCAATAGTTCCCTGTCAAGTACCTGTAGAAGAAAACCCTTTGGCCGTGTAGTCGAAGGAATCAAAATCCGATGTAAAGTTAATCTTGGTCTTATAGTTAGCATCCTTTTGCCAAGGTGGCGCGACTTCCACCACAACTGGGACCTAGGGCAGGCACTTCGGGAAGTCGACGAGTCATCTTTCGCGTCGCTGGACTTGTCGTCCCTAGAGTCAACCATGGCTTTTGCCAAGCGGTGTGTCCTGACGGTCAGGCTTCGACAAAGCAAGACCCCCGAGCAACAAACCGCTGTTCGAGAGGGGGTGGAGGCCATTTTTGAAAGATTGATGGCTATTCCCTAGTCTCGTAAACCGACTTTGTAGTAGGACGACGATCGTTCCTACTGTTACAGCTATTCCCGACGGAGAGTTGAAGAAGGACTTGCATGATAGCTTGAGGCTTGTTTGTGTGTACGTGACAGTACGTCACGGTCCATCAAAGTTGGGAAGAGTCAGGGAAGAGTTTAGGTCTAAGGTCAGGGGAAATATCTTTTCTCCTGGGCCAGGACTGGCAGGAACTTGAAGGCTATTCTCGTGTTGAAGTTCTTGAACATTACATCACTAGAGTCGAGGATAAGCTTACGCATGCACTTCATCAATAGGTTGGACGCTCAGGTTATGTTGTCTCTCACCCGAATACACCCCCTTCTCATGAGGTGTGTTGAGCGAGGCGTCAAGATCCTGGATGCCGAGGCGTTAAAGTGCCAGCGGATGGATGCGCACGACTTTGAAGGACCCGCAATCTGTATCTACGAACGAGATTGAGCGGATTTGCCCCAGCAGGTCGATGAGGGAATCGCAAGGATGGCTATAGCGGGAGTTAGGTTTGGTATACGCCGATTATGTCGCGTGGGTGGTCTTCTCTCTTTCTCAAAAGTGATGCATGGAAATAAGCCTAGATGAAAGCAAGCCGTCACGACGCGTGATGCGTGCCACCATACTGACTTGATATGAGCCTAGGTAGAGGGACATTTCACGACCTGGCTACGCTTCCCTGGCGTACCGGTACCATCTCTCGCATCAGGACCGTGGAGAGGTGTCTATTTTTCTGGACAATCCGGAGTGGGAGTGCCATTCTCGTCGGACTCTCAAGAGTGTCGAGTCATCTTTTTGGTCTATGATATAAGTCGAGATTACTTGCATCGAGAATGTGGTCTTATCCATAGATCCCATTGGTACACCGGTACCCTGCTCACGGAGCTGATGTGCTGCCGACGCGACGCTTCTTCGTCGAATGGCACGATACCAAGTACGCCAAAAGTACGCGGCTCTCGACAAAACACTTTCGCTTGTTCTCACCGTAGCCACGTTGTCTCGCCGAAGCCTAGTTACTGCCGTTCAGTAGCCTTCGCGGAAAGATACCTTCATGAGAAAGACATGAGATGTTTTCAAGTTATGCAGACAGTATGGGTCCTTGCGATAATACTTGCGCTAGGACGGACACTGTGACACGTTCGAGTGGACCATGGTTTGACCCAGCCTTAGTCTGGGATGCATGGAGGGCGAAGCTGAGGCGGCGCCCACTACAGGGCACTTAGGACACCTCGTCGACATACCCGACGAGCCCTCATCATCTGAAGATAAAGCCGAATTGCATGGACGTTCAGAAACTTTCGAGTCGGACAGCCCTAACAGAGCCAGTGTCACGGACTGGCAGATAGACTGACACTGTCTGACAGAGGAGAGGGGGATTGGGAACAAGATGTTGATAATGATGCATGTGCTTTGGTGGGTCGGATCTCCGCTATTATGTGGACCACGGTACGAACGACTTAGTCTTATGGTTGGCGACAGACTAATACTACACGCTTGCCGTCGTCAGTATTAGCGTCTGTTTATAAGAGACTACGAACGACTCGGAACGAGTGGGATGGATCAATGGAATATATTTCGTGTACGGAGGGTATTGGACAGCACAGGAATGTAAGCAATGTCTGGCAAAATAAATTAGCAAGAGGCATAAACCAAAAGACGAATGAAGGAGAGGATCAGAATTGCAGAAGTTGGGTCACCAGTGGGTCGCAAGACCGTATGACTGTTGAGCTTGATATGTGAATTTGTGTTCATCATACTCGCGGTGGTGGAGACGAATGCTAGGAAGAGAATGCTCACCTCAAGGCGCGGGAAACAGCAAGGAGGAAAGACGGAAGAGAAGAGCGATGAGAAAAAACAGGAAGCCAAAAGGGAATATATACTCCAAGATTGGACTCCGCTCAGAGTCCGCTCTTGCCGCGTTCGGCACTGCGATCGAAGACCGAGCGGTGGCGCGCTATCCGACTCTCTATCCCACCATCATGGCTTCCATCAATCAGGGCCCGCCGCGCAATGCGAAATCCAAGAAGGCGAGAGAACGCGAAAGGGAACGCAGCAAGCAGGCGCATCCTACCGGAACCGAGCGCCTCAAGACCGTGGTCCGCCGCCTACCGCCCAACCTCCCTGAGGAGATATTCTGGCAGAGCGTCCAGGAATGGGTGTCGGACGAGACAACAACGTGGAAGACGTATCACATCGGGAAATTCAAGCGAAGGTGCGTCGCGTTAATCTGGTGGAGAGCAGTTTGTTCATGTGGCGGTAGATTGGGAAAAGAGAATATCCCATCTCGGGCGTATATTGCCTTCAAGACCCCCGAGATGGTCACCCAGTTTGCCAAGGCCTTCGACGGGCATGTCTTCAAGGATAAAGCCGGTGCGTTTTGGTTATGCGATTGGCTGTAACTCGATTTGATGTCTAGCGCAGGTAATGAATCCATGGCTGTGGTCGAGTTCGCGCCGTATCAGAAAGTCCCAAACGAGAAGAAGAAACCGGATGCTCGTATTGGAACAATCGAGAATGGTCAGCACGTTCAACTGTATGTTATACACTGAACCAAATCATGGCAGACGAGGACTATATATCGTTTATCGAATCATTGAACGCGCCAACGGAAACACCAACTCTGGAGCAACTCTGTACGCACATTCACGTCCCCATCCACGCAATCCTGACTCTTCCTCAGTGGCTGCAGCACAACCTGTACCGCAACCGAAGACCACTCCTCTTCTTGAGGCTCTTAAGGCTGAACGCGAGCGCATCAAGGAGAAGGAGATCGTCGTTCGCAGTATCCAGCAGCCACCGAAGAAGGAGGCCAAACAGAAGGCGCCTGTCGTTCCAGCCCCATCTCATCCCAAGGCTGAACCGGCTGGCAAGAAAGGCGGGAAAGCACCTGCTGCGAAGAAAGCGCCCGCCGTACCCGCTCCAGCACAGAACAACCCCCCTCCGAAGGCGCCGAAAGCACCACGGGCTATGCGACAGCAACAAGCACAACAACAGCAGCCCAATGCCCCTGCCAAACCCCAGATCGCCACCGCTCCTCCCCAGCCTACGCCAGTAGCAGGCCCTAGCAGTGCTCCTGCGGCACGTCGAGGTCGTCCGATCCTCGGTATTGGTTCTCGTCAATTCGAGGCAGCGCTGAGCGGAGTCGGAGGACGACGGCAGCGAGGAGAGGAGAAGAAGGATCAGGACACCGAGTCGAATCCTGCTCCAGGTTCAGGTCCAGGTCCAGTATCCCCCAAGAAGCAGCGCCACTCCAACGATGCGCCAGGCCCGAAGGTTAACGTTCAGGTCCCGAGCATCCTGAAGCGGAGTCCGGTCGTGGCGAACAAGCCTTTGGATGAATCTGTACCTCCTGAGGGCGGTCCGGGTCTGGGGAGAGGTAATGATACTCCTGCACGCGGTAATTCAAGGAGTAGACGGGGCAGAGGTCGGGGCAGAGGACTCGGCGAGGGTATACGAGGCGGCTAGGTTGGTTGTTTCTCTAACCAAATCCTCGTTGCTAACAAACGATTGCCTAGATCAAGTTGCTAACATCGCCCTTTGGCCCGCATTTGCATATGCCCATTGCCTAGCCCGCTCGCGCTATCTTAGGCTAATTGCCGTCATCCCGTCCGGCCTCTCAACGCTTCAGCATGCGACCAGTGTATCTCATCCGATTGGTTCTACATACAATACTTTCGGTGTATGCTGTTGAATAGGACTTCTTCCCGGCCCAACCCGATGGCCCGCAAATGCTCACCTGTATCAGTAGTGTATGTCGGTAGATATCCACATACTAGAAATCAATGAATCACATTATTGCGCCACACAACAAGTCGTTAGGTCATCAATCTTATTGATAAGATACCCAACACCGTGCATCCGCTGGTGATGCGTTCCCGCTGACCCTTGCCCAACACATAGTTCCAAGTCCAAGTCCCATTCACAGTCGTCGAGAACCGCTCTTACTTACCCGGAGTTCAAGAGCGTTCAATCCACAGGAAGTTAAGTATATCTGCTATCCGCTTTGTTGAAATCCTCTGCACGCACGAGCTTGATTTTCTTGGCTCATGAGCGATTCCCTTGCACACGTGGCGCACAATACAGCTACTGATATCCTTCTCGTCTATCTGTGCGATCCATCAGTGAACTGACGCTGACGGCGCACTGCAAATTGCATGATTGAGAAGGGAAGCAACAAGCTTTGAAGAAGCTAATCAAGCATCGAACGTGTGATGTGGGGACCAATCGGATCGCACAAAAGGCGGTCGTGTGCATGGGCACGTTCATAGCGCACACGAGCGTATTGGCCCCTTTGGTTCTCGTAGTCTTAATCCCAGTGTGCCAGCGCTTCTCTCATCTCCGCCACAATGTCCGCCACCACCGCGACTCTGTACGCTGCGAGCGTCAACCCCACCCGCCGCGCGAAATCCATCCTGCCCAAACCATCCGCAGAGGAAGATGAAGAGTACCGGGATGCCGCGCCTGCCCCAGAGCCTGCGGCAAAGCGGGGACGAAAGCCGGGCACGATGTCGCGCACAGCCAGGGAAGCTCAGCGAAAGCTGAACCACTCGATCATCGAGAAGGCGAGGCGAACCAAGATCAACGATGCTCTGGCGACGCTCCGCCAGCTCGTGCCCGACGAGTTTGGGGCGCACGTCCAAGACGAGGAGACAGACGACCTTGACGAGGACGACGATGGCGAGTACGGCGGGGCAGGGCGAAAGAAGAAGGGCAAGAAGGTCGAGAAGGAGAAGGAGTTCAAGCTCGAGATCCTGGTGCGCACGGTCGGGTACATGCAGCATCTCATCGAGCGCGTGGCCGAGCTGGAGGGCGGGCTTGGCAAGCGGAAGCTGCACGCTGTCGACGAGGAGCCGAGCAGGGTGGCGAAGAGGCAGCGGGCCACGCCTTCGTCGCCTCCGCACGACAACGCTGATCATGACCGTCTGCCGTCCATCTCATCGTGGCTGCACAACATCGACCCATCCCTGCAGTCGCCGCGCATCGCCCAGCTTCCCTCTCCTCCCTTATCCACCTCGTTCAAGCCCGTTTCGCAGCTGTACCAGGCCCCGCCCACTCTGTCTCTGGGTCCTGCAGACGAAGATGCCGCATCCCTCCTGCTTCACATGAGCTCTTGCTCGCCGATGTTCAGGCCCAGGTCGGATTCTGTTGGCCATTGCCCGCCGCTGGATTTGGAGGGGAGAAAGCCATTGACGCCGTCGTCTGTACTTGGGTTGATCCGATGAAAGCAAAGGAAGCTGGTTTGATATCATTGTCGTCCTTATCAAATGTTGTAATTGTATTGTATGTAGACAGGCGGTGAGGCTAGAGTGTCTGTGTATCCCGTCAGCGTAGATTCGAACAACTTGGAGATATGCAAGCTCACTATATCGGCGCCGCCCAGTAAGTAACACGAATAAGCATGTTCGTCCCAATACCTATTCCGGCAACAGCCATCCTCTGATCCTTCGTTAGCTGCGCCACAGGTTGCTTGCACAAGACCTCGATCTCGGGTTCGGTCATAGAGTTGAAGTCCTGCAGGAAAAGGTGGATGTCGTTGCACGCAAGGCGGACCTTGTGGTGGTATAAAGTCTTGTCCTGTCCCTCAGGCATGGCCATGAGCGCGTCGAATCTCGCGTTCACCTTATCCATGTACGGTCGGATATCGTCGAGTTCAAGACGGCCGCGTTGGGCTTGAAAGAAGTCGTTGCCGTGGTCCACGGCCCACTCCGAGATCAGCACGCAGGCTTTGAAGTAGGCCATTGTCTCGCGGAAGGAAGTAAAGTCCGTGCTGGCAAAAGCGCTCCGGTCGAGGTGGAACAGAGACTTGGCGACGACGTTGGAGAAGACTATCCGGGGGTCGTCTTTGTTCCAGTTGAAAGACACGATGCTCACGCATGCCATCACGGCCCAGAGCAACAGAGCTGCGCCACACTGTCAGTGTCGATGAACATCGCCGGATGGAGCATGCTACTCACTCGTCAGGCCAAGGATGCCTTCTTTAATTTTCCCGTCATACTTGTACTACGTTTCTCCTGATGAGACTTAGTCGTGCACTTGATAGGCTCCTGGTCAGTGGTAGAGAGACGCGGGCAGAAATTGCTACCAAGTCGCGTTGGACGACAAAGGTGACATCTCCTCAGCGCAAAATTCGAATCACGTATGAGCAGCGCGCGACGGTCGCACAGAATGAGAGGGCGATCAGACTGAGAGTCAGACTCAGATAGATTCTTATCACTTGACGACAGTCCAGGTACCGGCTTGCGAACCGAGCTATTCTCATGAACTCCATGCGAAAAAGGAAGAGATTAAGGACAGGCTGAGGAAAGAGCGCCTTCAATTGGGCAGTCACCTCGGGAAAAGTAATGACAAAAAGTTCAAGTCGGCAGACTGCCAAACATTCTTCCTCGTTGCGGGAAAAAGAAGGATAGAATGAGAGAGAAAAGACAAAGAAAAAGAAGGCATAGGAAAGGGACGACTGGATTTGGGAGGTCTGGGGAGAGGACGACGTTCAAGCGAGATCATCTGCCAAAGGGAAGAAATTGGCGCCGACGATACCGAAGTGCTTCATGCGAGCGATGATGAAGTCGATAGGGGTCAGGTAGGTGATATCCGAGGTTTCAGTGATTCCGTCTCCGCCAGTGAGCAGGCCGCAGATCCTACCGTCAGCGGCGACGACACCTGCTCCAGAGTCTCCGGGCCTGGAGAAGGGGCCGGACTTGGAGGTGCGAGGAAGCACGGCTACCTCCCTCGACGAAACACCAGGCAAATTGTCGTAGTAGCAGCGGACGACGGAACGGATGTTGTTGATGCGGCCGACTTGGAGTCCGGAGACGTTTCCGTTCTGGATGGCCATAATGGTGGGCTCGTTGTCCTGGTTCTTCGTCTTCGGATCGGGATTGAGCATATCCTTGTCCGAGAGGATACCACGACACCTGTGGAGACGGTCGCCGGAGTAGTCGAATGAGTGAGGGTTGGCGAGATGGGGGTACATCAACTTCTTGAAGTCGGCAGCGGCGACTTGGCCAAGATCGATGGCATTGCCGACAAAGTTACGCCTGCTGATCATGTCGGGGTGAATCTCGATAACTGCCCAGTCCTCGGTGTACCGTCCCTCGCCTACGCCGAAGTCGATGCGGGGCGAAAAGACGACGTGACCGATGATACGCTTGGTCTCGTCCTCCCAGTCTCTCTTGACGTCCTTCTTCAACTTGTCAAACACTCCGATAGCATCATTCGCCTCGTCCATCTCGCGCTGTACCGCCTTCCGCTCTTCAGCAGCCTCGTCCTCCTCCAGGTTCTCGGCGAGTGCCAAGCGCTTCTTGAGGAACACGAGGTTGGCGCTCTGACCATCGATCTTGTCCTGGATATCTTGGACGCGAGCGTCGAAGGCGGCCTTGCCGAGGAACATGACGTTGATACGACCCGCCCCGGTGCCATCCTTGTACTCGTACTGCTCGTTCTTCACCGCGTTCGGGTCGAACACGACATGCCTAGCTGTGACCACGAAGAGCTTCCCAATGCGGGTGAAGAAGAAGCCTCCCGTGCCCTCGAAGTGGGTTGTGCCAGCATTGCAAATGGGGATGCCCAGGGAAGTGGAGAAGGGCTGACGAAGGTTGTAAGCAACGTTGGCGGTGATGGCGGGCTTGAACAGCGAGGCGGCACATAAGGTGGCCTCGGATTCGCGGATCTGGACGTGGATGTCGGTGATGTTGTGCTGGACGAGGATACTGTGGCAGTGGACAGCGACCTCATAGCCCTTCTCGCGAGTGAGAGAGCCGTGACGGACTCCCATGAAGATGACAGCGGGAGGGGAAGCTTGGCCATCTACGCCAATGCGAAGTGGAGTCATGCCCGTATACAGGACACCCTGCTCCTGCAAGTAGCTCTCCATCGCGACACTGACGGTCTCATCCCATACGCGGTTGAGAGGATGAGGGCCGAGAGGCATCAGCAACTTGGCTTCCACGTAAACGTAAGGACCCTGGGAGGGCACCCAGACATCGCGATCGGATCGAGCGACGAGGATGGGCTTGGACTCCAACCCGTAGTAGAAGTTGGCTGCCTCGAGGTCTGAAGGAAGGAAAGGAGCACTGGGATCATCCATGTGTTGCTGAAGGATATGCGAAGAGGGGGTAGAGAGTCTCGAGTGGTAGTCCGAACGTAGGTCGCTGGTTTGACACTGGGGGAAGAAAAGAGGAACAAAGTTAGAACCGGGCAAAGGGTAGAGAGAAACGACACACTTGGTCGCACGGTAGGCTCAGCAATAAGCAAAGTGAAGACAAGTAGGGAACTTGACGAGGGAATCAGAGCAATCGAGGATGCATGGATCTATATGGGTACGGGCGTTCTGGGGGAAGACCCTGGCAGAGATGCGACCCTTCGGCATCACAACTAATCTCCCTTAGTCAGCCTACTATAATTTCGCCACAAGTTCCGTTTATAGTCATCACATGACACAACGGCAAATGTCTGAACTGACATGTTGCGATCAGTTTGCCCATCAAAGATCATGGCGTGCCGAGCCAGAACTTGGGATTATACTATCGAGGGAACCCCCCTTTCTCCTGCAAGCTCACTAGATTGGCGCAGCCTAATAAGTAACACGGATCAGCATGTTCGTCCCAATAC
The DNA here is from genome assembly GCA_019915135.1 of Strobilurus pachycystidiatus. Classification (NCBI taxonomy): domain Eukaryota; kingdom Fungi; phylum Basidiomycota; class Agaricomycetes; order Agaricales; family Physalacriaceae; genus Strobilurus; species Strobilurus pachycystidiatus. Next base: position 785,007 of record JAHLMK010000015.1, read on the forward strand.
CTGTTCCGGCAACAGCCATTCTCTGATCCTTCGTTAGCTGCAGCCTGCCACAGGCTGATTGCACAGGATCAGGATGATCTCAGCGCGAAATTCGAATCACGTATGAGCAGCGCGCGACGGTCGCACTGTGTACAGAAATGAGAGGGCCATCAGACTGAGAGTCAGACTCAGATAGATTCTGGATAGATTCTTATCACTTGACGACAGTCCAGGTACCGGCTTGCGAACCGAGCTATTCTCATGAACTCCATCATCCATGCGAAAAAGGAAGAGACTAAGGACAGGCTGAGGATAGAGCGCCTTCAATTGGGCAGTGGCAGTCACCTCGGGACGAGTAATGACAAAAAGTTCAAGTCGGCAGACTGCCAAACATTCTTCCTCGATCTCACGAAAGATCTTTGGCGCGCTGCCAACAAATTGTACTTTGCGTCATAGCGACATAGACTGATTTGGTAATTCTCGTACTAAGAATCCTGTGAAAATCGATCAAAATTCTATCAAAACTGGGCGTTAATCCTGCTGATCTCCTCCTCCGTCGACAGTCTTTAGAATCACTGGTGCTCTGGAGAGGCCTCCCTATTAACCATCCCTCTCCACCAGCCACAGCCTGTCTCTCGACCAGGCAGAGACTGGAAAAACTACAGGAAAATTCAAATCACTACGTCTCCTTCAAACGATGATGGTGACTCTCTCCCTCCAAAGGTTGTTGTCCCTGCACATGTCAACCTCTTTATAAGTGGGCGCTGTTTATGGGCGCTCGAAAGGTCTCTCCCCACTTTCACCATGTCGACGAACGGCACGTCGACCAACGCCACCTATGCATACAACGACGATGTCACTGGGTACATGGATTGCATTGCGCAGAGTAGTCGGGATCCCGATGTCGAAGGTTATGCCGTGCGGCTTTCTCGTGAGTTTCCACGGCTCTATGTGCGTGCAACCGGCCCCTTACATGTGAGTTCTAGTGTTCGTTGCCAACGTTTGTTTGGGTATGCACCGTCCACTAGTATAATCCGACGCGGTGCCTCACATTCATTCAGCAATCCTCATGACATGGTCGACCGAAGACGTCAAGGAATCCGTCTATGTTATCTTCATGCAGGTCTACACCCTGCTCCTCGTCACCTTCATCAGTTTAGCACGAAAGACACTTTCAGTAGCCGACGCGCACTTTGCTCTATCGTGCACGGTTTCTCCGCTTTCTCTCTACTTCGTATACAGTACAGCTCGCTGGCTCCTCAATCAGCGCTCCACTTTGTACTCGCGGCTGGGCAACAGCGGAAGAATGGTCGCGCTCTTGACAGGTGGCATGGCCCTCCAATGGCTCATTCTTGAAATCATCATCTACGGTGCTCCCGATCACGTCTTCCAAGGCGAGCGCTGTACGTCGACATCGTTTGTTGCCTGGCTCTTCTACGAGGTCATAGCCATCATCGTGCTGCTGAATTACACTCTCTATATTCTGTTATTATGGCCGGTCTTCTACATTCTCTATACGCTCCGTCATGTCATGGATATTGTGCGAGAGCACAAGCGACATCAGAAAAAGGTCAAGAAATGGGGATTCTTTCGGTTTGTGCAAGTGCCTCTTGCGTTCATCAAGTCGTGGGCCCTCTCGAACTGGTACGCTTGCATGTTGGCTTCGGGAGTGAGGACACTTATCCATCTACTCAGGATTGTCGTCACCTATTCGCACCAGTGGATGATAGGTCTGCTAGTAATCCTCGCGTACGGATCTTGGGCAAGCGGCGTCGGCGCATACATACCTGACATGGGAGCATTTTACAACTGGCTCTTGCAACAAATACACTCAGACGATGGCGGATGGCCTGCCTACGAACCGGATCCTGACTTTGATCCATACGGCTTTGGACAGGTCGGTGCTTTCCCTCTTCCATCCCGTCACCCACTTAACAAGGCGTTTACAGCTATTGGCTGCTACCGTTGCGCTCGAGCCTCTTTGGGCAGTCTTGAAATTGACCTGGCGCCGGAGACACGACCTCATACGCACGGCGAAGTACTACCCCAAGTCGGTGTGGAACGGGACCGTGTTCATGATTACGGGACATCGAAATCCGTGGAAGAAAATCTTGAAGGAGAGGGAGGAGGGAATCCGCCAGGGTAGTACGACGGTCGATGGGGAGGGCGGTCTGCCTTTGCATGCCGCGGTTGAGGGCAAGTATGGGGAGGAACTTGGTATGACGCCAGGGAAAAACGAGGCGGGCCTCGAAGGCGTGTACTCGCTGCAACACAACCGATACGACTCGTTATCCTACGACACGGGGTATACAGGATATCAGCCTCCGCCGAGACCTACGAGTGGTTCTGGGTACTTCTCTGTGCCTCGAAGCAATTCACCGCCTGAGGACTACAACATGGGAGCTATCATTGCGATGTCGCCGAACAGGAGTCGGCCTGAGTAGTCCGTTTCCAGGCAAAAGTCGGTTCGGACTGCTACATTGTGTGTCCGTCTGGAGTCATATGTATCATGTTGTGGACCCCTCGGTAGACCCTCATGAGATTGTGGCCCTATGGATGGGACGCGGACTGTGTTAAGTGATTGTACAATCGGAACGGAGGCTACTACTATGTTTTCCTTTTTTTACTGTATAGATAAACGCAATGTATATAGCATCTCTAGCAGCAGCATTTTCTTACATCCCAATCACTATCCGTGAACTTCTGATAAATCTCCGCTTGTTTTCGGCTAAGTTTCGGCCTTCGGGTTACTTCAATGGCATCACAGCTGAGTGCGCTGAGTACTTACCCGATTTGTTCAACTTGTCCTCCTCCCACTCCCTTCTTCCAGCACCTTCTACGTTTACAACCTGTTCCTACCTCGGAGAACAATAGAATGGAGACGAGCAATTGTTTCCATCCCAACCCGGGCTGTCGATTCTTAGACAATAGCAGCCTCCGGCCGAGGAGGGATACGCGCCGAGCGCTTGTTCTCTCTTTGGTGACGAGCACTTGACGATCCGTCAGAGCACTGCCTCGGCCATCGCTTAGCAACAGCTGCTCACTCTGCCGTAGACGATCTTGACGCTCATCGAACAATATGGCCATCGACTATAAAGAGCCTCAAGCTGGGCCACTGGTCTCCATTGTGTCCTCCCCCTCCTTCCCAGCCAATATCCCCTCGACACAATCACCACCACTATCACCCTCCTCCGCCATGTACAACACCATCACACCTGGCTACGACATCATCGGGATGGCGGCCGCCGCCAATCCCAACTTTGTCACCCAGCAGCAGGTCTGGTTGCAGAACACGCCCCAGTGGACGCCCCAAGTCCAGCAGCCGAAGCATATCAGCGCTGGGCACCGCCAACGCGCTAAGAACGGTCACGGGAAGCCTCTGCCTGTGGGCTACCATCCCGCGCATGATGAGGGTTTCTGGACAAGACTGCGCAAATTGATGGAAGCCCTCCCGAATGAGATGCTTATGGAGATCTATCGCTTCTACCTCTACTCTCTTTTCCAAACCCGTCGCAACTCTTTCGCATGCGTCTGCAGGAAATGGCATGCCATTACGATGCACCGCTCCACGTACTCTTCTCTTGCAATTGCGATGCCGTGCAGTGACGATCGCACTCGACGCCTTTCCAAGCTGCTGTCGCTTTCTGTAAAAGCGCCGCTGGACCTTCAGCTCACATTGAAGGCCGTGAATTACGAGCAATGGTATACGGCGGTGAACTTCGATCCTGTCTTCGACGTCCGTAAGCGCCTGCAGCGCTTGACTCTCGATCTGAGAGGCGTCGAAATGAAGACACTGTCCAACCTAAAGAATGCCGCCCTGTACCATTGGGATAGTCTCGAGGAATTCAGCTTCCGTAGCGAGAACTACGATTATCGACTCAAGAACTACATCACGAACGAGAACGGCGAGCTTGACAATGCTCTCCGGTTCATACAGCGCGCGAAAAAACTGCGCACTCTCCGTGTGGCGATGGACAACAGTCTCAACGCCAGACTTTCTGTCCTCGTTGCACCATTGAAGGCACTAACATCCCTCCATATCCGTAGCGAGCTTGGTAGCTTCGACATTGATTCCATGGGGATCGTCTTCATTCTTCGCGAGTTCCAGTATCTGACGACCTTCTCTTGTACGTTGAAGCCGAGGGAAGTCCAGCGCCTTCCCCAGTCGCACTTCCTCAATCAAAAGCCGACACAGCGCCCGTACCTGAAGTCCCTCGAACTGTATTGCCTCGGCTCCTACACAGACATGTTCAACCCCGGCGGCATTTTGGAGCTATTCACCGCCCCCAATCTTAATGTACTTGGAGTCGGCTGGTCTGAGCCGAGGAAAAGCGCGTACATTGGTTCGACCATACAGGCCATTGGTCGGTTCGTCCAGCGCTCGAGGTGCAAGCTCACTCGTCTACATACTAAAGGACTGTATAACGACCCCATGTCTCTCCTTGACGCTCTATGCTCAGAGACGACGGATGTTCGTTTGGAGGTGGGATCCTACAATGAGCCGTCCTTGGTTGGGCCGAATGCGATGTCGAATCTCCGCCAGACATGTTATGGAGGTCTCAAACACTCCGCGTGGCTGAGCACTTCGACTCGCCAGGTGTTCAACCGTGCTCCCAAGAAAGCTAAGGTGCGTACTCCGTGTTTCTTCTTCTTTCACATCCATATCTAATGCTACGATACAGCGACGGAATTGATGAGCAGCTTGCCTGACTCTTCTCGTTTCTTTTTCTCCGCTCTTTTCTCTCTTCTCTCTATGAGTCTCCTCATTTCTCTCCTCCACATGCCCATGCTTATTGCTCTATCATGTCTCTATGTCCTATGTCACCACGTCTATGATTTCCTTCCTCTCATGATAATGTACTACCTTCCCTGTACCTTCCACATCTGGCTCACGTACCATATCTCTCTGCATCACGATATTCACGTAGTACGCTACGTCGTACAGTCACGCTCTCATCCCCAGAATCTTGCATTTGTACCCGGACATTCTCGCTATCTAACATACTTGATATGTACTGTGTATCAATTCCACTCTTTTGAATACCCCAGTTGATCTGTATTCAGAGTACTTGCTGACGGGTGCGGAACAGTAGTGTTGCTTCAATTGGGTTTAGTTGTCTGTTCTAAGACTCTAAAAAGTAAATTAGGTCCTACACGATTAGAGTTACGAACATGAACGCTATGAGGGCTTCAGCGACTCCTCCGCCTGTTTCCGCCTAAACCGCTCGAGCCGGGCTTCCATCTCCATCTCCTCCAAAGCTGCGTCTGACCACGCCAGAAATCCCTCCTTGTCGTATATATCCTGCAGGCGATCTCGGGCGTCTTCCCAATTCCACTGCTCGACCTCTGCGGGGATAGAGTCTTCGTCAGTGTAGACATGCAGATTTTGTATTCGCGAGCTGATCAGGGGCAGCCCCGAGGCGACCATGGAGCGCATTCGGGACGAAAATTCAAGGGTCTGCGCGGAAAATTAATGCCAATCTCTGCCTGAGGCCTGTTGTAACGCACGTTGTTGACCCCGAGGACGGCCATGCCGCCCCAGATGGTCGCGGCGGTTGTGATGCCGACGCCCGTCGTGGCAATCCCGAATGCGGCCACCATGCGTATCATGACCTCCAACGGTGGCCGCGCCTTTGCGACCGGCGGCCCAGGTTTGATGATGTCTCTTATCAAGGCGCGGATATTGACCTTCTCCGCCGCTCCAGACGTCGTCGCCGATGCCGTTGGGAGCGTCTCCGCAATCTGCGGCCGTGGCAAGGACGCCGAGGACGCGTTGCCTGTTCTTCTTGGCGGTAGTTTCACGGGGCTAGACCGCCTAAGGCGACGAAATGTGAGGTATCCTAGAGGTAGGGAGACGGCCACTACCGTTCCAGTTGCCTATGCAGTCGTCAGAGGCATCCAAGATAGATAAGATTGGAGGTACTAGCGCAATGGGCACCCATGTACGGCGCGCTGGCGGTGATGGTGGTTCTGCATCAGGCATGATTTACCCCTGTCAGCGCCTGCCGCCGCCGAATCCCGAATCCCGATCTATCTCCCTTTCGAGGCGAAAGGACGTGTCAAGAAGCCTTAGTCTCTATACTTATGAACACTGTTGATTTGAGCCCACGACTTCACGCATGCGAAGCGTGCGCGAAACTTGTAGTTCAAAACGCCACACTTCTCTCAATGCCCTCATGGTTTCGAAGTATTTAATATTGATACATAGAGAGGTTATCTACAAACATAGAACATCTACACCCTCGTTATCTGCCGTCGCCGCACGAAATTCAGGTGAGAGAGGACAGTACAGGGTACTAGCCGGGGAAGGACAATTCGTTGCTTTCAGAGCGACGCTCTCGAACACATAGTCCCACCTCGCTCGCTTTCGACCCACATCCGCTTCCAACTCTTCAATAACATCGATGTCCAGCTTGCGTTTTTGGCTCCCCGTAACCTCCTCCGAGTGTCCCCTTGACTCTGCTTCTCCCAATGTGCTTCCTTCGGAGTCGGAGCACACCGTCTGCTCGTCTTTGGAGCCGTACGCCTCAAGTATAGCAGAGATACCTGAACTAGGCGCCTCGCACAAATCTTCGATGAGAAGCTGAAGCCATTCCGCGTCCTCTTGCCAGACCATCAAGGGAGGTTCTGAGAGGAACGCCTGCTTCTCTCTGACAGAAATGAATCCGGAGGACGGCGACGTGAAAGTCTCCGAATTAAGGGCTCCTTGTGCAAATGACCGAATAGCCACATCCACGAAGGTCCAAAAAAGCGCTTGTTGATCGTCTTCGAGCGTACTTGGTGGTAGTCCAGCGAGGAGGCTCCTTGGAGATCGATACTTGGAGACGTCAGGATGCTGTTGGCTAAATTAGTTTTAAGGTTGTGCGGAAGGTACGACGGTGACAAACCTGGAAATCATCAGCGATGACTTTGCCATCGCTTGGCCGATATAAAGGCGCCCAGTTCATGAGGACTGCATGCCCACCACGTATGCGGATGTTCGTAGGGCAGATGCGCCTATGATAAATCCCTATTTCCGCGGCTGCTTCGATGGCTGAAAATCGCCCCGTCAGCGAGGGATTGACAACAGATACAAAGGAAATACCTTGCGAAATATCCAAGACATGGCTGACAAGTTCGTCTGCATCTTTGCTCGACTCCAAAGTGTCCCCAACAACAACACAATCCAGAACCATTCGATGAACAGAGATTCCCTTTTCGCAACAAACAGTTGGGATGTCACCACGCCACAACAAGCGAGGCACATTGGGCACAGAACCCTCCTCGAGCAGCGAATAGACGTCGGAGTGACGGTGATCATCAAGACTCTGGCGGATGAATGAATCCAGAACTTGAACGAAACACCGACGATCCACATCATATGCATATTTCGGCTGTGTCGAGGGTCCGCGCCGACAAAAGGGAGTGTAGACGGTGGCTGGGTCTAGTGTAGGCGATAGAAGAATGAGGCGCGGCGCATCGTCGCCTGTCAGTGGCATCCGCCACATAACGTCAGGACAAGAAGCTGCCCGTACTTCGAATGGTGCTCGCCCCAAGGCCTCGCGAACTTCCTCTGCTTCGTCCCGCGGGACCGCCTCGTGATCCAAGGAGGCATCTGATCCCCTTTGGAAAGGTGTCAACCCCGAAAGTAGCGCGTAGAATTGCTCAAGGGGCGCGGCATCACTGGTGTAGTCAATGGGAGGGGAAACGAGGGCCTGCATTCTATCCCAGCGAATTAGTCGGGCCTTGGAACCGAATATTGCGACGGTGAAGAGGTGGTGGCGGGATTGCGACGCGAAGATTCGGCCAGCATGTGCTATCAGGTCACCGAGAAGATGCAGTGCTTCTGGATTCGAGGCTATATCGAGGCGACGGGAAGTTGAGTTTGCAGATGAGGTAAGTGCCGGGTCAGCGAGAAAGGGATCCGGCGCTTCGCTTGCTATGTAGACGAAGCTTTCGACGTCGGCGAAGGTGTCGAAGGAAGAGAGATGAGGAGTAAGAGCAATGATGGGGTGGGTAATGCGTCCTTGTCGATTGGTACGAGGCGACAAGCCAGGAAGTTGGTTTACTAGATTCATCTGCGAGGACGTTGAGTGTAGGCCTCTACAAGAGATGACGGTGTCGTACATATGAGTTGAGCGTATCTTCTTTGTGGCACCCATTGAAATCAAAAGACAATGTCGGCAGGGAGCGACCATTGCATGCAACTCGTAGGGGTTCAAGAAACTCTGCCGTAGTGGTAGCATACCAGCGACAGAGTTCTCGCGACCGAAGGGCAAGACCGACGAGGGCAGCGCGAATGTCAGTGTAGTTCGTCGTCTCCATGATGCGTTGGTATGATGAGGGAGAGTGGTGGGGAATGGTGGCATATATCTGATCGCAACAGGACCAGCCACAGCTAAGTCACGAGTAGCTGTGTGCACAGGCTGCACGTAAATGATGTCGATCACGAACAATGGATGCGCGTGGATAGATCCGTATATGGCGAAGAGAGGCGGTATCGGGGTGGCTTCTTGTCCTGAACGGGCAGACAATGAAGGCGGGAGAATGGATCAATATCAAAGGGAAAAGCGCGATCCCGATTTTGAAAGGCCAATGACTATTACTATGAGGGCGTTCATAGTACCGGCCTTTCCCTACGCTATCGAACAGGCCGGTACTTGGACCGTTAGACGTGTCCGCCAATGGTGTTCGCGCGCCACGTCCGACTCCACCGTCCCGGCTACCATTTCCGTCGCTTAATGGCCCTACAGTCGTCGCGTTACGGGCATGCGGGACCGACCATGTTCCTTTCAGCACCCCGGAGAAGGGACTATCGGGTAGTGCGCCGCCGATCGTCCTCCAGATCATGTAGTCGTGAACAGCCGAAATCACCACCCACCCGACATCATACCGGTGCGTTAAGTTCACTCTACAAACTGTTAGAGCGACTGGAAAGATTTGGAGAGGGGCTGTGGACGTACGAGCAACGCCACATTTCCGGCTCCCTATGCTCAATGATGGCACCCTTGATCCTGCATTACTCTTTTCGACTTCTTCTTGTCTCTCCACGTGGTGGCTACAGATGGGAGTTACAAGGGTCCTCAAGCGCCTGCTGCCGCTTTCCAGTGGACTCATGGAAGGAGTCTCGGAGAGAAGATACATAACTGTACAGCCACTTTCGTAGTCAATAATAATATTTACAAACTTGCGCGTAAATCCTCATTCACCTCAAAGACCCGAGTTCAGGCCCTCTTGCTTCGTGAAAGGCTATACAGAGCTATATTCCTGCAATATTCTTAGGTTACATGATAAACGATGCACTGTAGAAGGAGTCCGTGAAATGATGGTGGTATATGAGCGCATTGTACGCGTACTTTCACACAGGAGATGAAAGCCATGTCACAAACACCAGTACATGCATGGCATAACCAAGTGCTCCCATAGTCAACCATTCATCATGCGTCAAATCCTGCAGCCGCTTTTGACAGATCATCTCAATCTCATCCCCAGAGAACGCGCTGAAATTTTCGAGAATATGCACGCGAGCCGCACTTTGGTGTGATACAGACTCTTCACGGAACCCTCAGGCATGACCTTCACCTTATCGAACTTGGCCCGGACTTTATCTCGCAGTGGCTCCAAATCCTCCAGCTGAAGCCGCTCGCTTGGCGTCACCTTGAATGTCTGCTTGACCTTCTGCGCCATTACCCATTCGCATACAAGCACGAACCCCTCAAAGTAAGCCATGGTCTCGTCAAACGAAGTGAAGTCCGTGGTAGCGAATGCGTTCCTGTCGATATGACAGTAGGTTTTACATGCCGCATAGAGAAGGCACCTGAGGGGGCCATCCCGGTTCCAGTGGAAGGAATAATAACTGTAGCCGGCGATGGTACCGGTGGCAGCAATACACAAGCCAAGCGCAGCTAAGAAGTGCCCATCAGTTTTAACATCGGACTCTTCCAACGGGGACTAGTATACATACCTGCAAGGGCTAGCGACTTCTTACTGAAGTTCCCATCGGCCGTGCGAAGCGCCTTTTTTCTGAGAATGTTTTCTGTTGAAAATTGGACGAACTGTCGCATGCTTGAAGCTCTACCAAAGACAGTCCGAGTCGATGCTGTCCTCTGATATAGAAGTTGACGAGACAACATGTCGGAGCGTGCCAATCAGTGCAAGCCTAAGTCAGGCTGATTCAAGAGCGCGCTGCGCTGCGCTGAGGATGATGATGGGGAAGACCGGCTGCAGAATGCCATTGCTGACATCCATAGTTTCTGCATAAGTGTGATGGTATCATCGGCTGGAATTACGCGTCCTGGCTGCCGGACCCCAAGTGAAGAGTACGTGGTTTAGATCGTGTAAAGAGTCTCGCACGGGCAGTGTATGTTCATGCGTCTTCGCCTGATAGAGCTCTCCGGAAGAACCCACGCCTCTAACGGCAAAGGAAGGATTTTGACAAGGGGTTTCGTAGAGACACAGCGCGCGCGCTGTAGTAGACCTATATCAAGGAGGTCATTCAATGATATAGACGTCGAAGTCGTTGAGGAGGAATCGAGGCATGGAGATTCTGTTAGTGGTCGCCGAGAATCGAGAGGTATGACTAAGGTTCGACTCAAGCGCTTGACTAAGCCGCAAGCGATTCTGTTCTATTCAGTCTTCATGAATAAGTATTTACACTGGGCAGGAAACCCACGCAACGTGTATCAGCATAGTCGTACCAAAACCTATCGAGGCGGCAGCCATCCGCTCGTCCTGTGTCAATTCCTGTAGACTCTTGCTACACAGAATATCAATATCCTCCTCAGTGTACGAGCTAAAATGCTCCAAGAAGTTGTGCAGGTCCAAACACGCTATCCGCACCTTAGCGTGATAAAGACTCTTCGCTGAACCCTCTGGCATAGCGTTGAGCTTTGAGAATTGGGCCCGAACTTTATCCCGGAAGGGTTCCAGGTCCTCCAGCTGGAGACGTTCTCGTGGCGCTATACGCTTCCAAGAGCCGCGTTGTTCCCGAGCCCACTCTGAGACTAATACGCATGTCTCAAAGAAGGCCATGGTCTCCCCGAAGGAGGTGAAATCCGTCGACAGAAAGGCTGCTCGGTCGATGTGACAGTATGTCTTGAACACGACGTTGGCGACAACGACGCGTGGATTCTCTTGATTCCAGCGCAAAGAGTAATGATTCACAACGACTGCAAGAGTGGTCGCAATGCCCAAACCAGCGACGACTAGATACTCAATGAAACTTTCTGACTCTATTACGGTGCCGATGAACTTACCCGCGATGCGGAAAGACTTTTTGTCGAACTTCCCGTCGTCTTTGCGAAACAACCGTCCGGAAGTGATTTGTGTGGAATGAAAGCTTCTGAGATGTCGTGGGTTTACGACTCTTTCAAGTGGCCTTTGTGCTGGACCTATGGTCCAAATTTGGCGGGAGAGCATGTTGTTGTCGAGAGCAGAAGAATCCTCCCGGCATCAGGCCTCGGCCGGAACGCGGCCCGCGTCGTGCCGGCCGCCTGGCATATACTGGTTGCTCAAGCGCGCTCATGAGCCTTTCGACGATTTCGTCATGCTCGGAGACGTCGCAATGTGGCAGGCGATAATGTAGACACGAAGGAAGCATAGATAGGCTGAAAATGTTATCAGGACAGCAGCGCGTTCAATTCAGTCAGACGCGACGTTTTCCTCCCGGGCCCGCGTGAATAAGAGCCCTGCTTTGTGGCGCCTGAAATAGCAACGATGAGATTTCTCGTGGACAGCATGGTTCCTGTACGTTGCTTTGTTCCCTTGTTCAGAAAAGGTGATGCCAGAGAACAACATACCACAGTTTCTTGGATGTTCCTTGTGTTTTCTCGCGTCCTTGTTCAGACTATAGAGCACTGTGGGTGCTCATTCCCATGCTATTGTGCCAAATTGAACAATTGGAAGGAAAACAAGGAGATGTCGCCATGGCAAGACGGATGTACGCTTGTTTGTTGTCGATGGATTTGCCATTTACGGCTATGTCTTCTACCACTTGCATCAATTGCTTCGCTCCATCTCGTTCGTATATAACCAGGGCAGAATGTGGCTGATGCACCCAGATCCCACAGCGGAAATCACCCACCATCTCTGCGAGAATATCACGACATGTCCTCCATGACCACTCTCTCCGCATCCTCGCGCAGCTCGGCCCAGGACGCGCTCGCTGCAGCAGGATACACCTTTGCACCAGAGACGACGCGCGAAAGCCGCCACGACCGTCGCATCTCCGTCGAGCTGCCCGCATACGCCGAGCACGAGGCCATGCCTCCTCCACAATACGCAGTCAAAGATGAGCCCTTGACGCTCTCGATGTATCTGTTCAAATTTGGATTCGGTGAGTACAACTCCTCCTCCATTTGAGCTTGAAGAACCGCATCCTCATTTTCACTTAGTATTCCCACTCTTCTGGATCCTCGGTGTATTCATCCTCTTTTCCCCACTACGCGCCCCAGACGCGAATGACGGCAGCGCCGGCCAATGGCTGCCCGACAAGACCGACGCTGAAAAGCAGGTCGTTATCGACAAAATCAGGAGGACAGAGGTCAAATGGGCGCGACGATGCCTGGTTGCATTAATCGTGTTCACCCTCTTCGGCCTCGTCGCTGGCCTTTCCATCTGGGCCGCCCTCAAGGGCTACCTATAGTCCATCCATCCCCTCATTGCTTTGAATACTGCTGTGCATCTGTTTTCGCGCTTACCCTCCTTGACATTGTTATTTCACTCTACACGTTCTTTCCATTCATCTATGAACACTACGCCGCCGCTTTCGCATTTCACCTTCTGTATCGTCAGCTCCTCATACTATTTATTTCTGTAATGATGCCTTGTACATCTACTTACAATTTGACACTGCGAGCTTGTGTCAACCTTGCCTCCGAATGTTCGGTGTGTTTGCCTCATGTCCATGAGAAGTCAACGGATACCCACAGTCAATCTAACCTACGTGCAAGGTCTTTCCAATAGTCCCAAAGAATAAACATAGACAGTACAACCAGAGTACAACGGACAAGAAACACCTCACCGCCTGGTAGTACTAATATTGCGCTAAATCACAAGATGCAACAACATTCACTTGTCGGAGTCGTCCGCCTGCTTCCGCCGCTCAATCGCAGCTGCTCTAGCCCAAGCCTCTTTCAGCCACGGCTCCCCATCTCTTGCGATTCTAGCTCCAAACAAACCGAAGACGCGGCGCTCGAAGGAGTCGAGGAGCTGAACGGCGCGAAGGAATATCGCGCTCCCACTCCAGCTATCCTCAGCGTAACAATCCCTCCCGTTGTCCTCGTCTTCTTGTACATTCCGATTGCTTTGATAAGTGCGATACTCCAAAAGAACGAGAGGGAACAGCAACACAAATCCGCCAAGCGACCACAAGCCTGACAAGCGAATCGCTGCACCAAGTGCGAAGGCAGGGCCGTACTGAGGTATCCACGAAGGTAACCAGTGAGGGGAGTAGTGAGATACACTGTCCGAGTATCTTCGGGAAGCTTCCAGCAGAGACACCGAGGGACCATCAGACGTCCGATTCACTAGAATACAAGCACAGAGCACCATCACAGGGGCGTATATCCACCACGCTCTCCAATAGTTTGTGAGCGCAGCAAGGCCAACGACTCCAATGTGATACTTGAAGTTGAAGGTCGACCAAAGTGGAGTTTTGGGAGGAAGGGGGGAGGGGACGGAGAGGAAATGTGCGTTGGGCACAGGCAACGAAAGAGAGGTGGGAATGATGCGTGTGCGGATACGTTGTGCTTCCGACCATTGCACGCCGGAGGTCCTCTCCTGCAGGTGGCCGCCATAAACATGCAAGAAAAGTGTTTCATCTGAGATCTATGGACAATTCAGATCTCGGGCCCAAAAGAAAGATGAAATGATACCCACCTCGAACGTAGATATCGTGTCCGTATTCTTCAAGAGCACTAAATGGGCGGGCGATGGCGCACTGAAGAGAAGTACGAAAAAGCGAGCGGTCGTGTATCGTATGACGAGAGTCTCTTGCTCCGCGATAGACATTGGCTTCTCGGTCAAATCTTCTTCTTCCAGACCTTCAATCAGGTCAACACAAGGATGAACACCCGAGACTTTATACTCACGACGCGCAAAGATCTTCTGCTCTCCGTTTCCTGCAACCAGCACCACCCGTACCCTCTCCCTCATCTGGTGCAACCTCCAGCGCAAAAATCGCCCATGGGCTGCTTGGGCATACCCCTCAAGAGAGCCACTTGGGAGGTAACGAACCGTCTCCTCTTCCTTGTAGCCGTTTGACCACCAAGACGGCCGAGGATCAGGCCGTATATTCACTGACAAGCCCTTCCGATAATGCAAGACCCATGCTTGCTTCACAATTCTCGGAAAGGCAAGGAACAATCCCAGCGGAGCCGTGGCGAGAGTGCAGAGTAAGTTGTACATCGTTAGAGGGAGTGTCTTGTCAGCGGAGAGGAGGGCGGTAAGCTTGAGAGGGCCGACGTCTGAGGTGGACGAATCTGACGGCAGGTGCAGGTGCACACGGACCTTTGGCAGTCCTATGACGCCTTCCTCTGCCCAAGGCGCGTGGCCCGGCGCGCGCACAGCAACCTCGTAGAACCCGCTTCGGTCGTTGAATGGGGAAACATGGAAAGTCCGGGGGAACGTCCATGCGTAGTCGAAGCCCCGAGGCGCGGTATGGATGAAGGGAGAAGTGCCGATGTTGAGAACGTAGACGTGATTCTCGCCAAAGGTGTTGTGCACCTCCAGCACTACACACCCAAGACTCTCCTGCTCCCCCAGATAGCAGAAATACACCGTCAAGGGGTTGATACCCTCGTAGCCCAGAAAGCTCGGCATCGTCATCATCCAGGCGTCCCGCAGAGGCTCTTTCAGGACTCTCTCCAGCTTGTCCCAGAGGCTTGTGCCCTTTGCATCCACGAGGTACGGATCGTTTCGCAAGGCTGTCACTCTCCACGTCGAGCCGTACCCGAAGAGCAAGCCAAGGTCGAGGTCACCGGCCTCCAATGCTTTCAATCCCAACAGCAGCGACATGGTTGGGTACACGAAGGCGTGCTTTGACTCTGCCGGGAGTAGTCGTGCATGTGTGACGGTATTCGAGAGAATGTATCCTGAGGCGCGCATTGCGGATATCGTGGATGGTGGTGTAAGGGTTGATTATCGACGGCGGCTCCGAGGCGAAAGGTATAAGACACTAGCGCTGTCTAAGACAGAGCCCTCTTCGAGAGAGTGACGGTAGGCTAGGAGCTGTTGAACTGTGTAGAGGCGTCCGTACACGGATAAATATTCCTGGACGTAGCTGTTGTGAGTGTACAGGAGATGGCTGTGCGAAAGTAAGGCTGGACATAGATGGCTGTTGCGATAGAACCTCAGGCGATGACGGCATCAGATCAGCGTCGAGCCAGTCTATCTCAGGCTTTGACAAGGCACAAGAGTCAAGACGGTGTTAGTTCTGAGAGCCAGTCTACTACGGCTGCCAGCAAAAGTTGAGAGTCTTGAGACTTATGATACAGTAAGTTATAAAAGGCGCAGAGCACAAAACGAATGGACACTGTGGGAATTGAACTTATACAAGTCGACAGCTATAGAGTACAGTAGTGAAGGGTGGACCATAGCGCAACCAGAACGGCCTTCTTCATCAATATGCGCCATGCGTCGGGGTCGCCGTGAATGGACCACGAGGAATGCGAACCATTGGCAATGCCGACTCGGAAACAGTGTCGGCACTGAAAGACTGTCCAGACAGCTGACGTTGATTGTCGATGAACATGCTCTTAGCCACCGCAAACGGTAGCGGTTCCACCTGGTCGGCAACGTCGATGAGAGGAGTGATGAGCAATGGGCGAGACACGTCTCGTTTCCATTTGCCCTCACTATGGGCGACAGCACCCAAGTTATCTGCCATCTCGTGGTAAAGGTCGACTGCGCGGAAGCTGGGCGTCATCAAGTCCCAAAGCCTACCAAGGACCAATCATTAGTGACTCATATGTGAAGTGAGACTATGTTACTTACTGCTTGAAGATCGAGACGATGAACGCGGCAATGTCACTGGGGTCGAATGTGACTGAGACGTCGAACCAATTGCCCATGAGATATCCCTTGACTGCCGCATGAAGAGGGCGGCTCTTCTCACCCGGGATGCCAATGACACCGCGGAGAGTACCTGAAAGGACGATGGACTTGACGTTGACCGCCTGCGCGCCGAACCGTGCCACCGCCTGGAGAACTGACAAGACAGTATCGGTCGTCTTCTCCGCCAACTTCAGCGTTCCCTTCGCTGCTTCGAGAAGGGCCGAGTAGCCTGTGGCAAGCTGGAGGCCTGTTTTTGCCGCGAGATAGGTGAGATATGCGGTAGCAGAAACCAATCCCTCGATCGTCCCAACAGCTGCCTCGTAAGCTGCCTTGTTAGCGTTCTTGAACAGCTCGAGAGCCTCGCTCGCAACCTGGAACGCAACAGCCTGTGTGCCGATTCGTACACCCGCTACAGCATCTTTGGCACGGTCCACAGCGAATTTGGTAGTCTCCTTGGTGACTCGCAACGTCCCCTGGGCTGTCGCAAGACCGGCGGAACCTGTCAATCTGGCAAGAGTCAAAGCGCCACTGGCAGTTTCGATGGCTGCATTCTTGGAGAGATACTCCGCGCCACCCAAGACAGCCTTAGCAGTAGCAAGAGCGCCGAGTGCGACACCCCTGGAAGCTTCCAGCGTTCCAACGGAAACCCATAGACCAGCAATGGCACCTTTCTTCCAGAATTCACGCCAAGAGGCACGCTCGTACTCGCCGATGATGTTCTTTACGCCCTGAATCTGATCCTCGAGGCTCCAAACACGCTGCTGAGCAGTATCAATGGCTCGTTGCGCGTCACCAAAAGCCGACGTGAGACTGGCTTTGGCGGTATCAAGTGCTTGTTGCGCAACGTCGATGCCATGGTCCATTTCACGTTGAGCAGTCTCGACACCGCGTTCTGCAGTCACCAGAGCCGCATCGCGCTCGCGATTGGCTTGTTCAACCGCCGCTTCAGCGACCCGCAGAGCACTATCGAACTCCCTACGGGCACTGGCGACGTTGCTCTGGAGCCTGGAGATTTCGGAAAGGTACTGGTCGATGATGGGCTGGCAAGAAGCCCGAAGAGGCAGTTCGTACGACTGCCAGTCTCGGTATGCTGCATCAACTTTACGGCTAGCCTCAGCAATGCCGGCTTCCCATTCCTTCTTCGCTGTTTCGACTTGTTCCTGAGCTGTTGCGAGACCTTGAGCGGCGGCCACTTTAGCGATCTCTAGCTGCTCGACGATTTGTTGCGACACATAATCGAGGATGCTGCTGTTGAGTTCCGCATGGAGCGAGAAATCGGCGTCTCGGATCGACGAGTCAAGAGATCCAAGCAGTTCCGCGTCGAGTTGGAACATGAAGATTTTTCCGAATTGTAAAAGGCTGGATGTATCACTCGTAAGAATTGGGTCGCAGAGAACATGAAGAGGATGACTCACGTATTGAACTTGAACTGTGGTTTCGGCATGAGTTGCATATCAACGTACGCCTGTGCTTCCATTTCGAAAAGAGAGATTGCGCCATCGAGACCCAGCTGCTGCTTGTAGACTCCAAGATGACATTGCAGTTCTGCACGCGGACCTTTTACGCCGCGCAAAGATAGAGGCCCAAGCTCAAAGTTATCCAGACCGCCTGCTATATAAATTGATTTTGCTGCCTTGTTGATATCTGGAAGGAATCAGCGGAGCAGGGCAATCCCTTACTGGAGACATACTGCACTCTATGTTGGCTCTTTTCTCGAAGAGAATCATGTCGGCCTTGAATGAGAACCCCTGGGGATAAGAAGTTCTTCCCAAGACAACACCGAACGGGCAGACGTAGATGCTCAATTCCTCAAATTTGAACAAGTTGTCCTCAATCTTGGGTATGTCCTGTTGAATGAGTTTGCCGGCGAAGGTTACTACGTCGGATATTGCGAGTTTCTTCAGCGATCCATACAACATTTGACCTTCAGGACGGTTGAATGGGAGGGTCACTTGGAAAGATAAGAACAAGCTTACGTTGGGGATCTTCGCTGATGTTCATCGCCATTTGAGCTTCTACACTTCCAATCATAAGACCACCTGCCAGACCGAACCCGCTAGAGTGTGGCACCATCAATAACTGCAAGGGTAAGCAGGTGTGACTCGTACCTCGGCGTTCCGGTAGCAACAAACTGAGCGTATACGATTTCGATAGACAACGCCACGGTTGGCCCAATTTTGAGGTGTTCAACTCCAAATGGCTTGACCCACCAGCCGTTCATTTCCGCAGATGCGTTCGCACCAGTGGCATTGGCAGCGAGGACAAATGAGAAATCGATAGGCGTTGATTCCTTCACAGGTACAGTGAGTCCGGCGATCACAGCAAGTTCCACGGGCTGCGTTCGAATTTCCAGACTGATTGGAGTCGTCCTGATACCATTTCCCAGATCCAGACTCGAAGCAGCCGGTAAGGACACCCCGAGATTGAAACCGGATGCCTTTGACCATCCTGCGCTCAGAACGAGTTCAGAGACATCCTGTCGAAGTAGGTCGTTCAAAGGCGGAATACGGTCAATCACTGCAGATACTTGAATGCCTGTTCGTCAAGGTGAGCTCGGGGGTCCGACCAAGGAAGGGAATATTTACCTTGGCGAACAGTGTAAGCTGGGAACGATTTGCTGATCGCTGAATCATCCTGCGATGCTGCAATAAACACAGCACTCTTGAGGGACAAGTCAAGGAAGCTGTCCTTGACCTCGGAAACAACGTCAGAGAGGGCAATGGAGTGCTCAGGAGAGCTAAGCTCGGCCACGACTGCCCATTCAACTCCCTTCGCACCCGGATACAGATGGACAGCGGCTGTAACTCTCATATCGAGGCACTCGACGTCAAGAGTCCCACCAAGCATAAGATCGACCTGCTTTTTCTTCTGCGCTGTCCAAAAAGAAACTTCGAGGACGGCATCACGAAGCGATACATCATCGAACCTGATCACCGTGCTAGATATCGCGCCGGACAATGACACGCCAGCGGTGGTGAATGAGACTGCGGCGTCCAGAGCCGTATAGCCTGCAATCTCCACATTGCGGAGAGACATGGATACCCCTACACCCGAGACAACAGACAAAGCAGCCGATCCGATATGTACATCAAAGTCGGGGAGCGTCAGAGAGTTGGAAAATAGAGTGTAGAAGATGCTATCAATATCTCGAGTTCTGAAATCGTTGAACTCCGCCGTGAGAGCGAAGCTGCCGCCAGACGCGTATGAGCCTTGTAAGACTGCTTGAGACGTGAGATACGAGAAGGTCGCAGACACATCAAATGCGAATGAGGCCCAGGGCGATGATGTTGAAAACGACGTTCTGAACAGGACATCCTCGAGCTAGAATTGCCCGTAATGAGCGACATGTGTAGACTATCGGAGGTAAACACACCAGCAAGTCCTGCACACCGAGTGCATTCTCCCATATTTGACCAGATAGCTCGGCGCTCAGGTTGACTGTAGATCCTGCGACACCCATCTCAAAGTTCAGATCAAGAGGTATAACAGAGCCTGGAACGTCCAGCTGCATCGTTCCAAAGATGCCAAAACCGTACGAAAGGGTCGAGTGCGGCTTTGGAGAGAACGCAAAGCCCCTGATACCCATAAGTCGAACACCGATGGAGGTCAGATGCAACCCAGAAATTGGGGACAACGTTAGACCGGAGAACACGCCTTCGAGAATAAAGCTGTGAAGACTGAGTGGAGAATTCCAGCTTTGTTGCTCCCCTAGCGCCGCATGTAGACCCAGTACTGGTCGATCGACTTGCAGGACGCGCGTAAGAACATCATACAGCACGCCGCAAGAAGGTCCGATGACCCAGTCTGCATTGAAATGCCACCCGATCGCCTTCGTTTTGTCGAAAGCATAGTTCTGGTGGTAGAAAACGACATTCTGGAAGATGATATCGTCAAATGGTGTGTTTGCCAGGAGCGGGACAAGCGTCGAGAGGCGGAAGTCGCCCGACAGTGTCACTCTTTCGATGGAGGGAGGCACAATGCCTACGACGACATCTTCCGGAGGAGGACCGAGCCATTTCTCCAGTCGGCCGACAAGGGCTCCACCGAAGAGCTCAATATCCCCCTCTAGAACAAAGCCTTGTGCGGGAACCAAGACGCTGGGCGCAGCTGGAGGCAGAGAGGAATCCTTGGTTGGGGTAGTCTCGTGGGATCCGGCCTGCCACTCGACTTCGTCCTTGTGGCCCACAGTCTCGTCGGGTGGTTGGGCGACTTGGGGATTCTTTATGACAAGCCCCGGGAGCTCAAGAGAGGGCAAGCCATTGATTGCTGCCCTCCAAGCGAGCGTGGGGATGTCCGTGTCCCAGGCAGGGATTGGCAAATTCGACATGGACTGCTGCGGCAAGGACGGTTCCTGATCAGTAAGCGCGTTTGACGTCGATGTCCAGGTGTCCGCGCCGGGTTTGACGACAGGGTAGCGTTGGTTTCTGAGGTGCTTGAGAACCTTGATATCCATGTGCGCCTCGATATGTAGAGGCACGTGTAATGACCATGGATCGAACATTGTCTCGGCAGCAATGGGATAGCCCTATCGAGGTAAATTATTAGTATCGTCATGGAACAGCCAAACATTTGAACAAACCAATGGAGACGTTTGAGCAAGCACGGAAAATTGGTATCGCAATGCAAAAGAAAGCCAGGCTGGTATCGTATCAGTTAGTCAAATTGAACTCAATGGGTGCATCTATACATACGGTATTTCTTTGCGTCAACCCACTCCGGAATCTCGTCAGTCGCATCGTCTTTCTCCAGTCCCCGTCTCGTAACTGGTCCAGTGTATATGTTCGTCGTGGTCAGTATCCCTTTGAAGTTGATATCGTGGTCCGCGCCCTTGCCCTTCCTGATACCAGCCATCATTTCAGAGACGAAGTTCTCGGCGCGTATCATCTCTGTGTTACATTCCCAGGAGCCAAAAACCAAATTTCCTGGATTGTTCGAAGTGATCAAACTAACGCCAGCGTCCAGTCCCCCATAACAGAAAGAGCTTCGATGTAACCACTATCTCGAACATTCAGAGAAAACGTTGAGAACTTGCAGAACTTCATACCTCTACTGTTTTCGGCTTGCCTTTTTTCGTCTTGCCGCCCATGCCAGTTGTAGGCGCGCCCTTGCCCCAGAGTGTCTCAGCAATCTGAGCGACGTATCAGTGAGTGTTCAGCACTCTCTAGAGTCGAATGTGAACGTACCACAGTGGCACTGGGCCCCATGATTTCCTTCGTCTTGGTATCATCTCGTTTTCCTCTAGCAGCATTGAGCTTAAGAGAGGAGATTGAGATCGCCAGCCCATCGACGTTCCGACCTTGCTTCACTGCCCCTGCAATGGCCGCGTATTCGGTGGGGGGATCTGGGGCGGTGGGAGGGAAGGGGATGGAGAGCTGAGCAAGGCTCCATGGTGCAAGTGACCAGAGCTTCTTGTAGTCGTCCACGCTCATCCAAACGACGTAAAGCTGCAAGAAGTTGATACCGACCAACTTGAGACCCATGTCTTCCGCCGCCTTGTACTCCAGAATGATGGGTTCGGGCCATTCCTTGAACGCCGACGAACCCTTGTTATTTGCGACGATGGTCTCGAGCATGGCGCGATCGACCTGGTAAAAGGGAGGATCGTGGGGAGTGAAGTAGAGCCTCAGCGTCTTGCGCAAGGAGGCGTCCGGCTTCAGCTTGAACCGCGCATACACCGGATTGCCCTCAGCAGGGGGTTTTCCTTCAAGATTGCCGACAAAGTCCGTCCACAGTTTGAGCTGCCGTTCGTCGTTGTAATCGTAAGTTGTAGGTATCAAAATGCTGGGCAAGACCGAGAGCGAGCCACCAACATCCCAGAGCTCGATGGGCTTGACAGAGACGTTTTTTTTCGTTTCCGTGTAGTCGTCCTCGCGCCGTTTAGAGCTTGTAAGCCGCTTCTTGAGGGCATCCTTCGAGACGTACAACTTGAGAACCTTGTGCAGGAAAAATTCCTCGGTGGTCCCCCCGTCCCGTCCTTCGATGGGGCGAAGCGCCTTGTATACACCAGCCTCGCCTTGTAGTTTCTTGGCAACAGTCTCGATACCATCTTGTGACTCGAAGTTCGACTCGATATTGCCGGTGAAATCAAAGGCCTGTAGAGTATGTATTGAGACTTCCGTCGGCGATGACAGCAACGAGACTTACTCTCTTGGATTCCATTGTATCAGTAGTAGTCGCAGTGTCCGGAAAGAGCTGTGAACTGGAGTGATAGAGCGCAGTTTGCGACTTTATACGTTTTCCGCCTTGAGCATGGGATGTGCTCGATAGAGAGTTAGTTTGACATACCCTCGAGTGCGACGTTCGTAGAATGCTGCGGGTGACATCGAGCTCAGAGTCTAGCCCGGATAGAGACCTCAGACGAGCCTTAGGTACGTGCCGCAGAGCATTGTCGTATTGTTATAACTGAAGGGAGAAATGGTGGGCCTATCGCGACACCGTCGGCATGAATTGTCCATGATGGATCATGGGTGGACCTTCAGATATCGTCAGAGCTAACCTCTATGCGAGTCAAAATAGTGACTACGAACCCAGAAAAACAAGCCTGCAAGCCAGGGATGACTCTGCACAGACCAGTCGGAAGTTTGTCGCACCGTTCCTTGGCGAGGTCTCCATTGTTGTCTGCGTCCGTGACGGCGGCGATGCAGAACAGATGACTGTTCTACATGTCTATCAAGCAGGGAGGTTTCAAACAAGATGTATAACGGAGTTCTGGAGGAGTGATACCGGCAGGGACACGTTTCCAGTGCATATGAAGCCGAGAATGGTGGTGGTCTTGGTGGCCGTAAGTAGAGATAAGTGGGCCCTGTGCCTGCCTGGATCGCGTGCCGTTGGTAACCGGCGTCTGGAATTCCGGGTGGACCAAGTATTAGTAACGACTTCTAAACTCTCAGTTTCAATCTTAGCTTCAACTTTCAAGTTTCGACGACCGTCGTCCGTGGACCGTCACGGTCGAGTCTCGAGTCTCTAGTATCTACCGACGACCGAGTCGGTGCAAGAAAAATATTGGACACTGTGGGAATTGAACCCACGACCTCACGCAGGCATCATCAAATGCGAAGCGTGCGCGCTACCCCTGTGCCAAGAGCCCATGACAATACGTCTGATGGTTAACTGCTTGACCCACTCCTGGTTTCACACTCAGGTCATTACTTACTGTCGTGATGATTACATCCAACCATTTGGACCTTGGTCTTGAGCGTCAAGTACACAGGCTTACAGAGGCCGCGACTTCCAGGAAGTGATTCTGTATGTCAAGTCTACACTTCCCCGACACGGACGCATCTCATTTGAGTCAGCGGCTGATTGTGGAGTCCTACCGTTTTCCCCGGAGCAACCCCGGAAAACATCGTCTCCCCGCGCCAGCCCCGCGCTCACAACCTTTCTTCCTCCGTCATGGCGATCCCATTGCCAGCACCGCCCAGCGTCGACGAGATTGTACCAGGACAGATATGGCTGGGCAAGTAAGTGTTCTTCCATTCAGCTGCGCGCCACAATAGCTGATTCAAATCTGCGCCAGTCTTGCTTCGGCACTGCAATCTGCGCCTGTCCTGGGATTGACGCACATTCTGTCTGTATGCCCTGACCTTCCTGCATATCCAACCTCTTCCCTTCACCACCTCTGTATACCCATCGCAGATACCCCGCATTCAGATATCCTCTCCTATTTCCCCTCCGCTGTTAGTTTCATCGAGGACGCGGTCAATGGTGGTGGCAAGGTCCTCGTTCATTGTCGCATGGGCATATCGCGGAGTGCAGCCGTACTTTGTGCTTGGTGTGCGTATTCTCCAATCTTCCGCGTACACTTGGGGGGACAATCCTCTTTCAGCTTCTGGCGCGCCCGACTACGCTCGTCGAAATATCCGCTATGTCTCCAACATTTCCCGGTGACGCCTCGTCGATTCTTATGCGAATGCTGATAGCGTTCTTCCAGTTGTCCAAACACGCGCCCTCCAACCAGGCGCGGCCCTTGCTCTAATCCGTCAAAAACGACCTATAGTGTGCCCGAACTATGGCTTCATAGCGCAACTCGACGTCTATTGCACCTCTCACTTCGCGCCCCCGTTTCCCCACAAGGTCTGGAAGAAGAAGGTAAAGACCTGGCTGGGATACGTCGCAGATACCACCGCCATCGTCGAGGGGGAACTGTATCTAAGCAGGTTACGCCCCGTTCACTCTCCGATCGTCCAGGTATACTTACGCCAACCGATCTGATAGCGAATTTCCGAAGGACCCGCAACAAGAAGAGGCACTCCTCGTGGAGGTAGCAGCGAAATGTGTCGTTGCTGTATCCCCAGAATCTATCCCTGCACAAGGCCTCGAGGGGGTAAGTGTCGTACGAGGTGATCTCGATGCTCTAGACATGTGCGTCGAGGCATTGCAAGAAGCTGTCAAGCAAGGGGCGGTCCTTGTCCATTCAAAAATAGAAGCTAGGGCTTGTGTGGTCGTGGCCGCATATCGTAAGTGGCATACACACCTATCTACTCTTCTTGACTTAAGCATTGTTCTAGTCATGACTGCACGCCATATCAGTGTCTCAGACGCCCTAGCAATCATTCGCCACGCATTACCATTATTCGAGGCTGGTCCCAACGTCAAGCGCCGGTTAGAGGCCTACGCTGCGTCTTCATCTTCCGCACCAAGCCCGACCCTACACCCACTATCACCACACCCGTCGTCTTCGTCCATAGTCTACACCACACCTACGCGATCCGGAGCAAAGGAGGCGCTGGAGGATAATTGGCGGTTCCCGTTGCCGAGTAGCTCGCCTAATGGTCATGGTCATGATAACATCATGCGTTCGTCCCAGCCGACGCACGACGACCTCACTGCGCTGTCTGCTCACCTTCTCAGTGAGAGTGGTGTCGATATAGGCGCTTTTGGGGAGGCGTTGAAGGCGGCGCGGGTGCGTGGTTAGGTGGAGGAGCCGTGATACCCGATATTCATGAGTATCTCTTGGCTTCACTGTTACCTTTACATATACAGCTGCGCTTTAATCTACGAGTAGAATTGACGCGTAATGCTTGCTTATTTCCAATGGACCTGGCATGGAGGGTTTCCGACTTGGCCTGGTTGGTATCATCGCGGACACTGCAGTGGTGGCTCATCCATCATCGATGCATCATCTATCGCCAGTCTATCGCACAGTTTCGCACTGGCTTATGATAAGAAGGTACGGGGTATTTTAAATTTACCATGAGTTCTACGAGCACTACGAGCACCCACAACTATGGCATTGATGACGAGTTCGGGTTCACCGCGGAATTTTCAATTTAAGCTTGGCTTGCCCTTCATCAAGTCCATGATGTTCCCTTCCGTTTCCTTGTCGTTGTCGCTGTCGTTGGCCAGTCCTTCACCCTGTCGAAGGGAAGCTAATCGGCAGGGTACCGAATGAAGCCTGGAATCGGCCGGCAACGGCCATGTTTGACCGTCGTGCACCGTTCCAATGTTTCATTTAAGCGCTTGTACACACATCTACTCCTTTCCTTTTTCTCATTTACCACAGTCAGCTTTCTTCCTATACCGACTTGCGGCATACGGGAACACAAACTACGGCAGGATACGAGGATTAAAGCTTAAGCGGCAGTTTCACCACGATGCCCTTCGCACGCGGCCATGGCCAGGAGGCTAATGAGCAGCATGGCTTCGATTTTGGAAACCCGGCCGCCTTCCCTTCGCATTCATCCTCCGCCTCGCAGCCTCTTTCCGATCTTGCCTCCTCCAGCTCGAATGCAGACAAGCGGACGACGCGAAAGCGAACGCGGCGACGTACACGGCGAACACCTTCCGATGGCACTGCCTCATCACTGGCACAAGCAGCTGGGAAGCGGGACGGGGAGGATGCAGATGGTGCAGGCGTCGTGTTGCCTTTGGCATACATAGGGTCCAGTGCATTCGATGCGTGAGTGTGCATTTTTGTCTTCTTTGAACTACTTGTCTATTTTCTACTCTATGTCCATTGTTCCCCAGTCATCTCGAGCATTTGACCGCTTATTTCCCGTTGTCTTTCCCATCATTTCCATACCCCAACGCGTCCGCCAGACGTCCGCCACCCCAGTTCGCTTCCCGTACCTTGCTGCTTCCTGTCTTTCTGTTCTCATACTACTTAAGTTCAACATCGACTGAACTTCCCTCTCCCTAGGTCATATACCCTACCCGTGTTAGTCGGCTCTACGCGACAACGCATGTATGTTCAGGTCGACTCGGGCAGTGGAGACCTTGTGAGCTTCCCATTCTTGTCACTCACAGCCACTGTTCTGACCAATGTCTCTTTTAATTTACGCTACTAGTGGGTTGCTTCGACGTCCTGCTCTGACTCCTCATGCCCCTCTGCGAAACGACGTTCGACATCAGACGAGATGTCTATCACGAATGACCAAACCAAAGCCAACCTTCCCTCATGGCCAGCTTACAAACTACCATTCTCTCCCTTCCTTCCCATGACCGACTATTCCGACGCATCAACGCCACCACATCACGAACTATTGACATCGCTACCCGAAGACCCTCCACTACTTGCAAAACGAGCCGACTCACCACTGTACGACCCAGACTCCTCAAACTCTTCCATAGCGGCAGGAACGACCATCCAAATACAATACTTGGTGGGCAGTGTCCAAGGCTTGATCCTATGGGACAGCGTGGGTCTCGATCTGAGCAATGCCATCGATAGCGCAGACGACGGTTGGTCCTTCGATTCTCTCAAATTACGTTACAGTAGGCTCAATACATCTATGCAGGTGCCACAAGTGTTGCTGACGCCGATGGCTCCTACCCGTGGACTGTACCATCGCAGGCTTTGGTATCAGCCTCTGCCTTAACCTTCGAGCCTCTACGCCCTAATTTCTCTGGCGTTTTGGGTATAAGCCCACCCAGCAATAGCTTGATATCAATCAACATTCCTGCCACTGACGATGCCCCAGTCGATGGGGCGACGTGGACTAGTAACATCTGGAGTAGCGCAGGTACGCCATTTACTGCCCTGTGCGAACGCAATTTGACAGATATTAGGGAATGGAAATGCTACCCTCGCCGAGAGCAATTGGTATCTACGACTGCTTCTAGATCGTCCGGATGGTGGCGTTTTAGGCGCACCTGGCGCGATTCTGGCAGTGGGAATGGAGCCTCCGTCGTCTTCCTATCCTCCCTACTATCGAGATGGCGGGAATGGCACTTTGGGGAAGATGGTGTACACGAACCCGCTCGCGTCTTTGGATGCTACGACGCATCAGGTTGTTGGGACCACGTACTGGCGCGTCCAGCTATCTTCTCTATCCGTTGCCGGGAAATCCATATCGCTCCCCTCCGCCTCAGGCACCACAGCAATAATCGACTCGGGGGTGCCTACAATCCTCACATCAAAGACAATCGCAGACGGGATATATGGTGCCATTGGTATTGGGCCAGGCGGGGACGGAAATTACTACCTCCCGTGCTCGACCATGTTGTCCGTCAATGTGACTTTGAAGATGACGCTGGGTGGTGGGGACGTTACTTTTCCTGTGCACCCTCTGGATCTGTCGGAGCGGAGGAGATCGAAGAACGACTGCATGGGTACCGTGCAAGTCAGCGATGGGATACCTGAGAGCGAGATCATCCTCGGCGTGGCGTTTCTGAGGAGTGTGGAGACGGTGTTTGGGTTCGATGGGCAGGTGGGTGTGAATGGGCATGGCGGATCTGCTGGTGTCAAGCTGGGGTTGAGGTCATTGGTGGATCCGGATGTCGCACAGAGCGAGTGGCAGACTGTGAGGGTGCAGGGCCAAGCGCTTGGCGGTAGCGGTGGCTCGTCTTCCGATGGGGGCGGGGGTGGCAGTGCGTCGTCCGGGAGCGGGATCAGCAAAGTTGCGGTCATTGCTCTGGCTGTCATTGGGAGTCTGGCGGGCATATGCATCCTCATTTTCGCTCTCTGGAGATGGCTCAACGCTCGTCGAGAGCGGATGCAACGCGGAGAATACGAGTCGACGAATATGACCTCGCCGACCGCGCTTTATCGTCCTGCCCTACCGTCGCCACCACTGGAGAAGTCCTATCTGTTTGGCCTCATCAAGATCAAACGGACGCCAGAGGAAGTCGAGAAGAGGCGTCATAGCGCGTGGGATGGGTATGCCATGGACGAGCTTACTGAGGACGAGAAACGGAAAAGCCGCTATGAGGCGTACATGGCTCGCCAACGCAAGTCGGACTATTCTGAGTTCGGTGTGATCAGCGGACATGACAGGGATCGGACGTTGGTCGCCAGCTCTTCGACGTATGGTGGCAAAGAATTTGGTGGGCTATCTGGGGATGAGAGTATGGGGAAGAAGGAGTTTGATGGAACGGATATGGATGCGTATGTGGATCCTTGGGATCCTTCGACGGGATTGGATTGGGGTGGGAGGTCTGGCGAGAGAGACGTGCTGCTGAGTACGGAAGGCGCGGAGACGAGAGGAGAGCGGCCGGAATTATCAACAGTACCTGAGGGACGTTCCAGTCTGAGCGGCGGCCCCCCGGTGCCCTGGAAGGAAGGTGGAGTTACTTGAGGACTGTATATTGCGTGAGGCAATATGGACTATGACCATTGGATCTCATATTCATTTCGATACCTATATCTATCACTCACAATATTTGCATCGTGTATCATGTAGTCTTACATTACTGACAATCAACCATTCTCTTAGGTTTCCTGTCGAAGGCTAGTCATCGTCAAGTGTGGCGAATGCACGTCGACTTCCTTCAACTCTGATTTGCTGTGCTTCACATTCTAAGTAGTGACCATGGATCTCCGATCCAGATTTCACGTTATCTAAAGTTAACTGTTATGTATAGTCCTAAGTTTTTAGAATTGCTACAAAGGTTCCGGAGCAAAACAAATGGACACTGTGGGATTTGAACCCACGACCTCACGCAGTCGTCGATGAAATTGCAAAGCGTGCGCGCTACCAACTGTGCTAAGAGCCCATATCAGCACGTGATGGTGTGGCGTAGCATTGTTAAGCGGGTGGCCTCCAAATTGCCGGCTTGGGGAATTTTTGTCCTCCCTCGCTAACACTGTCTGTGAAAAATGAGCACCTTTGGCACGCTTGATCGTGCCAAAAGCGATTACTGAGGCGCCATATGGGTGCTCCGGGTCACAATGCATGTCGATCCTTGCATCCAGCCGGAGATATCTGGGAGGAAAGGTCGTTGCCGCCCTGATGTAGTCTCCCGTAGGCAGACTCGATCAAAGCTGACACTTTGATGGCTAGAGGCCACGATTTGGAGGCGATCTCTTCCAAGTCAGATATGTCAGTCGTCAAAGACTCTCCATGCCTCAGCACGCAATGATTCAGTGATTGTATATTTTGTATAGAATTGGGTCGTGTTGGGATGATGTTGTACAGAGGTTTGTGATGCTGTCTAATCTAGGAAGATGGAAGATGTCTAAATGATACAGTGGATAGCGTAAGGAGTTCGTGCAATGCAGGGTATAGGATGTTAAGAGATAGAGTTCAGAATTCAACGGCGACGTCCGCCTGCCACGCATTCTCCATCGGGTTCCAGGCGGAGAGAAGAACAACATTGTTGATGGTGATGCCGTTCGTACCGACGCGCCACTGAGGTGCAGAACAGGATTCATATTGGGTTTTCTGAGCGATTCGGAAGCGCATCAGCGACGGTGAACGACAAGTTGAGAAAATACTCACATCGATCCAGTGCATGAACATGGTAGCAATAGCAGTGCCCAGCTGAGCCCGAGTCATAGGTCCGAACTTGGTGTTGACTTCGACAGAACGGCACCAGTCAACATGTGAATAGCCGGGCCACTGAGCCAAAAGTCAGAGATGCTCAGGAAAGAAAAGGAGAAAGCGACATACCATGATATAAAAAGTAATCTTCGTCACGCCTGGTTTAAATACCAAATCATGACCACCAATAAGTTCATGCGCAAGTTGCTCGTATCCACGCATGGCGAGTTCCGCCATCTTGACACCCTCGCCCGGTTGCCGACCTTTCCAGTCGAACGTGACGGGCTTGACGCCGCTGGTGCGTCCAACTTGGTTCCTCCATTTCGAGGTAGGAGAGTTGACCTCTATTGGAAGCTTCAGCCTTCTCGGATTTGAATGTCCGGAGTGAGCCTTCGCCTGTGAGGGAGCAGGAGTAGGAGCACGGCCCAGGCTAGTGTAGGACGTAGAAGGAATGGGAGTAGAGTGCAGAGGGTTCCTGTAGGCCATTGGAGCTGTGTTCGGATGTCGATGCCATTTCCGCTGAGCCAGAGCAGGTTATATATCGATACAGAAGAGCTTTGTCGACAAAGTGGAGGGCGCTTTAGCTGAGGAGAAAGACGGCCCATTGATCAATGCGACAAGGCGTCGGGAAAAGCGCTCGATCATGGCCCTGAAGTGTTTCTGGTCTTCAAAGGCATACTTCAAACGACGTTCAGCGTAATAGATTCAAGAAAGACACGCAAAGGGAGTCCCAGAGGCCGAGTGATAATAGCAAGAGTACGCCCTTGTTGTCAGTCACCATCATAAAGGGAGGACGAGTAGCCTTTTTGGTGTGTGACAAATGTGAAATGGTTTCTTTGTGTGGGTGGACCTTCCAGGGCCAGAGCGCTCCGACCGTTTAGTGAAGCTTCAGGAAAAGCGCTTTGTCGGTAGACCATTCGCCCGCCGCGGTGATGGGCCGAGCTTTGATCGAGTCACAGACCCGCCAGGTTGAACGAAGGGTGTAAGACCTCAACAATGCGCCGCGGATACTGCCAGCGAGCTATACTCTACAGTAACTTCAAGGTCAGTGGTTTTCTGGACTTTCCAGGTATGTTTGCCAGCGGCGGTGGCTGACTTCCGAATGTTATAGCGCGTGAGAGTGAGGGCGTTCCGCCGGTGGTTTCTTGAAGGTTTGTCTCAAATAGTTCGTTCACTTCGCCTAGTGTCCAAACGGCTGCTGAATACGAATCGGCGCAGTCCCAGAGGATCGAATTCGAATGATGGCAGAGGGAAAAGGTCATTTCGGCTGCCTCGGGCCGACTCGCCTTCAAAAAAAAGTAGCGGCACAACTCCCTCTCCTTGCAACAAGCGTCACCACTACCATCTTACAATCCACTGTCTCAGAAGCCCTCCTTGATGTAACCATCAACCTCTCTCTGGTGATCCTCTGGTCGGCGTCTTCACCGGAAGGTACATCTTCGTACCTTTTTTTTTTTTTTTTTTTTTAATCCAATTAAGTCTATTGTGCTCAAACATATGTAAGACTATTTAGTACTCGATAAAGTTGTAGAATGTCCGTTGTGCAATCTATCTAGTCTTCCGATTTCTATACAGAGGCTCGAGCACGCCGGATGGCGGATGATGCTCGTATCGATCCGTCTGGATCGCGGATAGGCTCCTGGCCTAAGGTGTAATGTGGGCTCAGCCGGGGTTGGCTGCTCTGGCTGCTTGCGCGGCTGCGACCTCTGCCATCTGTGCGTTGAAGAGATCTTCGAAACTCCAGCCTACGGGGGGCGTTCGCGAGCGTCTGCTTGCCCGCGTTGTGCGTTCTCGTCGCGTGTGTGTTTTCTTCTTCGGGGGAGGGGGTGGTTCAATGTCTCCAAAGGTAGTAATGAAGCGGCTTGTGTCGGCAATGTATTGGATGAGATGCGGCGTGAAGTTGGCGTTGTTGAGTAGATTGGCCTCGCTTGGATTTTCGCGTCCCGACTTTGTTGCTCGACGCAATCGTACTCTCTGGGTGGAGTATGCCGGGCATAGGTAGAGGAAATGGCGTACTGTCTCCCTGGGGTAATGGCAATTTGGGCATGCTGGTGACTCTGCGACGCCGATGTTATGAAGATGGTGGTTGAGAGGCGCGTGGTTGGTGCGGAGCTGGGTGAGAATGGACGTGACTTTTCGTGAGAAGTTCGCTGTCATCTTCGCGTAACGCTTCCCTATCTCCTTCGTCGTTCCACCCGCTAGCCCTTTTGATTTCATGTACCGTCTCGATTTTCGCCACCTAGCATTGTGTTTCTCGTGTAGACGTGCCAGGTGAGTCCTCCGCGCCGCTGATGAGGAGATGGGTAGTGTGGAGTGGAATATCCGGGGTAGCTTGCGATTCGCCGTGGAGTTCTTCGCTGAGCTTGCCGCCAACTTTGCCTCTCGATCCGCTGCTTCGTTGCCTGGTACGCCTGCGTGTCCTGGAATCCATCGGATAGCCAAATGCGCGCCAGGGTGCTTCCTCTTCAGTTCCTCGACCTCTCCGTGTAGTGCGTCTAGCAGGTAGTGGGACGGAGCTGGCTGTCGTAGCTGGGTTGCCTGTAGCGCTGGTTGGCTGTCAATCACTATCGTCGCCCTCGTCACCCTCGCCTGATCTCTCAACATCCTCACCCCCACCACCATTCCTGCACATTCCCCTTCGTAAACTTCGTGGTGCCGATCCGGTCCCAGGTGTACTCTTCTCGCCTCTATCTCCCTGTCCCCCACAAATAACACCGCCGACGCTCCTACCCCGCCCTCAAAGCCCGATCCATCCGTGTATACCCTCATCCCATCGTCCTCCTCGTCTATCTTTATTGCCTTCACTCCATTGTTGTCCGTCGCGATAACGCTTACCCTTGACTTCCAATTACTGGGGTATCGTATCGCCTTGATTTTCTCCATTCTATCCGGTCGTATCCTATACATATGCATGAGCCAATTCAATGGTGCGCGATGTCTTTTGATCATTGGTGTTCGTCCTGCGCGTCTGACCCTCGGTGCGAGCGGGTGGGTTCCTGGTAAGCATGCGTATCGAATTGCTGCTCGCTGTAGGTGTTTGTCGACCATTAAGTCCATCGGGAGCATGTTGGCATGAACGTTGAGCGTGTCGCCTGCTGTTGTCTTCATTGCGCCCATGATGATGATTTCCGCTCGTCGATGGATGGATTCTAGCTGCCGTATGATGGGATGTGAGCTGCGTCCGTCCTTCCTCGTTTTGGCTACAACCCTCGTGGGGGTGAGGAAGACGTCCGCCCCGTAGAGCATCCTCGGAATGCCGATGGCCAGGTACGCTCTCCGCATGAACCGCTGATGGACTCCCTTCGCCACCTTTGCGATCCTCTTCATCTTCCCTAGAAAGTCGTCCCCCTTCTTGACCGCCACCGCCCCCTGTTTCCGCCATCTCAAACCCGAATCCAGGATGAGTCCTAGAAACGTTCCCTCTGTCCTTGCCTCGATCTCCCGACCCTCTATCTTGATGCTCCTTCCAATGTCTGGTACCCTCATTGTGCTGCCTGGCTTCTTGGGATTTGGCGCGTTCCGCAGCCGTGTGGTAAAATCGACCAGCTGCCACTTGGGGATCCCAAACACGCTCCCTCTCTTCTTTGCCCATTCCAGCACCCCGCCTTCTCCCTCCATCACCTCCTTCAGCTTCTCGTGCGTGCCTCCTTCTCCGTCAAACTTCTTTGCCCTTGCCGCCGCCGCAATGTCGTCAATGTACCCAAAGCTCGGGACTCCTCTTTCTGTGAGTAGCTTGAGAAGGCTCGCGTTGTATAGGATGTAGAGCAGCTGCGCGAAAGGATCGCCTTGATCAAAGCCATTTTCAACCCTGAAAGGAGAAGATGAGTAGTCGTCAAATTTGAGGTTTGTCTTCCTCGCGTCCAGCCTCCGCTCGAGCCACGCCGTTAGCTCCCTGGGTATCCCCACCATTCGAAGTTCATGCACCGCTACCTCGACATTTGCAGTCGGGTACGCCGCCTTCACGTCCAAGAAGAGGACCGACATCACATCCCTTGCTCGCCACGCCTCCTTGATCATTGATACCATTACCTGTATCGAGTCTGTGGTGCATCTGCCTGGTCGTCCTCCAAAATGGTTCTTGGGTAGCAGTCCCTTCAGCTCGCATTGCGCTAGAGCCATGTCATTGACGACTGCGTTCAGGCCTCGTCCCCACCCATCTGACAGCACTATCGGTCGCCATGAGCTTGGGTCGCTGTAGTCCGACTTCCCTGGTTTCCTAAAGATGATGGTGGTGGATCTTGCCATTTCCTCCGGGTACGTGCTGAGTGTAAACGTCGCTCTGTAGATGGGTCCTATGAAAGGCGCCAGTAGCCCCGCGCAAGTGTGTAGAACGTCGTTCGGGACCGTTCCTGGCATCGTAGCTTTTCCTTTCTTCATCTTTTTGAAAACCTGTTCAATTTGATAGTCAGTGGGTGGGATGAAATTCCATGCGGGCGGTGGATATCCCTCAGGTGGCGGCGTCGTCTCAAAATTCGACTTGGGTAGAAAAAATTGTGATTTGAGAACATCGGCTTTTTCAGCGTTTGTTGTCGCATCTACTCGTACACCGTCTACTTTCACCGTAAGGTTAGGTATGCGTGTTCTGGCTCCATCCGACGAAGGCTGCGAGATGTAGCTGCACTTCGTCCAGATGTCATTGCCGTCGGTACTATCCAGCCAGCCATCCCAGCATTCATTCTTCTCTTCGCGTAGCGCGTCCGAGTACGAATTTCGTGCCAATCTCGCCACCTCATGTTGCCCATGTCCAGGTGTGTCTTTGAACTTTGCAGCTTTACGCTGTTGCTTTCGCATCGCTGTTCGCAGATCCGCGAGTCGTTTGTTGAACCAACGTTTGGAATGGGGTGAGGGTTTTGTCATTGGGACTGTGCCCTCGATTGCCTTCTGCACCGCGTTGTTCAGACGCTCGAAAGCCGTCCTCATCGCCGCCTGATTGTGGATTTCCCGGGGTTTGGGTATTTGTTTCAGTTCCGCTGTCAGCGCCTTCTTGAAATCGCCCCAGTCTGTCACCCGGAAGTTTCGACGGGGAGTCTCATCCGCTAGTTCTATTCGCAAATCTAGGATGCCTCGGATCGGTATGTGATCTGTCTTTGGGGGGCGATTGGCGGGGTATGTGTTGCACTGTACAATTGACGTTAGTAAAAACTCTGATATGAATACATTATCAACACGCGTATAGTTACCCGTCGCTTGTGCGACCAGCGTTGGTAGGGACTCTGGCAATGCCATCTTCAGCCCCCTCCTTGCGACTATGTCCAGGAGGACTTGCGCCATCTCGAGATTCTTCTTGGTAAAAAGGTGCGCGTTTCGCGGCTCGTCCCATAGCGGATGGTGCCTGTTGAAGTCCCCTGCCCATAGAAAGTGAGTATCAACAGTTCGTCCTGCACGTTTGGGTATGTGCGCCCCAAAGTCAAAATCGTCAACGAGTTGAATCGTCGCGTTACTTTCGCATGCGTTATAGATGTTGACCACCATCAGGTTCATATCCTCGCGCTGCAAAAGTATAGCCGTTACGTCTGGAGACGGTATCGGTATGTTGATCCAGCTGTCTGTTGAGAGACGCTTGTTCACCAGCATTATCGAGCGCGTACGCTTTTTGTCGTCCCTCTCTTGATGGTCCGGTGGGTATACGACGTGCCAGTGCGGGGTCGCCGACGTGTTACCCAGAAAATTGAAACATGGTTCTTGTATCAGAACCAAATCGTCGTCACGGTGTAATTCGTGTAGCATAAGAAGTTGAGCGTCCAGAGATTTATTGACGTTTATCGACCAGAATTTGAGCAGTCCATCGTCCCTTCGTGTCGGGCGGTTGTCCGTCATAGTCTATCCCTTTGAGTCGAGGTGCTTCTCGATCGAGACCCAAAGTTGAGCTGGCCTTGGCGCATGCTCGATTGCGACCGCGCCCGAGCCATCTGAGAAGGTTTCACCTGTGAGCTGAGCTGTGACGGCGTCTGTTGTGCGTCCTCGTCGTCTCTAGGTGATCTTGACCGTCGGTTCTGGGATCTGGGCTGTCGTATCAGGTCCTCCATATCCGCCGTCATGGGTCGGAATGTAGTGAACGCCGTAGGTTGGCTACCCTTGTCGAACATGCGCCCCAGTTCCGCAAAAGTCGGCTCTGCTATTTCCCATGTCGAGGGATCCGCGGTAGGGTAGAATCGATATTGGTTGTCGGTATTTCGCCTATTGAGTTCCTCGTTGGCCTTGATGAAAGCCGGGCATATTCGCTCCGCCGCTCCGTGTCCGTTTCGCTTGCATGTCGCGCAGTAGAATTTGTCCCGTTCGCTGTTGATGATGGTACATCTGTCGGTGCGATGATTAGTACTGGCGCATCGTCCGCATGTCGAGTCGTGCGGGCACGTCCTTGCGTCGTGCGTCCTTGGCATTTGGTGGCACGATAGACATCTTTGTACCTCCTTCCTGTCGCGTCTCACCGATATCATCTTCCCCTCAAACACCATCCCTCTCTTGATGACATAGTTCGCCTCTCCTCGCGTTGCCATTCCCACCATGACATGTCCGAAACGTTGATTCTCCTTCCTCCTGTCCACCGCCTTCAGCCATCGTAGTGATGTTATCGCACCCGTCACTAAGCCGCTGTCCTTCTCAATGTTTCGGCGCGTCTCGTCATCGTCGATGTCCGCTGAGAGTGGGACAAATTGAGCGACAACGGGGAAGGAAGGGGGAAGTATAGTGCAGCCCGCTTTCTTGAAAGCCGCGTCGAGTATCTCTGTCGCCTCGTTGTTGCGTATCGTGATGGCAACTTCGGGGGAGTTCACGAGGATGCTAGTGGCTCCTGACGCCAGTTTCTTTGTTGCTATGACCCGAGTCTCCCCCGCCTCGAATGTGTCGGTCAGAGTCGCGCAGGCGGCAAGTGCGTCGGCTATGAGTTCTGTAGCTTCCAGTGCAATATCCTTCTCGGGCTGGTTGAGCAGTCCAGGCGTGGCAGCTGGCGTGAGTGGTTTGATGATGAAGCGGCGCTCTGCCGTATCGCCTCTGGCTATAGCGTCGCCGTGCTGGGTGGGAAGCTGAGCTTGGGATGTGGGCTGCTGCGCCTGGTAGTAGTCGGAATCGAAAGTCGGAGGGGGTGATGCGTGGTGGGCCGCGATGTTGGCGTATGTGGGCGCCGTGGTGCGGTCAGTTGCGGCTCTCTTCAGATTCTCTGCGAGCTCCCTGTTGCTCTTCGTCTGTGCCTCGGCATGCACGGTCGCCTCCTCCTGCCTCGTCAGGTTTGTCGCCATAGAGTTCACGATCTCCTGTAGCCGTTTGTACTGGTCGTCAAAAAGTAGCGCCGTTGCGTTCATTTTCAGCGCGTCGTGCTCGTTGCCGTTCGCCACTTCCAGTTCCAATAGCGCGATTATTGCCAGTATACTGGGCTGTATCTTGGGTCTCGAGGTTTTCGGCACCGGTGACTTGTCGTTGTATGCCAGTTCTCGGAGCGCGTCTATCGCCATCTTCCTCGCCTCCCCCGGCCCCGTTCCTCTCCTCGCATCTCTTCCCAACAGCCCTGCTTCCGTCAGGATCATCCTCTGCGTCTCTATCTTCGTCGTCACTCCTTTCTCTCCTGCCCCTCCTCCCGGGTCATTCATTCCTTCTTGCGGCGGTTCGGACGCGCCTCGCGGGGGCATTCTCTTTTGGAGGTGTTGTGTGGACAGTTTGGGTGTTATTTGAAGATGTAAACAAGTATTTTATCGCTATTTTATCCTTGAAGCGGTACTGCGAACTCCCGTCGAACGGTCGTAGAGGACCGGGGTAAAAGTTGCCGGTGGTGGTACCGAATCAAGGAGCGATCATCTTCGTACCTTTTGCCTAGAAGTGCTCTTCTCTGCGCAACTTTGACAATGCTTAGGAGCGGCGCGTCGACGTCCTCATGGCAGATGTCGACGCACACACTCAAAGACCGAGCCTGCGGGTGGTACTTACATCTTTCACTGGCATTGTGTCAAAGTTCCCATCTTATCACCGCCCAACCACGCAACTCTTTTCAGCTTCCCTTCTTTCCATCTTGGTCTTTTGCATCGCTCTGTGCTCTTCTGTACCACTTCCATTCGCATTTGGGCTCTACCGTATCTTCTCGATGATCTTGGCCTCTCCTTCTTGTTTGAATCCACCAGCAATCGCACCTCGGCATATGATCAAAGTCCGTGGATCCGAAATCTTTCTTTGGCGTACTGGTCGCCATTTCTCGTCACAATGTTCCTGTGTCAGTGCCTCCGGTTGGCCCACTGCTGTTTGCACTTACAATACACGACGAACACCTCTAACAGCGGCGTCAGTCTCGCGGCACAATCACGATTTCTCTGTTGGCCGATCATGATTCATCTTGCTCGTAATCAAACGTGCGATTTGAGACGACACCGTGGCGGATTACCTATCGTGGTATAGCTCGAAT
Organism: Strobilurus pachycystidiatus; assembly: GCA_019915135.1. Taxonomy (NCBI): domain Eukaryota; kingdom Fungi; phylum Basidiomycota; class Agaricomycetes; order Agaricales; family Physalacriaceae; genus Strobilurus; species Strobilurus pachycystidiatus. The sequence continues at coordinate 823,104 of JAHLMK010000015.1, forward strand.
GGTCTCGCACCGACTTCTGTGTGTCACTATATATCGTGACCCACTCACTCTCATTTCCCTGTCTTTCGTTTCCTCCTTGTCCGTTGCTGTATCTTCTTTGGTCTTGCTTCATCGCGCTACCGAGAGGCCAAGGACTATCGGTCGTTGCATAGCAGACTCTGCTTCCACGCATCACGCTTTCTCATCATTGTTATCCACTATCACTCAGAATGAAACTCCCCCTTCTCGAAATCATCATGTTCGCCCTCCTCGGCGCTGTCGCCTCACAGCCCACAGTCAGATCCCCGTCATCACTCACATGGTCCGGCTCCCGCCGCACCGCTGGAATGGGCCCAAACGCGCGTCGCATGGCCGAAGGTCTCCCACCCCTCCCCCCTGCGAGCAGGAGGGAGGCTGCGCTGAGAGGAGGACCCAGTGTGGTCGGCGGTTGGTAGAGATGCAAAGATAAGATGTGAAAGTGGAGGCTTCGTCGAAAGATGAGGTGACCTTGAAAGGAAACTTCGATGCAGTGCACGATAAGGTATGTGCATTGTTGAGAGTTCGCGAGAATCAGGCTTTTACTCACGGCGCGCCCAGTCTCTCCTCGACGTCTCTTTGTCGTCGTCTCAGCAAGTACCCACATCGCATCAACTGTTGCACCCACCGCTCCATGATATGGCCGGGGCGCACATACACAAACGTCATACGTCGCCATACGGACCGACTCCTTCCTGTTCCCTTGCATCTTGTCGCCATATTACATTCTCATCATGACACCTTTTAGACATCATATTCGCTTCGTTCGTACTTTGACCTTCTTGCATACACTTGTGGAGTACTACTTATTCTGTCTATGGAGACCTTTGTTCGTTGTATGCCCTTCATTCGTCAAACTCAGACGTACAGTAGGTATTCAATATTAGATACTTACTTGGAATATCAAGATGCCATCTCTGTTCAGACAACACCGTAGTTGAAGATATATCAACTGACACGGACCGTTGTCGATAACGGTCTGGGCACCGAGTTGGTATCGGGCTGTCAAGTGAGGTTCGTTTGATTGATTTTCTCAACCCTCGTCGTGGAAAAAGCGGCGACAGAGCCAAACAAAACGAGAGCTGCTTCTGGTGAGCGTAGCCAGCGCGTTGCGTTGCCTTGGCCAGTCACCAGGTGTCCTGCTGCATGAGAAGCCTGCCAGACTCCGGACTCCGGAGTGTTTTATGTGCCGAAGGCCGTGGGCTTGATCTTCAAAAGCTGTAATGAACAAGTTCAAACAATGGCCATCTCTATCTCAAGGGAGCGGGCGTAAGCGTAAGTCATCACGGCAATCATTTGTGTGGGCTAGTGTGGCGAGCAAAAGACTCGGAAGCACATTTCGAATCTCGATCACCGATCACATAGACCCGAAATGGCACTCAACGCCGGTGCTCTTGCAGTGCAGGAAGACAGACAACTCTCTTGCAGTTACCAACGTAGCAGCGTGCAACTGAAGAGCAGGACGACGGTCCAACTGGATAGACAATGTGCTGATGTATGACGATCCACGGATAGACAGCATTACATAGTAGCAGGCTGTCTAGTTCTGCCAAGGCACTTTGCCGGAGTGGTTAACGGGTTGGCCTGCTATCTATTCGATCTCGTAATCCTAGATAATAAAGCCAATGCACTTTGTGCGCCTGCGTTCGAATCGCAGAGGTGTCGGATACTGATTTTTTTGGTGTAATTTAGATTATATACAGTGTACACTAAGCACTTCTTTCAACTTCTTAGTTCACACATGTCACATTTGGTGGGGTCCAAGGTCCAAGCCTCCAAGAACCAAGAGTCAAGACTCCAAGGTCCCATTGCCCAAGGACCAAAACTCGCCACTCGACGACGGACGTCGCCGACCAGAGTCCAAGGACCAAGTTTCAAAATTGAGAACTCCATTGTCCAGATCATCAATGATTATCACCAATGGTCATTCGACCTTAAATTCATAAATCACTGTCCAAACGGCGAACTATGAACATCGCGAAGCCGCGCCGAGTGATTACCGTGGTTCCAACTTACCACTGTCACTGGCATGAGCGATCTCGGAACAGTGTCACATTCTACAGTATTCATACTAGATACATGGTTCGGAAATAGAGGAGACATCACATAGAGTAGCGCAATATATACAACTGCAATACATAGACATAACCTAGAACACACAACAATGTACACAATCTCGCAGAAGAGATCCCCAAGAAATATATACACGACATGCTGAGAGCACAGTCCAGTCTTTATCGTCTCCTCGCGGCACCAGCTGGTCCACCAACACTCCTCCTTCCAAGGATCGCGCTCTTCCCCACACCACCACCCACACTTGACCTCACTTTCTTCTCCACTACAACGCTCCTCCTCCCCGTAGCCCCAGCAGCGCTCTTCCTCACCTGCATGCCCCCAGCGACGGTATTGGGGGCCTGCGGGCCTGCGTCGGTCGAAGAAGATGACGCCTGAGGGGTCGAAGGGACCTGGCGCCTAGCAGCTAGTCGAGCAACAACAGTCGTACGCGAGATACGCGGCCGGCGCGCGCTGGCGGTTCTTGAGACCATGCTAGTATTGCCTGTGCTTGTCATCAGAACCTCAACTGTAGAGATGATTGTAGAGATGGCTTACCTGCATCTTTAGACCCAGAAGCCACAGGAATTTTGCTTGGACTCATAGGGAACGTCGCCTCCGTCAGCGGGGTCTTGAAGATGCGTGACGGTGTCGGCAGAGGGGTCCTCGGAGCATTGATCCTAGCTTCCTTCGCGACTACAGGAGAGAGTGTAGACTCAGATGTCGATGTCGATGCAGGGGAAGCCCGCGCCAAACTCGACTTGGTGGGCTGCAAGAGCCTAGAGGACGTGCTAGTAGGTGTGACCTTCCTTGGTATAGTACTTGGTTTGGTCGTGGCGATACTGGCGCGTCCAAGGCTCCCCTTGTTGGCGGCCGGAGGTGCAAGACTTCCCCTTGTCACGGAAGAAACGCTGCTCCTCGTAGTGGAAGGAATTCGACCGCGTGTAGTCGAAGTGACGCTTCCTCGAGTGGATGAAGCGGCGGCGCTGCCGTTGATTGTAGAAGAGATACTTCCTCTGGTTGTAGACGTGATACTACCTTTGGGATTCGCATTGACAGTACCAGAACGCCGCAAAGAGGACTTTGGGCCCGTCGCTGCCGCGGTGGTCAGCGATCCACGTGTCGTCGAAGTGACGCTACTTCTCGCACTACTGCCGACACTGCCTCTGGTGGTCGAGGACACGCTTCCCAGGTTGCCTGAAGCAGATGAAACACTTGAGCGTGTCCCCGAACTACTGGCAGTAGTCGTGCTGCTGCGTTTGGGTACAAACTTCGGCGGACCCATACTTCCGACAGGCGTTACTTTCCTCGCCACAGGTTTCGCCGCCGTGATTGTTGGTCTCCTGGCAGTGGTAATAGGTGCAGACGGAGGCGCAGGCGCAGGCGCATCGACCTTCTTCTCCTCGCTCTTCTTCACCGCCACCTGAACTTTCTCCTCCGGTTTCTTCTTCTCCGCCTGCGCCTTCTTCCCACCGAATAAACTTCGCACAAATCCAAAGATTCCCTTCTTCGCCACGACAGGTGGAGGGCGTACGCCGCTGACTCTTCGCGCCGCGCTAGCACGCGGGCGACCATTGAGGCCACTCTGTCTTGGCCTGACGGTACTTGTCCTCGGTCGTCCGCCAACACTGGCCCGAGGGCGAGCACCACTGGCTCTTCCTCCGACCCTAGCGCTCTTCTTGATGATGTCCTTGTCGTCTTCTTCAACCTTCCGCTTCTTGAGGAGTCCCTTCGGTTCATTGATGGCCGCCATTCTAGACTCCAACTGTTCGTGGGCCTTCTCGAATCGGTCGTTCTTGGATTGTGACACCGAAGGTCTTGGAGTGGCAGTAGCGGCAAGCGATCGTCGGGGAATGGGCTTCACAGGACGCGTCGGGTCGATGGGAAGATCTGCGCGCCGCATCATCTCCTCCAGGACACTCTGAGTTACCGATGGACGCGGCGTTACTTTCTCCTTCTGTGCATCGACCTTCTTCTCGTCTTCCTCGTCTCTTTCATCCTCTGTCGCAGTCTTCATCTCTTCGTCGGATCTCTCCGCCTGGTACACTGCAGGCATAGGCGGTACGGGAGGCGGCAAGCTGAGAGAGGGGCGGAAGGACCAGCCACTGGCCCGTGGGGTGCCAAACTCGAATCTGCCGTCAGATTTAGTGGACCTAGTGGGTGTACCAAGGTCTGCGCCTTTCAAAAGACGCGCAACGTCACGCGCAGGCGTACCAACTCCGCCTTCCATGACCAGATCGAACGAAGTATGGAAGGCTGGAAGCATGGGCGTATCGCCGGCCATCCAGGCGGAAGACGAGGTAGTTGTTTGAGTAGGCGTTGTCGGTTGTGGGGGAGTAAAGATAGATGTCTGAGGAGGGGACGAGCTGAATCTGGGAATGTTGACTAGGCGGATTGTGCTGCCCGCTTCGACGTTTGCAGGCGGCGTGAATGGCTCGATGAGAGGCGAGGGCGGCAGCGGAATCTGGTGGGGCTGCGGATCGGCGGAGCGGGAAGTGATGGTATCCGTTGGGGTCTGAGTTTGAGGGATAGAAGACAAAGAGGTTGATTGGGAGGAGGTGGAACGCGCAAAGCCAAAAGAGGACACAATAGATTTGAGAGACATGGACGCTGCGAAAAGAAAGCGAATGAGCCAAATGGCAGAAAGAAAGCAAGCGAAGCGAACAAAGGGCGCACATTTTAAAGAGCCAAAGTCGGTGGAGCTCTCCTCTCTGATGCTGCCCAGCTGTATCACCTCTCTTCCAACAACGGGCTCAACATTCTCCTTGGTGCCATAGATGGCGAGGGCGGGATTGTTGAGCGCAGCCAGCCTATCGGCCATCTCGCTCTTCTTTCCGCCGGGCTTCACTCCATGCGCCTTGCACAGTTTGATGAGCTGCTCCTTTTTCAGGGAGTGTAAGGCGGCAGCGTTGGAGAGAATCGACTCTGAGGCCGACTGCATCTCCATTTGCTAGAAAGGCGGATTCTCGGATTTTTCCGTGCTTTTGGACGATAGAATGTAGTGTGTCGCTAAAGACTCGTTAAGCAAGCGACGAGCGCGGGTGCGGGCTGGGGTAGTGCGTAGCGAAGGTGACCGTTGATTGAGGGCCGTTTGCCACTTCCTAATTCGGACCCAACAAGAAAGAGCACGTGATGGCGTTGGGTTTCGCGTTTTCTTTTTCCAACCGGGTTCAAACCGTACGTACGACTGTATAGCATCATCCAGGGAGAGAACATTACTGACAGTGGTGGAGCTTTGGAGATCGCGTCTCCGCTTCTTTCTCCCCATCAAGTTCGGGTTTTTGCGGATGCGCTGCTTCTGTGCTAAGTTATCAGTTTGGCTTGTGATAGACTATATTGTGATTCTGTTCTGAGCTCGTAGGCTGAGCTTTTTGGCCACGCCCGGATATATGTTTCAACAGAGGCTCGCTGCCACTCGCCACACAACTGAAACATCTTTTCTCTAACAGCATCATGCCGTATCCATGCACATCGACTCATCGAGATATGAACATATATAATCATACAGTCCGACTTGTGGCGCTGGAGCCTCTCCATAGTTCCACATTGTCATACGAGGGGCTTAAGGTAGAAGCCTTGCTAGCTCTTAAGTGGATAAAATTATATCCACTAGCTACCAATCAGGCTACGGCGGCATACGAGTACACTCGGGGGGCCTCATCTACAGTTGAGGACGTTCAGTAGGAGCTCGAGAAATCTTTCCAAGTGCGCTTGACACGGTTAGTTGGCCTCCAACAATGGCGCCATCTCCTGACAGTCCTCGTTTCAGATGCAAGTCTTTTTCTGCTGACACGAGTAACTGGGTTGAACGGTACTGTATGATGCACAACGTGTCTAGCCTGCAACAAGTTGAAGCTGTTTGTAACGCGAAAAGCACTTGCTTATCTCCAAATTCGCAATTTTTGACAAAGCTCACAGAGACCAGGATAAAGTGAATATTAATAGCATGTAAAGTATTCCGAAGTAATGATACATGGATAGGATGTATTACTCAGACACACAACACCCCCTTCTCGTTGATGGTCGGGAACAACCTCCTCACCGCGTTCGCCGCAACTCTGGGGATGGTTATCCTTATGGATTCCAAGGCACCCCCAGCCCCGGCGGCATGTTGCCCTACGTTGAACGCTAGCGCTCGATCAAGATCTGCCCATAACGCATCTGTAGAGTCGAACGAAATCTCCTCGATAACAAGGTCAAGCGTATTGACCCCGACGAAGGCACGCGAAGGGTACTCCAGTTGCGTGATCCACCAGCGCATGATCTCCACTGCCTGAAGTGGAGGCTCTCCCATGACCGTGCTTGTCAATGCAACGTGGGGGATCGCTCGACCTGGACTTGTCTCGAAAGGAAGATAGTGGTTGATATTGGCTGCGTGCACAATCAGCTGGACTCCCAATGACCGTAAGTGTGAAGGGGCACGGACGTTTCAAGTAGCCCGGCGAGTAGCCGAAATACTTCAGTTCGGGCATCTGCGCGAGGACATCTCTGATCGTCTGAGTGATGAACGAGTTCGTGTGCATTGTCAGCCTGACGATCTGCGATAGTCTGACGGGCGTCCGAGACTGCACAAGGGCAGTGAGTGCTGCCCTCATAACCATCGCGTTGAGCGTCAGCGACAGCGTATGAAGATCAGCTGACGAACTTGGGGACATGACAGTCCCTTCCGAGTCATACGATGGCATGAAGGAGTAAGGCAGGATATTGAAAAGTACCAGCTCCCGGAGACCTATCGAATGAGATGATAGGTGGGAGTGGGCGCCGTATGGGTTCGAAAAGAGATCGAACACCTCGAAGACATCGCTCTTGAATTCGAGGCAGTCCAACTCTATCCTCCTCACACGGGACATCGTCAGACGCATGGAGGACGATATCGCCGCCGGGATATCCGCAAGGCGCGCATACCCCGATATCGTCAACGATATGAGGTTCGTCATTAGCGGGAGGATATGCGGGACCGACTCTTCGCCGTAATCCGTCGGCGGCGGATTGACAACAAATGTCAGACTTTTGACAAGCGTCGCTAGAGAGTCGGGGCCTGTGGAGCTCTCTTCGCGCAATAGATCCAGGAAAGAGTCCGCCGTATTCCGGTCGTCCTCGACTGGTTTGAAGACGATGTTACAGAACAGACGCGGTCGCGCGAAGAGGTACCATTGGCGACAAACGATGTTACAGGAGGAGATGGTCTTTAGATCGGTAGGAGGAAGAAATGACAGGATGAGGTCGACGAGCTCGATGGGCAAGGGAACGGGAGGATATATAGTGCTGTTTCCTGGCATCCCGTCCAGGCCGGTCATTGAATAGTTCAAGATGGTAGTGATGTGGTGTGGCAGAGAGCAAGGCCGCGTGGGTCAGAGGCTTTGAAGGCGGCGACAGTGAAGTAGGGAGAAAGGATGCCGCCGAACCTGGTGTAATCCACTCAAACTGTTTACCGGTGTCTAAGCGAACCTGAGCGTGTAAAGGCAACCTTAAGTGCATGTGACGTCACAGCTAAATCGGAACTTATGTCTCTCAATTCTCGTTCTTCCTGATTTGAATAATTGCACCTGTATACGACCAGTCTTCGAGCTTTGAGAGTCAGCAGACAAATCCGAGGGTTTGCCGAACAGGAATCACACTGTCACCGGCGTAAATGGCGAACCATCTTACCCTGCTCAAACACACGCTACATTCCTTGTTTGCGTACTAAGTATTACTTGTGGGGTGAAAGGACACTTGGCCGCATTGGAAGAGCTCCAATGACCGAGCAGGGGAGCTGGAGGCATGAGAGAAATCTATATACATGACAACGGAGTTGGTTCCCACTTGACTGATCCATTTATCTACTCGGTGGTGGCGACTTGACATTCAGGCGGACTACGCCCAGAATGACCTACGTTACATCACACTGGATCTCAGGGATATCCCCGTAGAATGCGGGACGGATTAGGATACACACTCGGGGTGCATCCCTCATGAAGTACTTTGAGAATATAATTTGTGTTCAGACTACTTATTCTTGAACGAGTCTAATCATTCGCGGATTCACTCGCCATTAACCGAGAAGCGCCCGGCGGCCCCGTTATTATGAATTATTGCAGTTAAGTGACACAAGTACGCTATGTTTAGTATGTACGGCCGACGCCCATCTTTTCCGGGCTAGATCTCAGGCGTGAGAGGAAGGGGATTGACAAGAATATGGATAGCATAGATACACGGGGTTTCTCCATAAACATCGCCGCGATTCGGTACAAATGAATTGAAATGATACTTCCGATACGTCTGGCAGGGCCTAGTGTGGACGACGGCGACGAAGACATCCACCATTCCTGGCACATCAGGCTCTGTGAATCGGACTCGAATACACCATGCCTGTTCGCGTTTGCCCTAACTAATATGCCCATCGTAGCAGAGTGAGTGGCTACCATCAGCCTGAAGGCGAGTTGTTCAAGAGCGACCTGGCTTCACGGTTAAGCCATCGGTCAAGGAAATCCGCCATCGGTCAAGGAAATTCCCAAGGTACGCCTGATGACTTTATGACACTCGAGGTGCCTCGTGCACACCCCGCGAATGAGCACCTCGGATAAGGACATCGCGAAATTCCATGCTTATACTAGAGAAGAACGGTACGACGGTGTTCAGTTTGTAAAGGTCCATTCAATGGCTGATGAGCTCTGGTTCGATGAGATCAGAGACAGTTGTTTTGCGACCCACAAACGCAAGGCTGTCTGTGATTGGGGCACTGAGTTCTGCACTATCAGTTTCGTCAATACCCTCGATATTCAGAGATCTTGGTTGAATTACTTACGTTGTAGGAAGAAGGATGTCGAGCTTTCCGTCGGCCACCTTTAAGGCCACTGCTCCTGTAATAGAGCGTTCGTCGGTCACATCCATCTGCAAGTTGGGGTGATCATGAATGGTTGAATGACACCAACTTGAAGAACAGAGTACATACGCCACAGGGAAGTCTTCCGCCTTGTCTATAGACACACCTGCTCTTCCAAACTTTCCAAACATCTACCAGATTGTACAACTCCGCGCCTTCGACAGCAAACGCTCTCGCAATCAGAAGGTCTCAAGTACGCGCGATATCGCCAATACGCCCGATCCCGCCCATATCGCCTGATCCCTTGCTGGCGCGAAAAGTCTGGTGGTAAAGTAGTTACAGATGCCTGGGGATGTCTAGAGAGTCAACTTGGCGATGCTATAGTTTCGCCAGCGTTTTCCTTCGAGGCCGGTTTCAACGGTGTCTCTCTCCTACCCCAACTCGTAAAGAACTTTAGTAACCACATCGGGCGCCAAGCAGCTGGAACAGGTGGGGGTTCACTGGGTTCTTCTTCCTTCACCGAGGCGACCGGCTCGTCATGGGGCTCGTAGTCGCTCTCTTTCCCACTCTTCGCGCTCGCTTCATTAAAAGCAGCCTCTTCCTCCGCCTCGCTTTCCGTTCTTCCCCACCGATCCACGCTGACCTCTCCACCACCAACGCGCCACTGCCGACCCTCTTCCTTCCATTTCTGGTCAATCCCTACAGCGCCTGCGGCGCCCTCACCTGCTAACAGCAAGGGCGGTGGTATACCATCTTTCATCGCCTCTTTGTCCTTCTGACCCGCCCGAGATCCAAAGACTTTGCTTCTCACTTCAACAACCTTCCTTCTGCCTCCGACGGCCACATGCCAAGCATCGCGTAATGACAGTTGTTCGGCCTCGTACCAGAGTGTGTTCACGGTCTGCATCATTTTGCCCGCCCGCGCCCTTTCTGAGTCCAGTTCCCCTAGTACACCGACTGCCGCAGCTCCCGGTCGAGAGGCGTCTAGCCCATGTTCAAGGGAAGTGTATACGTTGCGCAGGTGGGCAGAGGTATCTACCAATCGCGCATTCAAAAGGGCAGTAGCGCGAAGAACATTGGCAAGATGAGCTTGGCGTCGCATTAAGATAAGGCTTTCCCCCGCAAGGGCAACGTCAAGGCGCATGTACTCGAGGGGAAGGACCTTCGTAGACAATGATGGATACTGAGGGAAGGAACGCCGCTTGCTGAGTCGAGGGCGTGTTGATGTCGGTGATTCGGCTTCTGGTGTCGGTGGTGGAATAGACCAAGAAGTGACGCGTGTGGTAGGCAATGGCCGTCCGTTCCGCCGTAGTGTCGACGGTAAATTTGGTGTCGAGGGTATGAAGCTAGTTGGACTGGGAAGATTGATGTGTGAGGTGGATGGATTAAATGTGATAGGCGACAGTTCAGTTGGAGATGGATCGCGCGAGCGCGTGACAATTATGGGAGGAGGCGCAGCGAATGTCATAGCGGGAGTATTGACGGGGGACACCTGCCCACTGCTCAACATGTCGTCGTCGTCGTTCATGTTCACAATGACGGCAGGCTTCTTCTTACGATTACTCAACCTAGCAATATAGTGAGTGGACAGCAATTCATCTGCGATTTGAAACTCACCCTGCCCATCGCTCAACTTTGCCTAAACGTTTATTCCAAGAGCTAAGACCTCCGAGAACATCGTCATCAGAGTCGCTCCCTCGATCTTCACGCTCATTTCCATCCCATAAAGCCTTCAGCACCCCACCGAAATCTCTATCCTCCTCCTTGATCCGCTTGCCGATACCTCTCACGATATTCCCTAGGCTCTGCCCATCTTTGGAGGCACCTACAAGGGTGTTAACGAATATTTGGAGGTCGCCGATGATTTCCGTGATGCTGCCGGCACCCGGGGACAGTTCGGAAGGAGCTCCTGCCGCCATTAACGATGCCACAAGTGGAGAGTCGATACACGAGGAGTTGGAGGGGATTAATGGAGTCGCGTTTGGTGTGCGAAGGGATGTATGATGGTGATGGTTGGGGGCACTGGCAATGGCCAACGATAATGCTTGAGGCGAGGCGAAAGGGTCTCTGGGGACTATATGATGGGCAGCAGCTAGCCTGTTCCGTACGGCGAAGACAAGGGAGAACAGCGCAGACACGACGCTTGGTGATGGTACACGCTCGCTGGCGTGATATTGCGAAGCCCACGATTGTAAAGCAGTCAGTGTCGCGTCACAGAGGAGACCATCCTTTTCGCAGCTGAAGCCAAACAGACCAAGCGCGGTTTGGATATAGCGGACAAGATCCAGCACCGTCTGATTGAATTTGACTTCGGGTAGTTCGCGGGGAAAGAGGTAAGTGCCACAAAATCGCTCCCTGGTCGCCTCACTGGCGGAATTGAGAGTGAGAGCAGTACGCCCTGCGCTTCCCAGCCTCAGCAAGCTGATATTGACGTGCATCTGCTCCCGCGCTTTGCCAAAGTCACCCTCGGGGACTAACACAATCGTGTAGTCACTGCGAAAGTGCGCCAAAGATGTGACCATGATCGTGCCATATGTTAACTGCTTTGGGCGGGCATCTCGGCGCATACTGTGCACAGCTTCCTTCATGACATCCGGCGAAGTAGGGAGAAGAACATCCAGCACGATGTTGTGAGCCAGATCCGAGGTATAGACGACCAAGAGAGGGTACGGATGATCCCGCGAAACGATCCATTTCTCTACGGCATACAGCTGGAAGCCTTGGAGCACAATTGTGCGCTCGTAGTTGAAGCCTGGTAAAGGCGCATGACCGGAAGGCACGAGGAGCATGGAAGTGGACCCGGCTACTATCAACTCCCGTTGAGATCACAATAACCTGGTGCGAGGAGTGAGGATGGGAGAAGGAGAGGACACAAGGACTTGTGCGGTCGCAACACTGTATTATCTATGTGTCAAAAAAGCCTGGCACTTCGCCGGTCCCGTTGAGAGAGGGAGGAATGGTGGCGGAAATGGAAAGCACAGTGGTACACGATGGGTCCCTGCTAAGCGGTGCACGGAGGTGCGGATCCCGAATTTCAATACAGGCCGTTCAGGCTTCTCGGTGAATGCGAATTCGAAGGAAACAGAGCGGGCGTAGGAAGTTAAGAGAGCAATTTAGGTGAGATAGCGACGATATGCCATGAGCAAGAGCAGCGTGAAGATGTCGGTGGGCAACATGTCATTGGATGCGCTGTCGTTCAGTATGCGCATGTCTCTAACTGAAGGTATCGGCATCTATGCCTTGCCGTTATCTCAATCTTATCTGCCTTCCTTCTGTCTCTCGTCGTTCCTGTCTTCATTCTCAGCTGGCCGTCTGAACCGTATGCAGGCGCCGCATTACCTGTAATGCTACCAAAGTCACGATCCGGGACGGAATGAATAGGAACGTTCAAATTTCGGAAAAGTGCAGCTCAGAATAATTGGACCAGCCGACTGAAGGGTCTTAGGCAGGTTTTGGGGGAGGCAAAAAGTTATCCTTGGTGTCACTGCAGAGTCTAAGACACTGACAGTGTCTGCGCGCATTGTTGAGGTCTTACAGCCATCGTCTAACCTGGCGGGTCCAGAAATCGATCAAAGCTCGGCCCATCCGCGCGGCGGGCGGTTGTATTCACCGACAAAGCGCTTTCCCTAGGCCTAACCCAGCGGTCGGAGCGCTCTGGCCCTGGATGGTCCACCACCACAAAGGAACCATTTCACATTTGTCACACACCAAAAAGGCTACTCGTCCTCCCTTTATGATGGTGACTGACAACAAGGGCGTACTCTTGCTATTATCACTTGGCCTCTGGGACTCCCTTTGCGGGTCTTTCTTGAATCTATTACGATGAACGTCGTTTGGAGTATGCCTTTGACGAACAGAAACAATTCGGGGCCATGATCGAGCGCTTTTCCCGACGCCTTGTCGCATTGATCAATGGGTCGTCTTTCTCCTCAGCTAAAGCGCCCTTCACTTTGTCGACAAAGCTCTTCTAGGTCGATATATAACCTGCTCTGGCTCAGCGGAAATGGCATCGACATCCGAACACAGCTCCAATGGCCTACAGGAACCCTCTGCACTCTACTCCCATTCCTTCTACGTCCTACACTAGCCTGGGCCGTGCTCCTACTCCTGCTCCCTCACAGGCGAAGGCTCACTCCGGACATTCAAATCCGAGAAGGCTGAAGCTTCCAATAGAGGTCAACTCTCCTACCTCGAAATGGAGGAACCAAGTTGGACGCACCAGCGGCGTCAAGCCCGTCACGTTCGACTGGAAAGGTCGGCAACCGGGCGAGGGTGTCAAGATGGCGGAACTCGCCATGCGTGGATACGAGCAACTTGCGCATGAACTTATTGGTGGTCATGACTTGGTATTTAAACCAGGCGTGACGAAGATTACTTTTTATATCATGGTATGTCGCTTTCTTCTTTTCTTTCCTGAGCGTCTCTGACACTTGGCTCAGTGGCCCGGCTATTCACATGTTGACTGGTGCCGTTCTGTCGAAGTCAACACCAAGTTCGGACCTATGACTCGGGCTCAGCTGGGCACTGCTATTGCTACCATGTTCATGCACTGGATCGATGTGAGTATTTTCTCAACTTGTCGTTCACCGTCGCTGATGCGCTTCCGACTCGCTCAGAAAACCCAATATGAATCCTGTTCTGCACCTCAGTGGCGCGTCGGTACGAACGGCATCACCATCAACAATGTTGTTCTTCTCTCCGCCTGGAACCCGATGGAGAATGCGTGGCAAGCGGACGTCGCCGTTGAACTCTGAACTCTATCTCTTAACATCCTATACCCTGCATTGCACGAACTCCTCACGCTTACCACTGTATCATTTAGACATCTTTCAACTTACTAGATTAGACAGCATCACAACCTCTGTATAACATCATCTCGACACGACCCAATTCTATATCAAATATACAATCACTGAAGCGAATTGATATCACTCAATCATTGAGTGCTGAGGCATGGAGAACCGACATCCCTCACTTAAAAGAGATGACCTCCAACTCGATAACCTCCAGATCGTGCCCTCGAGCCATCAGGGCGGCAGCGACCTTTCCTCCCAAATGGGCCGCCTTTCCCTCTTCAGACTCGAAGAAATCGACAATGGCAAGGTGTTCGGTGAACTCGACGGCATACCACAATCGCGTGAAGTCCTCCTCGTTAACGAGGGGGAGGGCGCTCTAGAAAGAAAGCTGAGAACATTGCCCACTCGAAAAGAAAGCTCAGGTACGTACGATAAGGAACTGCTTCAACTCGTCACTGGTGTCGTTGATCTTGACGAAGAGGCCGCACTTCAAAGTGCTGGACTTCGGGGCGTGGACCTTGCTGGCCAGAATTGACGCCTGTCCCACCACCATGTCGGGAGCTTGGGTGATGAGACTTTCAGCGTTTGCCATAAGGGCTTCGGGGATCTTCCCCGTCATGTGCGCGTTGCGCGAGGCGGCGTCCGGGAAGGTGTCGAAGATGGCATAAGTGTCAGCGCCCTTGTATTTTAGGGCGAGCCACTGAAGAGTTCCCTCTTCTTCGACGGCGAGAGACCTTCCTGCCTTCAAGAAGTCTTTGAGTGCCGAGGACTTGGGCTGGAGGGGGACGAAGAGGGCGAGAGTGGGAGTGAGAGTATGGGTAGACATAGCTAAAGAAGCTTATCGAAGCTTGGTAGGCAGATTGGATTCTGTGAAAACGACGAGAGAATACGGCTCCTTATATACGATTTTGCTCGAGAATAAGTTATGGGAACCTCTCACGATGATAGGCTTGATGACCGATGTCCAGCAATGTCTGTGACAGCGTGTAGGCTGCCCAGGCGACGAATCCGTTGAGCCCGTAATGAGCGCCGTCCTGAGGCCATAGTGTGTGCTCGCAATTCTCCCACCGCAGACTCCGTTGAGCCCGTAGTAATGATATCAGCAATATGGCCGCCCAAACCAGCCTGGCAAGTTCGAATCACGCAGAACCACGGCGTCGCAGTCAACACCGTGACTATACAGATGTGGAAGAAGGGAATACCGCTAGAAGGCGCCGTCCGCCCATGCCACACCAACCAATTCGTGCGAAGAGAAGTTCATATCCGTGAGACTGGGTGTGTGGAGTGAAGGCAATAACCGCGGTCACTGCCGCCGTCGTGTCGTTGAGGAGCTTTGAGCGAGAGTCGCTATAGTCCTTGCAGTGAAGTTAAAGACGGGATGGCTCGGTTTCGTGGGGGTGAACAATGCGTGAGACAATTCCCGAAAACTTGTGTTCCTTTCAGCATAGACTCTTCAGGTTTCAAGCTTGCGGATAGAAAGCGCCACACCAGGAATCTGTCGAGGAAGGCCGGTCACAATAGTACGCAGCTCGATGGAAGGTTGGCGTCGTGGCTCATCTTCGACAACACTTGTGGGTGGGATCAATCCTTTCATGAAAGTCAGACTCCGGCATGTATTAGTCAGAGTGGAAATATACTAGCCGCGCAAATGGTCCTAGATGCGCACCACAGGCAGTATGTAAATCAGCTCAAGTCTCTGAGATAAGGATTGTCATGGCGAGATTGTACTCAGACTCCAACCTTGGAACCTGCTCGCGATTTTCGGTCGCTTTTGTGCTCTCAGGAAGAGGAGATTGCCTCCACGAACACGCTCCCGTCCGTGCTTCGTCCAAAGCAGCCCGAGATCGAAAGATCGGCGACAGTACAATATCTGACTATCGCGTTGTTGCAAAGGTCTTGGTTATGCAAAGCCTCCTCGGTCAAAAATCTGGAAGAGTTACTCATACAATTGCAATCACCATAGTATACACGCACATCTTCGCACACGCATCTAAAACTTCCGTCCTAACCTTTTCTAATCTTTACTCCAGCTTCGGCTCAAGCCCCATCATCTTCACGATTCCCAGCTGTTTCCAAAGCTCTCTGCGCCTTGATCGCCTTCCACGCCTCTATTTTACCGTGGATGAAGTTGTTATACCATTGTCTCCCTTGCTCGCCGTTCTCTTTCGCCTTCTTGCGCGCGTCAACCACCTCCGCCTCCCACGTCCCCATGAAGTGCTCATACGCCTCCTGATATATCGGGTTATCCGCACTCAGTTCAGGATCCGAATCATGGTCCCGATGTGGTGCATCTCCGTACACATCATTGACCGCCATCACCTTCCGGCTCTTCATCACTGCCTTGCGCGACTTGGTCTTCGCACTCATGACCAAGTAGAAAAGGCTCCCGATCACTTCGACAGCCATCGTCTTGCAGGCCTCGGTATCGCGGCAAGTGGGTGTCTTCGCCGCAAGACAGCGTTCGACGAATTCGGTGGTATACAAGGCCCCCAAGTTCTTGGCTGTGTATCCGTCGGGACAAAGCTTATTGAGATCGAGCCCAATATCGACCGGCTCGTCCTGTTTAAGGCCACTCTGGCTTCTGCAGCGCTGCCCAAACTCTGCGGCCAAGAAATCTCGCGTCTGCTCCGTGTTCCAAGTACGGGGATCGGCGGCGTCGTACGGTGCTGGCCCTTTAGGTTTGGGTGGAACCGTCAAGAAAGGTGCAGCGTACGAAAGTGTGTTAGTACTATGTATGCTGTCCTGAATGTGCGGCGAAACGTGGGCAATAATGACTGCACTCGATGGCTGGCGAGACTCGATGTCAAATAGAGGCTGCAGAATTCAGCTTTAATCAAGGCTACTTGGATGTGGAATGCCATACCTTGAGGAGCATAGTGAGTTTGTTTGACCGCCACGGAATGTGCACGAAGCCATCCTCGGCAGCCATTTTGGCTTTAGCGCGGACGCATTCCTTGAGGTTCATGAGGCTTTCGTTGTTTTCCCGTGAGTCTTTCATGCGCTGCTTGTCGTGTCCCTTGGAGTCTTCGTATCGCTCGCTACCAGCCAGGCTACGAGAACCTTTAGAACGAAATTGTATATGAATGAAACTGAACACACTCGACTAAAATCAATTGTCCTTCTTCGGCGTAAGGGAGTGTCTTGTTCCTAATCCGTATGGTCAAAACAGCATGGCTTCGGCTACTTGATGCATTCCTGTCAGTAGCCATCACTCGTCGGTGTGAGAGTGCAGTGGTGATCAGCTCCTGCAGTTCTCCCGAGGTCCGCACGGTCGTAGCCTTCAGCCTTGGTCGGACGTTGCCCACCTGTTCAGAGTTGACCAACCAAAAATTTACCCAGGAGAAGACGAACCTTATCTTCCTGGATGGGTACCTCCTCGCCAGACTGGTCGACAAGATCCGTAGAACGCTTGCCAAGAAGCTCAAGGAAGGTGACACTGAACTCAAAAAGTTCTTCGTTGTCCGGGACGTCAGGCGCAAGGCGCTTGCCGATGGCCCGGGCTGCGTCGAAGAGATCGCGGGAGATGCACGATTCTATACCCTCCATGGTAAATGTCTTGCCGCTACTGGTTTGGCCATAAGCGAGGACACATCCGACGCCACCCGAGAGAGCAAGAGCCATAATCTGTAAATAATTTCAAAAAAAAATCAAACGCTGGACCATAGAGGTTGCATACGTCGTTCGCTACGACGGTCCTCTGATAGACCTCTTCGTTGCTCTGGTCTGGACCGAAGGCAAGGTCGGCGCGATATTCCTTGTGTGTCAGGGTGTATCCGGACCACTACACATATGTAAGAAATGGAAGAGTATGAGTATGTATAGTACCTTCTTGCCCGGAACGTGAGCCACGAAAACACCTGGCTCAGCGCTCTTGGGTGTGATGCCGAGGCAAGTCTCGTGTGTCTTCGGCTCATCCTCGTTCTCCAACGCCTGAAATTTGGATTCTGCCTCTCCGTCGAGCGGTGGACGCGTCCGGAAGGCGACTACGACGCTCTTGAGTTCACCGTCCTTGACCTGCCCAAGCGGACTGAGGAAGCCTTTGGCGGGCTGTTGCTTATCAGTCCACTCTCTGAGCAGGCCACGGAACGTGGAGAGGTTTGAAGTGATCTCTAGTGCGGATGCTGCCATGATGGAAGGTGGATGGGTAGGTAGAGACTGCTCAATTGTTAGACTTACGTCGCGACATCCTTAAATAGGTCGATGTTTCGCGTGTCCCACATGTTCATCAAAGATGGGCGCCCCGGAACCGGATGAGCTCCTCGAGTCACTAATAGCTATGACTGTTGGCATTTTTCACGTCGTGGGTGAACGTCGCGTGAGTGGAATGAGTCTGAGGCCTTCTTTCTTGGGCGAACTTGCTGGGTCTGGAAGGGACTGTGTCAGCGTGCCGACGGAGAGATAAGGACGAGAAAATACCGGTGGATGCTCCGAGTCACCATCTTTCGAGTCAGAGTACTGTATCACCGCACTACGGGTGTCGGTGGGCGAACTTCGTCATGATGGTCTGGTAGAAAAAGGCGGTTGAAATGCCGGCCCGTCCAACCGCCCAACCTCATTGCCGTAATGCCGATGCTTTGCCCAGTTCAAGCAAGCATCAATACTTAGCAAGTTAGACTCAGATACATACATACAGCTAGCTCATAAATAATAGCAGCTCGAGGTACATACCTATATGTACAGTTTTAGCTGCTAGCCGGAATATTCAATCTTCAATGTCCATATCGCTACTGCTGCCCTCCCGGCTCTTGGAATTATCGGGTTCCGGTTGCGGGGTCAGACGATTCTCGTCTTCCAAGTCCTCCATTTGAGAGAGTACTCGCGCAACGGTTGTATGACCACTGGGTCCGGCGGCCAAATTCTCCACTCCCATCCTAAACGCGGTCTTCTCACCCAACTCTCGATGTGATGCATGATCCCGCCGTTCGCCCTCGCCTTCATCGTCGGAGTCAGACAGCTCTCCATCAGTTTGTCGTCTTGAATCCAGCATCGTGCGAGGGCGGCGCACATCAGGAGGTATCAGCTCTTCATCCACATTGGGGTCGTCCATCTCTTCGTCGATGGGCACGGTCGGTATATCTAGAACTGCTTTCAGCACGCTTTCGAATCAACAATAGCGAGAGTACCTGTCATTTGAACACTGGGAGGACCGCCTGCATGTCGCAAATTTTCCATGACTTTCCGCTTCATCAGATCCAGGTATGACCGGGTGTTCTGATCGTCTGTGTTGGAGGCCTTGACATCCAGTTGGTATTCCGGCCCAAAGTACTCGTAGTATTCGGTTACCGGTATTTCTGGTTTATAATGCTCTGAGCTTTGCAAAGATTTCCAGGCAAAAAAAGTCACCCTACCTGGTCCAAGTTCCACACCGTTCACTAGGCCAGTTTCGAATGCCCATACACGACTGACATTCCGCATGGTATAGCCGCCACCGCCTAGAAGTAACAAAGGCTTATTGAAAGCCTTGACGAATTTGACGCAATTGGCGTGACCTGTTGTCGACTTCTTCAATCGTTGCTGGCAGATAGCAGGATGAGCTCGCCGAACGCACCTCTCATAGACAAATTCAGACACCCAATCTTATCGCGCGCAAGGGAGTCCGTGCCGCATTGTAGCACTATAGCGGAAGGATCGTACGTATCCATTATCTCCTTGATGACCTACGTTCACCTGGAGTGAGAAAGGTCCGGCGGTGTGAGACGAGAAGAAGACTAACGGGCTCGAAAACGGATTTGTAGTTCTCATCCGACATTCCATCTCGGAGAGGAAAATTGACAGAGTGGTATTTGCCTTTCGAAATTCCGATATCCTGCGATGTAAATGTCAACCACCGAGCCTAGGTATGTCATGACGGATCACATACTCGAAGTTCACCAGTTCCGGGGAAGAACTCTCCATACTTGTGAAAACTACACGTCATGACTCTATCAGTCGTGTAGAAAGCCTCTTATCAAGAAATGATCATGAGGGGGTAACTGAACGTGTTGTCTGCACGCACCTTCAACACCATCTCCATGGTGAACATCGATGTCGATGTAGAGGACTCGTTTATGAAATCTATGATACCGATCACATAAATGTATGGAAAGTGCGACTAGTGGACAACCAACCTTAAGAGCTCCAGTATGCCGAGAACGATATCTACAATGACATGAGACCTGGGACACGGATACGTACGTTAGACCTACCGTTGACGTAGCAGAATCCACTGGCTTCACTCTTCTTAGCGTGATGAAGACCACCGGCCCAGTTGATAGCGATGTCACACTTGTTTCGACACAATCTCGCAGCACCCTCTGCACATATACTCATAAACAGCAGACGGATTGGCTGTTCCGGACGACTTACCCATGGAGCCGCCAGCAGATATGGAGCAGTACTCGGGAAGACCGTCAAAGACTGGACAGTCCTCACCGACGTTGTCTACGTGGGTGTATGTATTAGGCATGACCACATACCATTGAGCGTTGGTATACTCACACTTCACTTGCTCTTTCGAAAATACGTTCATATTGGTAGGCGTGATGCGGTGCAAGAATTCGATGTAGTCCTCAGAATGGAACTGCGTCATTTCGCGTTTAGACGCCGGTTTGGCGCGCTATTGAAATCGCTCGTAAACCTGACGTTAGTTCGAAGCGAACCTGTGAACATACGAAGATTTCCATTTTCTTGTACAAACCATAATTCATGACGAGCGAATGGCACATTCGTATTCTTGTTGGCTTCATACTGATGAAATAGTCATCCAGCTATCCCCCTGCTGCAAGAAGCACAACGAACAAGTGGCCCGCACCGTAGTGAAACCCCCCGATGTCATTGTCGTAGAAATAGCACTGGGGCAAACGGCATAAATCAGTTCAACCGCCCAGTACTAGGTGTCTGGAAGATGGGGGTACCACGCGCTTCTTTTGGCTTTCGTTCTCCAACGGGGTGGCCAAGGTAGACATGGCCAAAACGCGGTGATAACTCGCTCGAGAGTCGCGACTGTCGATCGAGAAGGAAGTGGCAAGAGCAGAGTTGTAGAACCCCGGACCCCAGTAGCCGATCAACTGATCGTCGCCACGAGTTCTTTGTCAGCAGAACAGCGCCACATTGCCATTGAATTGATTCCAAGGAGAGCGATTTTCAATGAGAATATAGCCGGGCAAATTTCACACAGGTAATTCAAGATATCGCCTGCGCGTCTCTACTCTTGGGCCAATGTACCCCACCAAGATCAATCACACTCCTCGTTTATATACCATTGCTGCTCAAGCGAGCTATCCATAGCTTGTACAACGACCTCCAAGATGTTTAGTCAGGGACAGATGGCGTCAAGAGGCTTATTTACCTGACGTTGGTAGAATTTATCCTGACCCGCTGTCCAAAACCGGTTTTGGTATGGTTGTTGGATCTGTGGGCGTCATGATCAGGGAAGAGGGCGAGAATAGAAGCGTGGTAGCAAGCCGTACTTGATAGGTATCAGAGTCGACTTGGTTGATCTGCCAACTTGTAGGCCTACGGGACGTGTCGACGGTACCATTTGCCATGATCTATGCTCGGATAGTTGATCACTGAATCCCTCGGTGGAACGAGCAGTCAGACTTACGTCTGCAAACCCAAATTCCGAAACAACACTTTGAATGTACCACAAGCCGTTATTGGCCGGGAAAATCAACCACTGGTCGAAAGTCAGCCGTTCGATC
Source organism: Strobilurus pachycystidiatus (assembly GCA_019915135.1). Taxonomy (NCBI): domain Eukaryota; kingdom Fungi; phylum Basidiomycota; class Agaricomycetes; order Agaricales; family Physalacriaceae; genus Strobilurus; species Strobilurus pachycystidiatus. The sequence continues at coordinate 844,454 of JAHLMK010000015.1, forward strand.
GTCGAAGTCACAAGAAAACACGTACAAGCTGTGAATTATCAGAGCTGCTGGGAAAATCAGGCAGGATAACTTGGTAGTCGATGGAGTAAGCGCGCGCAGAGGAAAGTGTCTTCGTGTTGACCAGCTTGACCTTGCACGCTGGCCTCAACTATGGAAATGTAAATACATCCAACTTGAAGGACTGGAAGAGCGGAAATAGCCTACGTTGTTGAGATCTGTGGCAGCCATGCATAGCGAGACAAGACCAGAGAGGACAGCGGATTTGAAGAACATTTCGGCGTGCCAGTGAGTCAAGCAGACCAGGTGCGTGTCCAACAGAAATGGGTCCTGAGGTTAAGAGTCGAATGAGGTCCTCGGGCGGTCGGACACGGAGGCGAGTGAGGCCCGTTTTTTTTTACCTCAGAGAAGTACTTTGACACCGAGGGCTAGGCAATGAGACGTACTATACAGCACATATCAATTATCTTCGAATCGAAGGAGGGTAATTCCGCACGAAGCCTAGAAGCGTAGTCTATCATCTCTACATAGGCTTAGAGCCGGTAGCCTCGACAGCCCAAGAGCAAGAGAAAGCGTAGATTCAAAGTCGTTTGTGCATTTCCACTGAATCGAGGCCCGAGGGGAGGCTACTTGACCCATGGGGTGATGGCGGGGGATCCAAAAGCGGCAGGCCGTTTTGGGTGCGATCGGGTCTCTCACGTGGCGTTGCCGAATTCCCCTTCGGACGACCACAGTGCACACACAAATGCCAGAAGGATTCAAAACGCCGAGGACTCATCTTTTTGCGGATGCATCCAGCCGCTTTTTCTCCTTTGCGCTCGGCTCAATACGGGCTCTTGACGAACGTTCATACATTTCCATCAGTATATGCATGGAGCGCCCGACTGACAAGCGACACTAACAGCGTGTACGAGAAGACTTGTCATTACGTACATGGCACTCCATATGGTGATGCGCGGCAGGAAGACGTCCTCATTCACAGCCGACTGCTTCATTACGCCGAGCTATCTCGTCGACGACGGGAGTCCTTAGTCATCGTGTTTAAGATCCGCCACTTCCAGCGCTGTCGTCGGACTGATGACGGTCGATTAATGACCACTATAAAGCATCGTTGCTTTTGTTGAAGTCTGCCTGCGACATCGTACACAATGCTGTTCAAGCTTTTGACTGTTCCCACCCTCTTCGTTGCGTTCGGGTCGCGTGCCTTTTCTGTATATGTGGGGTTTCTTCGCATCGTCAAGAAACCTTGCTCGAGGTTGATCACGTCTCACAGGCTCATGAGTTCAAGCTCGTCAACAAGGTCTTTGGACCTGCGATGTTGTTTGGTCTGGGAGACCCTATCACTGTCGGTTTCTATGACGGCGAGGTCGAGTTCACTGAATATGTGTGTCTTAACCCTCGCATGGAACCCCTTCTACTTACCCGACTTCATTTCTAGTGGCGCGCGGAGAAAGCGGACACCGGTTTCAAGTTGAATTCAAAGCAGTTTTCAGAGAGTTGGGCATCCATCAGTACCATCAGTGTCAATGTATGTTTGGTCAATACCGCGCGGGTATCACGGTATTCAACGTTTTCTTCAGGAGGAAATCGTAATCGGCTTGCCCAAAGACGATGCGGATACGTTCTTCTTTCAGCCTGCTGAACATGGCGCGTACTTGGTGATTTTGTTTACGCGCTCTGAAGCATATGACTCTGATTCCTTGCTCAAGATCAAGCTTCCGAACGAGGACCTGGTCTGGGACATTCATCCTGTCAACGCCTCCGATGGTTGTCTTGATGGCGTGGTATGTCAACGGATTTCTTTCCTTTCTTGAACTCGTCGCTTACTTTGCCAGGTTTGGATGAGTCCCCAAAATGGGGAGGCGTCTCAGCGCTGGTACATTGAAGAGATTTGAGGAATCACGCTTTGTTTACGATCTGTAACAATTACAAGCTGTATCACTCTTTATTCAAGTCCTTCTTCCAATGCTAACGTCGCCTTTGGTTGCCGTTCACTCGAATGATTCCAAGGATGATGATTCCATTTGCACTTGAATGTAGCGCCCGTCGCCCGAGCTGCCCTCTGAAACGGCCGTAGTAGCAGGAGCTTCGCCTACAGTACTAGGACCCAGAAGACCTTCTTGAGAACTCTAGAATTTTGTAGCAGAAGCGATATTTGAGACCGGTTCAGTACCTCCACTATTGAGGCTGTCCCGACGCTTATTTAGGACAGCCTTAGGCAGTGCTCATGAACCAACAATAGTGGCCATCGACAATGAGACAGAAAGGAAACATTCGACGCGACTTATGACTTTGAGTCTGGGTCTCGAGCCAGGCACCCATACAGGTGCTGCGGGCGCGAGTTGGAAGGTTATTCACTCGATCATGAGTAAGTGGCGCCGGCATTTACCGCGTCATGTCCTCCTGATTCTTCCATCACCATTCCCCGTTCCCATCATATAATTGCTTCATCGTCGTGGTAGTATGACGCGTGGCATCTTCTACCTACTCTTCCCATGTCCCAGCTCTGTCTCGACATGAACGCCGAGCCTCTTGCTCCTCAGACTAAACGTCCCTCGGCTCTCTTTCGGTCTCCCTCTAATAAGGTCTTTAAACTTCGGGTCAAACTGGTGCTCAAATCCGTCAACGTTCATTTCAACAAACTCAATCCTACTACGAACACATCTCCCTCCCCTCCCAATTCCCCACCTGTGACATCCCCTCTCTCCTCTCGCACGCCGACTTTTTCTGCAGGCAAAGGCGATATTCTTGCCGGTAGATATACCCTAGTCCGTGAACTGGGAAAGGGCGGCTTCTCTACTGTCTGGCTTGCGCGCGATGCCAGGTACGTCCTCCTGCCGATCTGTTACGACTATTATTGACACTCGGATTGATATATAGCACGTCAACTGAGGTTGCCATAAAGATCCCAACCAGACACACACGGACTCAAGAGCTTCTTAAGCTGCGACTGCTGCCTCCCGATGGTCAGCCCAGTCAGCTCACAAAGCTACTGGACCATTTCCCCTACCATCCTCACTCCTCCCTGACGTGCCTGGTGCTCGCCCTACACGGGCCAACCGTGGATGACCTCAAGTCTCACCTCGGTACACGTCGACTTCCCATAGGCGTTGTGAAACGGATGTGCGCCGATGTTTTGACAGCCCTCCAATTCATGCATGGAGTTGGCCAGGGAATTGTCCACACCGACATCCAACCGCGTAACATCCTCTTGTCACAATCCGGTGGTTTATCGCTTCCTCAGACTCAGTGGCGCTTTGTCCTCGCTGACCTAGGACATGGTACGCATCGCTACTATCTGGTGATCCGAATAGTTTAACTTACACGCGTTCTGCGTAGCTGTTCCGCTCCCTCACACGGCCCCGCCATCGCCTAATATACAACCTCATGCCCTGCGAGCACCAGAGGTCATCCTCGGACGGCCGTGGGATTGCAAGGTTGATATATGGAACTTCGGCTGTCTCGTCTACGAGTTTATCGTCGGCGGACCTCTCTTCGATCCATTCTTCACGGGGAAAGGGTACGATGGTATGACGCCCGCTCTGGTGCATTTGCTGCAAATTATCGAGCAAATCGGCGAACCACCAGGCTCCATGAAGCCTGCCAAATACTTTGATGAACAAGGCGTTCTTCGATGTCCATTCCCGTTACAACGGGCATCACTCACGGCGATCGTAGGCCTGGTCTGGAAGAATCCAGAGGCAGTGAGAGCCTTCGTTGAGTTTCTGCGGAAGATGTTGACAGTGGATCCTGACACACGCTGGGGGGCGCAACGTCTTCTTTCTCATTCTTGGGTATCGGAAATATGTACAGTAACATGATTTTGGTGTAGCTTTATCAGTCTCTCTTGGTGGGTCTTACGGGCATGCGTCTACCATATATATCTACCTAATTCACGCATTTTCCCTGAGTCAAGCGCACCGACGTTCGGCCCGACCTGGGCCCGACGCCCTCCTGCGTATGTAGGCGGACATATAGCTCCATATAGCCGTATCAAACCTACACCTACCGGTGAGGCTGTGCAGAGCTTTTTGTTCCTCCCCCTTCGTCGTCATACCTAAGCTTTGATGCGCCTTGAGCGCTTGAGCTCTCCGCCAAAGGCTGGGCCACCAGGAGACCGGTGGAAAGCTTTTTGGCTACTCGGTCTGCGAGATGTGCGCGACACCTGGTTCGCTCTTACATTTGTTGACATCGCTGACGACTCGCTTGCTCGCGCGCAAACTTCGGCCCCTACCCCTCGTCAGCAGACATCGGGATGTCGTCCTAGCATGATATAGGGTACGTTTTTAAATGCCGTTCATCCTCGCATGGACTGACGGTTCGGACCGGTGCAAATGTGCTATATCTGCACGCTCTCTAGTCTGTCCGCCGACGTCTGCGCGCGCGAAACAACATCACGATAAATGTGCCGCCAGAATCCGAGCGGTAAACCACGGACTCGACATAGATGACTGCCACGAATAATTACCGAAGAACTCTCTGATTTGCCTCATCCCTATCATCGACCTTGGGTCCGCCCGAAGACCTCAACTCCCTCCGGAAGAGTCATGTCTGATCCCCTTCTTCCAGCTCTCTACCGATCAACTTTTGCTGCCTCGCTATGCGCCCGCATAGTCGGGCAAACTTTCGTCCTACGCATTGCAACTGTTACGCACAACGCGGGGACGTCTTCACCGTCTTTCCAAGGATCACGGAGTGAATGGGACGGGACGACTGTGAGATCCGCTGCCACCCTTTGTTCTCGCGCCGCATTCTATCATTTTTCTTGGGCCTTCTACCGATTCAGCGCGTCTGCACCAGGTCTGGGTAGAGACTAATCGAGGTCAGAATTCTATGCTCAAGTCTCTCCACTTGCACGGCCATTCTTAGATATGATGAACAAAGTTGAACGCGTTATAATTGATTCCCTTCACAATGCAGTGCGTTTCTAAAATATGATAGGCTGCTGATGCTCTCGGGCTACGCGGTTCATGACTTCGGCCTTCTATGCTCTGATGCAATGTTTTCTCACACGCTCACCGTGCTCGGCCAAACTGTTCCACAACCATCAACTTCTCTCAACGTGGATCTGAGGCTACCTGTTCGTGAGAGAATGTTCACTGCCTTTCTGCGTGTATCTTATCATCTCTCGCAGTGCAGGTGCATTCTCCTCCTGAAACCAATCAGGTTTGATCTGTTGTCCGTACGTCAGTGGACATGCCATTGATCATGAAGGGTGTCTTCGGTCTACTTTCTACACGCTATGCATTAGTCCTCGAACTCTTCGTGGACGATCTACGTCTTGATGATCTCTCGCAGGCATAACCCTTTGATGATGTACTTTCGAAGATCATGGACCAAGGTCGACTTCTGGTTGACATGGACTCTGAGCTCATACTGGGCGTCAAACTACTTCAGCCGGGCGTCTTCCTGTTCTGCCGTCAAGTCCAGATTGTTTCACGCCATGTCAGCGCCTTCTTCTAGCTCTTCTTTGTGTCTGTGGCTTGGTTTTCGGGTGAGAATTGCTCACCTTGGGTACTCGGGAAGACTAATTTCTTTTGGCCAGGCGAACAAAAACGAAATATGACATGACACGCAATAATTCTGTTTGACCGACTGTGCTCGCACCTGCAGCCTCAATTTCGACGCTACCGACAAGCAGAAATTCTCCGAACGAAAGCCAACATGCCAAATGGTAAGCGCTTTGGTTCTTCTTGACAATCCAAGATTTTTACAAGATGGCTGAAGATTAAACACCCGAAATTCACAGCGAACACGTTCTATCATGTCAGATCGATTCTGGGACAGTGATTATCAGCAAGGCCAGCATAGCAATCCATCGAAACTCCAGCTAAGCTACTAGCATCTTTTCATCATACAGATGGAGGACTACCCAACTCGATGCCAATATCGACATTGCGTCTAAGTACAGTGTTCAGGTGCTGATATACCATATCAGTAGAGGTCTCAACCCGGGTCAACTCCGACGTCCAGGTACGGCCGAATACGAAGTACCGTTCGCACATTGAAAAAAGGTCATTCTCGCAAAGTGGCATGTTTTCCGGCATGAGGCTGAACTAAAACTGGGTCAGTAGCTAGATCCGGCTCAACTAGACCAACGCGTGTTAAAGCCTCGAACGGATACGCAAATGCACCAAGCGAAATGAAACATGAAACGTATACCGTTGAGCGAACCGTGGCATCCGTGATGAAAACACAGCAGGCTCAAGAAGAGGACTAGTACACTTATGTCTAGATTGGGGTTCTTCTCCGGGCGCACAAAGCCCCACGTGGACCGGTGGATCTCTTTCGCGCTGTGCTGGAATCATACAAAGATCTGACCGTGAAAATTTCAGGACTCGAGGCCGACGCCTTGATGTTGATATGAAGATCGTTGTGCATACAAATACCGAACGTGGCGCGATGGGATTTGAGTGTATCCCAGCTATAAAGTCGACCCTGGCTGCAACTTCTTTCAACTGTTCTCTACAATCGACGCAAGCTCAGAGCCGTTCGAGCATTCATTATCACTATGAGACACCACCTCCTGGAACGTGGTGAAGATCCATTGCAGTCAGTTCTCTCACTAGTACTTGGTACCGAGACTGATGTCTTCCAGGATCCTTTACGACCAAATGCGCATTCGCAGATTCTCCTCGTCTTCAATCACCTTCACCAACATGCCATCCACAGTCACCTTGTCCATTACAGATACGAACGCGTCCCCTCGGGACCTACCGACACACCTCATCGCTTGCTTCAGCACGTCTCGCTCCAGGCCATATATTGTCCCCATCAATATTGACCGCTACAGACGCGTCTTTCGTACAGAAATTGTACCATCGACACCCCCTGTCCCTGCACCCACGCGTACACACACGACGATTACCATCCCCCTCGTCGTTCCCATTACCACCGTACCGCATCCTCTGTCCCTCGCCTTCCTCCTCCTGCAGGACATCAGCGACAACGACATCGCGTTCCAGATGCTCCCGCCGAATGTCGTCGGCGAGTTCCCAAATGCCGCAGCTATGGCACAGGTGATGTCACTAATTGGTAAGGACGAGTTTGAAAGGCGTCAGGCTTGGAATGGGGGCATATGGAGGAACATACTCGGCTTGGGCGCGCGGAATGAGCGTGTTGTCGGAGTTGTGAGGACGGCGTGGAATGTCACCGCTGACGCGAAAAGGCTGAGGGGTTATTGACCGTTCATCGAGCTCGTTTCTTCCGATTCTATTTATTGATCGTCATTCTAGTAGTCCAGCATATTCGACAACTGTATGTACTAGTACTTCACCTAATAGAGTTCAGTCAAATGAGCGGGCAGTGGTGTACGTTCTCAGACATACTACCTTCGACTCATTTTGGTTGGTCTCCCAAGGCAGGCTTATGGGCGCTCACGGGGACTTTGATTCACGGTCTTCCGTTCTTTTTTTCAATACACGCCTTCCACCTTTGCCCCCCAATGATAACGAATCTATTCAGTCCAGATCCAGTCCGATGTAGTACCTGTGCCTCGCGGCATGAATTCAAGAGGTTGGCAGATATTGTGCGCAGCTACGATTCTATCGTTCCTAAAGTAACGGCACTCAATTGCTACGATGTCTTCGGATCGCCAGATGCAGGTTCCCGGGTGGATGTATCTCCAAACTTTCTGTGGCGGTAATTTGTTGAGATACCTGCACACTATGGAGTGTTTAATACTGCTCCGTGGAATAGTGTCCACGAAAGCGAGCACAAGGCATTCGGGACGGGCCAACGTCGTCCGAGTCTATAAATGTCATGCAACGAATCTATCAGATCGTCAGCGAAAGAACAGCACCTGCTTAGAATGTGGCGAAACGCCAAATAGGCTGTGTGCCACTAGAAGCCTCGAGAACAATTCTCGCCCAGTGAGCTACACAGCGTCAATATGATTGACAGGTCTGAGGCATGATATCAAGTCTTTGATAGTGGGATGCGCTTCGGGCACAGTCGACGATCCTTCAAGTTTGAAAAGAAAAGCTCGTAGATGTATCAGAATCAGTGTTTGATAGCCCCAGTGGAAGATGGCCGCGAGATCTCGACAGAGTGACAATAATTCAGACATTCACGAGGCCCGCCGCCAAACGGAGCGTCCCTGCCCGAGGTCGACGAAAACGTAAACGCGCGCCGCCTTTCCTTTCACAGAATTGAAGGGAATCGGTGATCGGATGGGCGGGATGCGCCTGAAGCGACGAGTTCAGGGGAAGCCTTCCGCACAATAGTTGCGAACTTCGTTATCGACTGTCTAATCTGACTCAACAATAACAATGGAAGTATTGTTCACTTCCCATTGTTGCAAGCGCAGATCAACACAATTACTTTTGTTACCGGAGAATGCAAGGTTGAAGAGCGGTTTATTCTTCTGGCGGCATTGTTACTGTACGAGGAAGAAAGGGATGCCCTGTTTTGGAAGAAAGCGATTGTTGGCAGGAACCTGAAGAGAAACTAGAGAGAAACGAAGAGCAATTGGATTGATTTCTGCCTTTTCTGGCAAGTCGGTCGTGACGCGATTGCACAACAGGTGCAGACACGCGGATTGGCTCTCCATCCCAGGTTATATCGCTCCCATTGTCCCTCAATTGCCTTTTGATCGTCGCGCGTATATAAGGACCCAAGAAAAGCATGTGTTGTCCCAGCATAACCCGCAGCATTATCCATCTCAGAAATGGCCGTCCTCACTATCCGCAACGACACCCCAGTCAACGACAAGCGCCAGGCTAGGGCCTGCAGAGCCAAGGTCGCCGCGGTCACCAACCAGAAGCGCCTGACTCGCGCCACCAGCAGTGTCTTTGCCCGCGGAACCATCCCTCAGTACCTTCCGCGCCCCGCGTACCCTCCAGAGATGGATGAGCCCGACTACCTCTTCTGCCTCGACAGACTCGCAGCAGAGGTCGGTCCCCGTGCGCTGTACGCGGTCTCGCAGTCATTCATCTCACCGCCTGCCGCGTCGAGCATCCTTCCCATCTCGGTCCCAGCCCGCATCGCCGGACCAGTCCCTCCCACTCATGCTCTCGCCCTCTTCGCGCCCTCATCCAGCAATGTATCCCTCTACGCTGTCCACGAAGACATTATTGCCGCACACTGCACCAATCTACCTGCTCTTGTGCACCCAGAGAACATTCCCGAAAACCACCTTCCCGTGCAAACGCTCTGCTTCCCCCATCCACCGAGCTACGGTCCTCTAGTACAGTACCTGTACAGCCACCGCCAAGACGTGTTATTCAACGCGCTGTGTCCCGGTGTGCAGATGTTCCCGCGACAGCCCCATCTCTCGCGATCAGAACCCATTGAACTCGACGAGGCGGACATGGAACGCGTCGCAAAGATGATTCACTCCATACACTCGCGCCAATCCATCTTGCAGTCGATGCAGTACATCCACGGTCTCTGGACCAACATGCGCGCCTTGGGCATTCACGAAGATGGGATCTGGGAGGTCGTCGACGTTGCATGGCGGCTCCACCGTGCTGCTCTTTTCGTATGACCATTGTTCCTCCATTTCCTTCCATGCATTTCACTCATACACACTACGCAATATGTATCGCTAGCATTCACATTGTACTACACATGACACATCCAGGCCTACTACGCACGAAAGAACAAAAGCTCTAATAAACAATCAATCGCCCACTTTCCATTGTGCACCCAAAATGAGGAGAACAATGCATTGTACATTGAGGGTAGTACATCAGCAAGCACATTACGCGTTTTGGACGCGCCCTCATCGCGATTGGAGCCGCCCGACCCTGTATACTGCCAAAAGTGCGCTTCTGTGCTCAGCTGGAAGGACATCATTGTCAAACCCACGATGCTCTCTACTTCGGTCACACGAAGGCGCATTGAAAGCGCTTGATCAGCGTGTTCCGGATCTCAAATCTCAGACCCCATACCATAGATGTCCATTCTTCTCGATGTTAGCATCGCCAAAACTCCATGTCGTACTGTCGCGAAAAAAACCTGTGTTGCTCGTCGAGCGCGTTCTGCCTGCCTCCCGCTGTCCTGCACTGCCGTCTGATGCCCAGAATACCCGCGATTCCAACACCCGAGGAAGTGACACCGTGGTACAAGCCGAAGCCTGAGACACTCAGTGGATGTATTTTTCAGTGCTGTTCACCCTCAGAGAGCCTCAAAGGCCACAAGTCTGGAAGTTACGCGTGGGAGCACAAACCCATCTCAATTTGGAACCGTATCGTTCCAGTTGCCATGCATATTGACGAAGATGCATAGTGACGAAGATATAGATGGTCAAAACTTGGTATACAGAGAAGCCTTACGATTGCTTGGGGAATACTTACCGGTCGGATGAAAGAAGAGATTGGGCAGTAGTCCACAGTCCATAGTCCGTCGTCCGTCGTCGTGGTATAATCGCTTTCGAAGGTCAACTCGATTATGGCAGCGTCCAATGAATAGAGAGGAGAATTAGTACAGAGGTAGCGGAGGAGGATGTGTATATCACTAGATGACAGTGTCCGTTCTGTCTGGCGATGACTGCTTTTGTTTCGACCTTGATTTGAAGCCATTCCCGTCACCTTCCTCTGGCCCCTTCGGCTGACGCTTCAGATCGAGACAGCTGTTGGACGAAACACCGTCGCCTGCTACCGATCCAAATATGCGCTCCCGTGCTTCACGATACCGCGCTTCCCGCTCGTCGAATTTTTCCCTGGGGCCCTCGTTCGAGTCTTTTTTAGACTGTTGGTTGAGACTGGACGATGGTCGTTTGAGAATGGTTATGGTGGGCTGGAATGCAGCGGCAGGTATGCTGCCTGTAGGAAGAGGGATAGGCGCGCGCGGCGGGGGAGCCGCAATAACAGGACTGGAAGGGGATGGGCGACGAGATTTCTGGATTTCTGGATCGACGTACGGAGGGCTAGGAGGCTTTGCTGGCTGAGGTATTATCTCCTCCTCGTCAGAGTCTTCCCAGTCGTCCTTGATAGGAAATCTCGGTTGGGCCATGGTCTATGCAGCGTCGTCAGCGGAGAAGATCGAGCGGAACGAGATTGCGGCGCACCGAAGAGGAAGAGGAGGTAGATGGGGAAGCCCAGTCGTCGGCAGTAGAGGAGTCCATACCCAGACGCTCAAGCGCTCAAGTCCAAAGAATGAGAATTAGACTTTGAAAGATATGTAGAAGGTGATCGCGGTATCAAGACAAGAGCAGAGGCCGATCATTCGCACTCAGTTGGGTGAGCCACCCAATCATGGCACTGAACGCCGACGACGACGAGACAAGAACGAAACCTACTGTCTCTTCCTCGCGTAATACTTTTCTCTGCTTATTGACAAAATCGTCTAACAGCGCTCAACAGTAGACAAGGATCATACTACACGTAGTAGCATTATCATCATTAATCATTGCGCACTCAACATCCATGTATCATGCACAGGACGAATGAAGCACATGGAATATGGAGCAGGCAATATAAACTATCTCTGACCCGCCAATCTTGAACGTCGATGTCCATGGTCTCAAATGAGGTGAAATGCGGGAATCCAAACATCAACAGGTAGAAGCGATGCTCTTAACTTTAGTGGCTTCCTTCTCTCGTCAATCGCCCATAATCCTTTTCAGCGAGGCGTTATGATCGATCTCGCTTCGTGCCAGCATCGACCAAGCCGAACATGATGAATCCGAGAGAACGCTGTGTACGTAGTGCCGTGAATTCACAAATGCACCGTTAGTGCCCGACTGCTATGCGCGATGATAATCTCTGACACTGCGAGTGTATGCATCTGCACGACTTTTAAGTAGAGACAAAGCATCTGCGGATGGGGTCTCAGGTGTGTACGCTTCGGGAAATGCGAAGAGGTGGGTAGGGCTGTCCCCGGTCACCTGGACTTGAACGACGGAACACTGGGAGACTGAAATGGGTCCGAGTGGGAGCTGTAGTACGTGCCGCTTGTGACTAGGGTTTCGACATAGCCGCGGGCACAAATGGAATCTACAAAAGTGAACGCAGAGAGGGCGTGGGGCGGGTATGTTAATCAGTCTTAGCTCAATACACCATGCTCGTTCTAAAGCCTCCGGTAGAGAACCGGCAAGCGAAAGGGCAACTGGGACGCCTCCCGCTGTCCACACAAACCATCACATGCGCAGGAGGATTCGAAGCACACAGAAGAGTCACGTATTGAATCTGCTTTATTTCGGGAAGTACTGGCACTGCTAGAAAGGCAAGTGATGTCACTGCTGATAGAAAGATGCAACTGGTTTCTAAATTTCGCGTCGAGACAGTTTCACGCATGTGAGAGGAGACGAACATACAAGGTGAAGTTATGGCTTCTTGTTGGATTCGCCAAGGGACTTGACAGCGTCAATGACCTTGCTTTCTACCCGACTTCCCCATCCCATAGCTTCCTTGAACTTGAGGCCGGTCGAATCCTGTATCTTGTCAACTGCGGTCTCTACACCCTTGCCAAAGCTCTCCCTGCCGCTAGCCACTTTGTCTTTTAGCATCTCCCAACCCATGGCTGAGTGCGCTTTTCCGAGCTCATGTTTTTGGGAGAGAGTGGGGAAGTAGGTGTCCTCCAGGTCGCTGAGATATTGCCGAATATTCTCTGATGTCTTGGGTAGTAGCTGGTGCATGGTGATAAAGAGGATTACGGGTGGGAGGCTGAAACGACTGAGCAGCATGCGATTGCGCGCCAAGACGGATCCGCTGAGGGTAGCGATGCCGACGTAGAGGATGCCCGGGGTGACGGGCTCGGTTGGTGATATAAGGGATTTGACGCGGTCTAATGGCATTTGTAGCAGGCTCAAGGATGAAGAAAAAGTTACACACGTTCAACAGCATGCTCTATGCCAATCCATTTCGATACAACCCCATGCACCTGTGCGTATGCGTCGCCGTAGGTGTGGGTGACACTCCTCCGGACTTGTCCGATCTGCTTCTCAAGCGCAGACGGCGTCTCTTGGAGGACAATTTCCGGGGCATGTATTGGATAGATTGGAAGCTGAAAAATCGTCATTGATACCGACGTCGGTGAGCTGGAGAAGTGCGCACTTTCTCCTCCTTCGTGTCGCTAGCCAGCACGACGCCCACCGATGCAGCCATGACTGTCCGACTCGCCTATCCATCGGGGATATCAGAGACTGTGATTACTGCAAGAAATTGAGCGCACTATCGTCGGAAACATGCCCAACTCGTTCTCGAGGTTGTGGTTGAAGGAGAAAGAGAAGACCAGCAAAGTGCCGCCGGCATTAGCCTCTTCAACCAGCACCATCATGCCGCCAAGTTCAAAAGCTGCTCTGACACATGATGCTTCTCTTGGACACACATTTGGCACGGTAAATATTTTCGAAAGGTAGTCGAAACAAAAGGGGCGAAGGTCCTACACTTCGCAATCCTCAAATGACCGATATCACGAACCGTGAACGGTGTCTCTGGAAATCTCTCACTAGCGGCCTGACGATGGCCATCATGGAGGCTTGGTCAAATCAGTAACGAAGGACTGATACACCCTAGGCAACGCTTTGACTTTTATACCGCGCTTGGACGCTGGACGTCGAACACATAGCTACTTTCGAGCTACTATTTGTTGTCGTTCGACTCTCGGGATCTCGCCAGCTGTTCTTACCTATCTGTGTTGACTGAACTAGCCCTCCTGATAGTGGAACTGACAGGTATGTCACTTGACTGTGGCACTAAATATGACTAATCGTTTGGCGCCAACATAAGCGCCCATCCGAACCGTCACCGTCATGTTCAAGCGTCAAGTGTGAATCTTTTCTCTTCCATCTTACGCCTGGGTCAGGTCCATTGATACTATTGAGATTCAGTCTCGTATGGATACCACGGACTTCGGGTCGACTGTCCGCGCCGTACACACCGATTCACATCTGTACGCACACTGAAAATGCATTTTTTGCCTTCAGACCTATCCTCCGCCTGACCGCCCACTCTTTGCTCACATATTTGCCGCGATGATGGCTTATATTGTACCTTTTCGCCCACCATCGCCCCCTTGATCCCCTCGGACCCACAAGAAAGATATACACTTTCTATACGCTCAAAACGACATTCCCAAAATCGGAAACTCTCTATATGGCTATGTACACTCGGAGTTCCGGCGCGGTCCCCACAAACCACAAGCGCACCCAACAGTGAGTCCCCGTTTAGATATTCTGCCGCGTGACTGACGCGACTTCTACGACATATAGAAAGACCCTAGTTTTTCACACGCAAAATCTCACCGGAGCCAATCGTCGGAATCCGGATGCAAAAGCAATCGAAGAGAGCAGAGTTGATTTTGCCTTGTATGGGATGCTGTACATCAGCGAGAGCTGGCCTACAAAAGGCGGCCAGAAAACGTAGGATGTCCTCCAGCAAAGCACAGTTTCAGTGTTTTACAGTCCTCCTCTTCTACTCCCTTCATTCCACAACCTTTTCCTCCCCACTCTTCGACGAGACTACCTTTCTCAAGGTGTGTTCGTCACACCGTCACTATTGCCAAATTCTGACGGTTTCCCTCCCATTTCCCCCATTTTTTTTCCTTCTCATCCCTTATTCGTCACCTTTTTCGGCGATGATGGCTCATATTACGCAGAAATGTATTCAGCATATCCCGAATCGCTTACCGGAAGGCGGACCTTCCCTTCTGCAGACGGTGGCCCCGGATCCGGCGTGTCACCTCTTCCCAAGTCGTATGCCCGGTCGGACAGGTCGTCCGAGGATGACCAGCCCTGGGTACCCCGAGGTGGTCATGGTGGTGGAAGCACAAGTGTGTCTGCCCGTGGCCAACATCGCGGTGGTTACGAGCCTCACGCTGTCTACCACCACGCCTCTCCTACTCCTCAATACCCTTCACAGCACTACCAACCGCCGTACCCTCAGGTGGTACGTTACATCCCCGCATTTTCTTTTATCCGCTCATCATTCTAATCAACGCCTGGTCCAGTCCGGCGGCTACTCTCAGCCTTCATACGGACACCCTCAAGCATACGCTTCCAACACAAACTCCTACCCCTCACCCGGCCGTTATTCCTCATCCATGAAGGCAGAATCGTTTGACCAAGCCATCCCGACCGCTGAGCATGTCGACGACAGCGCAGCCACCTACCGAAGCCACATTGTGGAGAACTGGCTTCGTGCGCAGGACCACCTTCGCGGCCTGCCGCCCAACATGCCCGTCCACCTCAACAGTCTCCAGAACCCTCAGAACGCCGGCGAACGCCCTCCATACACCATGCACCAACTCGCTGCCATAGCCATCGCCAGCCATCCCAGGAAGCGGGCCAGCTCAGCAGATATCCGTCGCATGCTGGAAGACCGCTACCCGTACTTCAGAGAGAATTCGAAGGAGCTTGCGGTTCGTCTCAGTTGCCCCCTACTTTAGATATGCCTGATGGAACATATCTTCTAGGAAACGCTCAAGCACGCATTGTCATCGTACTACCTCTTCAAGCGCGTCGAACGCTCCGTGACCGAGCCTGGACGAGGCGGTCTCTGGGAGCTGGACGTGGTCACCAACCCCGGTGGACGTCGTACTCGCAAGCGTGGCCCCGGCGGTAGCAGTGGGAGCGGATCTTCGGATAGCCTCGAGTCCAGCCCATGCATCGAAGAGTACTACGGTGGCGGAAGCCAGCAGGGGTCCCCATACATGTCGCACAATCAGTACCCGCAGCAGCAATACTACGGGCAATGAAGTGGAATTCTCCTCTGCCTTTTCAGCGACACACGGCCAACCCCTTCGTCGTCCTGTTTGTGCTCGCTCCACACTCCTCTCATCACTTCCGACTTTGCATCCCATGTCATCCCTGCCATGACCCATTATAGGACAAAGAGGTCCATCTGACGTGTAATCCATCCCTCTTCTGTTCGTTCTTAGGCTTCCTTCGACTGTTGTAACTGTATAAACCTCCATGCTGTTGTATTATGGCCCTCGAAAACGTTCTCACTATGCATCGTACATACTGCTTACATCTTATAGATACTGCACACTCCATTCTGTCTTCATCTTGCTTCCCTTGGCTTCTCGGTGATAAATAGAGGGTCATCATGCACATTTGTACTGCACTTCGATAGGGTATCAATCATGCTTTCAGCCAGATTCAGCTAAGAGTTTCACAAGGATGGCCTTCGATTGAGGAAGACGGCGGAAGAAATTATTTCCGGAGAGCCTAGTCCTCTTCTTCGGCGGCGCCTGACGTTCGAGTTCTCTGCTTGAGGTGAGTCTTTTCCAAGGCCAACCAACCATGACCACCTAGTAGTACTACGCTGTTACTCCTAGCCTTCGCAATAGAGGCTTAATTTACGCGACAGACGGCCGCTCGATTCCTTTGAACAGGACGACTAGTTTGACAAATGCTTTTCATGCTCCAGGGAATAACGACTGTAGACGTGTAAGTAAGCTCGCACTAACTCATGATCGACAGCCACCGGAATAGGCAGGTGATCGACATTTTGATCTCTCCGATCATTGGCAGTCTTTGTGAACTCTAAGCGCGTATTTCCTCGAACTTTGAGCTTTGAACATCGGAAAAATAAGCGTGGCGCATTTACTACCTTTGAAATGCACCCAAAAATGACAGAGATGGGATTCGAACCCATGCCCTCATACGAGGATGAGAAACCTGTTTTTCAGGCAAGCTTTCGCTTGAGTCACACGCTATAGACCACTCAGCCACTCTGCCGATGTACAAACGCCAAAAAGAATTTATATCAGCCTTTGCCTTTGGTGCTCGATAACTCAAACCCTCGGCCTGAGTGCACTACGTTCACGTCTAGAAATGTAATGATCGGATTCGTCACATTCGTGGTGAAGATTCGAATGTGTTGTTTGTCAGTCAAGTTGACCAACTAAACCAGAACTCGGGGCTCAGGGAATGGATATGAGTGAGGTACTGAACGACCTATCTTCACACATCCTCAGCACATCCTTGAGTTTGGTTTCGAGACTAGGGGTATGGGCTCGGACTCGAAAACATTTGACTCAACTAAGAGAGTGCTGAATGAACTCTGGTAGAGGGTCAATCCCAGTACACCACTGAGTCCCCGCGAGTCCTGGTCCGGACACAATCAAGGGAGACCCGCTCCGAGTCACTCCACCACAGAAATTTACTCCAGCCTGAGATCTGAGAGGCTGGAGGGATGATTGAATGTGGATGAACCGAAACCGCACAAAAAGCCATGCGCGTGGGTATAATGAGTAGGCACCGCTTCGCAAGCGTGACGTGTGGGTATCTGGTTACAACGATAGGGCCACCATTGGACGATAGAAGATATTAGAATACCATCACTGGTATACGACAATCCGAGGCCACTCTTGATACTTGCCGTGGGATGGGAGATACCGGCAAAATGCGAGAGCATAGTCAGTATCAGGACTCACATCACGCTGCAAGAACGAGGCTATCAATGTCACTTGTGGGAGAATGGGAAATATTGTCACTGTGCTAGAACAAGGCCATCGCTGACACTCGCTCTGCTACAGGACTGAGGACGTCATAGTGCAAGAACGAGGCCACCATTGACGACGGGAAGCATGCATGCAGAAGTCGTGCTAGTGAACCAGCATGGTGCGACAGAACCAGCATGGTGCGACAGAACCAGCATGGTGCGACAGAACCAGCATAGTGCGACAGCAGACCTTACTGATGCTCGCCGTGCAACGAGCGATACTGCCATAAGGCTTGAAGAACGAGGCCGCCATTGACACTTGCTCTGCAGTGGAAAGCATAGCGAAAGGACCACCTGGTACTCGACACGCAGATGCTGGAGGATAACCGGCAACAAAGTGACATTGATGGCGCTTGCCGTGCAACCTGATATACATACCGTCACGATGCAAGATCGAGGCCTCCATCGACACTTGCTCTGTGACGGGAAGCATACGCAAAGAGACCATTTGGTACTTACTCGACACGGGGAAGACAAGGCATTGATGATGCTCCGTTCGGTGGGAGATAACTTACCGCCATGATGTGACAACAAGGTACTCTTGCCACGCGTGGCGCGACGGGAATATACCATCATAGTGCAGCAACGCGACCAGAAGTATAGGGGAGTACCGCCATAGTGCGACACAAGGCCACTATTACATCAGCAAATCCGGGAAAAGTAGATACGGGTTACAGTTACCGATCGTCTGCAATCAACGGAGATATCGTATTATAATGTTGCTATAAGCTGGTATAAGCTTTTTGTGATTCTATCATTACCTATAGTTTGCTGTAATGATTTTGGTGCATTACAAGGTCAGTATAGTATTTGCAGCATTTCATAGAGTACATACCGGTGCTGTGTCCATGTCACTCATGACCCGCTCATGACAAGTCAGAAGATGGTAAACACCGGAGAAGCAGGCTGTTGTCATTGTAGAGCTCTATGCACACTTGTCTCATCGGTACATATTGGGTGACAGTGTCTCGTACCAGTCGTACCATGAGCAGACCCTGAGCAGGGTACCAGGGACTGAAGGAGAAACTCGAAATCGTCAAGTCCATTTGAAGCTCCGATCGGTCCGAATGCTTACCGGTTGCCGAGGATAAAAAATCACTCTCAAACATGGGCTCGGTAATGATGCTGGTGCCTGACGTAACCAAATTAAATAAAAAGAAAAGAAAAGAAAAAGAAAAAAGAGAGGAAAAGAGAAAGAAAAGAAAGAAACTTGTTAGCGCACCTCGGGTGAATCAATCAGAGTTTTCCTGGGTTAGATGGGGACCGTGGGCGACGTCGAGGAAACACATGTGCCCATTACGGGAAGTGCCATCATTGCCGCCCGACTTCCAGATCTGGCAGTCGCGCTCGCAAGATAGCAAATAATGCTCGCACTCAGAAGATATCGATGCGCCAGCTCTGTAAATTTTCTATTACAATGAATCATATGAAGTACACCGTCTACGATTTTACTAGATTAATGATGATTTATTTACTATGCAGAGAAATCGTCTTGTGAAGCGAAGTTGTTATCTGCGGAGTTTGAATGGGCTGATGAGCGCATTCTCATCAGTGTCATTTGTCTATCAACCACAACCACGTCGAACACCGAGAGACCTGACGCGCGGCACCGCGCGTCTTGGTTTGCTTTTGACATCCGCCAACGTCAACGGAGGCCTCACCGAGATGCGCCTAGCTCGACGCTCGATTTTGCCTACTCGGATCGGGCGTACTCGTAGGGTGGCTCAGATGGACACTCCATTGGTGTCAATACGGTGCGTATACCTGCAGTATGTATTGATTCTTTGTTTTAATCTATTCATGCTATAATCTAGTGCTCTAATAGTCGTTTCATCATCCGCGCCGCCCACTCTCCGCCTATTCTTCCATCGATGCTGGATCGACACGTCGGGTTCGACTCCCGTTGGAAGACTCAACGATTCTCCTCTTGTGGCCTCTACGACTGTCCCCCGACGTCCCCTCTCTCTCGCAAAGCGTCGGACACTGCTTCTTTGGATTACGCTTGGGACGGCCAGGACATGCACGATCGCCGCAATCCCTGCATGGATTCGGGCAGGCATTACGACTGCTGTTTCCTTTGCATCGTGTCGCGAGATTTCCGCATTTGATGCATGTCCTCGGTGCGCGATCCTTTGTTCCATCTGAAGTCGACGTCGAAGGCGCGTTGATAGTCGCAGCATTGACTTCTGTCTCCGTCTGTATAGATGATCTTTGTGCCGGCGTCTGGCTCGCGACCTCGCTCGTTTGAACTGGTGCCACTTCTGATGACGGCTCGACGGATGCGACTACACCATCAGGCAGGTCAAGCGTGCGCTTCGATTGGACGGCTCGCTTTTGCAGCCCTTTGCCGGAGCTTGGAAACACGACGCTTGACATCGAGTTGCTGGTTTCAGCGGTAGGCACCACATCTTTGAGGCCAGTACTAGGTGCGGCTGGTAAGGATCTCTGCGCGACGGGGACAACAGATGGTGCGTTCTTTACGCGATTCGCAATATCACGGATGAGTTTGTCGACATCCTTTCGGGCGTCGTACGTCGCCAGTCTCGTGTGTTTGACGTTGACTAAAGTTTTCCAGGCCCCGTACTGAGTTTTGAGATGTTCGATTAGCTGTAAAACTTGATGAGCATTCGCTCTGTCCAGTAATTGGATATATGCTTACCTTGTAGAAGACGACTTTTCCATCGGCCTCTCGATTCCAGCGCTTTACTGCGTTGGCCCAGATTGGACCTGCTTCGCCGTTGAAGGCAGGATCTAATCGCATGAAATCCGAAAATAATTTGCGCTCGGCAGTGGTATGGACATTGAGGACAGCAAAACGGGTACCCTGGCGTCCAGCTAGGTAAGCATATTTCTTCGGCTTATCAAGAGAGTCGAATGACAAGATGTCGCCAGAATCTTTCACCGGTGCGGGAATTGGAAGTATGCCAAATACTTCGGTTGTTGGCTCATAGAGAGCGCCGTTGACCCAGCCAGCAACTGGCCGCAGCAATGGTACAAGCTTCCGTATGTCGTCGGAATTACACAGTGTCTGATAATGATTGATCAGCCACAGGTCAAAGTGTCCACGATACGGTACACCCGTCATGTTTCGTACGCCATTCTTAAATGGATGTCAGCCTAATTCCCATCAATCAGAGATCTTCCAACGTACACGCATGTTGTGACGAAATGAGTAGTCCGTCAAGCGATTCACGGTATGTCGCGGGGATGCGCCATTGATTGGCATGCAACGGCGAATAGGGCGATGGACACCACCCTCCGTCGCGTTTGTACCTCGGAAGCAGCGATAAATTGGGAGCCCAGTCTCAGATGAGTATCCCATGAAATGATAGAGTGCCAGACCAGGCGGATCGGAGATGTACCCAGCTCGGATAATGATCAGGATATTCTTGATTGTCTTCCAAGTCGATGCATTGAACAGAGGAAGACCAGTTTCTGCATCCTTCAGTGGTCCGTATCTTTTGAAGACAGCAGCGACTACAGGATAGAGCTTCTCGGCAGGTGGAACAACAAATCGACAGTGCCTCTTGATGAAGCGAGGGTTAGACTGTAGACATTCGTCCCAAGTCTGGGGCGGAGATTGGCGGGAGAGGTATGAGACGATCCGTTTTTGATCTTCACGATCAGGCAGGAAGATGGCGTCGCGAAGAGCTCTCGAGAACGTGACACGTAGTCCGTGGGCTTTGGGTACCCAGATCATTTGGAAAACATGGAAGATATCCTTGAGAACTCGGCTACGCGTCTCAGCTGGCCACGAGAGATCAGAGATGAAGTCCGAAATCTTCTGCCAGGCCGCTTCAGCAGTAGCATCACGTGTCAAGCCGCTGGAGTCATTAATAGTGTCTAGAAGAGCATCGACATCAAAGCCAACATCGACACCATCAGACCCAGGCCCGGGAGCTGGCGCAGTGTCCGAGTCAGAGTTGACATCGAGGGCACGGACTGCCTCCTCAATGACAAGTGTTGCCCGCGTATCTGCGGCTGCAGAAACAGGTGAAACTGTGCCATCGTCCTCGACCGGTGAGAACTCGGGAACATGAGTCTTCAGGCGATCTCGTTTCACCACGACGTCAAAGGGAAGAGCACCAAACGAAGAAAGGGATCGTGCCTCCTGCCCTTTTTTCGAATGAACAGACATGATAGCAGCTGGGACAAAGATCTCCGTCACTCGAACAATGACCCGAGTTTTGGTGATACTGATCCCATCGAGCTCGATGACCTGGCCAAACTGGGGAGAAATAGAACCACGGGCAACAATTTTGGTACGGTCATCCTGATAGATGAAGACATTGGTATCGGAAGTGGGTAAGGGATCCCAGGAGAGTGGCGACGGAATTTGCATCGAAGTCAGAGCCCGGTGGAGGAGAATAGATGCCCACACATCATTGGCAGCGTAACGGGTTTGTTCAGGGCTCAGAACATCTGCGTTCCACTCGGGGCTTACCCTCGTGGAGGGATCCTTGTCAAGTCGTCGTTTGAGCACCTGAGCAGTCAAATCAGCGAGACTGATGCGTGCACTGGAGATCACGCCCATTTGCTTTGCAAGATGAGCTAGATCGACGCCCCCAACAAATGGCTTTGAGGACTTGGCTTCGTCTTGAAGGTGACGTAAATCCTGAGCGATGTTTTTGCCGACTTTCAGAATGCGTGGATTCGCCAGAAGGGTAGCTAACTGCGGTGGAAAATGGCCTGAGACTACGTGTTTCGAAAGCTGCAAAGGTTACTGAGCAATGAAAGAATGTATAATGGATGGAACTGACCTGGAGAATCCATACCGTATCAGCAGATGCGATTTGAACGATGGCTGTTTGTCGTCGGTCATCCAGACCTTGCCGCCTCGCATCCAAATCAACGTTCCATTCGGTGTCAAGTGCAATGACTAGTTGCGCGTCTTCATCATCCGAAGTCGAGTCAATAAGCGTAAGAACCATTGTCTCAATCTCCGTTAGGGACGTGCATATGATGACGTTGACCTCAGGGGGTATCGAGAGTACTTCCAGCTCATCGTGAGGCGATATGGCCTTGACACCCTCTCTGAGACTTGGTAGACACTTTTCGAGAAATGGCTTGTCTGCCATATTATCGGTGAAGACACACTTTGGCGGCGTGAGTCCGTACTTGTTGATGGATTCACACATCTCGGTAAGTGCGATCTCGAATTGCGAATGCGCCTTAGTTGGCACAAAGTCACATATACGAAGTTGACTATAATGATTTGTCCCCGAAAGAAGGCCATTGAAGACGACTTCTCCACAGATTTTTGCGACCATCTTCGGGAGCTAAAAAAATGAGTAATTGTTGTGACTCGTGGCAGTAGTACACGGCATACCTTGAAGCTGTGATCAAATGAGAGAATGTCGGTAGGGATCATTGCCATATGCTGATGAAATTCCTGGGCGTGAGACTCAATGAACGCGTCGTAGATTTCTTTGCACCATAGGCCAGAGGGTATGCCGGCATGAAGTCCAGTGTCGTCCTTTTCGTCAAATGCTGGAAATGGCGAGTAGGTCCTGTTTGCATCTGCGCCGCCTCTACGAAACCGCCTGAGAATTGTTTCGAGATATTGCACTTCCAGCAACTGGTAACGTCGTCTATGAAGAACATTGAGCATATCGGAAAATTGCTTGGCTCCGACACCATTCTGGAAGCAGCATCGCAAAAATGCGAAGACAGCGCTAGAGACACCACTTCGGTGACTAAGAACTGCTGGAAACTCCGAGACGAGCTCTGGGGGAAGCATCTTCATGATAGCGGTGCTCCAGCTACGGTAGGTTCGGACTGGATTCTTGCACACCGTGCACCTGTAGCGAGGACCAAAGAGCCAAAAAGTATCCTCAAAGTCTACAACCCGCCGCGGCCGTGTCGAATGCTCGTGGCGGGTCATGCGACCGAGACATCCGTCTATTGGACATTTGATTTCGTCGACGAGGAGGAGTGGGTCCCAGTAAAAGAATCGGGGATTGAAGAGGTCCCATGGCGAGATATTAGAGCGTTGGAGGACGAAGAATGTTGGCGTACGGGGGCGCCAAAAAGACTGCATTTCATCGTAGACACATGTCTTCATACTTTTGATGTGGGCGACCTGTTTCTCGAAGACGCGCATGACCCACGATGGCGGCGGACGAGGATCAGAAGCGTTCTCTGGTATGGCTTCGCCTGTCGGGAAACCCTCATCATCATCGTCACCGTCCTCATCGCGTTCCCGGTCGTCATCCTCATCAACCCCAAAGCTCTCTGGTATGATCCTAAGTGGGTCCGCTGGAGGAATGATGTGCGTCTCTTCGGGTGTTGGGACGCTGGCAGGATTGGGCGTTGACGTCCTGTCTGGGAATGTCGTCCCGCGTTCCGCATCATTCGCATTGCTTGTGGCTGCCACAAAGATTGGGGCGATGGTCCTTGTTGAAGTAACGGGAAAGAGATTGACATTTTCTTGAAGCTAGTATTTGAAGTTAGGCAGACAGTAGACACAGGACAATGGAAAGCATACCTGGGATTGCGAAGTGCCGAATCTATATATTTTATGGCGTCTGCGTCTTTTTTGCGCTCCGGAGTCCGACTCGCCATCATCTGTCTCACTGGTCTCTGTCTCGTCGTCTTGTTCTCCGAGTTGAGGTTGCGAGGCTTTGGGAGGTCGTCCTCTTGGCCGCTTTACAAGGGGCTGACCATCTGGTAAGTCTTGCACAACCTTGCGTGGACGTCCGCGTGGGCGCTTGGGGGGCGGCGGCTCCAGAGGATCCCTGAGTTTTGGTGGTCGTCCTCGTCCTCGCTTTGCAGGTACTGAAGCAGATACAGACTCTGCTAGTGGGTAAGCACCGAGCTGGAGAAGAGAGAAGGATACACACCATCACACTGGGGAGAATATTCGTCTCCAGACATCTCATCGTCTCCTTCAGACAGAGTGCTGACCGCGCGAGTCTCTTCGTTGTTTTGCATGGGCGGATAGTCGTTCTGGGCCGTTGGGGAGGTGAAGAATGGATTCAGACAGGATTAATCGTATGAAACGATGTATTAAGATAAAATAAAGAGGGGGACGGACGCGCGCAGACGCGCGCGGTATAGAGTACGAGAGTTGGGTTGATGTTAAAAGGGCCGTCTGCTCCTTTCGAGACTGTGGCCGATGCCTGGGAAAGAATAGCCATTTTCATTGAAACTCCGACGATGACAACCCGAGATAACAAAACACCAGCATACGAATCGAGCCCAAACATGGATCAACATAACGCTGCTCTCTCCTCAACCACTACCTCCCTCAGCCGCGCCCTCGAAACTGCCGGTCTACGGGTTCAGCTGCACGATACTCTTCGTCCCGTCGCCCCCGCCCTACAACTTTCGCACCCCAACGCTCGAGCTTATACTGGACGACCACGTTGAATTGCTTTTGGAAGACGGCCACCCAAACACTCGACGACGACGACCCGAATGCCCGACGACAAATACCTAAATGCCTGACGACGACGACCCGAGCGCCTGACGACGACGACCCGAGCGCCTGACGACGACGACCCGAGCGCCTGACGACGACGACCCGAGCGCCTGACGACGACGACCCGAGCCTCTGACGACGACGACCCGAGCCTCTGACGACGACGACCAGCACGCCTGACGACGACGACCCGCACGCCTGACGACGGCTACCCGAACGCCTGACAACAACGACCCGAACGCTAGACAACGACCCACTGGACGCCAAACCACGACGTATTCACTAGATTGTGAGACCACTGGACGTCCGGCGCCGCCCGAGCCTGTTGACTCTCCCGCACTTAGACGATAACGACCAGTGTGTTGTCATTTGGCTCCGCTCGTGGCACTGTAATTAGAAATCTGCCTGTACCTAAATACTTTTATGCAACCATTTGCCCCACCTTTTGTTCGATGTGGTTTGGATGTCGTGTCACCGTTCCGGTTCCAATCTGTTCCCGATTTGATACAATAGTGGGAACGTCGGCTTCATATGATGCTGTATTTGGTTATCGTCACCGGAAATCTTTATGAGTACGGGGCAGGACCGTAGTCGATATGCCAAATCATAGGTGTTTATGTTTCTCGCAGGTCCACTATAGTAAGGTTATGATCTGTGGTATAAAGATGATACAATATTATAGTGATTACACGACGTGACAGTGAATTATGACACCCCATCAACTTTTCCCAGATTTGCTGATGTACGAGTAACACTTATTGCGCGACGGGAAAAGCTATGAAAATGACGATGAGTTGGCTGGGGCCGCCGAAAGCATGTGCAAGAAAGACACTGTCGAGACTCATGGCAGAGCTGAGAGGTTCAAGCCAGCTGATGGACCAACAACATCTGAATGGTACTGGATGATGGGAAGGAACCAGCGTGATATGAGGAGCGCAGCAGGGACAAAAGAAGAAAGCAGAGGAGAGGCCCGCGTGGGTACGATGATGGTCCATCCAGCCGCCATAGAAAGCGATGGAGAAAAGTGGTTATCTGCCGTCTTGCAGAGCACACTGGATGAACAGCGACCGGCAGCTCCAGAAGGTCGTGGGAATGACGAGGAGAAGGGCGCCGTCGCGCCCGCACCTGCCTAATCGGGCACCCTGGTCGCGTGGAAGTCAAATACTTCAGACAACGTTCAGTCGTGGCTGCCCTACGTCTACTCTACAGTAGCCGTTCTAGACTCACGTATATTCAGCTGGCAGCATCACCAAGTTTCAATTGTAACCTTTGAACACCGAAACTTTGAAAGGTAGACCGCGATCGACGGACCCTGTGAATAATTACCTCATCACAGCAGCTTGCTTTCTGCCACATCATGGCGCCGAGACACTCGACTGGGAACACCAGCGACTACGAAGACGACGGCGACGACGGCGAATACTCTGATCACGACACTAGTGGCTCTTATCGACTAGTCAATGCCCTGAAAGTACCTCGAGCTACGGTTGGTGTCTTGTTCTCCACTACATCAACTCATCACGTTGATGCCACTTGTAGACGTACACCGCACAAGCGCTATACGGTCCGTCCTTCACCAATCAAGGTCACTAGCTCATGTTCATACTATCCTGCAGACCAGATACACAGCGGCGATGTTGATTTGGATCCAGAGTATCAGCGCGATGTTGTTTGGGCGAAAGACAAGCAGACGCGGTTGATAGATTCCGTGCTCCGAAATTTTTACATCCCGCCTGTCATCTTCGGTACGTGGCCGTGCAAGTTCTCTTTATACGCTATTAACGATAGAATCTCAGCTGTCAACGCTCACTCCGATGGCAGCGAAACCAAGACCTGTATTGATGGCAAACAGCGTCTAACGTCGATCCACCGCTTCATGGACGGCCTCATACCCCACATTGATCCCTACACCAACAAAAAGTACTACTACAAGAACGCCACCTCTACATCGTCGCGCCAACTTCTTCCTACCCAGTACAAACGTCTTTTCGCCAACAAGCAGGTCGTCTGTGTCGAGTATACTGACCTCAGTCCGGAGGACGAGCGCGACATATTCAAGCGCGTTCAGATGGGCATGGCTCTCACCCCCGCGGAGAAGCTCGGCGCCAACGACACACCTCGCAGTAACTGGATCAAGGAGCTATGTGCAGGACAAGTTGTCCCCAATCTTCCCTTTGCGAAGAACAGAGGATCCAACTTTCGCGTTGTTGCGTCGATGCTGTTCAACGTTTCGAGTTGGCCAGACGTCAAGGACGCTTCTGCCAAGGTGGACAAGTGGGTGGAGGCGAGGGACGCCATTCCTACTGCGTTCCGAAAGGATGTGGAGGACACATTGGACTTGATGTCGCGCATCAACTTCAGCCTCGAGGGCGCCAAGGCCAAGCGGGTCAGTCCCGTCGAGATGATCGGTCAGGCCATCTTGATGCATGTCAGGCGGAAGGCCGGGGTGGGTGAAAGCGAGCTGCAGAGGGAGTCGGAGGCGCTACACAACGAGATGATGGCGGCGTTCACTGATTTGCGGATGAACACGCGCTGTGGAACTTGGCTGATTTCCTGGTTAAAGGAGCGAGCAGCACAGCCTGTCTCTTTAAAGCGACCTCGAGACGAGGAAGAGTATAACCCACAGAAACTCCCCTCCCCAAAATTGACTTCTCCGAAACGATAATGATTTACGCACTTTACTCTATTTTCTGTAGCCACTTACCTTGTAAATTTATTGGGATTGGCTCAAGGGTCTGACCATCCATGTAATTCTATTTCACTCCCCTCAGTAAGCCTGATAACAAATTCCCATCGTCGGTACTACCGTCTGCATAGTGAACACTTGTAATGGGAGAGGTAGAGCAATACATACGGAGTTCCTTTCAGTGATACTTTCTTCTCATTGTAGGTGCACAATGGAAAGTGGGCGGTCAGTTGTTTATAAGAGCTTTTGTTCTTTCGTGCGTAGGAGGCCTGAATATGTCATGTGTAGTACAATGTGAATGCTAGCGATACATATTGCGTAGTGTGTATGAGTGAGATGCATGGAAGGAAAAGGAGGAACAATGGTCATATGAAAAGAGCAGCACGGTGCAGCCGCCATGCAACGTCGACGACCTCCCAGATCCCATCTTCGTGAATGCCCAAGGCGCGCATGTTGGTCCAGAGACCGTGGATGTGCTGCATCGACTGCAAGATGGATTGGCGCGAGTGTATGGAGTGAATCATCTTTGCGACGCGTTCCATGTCCGCCTCGTCGAGTTCAATGGGTTCTGATCCCGAGAGATGGGGCTGTCGCGGAAACATCTGCACACCGGGACACAGCGCGTTGAATAACACGTCTTGGCGGTGGCTGTACAGGTACTGTACTAGAGGACCGTAGCTCGGTGGATGGGGGAAGCAGAGCGTTTGCACGGGAAGGTGGTTTTCGGGAATGTTCTCTGGGTGCACAAGAGCAGGTAGATTGGTGCAGTGTGCGGCAATAATGTCTTCGTGGACAGCGTAGAGGGATACATTGCTGGATGAGGGCGCGAAGAGGGCGAGAGCATGAGTGGGAGGGACTGGTCCGGCGATGCGGGCTGGGACCGAGATGGGAAGGATGCTCGACGCGGCAGGCGGTGAGATGAATGACTGCGAGACCGCGTACAGCGCACGGGGACCGACCTCTGCTGCGAGTCTGTCGAGGCAGAAGAGGTAGTCGGGCTCATCCATCTCTGGAGGGTACGCGGGGCGCGGAAGGTACTGAGGGATGGTTCCGCGGGCAAAGACACTGCTGGTGGCGCGAGTCAGGCGCTTCTGGTTGGTGACCGCGGCGACCTTGGCTCTGCAGGCCCTAGCCTGGCGCTTGTCGTTGACTGGGGTGTCGTTGCGGATAGTGAGGACGGCCATTTCTGAGATGGATAATGCTGCGGGTTATGCTGGGACAACACATGCTTTTCTTGGGTCCTTATATACGCGCGACGATCAAAAGGCAATTGAGGGACAATGGGAGCGATATAACCTGGGATGGAGAGCCAATCCGCGTGGCTGCACCTGTTGTGCAATCGCGTCACGACCGACTTGCCAGAAAAGGCAGAAATCAATCCAATTGCTCTTCGTTCCTTCCAGCCTCTTGTGACGAAAAAGGGCATCCCCTTCTCCCTCGCACAGTGACAATGCATACAGGACAAAGCGCGCTTGAAGCTTGCATGCGTCAGTAACAAAAGTAATTGTGTTGCTCTCCGCTGGTAACAATGGAAGTAAACAATTGCAAAACGTTCATTGTTAGTTTCACTTCAATTGTCGTTGACCCTTCGAAGTTCACAATCATCGTTTCCCTCTTCCGAGCTTGCCAGGTACTGGGCGAATCGTCGCCAAAGAGTGTCGGAGACTCGGCACCTCTACAATTCCTTCTGGCATCTTCTGGCATCCGCTCTCGACTGAGTACCGGCCCGGGCGCACACAGAGGCTAGAGCGTGATGGCTGCATGAGTCTTTCATCACAAGTACTTTCATCATGTACGAGGACAATTCCTCCTGTCTCTAGTATCGAGCTCACTGCGATGCGAGTCCTCCCAGTACGTCGCAGAATTTCACAGTTAATTTCACCTCATATTTTACTCATCCGTAAACTGGCAGTATATTTCTCAATCCGTGTTCCGCATTCGGGCCAGGGCATCACCGCAGCTTGAACTCGATGACGCGCTCCAGCTCTCCACCACCAACTGCCATGACCGCCGAGCCAGATGGTTCTCTGGTGGACAAGGTCGACTGCTCTTACATCACAGAGAGCGCTTCGGTCTCGACCAATGGCACAGACGTGGACGCGGACGCTGGCAAAGTGGCTGACAGGAAAGCAGCCGCAGCAGAAACGCTTCTCCTACGCAGGAAACGACTACAAGCGCAAATAGACTTGTCTCCATCTGTCGAGGAGTCAAAAGGCAGTCCGCATCCCGATACGCTCAAGAAAGAGAGCAGGAGGCGCTCGAGGTCGTCGGCTGGTCCCAAAGAGACTCCCCGTCCAGGTGAGCCATACCTTGTCTCCCGTGCTCTAGCGCTGATACTCGGGGATAACAGGACGCACGATACTTAACGTTACATATCATGATTCATCTCTCAATCGTCCTCATCCGTCACCCACACCAAGCTCGCCACCTCCGGATCCCAAATCCATATCTCGCCGACGTGATTTGCCATCTTCATCGACGCCACGTCTGAAAACACAGATTGTATCGGCTCCGTCAGAAAAGGGCTCGTCAGACTCTCCTTTGCCTCCCCATTGGCTAGCGGAGATCGAGCTGCGTCGGTCTCGTGAGTAGTTTACCGCCCAACGTGTTGCTTAGACTGATTCGCGTGAAATACTCCCAGAGCGTGCCGCGAGACGTGCACAGTCAAGGTCTTCCGACTCTAACCTTCCAGCCAAGACGCGCGACGCTTCTCGTACCTCGTCTGCCGCTTTGCATACTACTCGTTCAATATCCCCAACCGATCCATACTCTCCTACCAAACAACGAGACGTGTCTTCCCCCCCACCTGGTGGTATGCCCACTCATACCAACCACGCACCACACGAAGTGTCAGCAAAGTCCTCCAGCAAGGTTACTGCTTCTTCTACCTTATCTGTCGATTCGCCGACTCATACGCACCACGCATCACACGCAGCGCCAGACAAGTCCTCAAGGAAAGGGTACGCTTATACGTGCCCTATTTCGGAAGCTTGTAACGATTATTCCTGGAGCCCCGTTCACTAATATTTTCTCGTCCGGCATCTTCTCATTCCACACACTCATCATGTTGTAGCATAGGCATAACAAAACACTGGAATATATAGCGCTTTCCTTGGCACTTAGCAACCGTCTGCAACGAAATTTGGCGCTATAGTCTCAAGCTTTATGCGCTTCGAATATGTTGTTCACTGACTGTCTAGATGGCTTACAAAGCGAGACGTCGGCGCTTTCTTCGGGCAGACGAGTCGCTATTCAAGATGAGTTGGGTCCAAGATCAACGACACGGGTTGTCGACTCACAAAGTCATTTGGATTTCCTTCAGTTGACTCGTGAACCATTCGTGATCTTCTCCTGGAACCAGAAAGTCCGCGAGAGAGTCAAGTATTCCCTGACGAGAACTCTACGCTCAACATACGATTGTGTTGACCGAGTGGACGATGATCTCCGGAGAATTGCAAAGAGATTCCGTTGTTGGGTGACAACTGGTGAGAGTCAGATGGATCCAGGAAAGTATAACTTCATTAGAGAAAGAACGCACTCAATGGTCATCAATGTCATGGCCATGATATGATGGTGAGCCGAAACCTGGGGGGAAGATGCAGACCTCATGGCTGGAAAGGCATTGGCGCCCTTATTGCCAAGCAAAAATGGGTGTCCGTACAGCGTGCTACGATAGTGCTACGGAAGTTCGAAAACACCGACGGGATGCAAGTAGCTGCCAGTGGTCGACCTTCTCTTGATACGGTGTGGCCAAAGGTCTGGATAAGACAGATCTATCATCACAGTCAGATGCACACGATGTCTGGATGACCTTGAACCACGGGAGAAGAGGCACACAAGTACGACGGTGTGCCTTTTGAATCATCTAAGTCGCGGCCATAGTTCCCAGGTCCAATCGTGGATGTGCTGCCGATTCAGCGCGCGGGCCAATTCCGTAGAATTCACCGAGCCGAAGAGAGAGCACACGGAGAGAAGCAACTGGTTTGCCATCATCGTCACAGTCGAGTAACCCAGAGCAAGGAACCGATATGATACCCATGGAAATTCTTTCCTTGAAGTTGAAGAAGTATCGGTCATTATACTCCATGCATCATAGCCTTCGCGTCGAGTGACCGCCCGAGTCCAAAATCGCGATCGGTCCACGGATATACCGGTCAGAGGGCCGAACGTGAAACTTTCCCGCGCTCTTTACCCTGGACTCAACGCTCATCATCACTTTCGGCGCGCTGTCGCTCGTCAATCTCGGACTCGACCACAGGGCATGATTCTCACCTACGCGGAGCGCTGGCAGTAGCATCGGGCATTGATTACCGCAACAAACGAGCCGCAGTAGCGAGCATAGAAGATGTGTACGTACAAATTTTCATCGCATTCCTGAATCCTCTGAAATATGAGGACATGTATTTCTCTCCACACTTCTAAACACCATTTTTCCCAGAGACCCAGCTCCAGTATCAAGGGAGGATGTGTATATGGCTAGTCGGCCGCATGTGGTGGTATCGAGAGGCTTCGGTGGATTGACATCTCTGATGGTATAGATCAGAATCACCCTTCATCGAGGCCAAGTCGGAAAGAGCTTCAAGACAGACAATCACGACAATCCTCATCCTGTGCTCAGTGTCATCCTGACATCCATTCACATCCTCTTGCTCTCCATCGACATGCAGCTCATACAGCTCTGTAAATGCTGATTATCATCACGCAAATGCGGGTCTAGTCACATCATCTCAGTGCCCCTACCTCTTGACGTGTGTAAAACCACCTCATCAGTAATAGTATGTCGCGTTTGGACCACCGGACTTGCACGGAGTTACTATCGGGCGGCATGGAGTTCCCATATCATTCCACGGTCTGATTCTATCGAGTATGTGTACACGAGCTCGGAGTCAAGGATTCCTCTCGTAATCTCGCGCGCATTTGTGGGCGCTTTCCACCACGCATGGGAATTACAAGTTTGATATGGCATGGCATGATGACCCTACGCGCGCCCAAACATGAGAGGATTAGGCCGATCGCTAGAGATGTGGCGATCAGTGCTTGTGGCAGTACTGCATTTTATGACGGGTACCTTCTATTCGACGCCTTATGTACTGACAATTCCACCCGCAGAGCATCGGCGTCTCGTGATGGCTTCGAGACCACGAGAGGCGGTTCTCAAACTCACGCTTTCTCTAGCTTCTTCAGCTATTTATGTCTATATGAACTCCGTTCCCGAAATCACTCAGGATCGTATTGCGGCGTTTCCGTGTAAGTGTGTGTATGCATATCTTGTGGCTCTGTTCTAATGACTGGACTGTCTGCAGAGATGCTAATGCGACTTGTAAACGTCCCAACGTATCTGGTCCCATCTGAGAAGGAGACTTTCCGAAGACTCCCACAGTGTTTTGCACGTTGTCTGACATCCTCTCCGGACCAAACGGTTCTGATCATCACGGCCCTGTGATGTTTAGACGCCCAGTGCCCACTCTAGCAATTTGAATTGATTTCTAGGCCGCGCCTGACGTTCCATCGGTGAAGTCCTCCATGCAGTCCCTTATAAGTATGATCTTTGTGTTTGAGCCCCTTTGCCTTCGCCCTTGCTTCGTCCGCGACCACCTCCTCATCCGAGATGTTCAGAGTCATGACGAAGTTATGGCTTGCCCTCCTTGCGGGTTCTCTGGTGACAGCCAGATTACCCACACTCACGAAGAGGAATAACGACAAGGCAGATGCCAGCACCTCCGCCAATGTTTCGCCTTTCATCGTAGAGACAGGTGGAAAATTAATGCTCAATGGCAGGTGCGTGTGCTTGCAATGGCACTCCTTCATCGATGAGAGCTTTCTTTCGCAGCGTGTACCCTTATCTCGCGATGGATGCTTACTGGCTTCCAACCGTGGTGGATGGTGAGTTTCGGCTTTCCCTTCCCGAGATTAGACATGCGGCTTCATCGTGTTTTCAGAGGAGGACATCGCGAGGATTCTTTCGAACATCTCGACCCTCGGCGTCACGAACGTGGTGATCCCGGCCTACAACTGTGCGTGGACGTCAAGGGCCTTCCAGTGAAACTCAATTTAACACTTTTTACAGTGGTTAACGAACTCAATGTCCCTGCCGATGGCTCTAACGAAACATGGCTCCAGTTGCTGCACCCCAATGGCTCCCTGACTTTCAACGAGGGTGTCAACGGCTTCCAGCGCCTCGACACAGTCGTCAAACAGGCCGGGCTGCATAAGATCCACATCGACTTTACGCTTTCAAACAACTTTGAGCCCCGGGCTGTGGTGGCCAATCAGTCACTCGGTGCGTGCCCACCCCGGACATCGATGTCCGCACCTAAATGTATAGCCACAGCCAATGTCTCTGATGTTATTGTCAACGGGTTCAATACCACAAGGCCCAGGAACTTCTTGCGTAACGACTTTGGTATGCATCTGACTCATGTCTCTGATATCCATTGATTACAACTCTTACCGTCGACGGCAGGTGGTTGCGACTTTATCAGTTCTACTTTGGGGTCGACAACTCATGACTGCTTCACGAACCAGACCATAATCGGTGTTTTCCAGGCGATAGTAGAAGACATCGTGAAGCGATATGCGAATGAGACTGCTGTCGCATCTTGGTGAGTCTTTCTTCCTTGGCATATATAGATCGACATTGATCAGTGGTATACAGGACTCCAATCAAAGAGGGGCAGTACGTCCTCGCCTACTCATCAGGCGATCCAGTCACTCATGCAGTATACAGATGCAATGGCACTCTGCCTAACAGCCCCACCTGTTCTACGACTGCCGTCTCTAATTGGAACAACAACATCACGAACTTTATCCAACAATTCGACAATAACCATTTAGTTGTTGCTGGGTCAGTGGCAACAACCTCTCAACCTTCACTAAGAGTTGCTTCTCATGACGAACCAGGACGAGTGGCTTTTCATGCGATCAAACTAACACATGCCCCAAGCTCTTTACACCCACAACGCCACCTCCCCCCTTGACTTCGTCGACACCTGGCCGTCGTTCAACCCGCACCAAGAAGCAGATCCTCCAGGAGCGCAAGGATATTCTGAAGAAGGTTCGCGCCGCACAACGTGCTCGTTCTCCACCTACCTCTGGCGTCAAAATCCGCGGACGTTGGGTCTCTGCCGGTACGTTGATCACATCACCGATATCTCTATCTCATCTCACGATCGTCTTCCCAGGCGTCGTGCGCCAAATTTCCAATGAAGTTGTCCCCGCAGTTACCGACGGTTCGACTGGAGTGGATAGTGTTGACTTGGGTAATTCTGCCGTCAACGGACTGACGTCCTCGTATCTACCCTTCGAGAGGACCTACTTCACGAACCAGAACAACTCTGACATCGAAAATGTCATTGAACTCGGAAACCAGTGGATCTTACGCCAAGCTGATATTGCGGCTAACCTCGTGTAAGATTTGCACTTGGACGTGTCCAGACCTCAATAACTGTTTCCTCTACAGGACAAAGAAGCCAGTGTATCTGACTATGGGAGTGCCTCTTCAGAATTTCTCGGACTTCTTCGTTTTCGCGAACAGCTCTATTGACGTCGTCAATTCTACGGACGTGTTCTCAAGTGCGTGTACGTATCTGAGAACGCGAACGCTGAACTAATTGGACTTTCCAGCCCTCTTCCGCCGTCAAACAACATCGTCCAATGCGAATGTGATTGGTGTCACTAGTGCTCAGCAAGCCACTATATGGACGGCGTGGTTCAACAGTGAGCGCCGTGCAAACCTCCACGACATGTCTAATTACCTCTCTCAGCGGCTCAAAGCGCCAATGTCAACATTATCATGCAAGGTCTCGGTGATGACTCACTGACAAACACCCCTGGAACTTCGTATTCGAACGACAATACTGGTACTACAACCTCAAGTGATAATACGGGCACGACGTCGGCGCCGAATGATGGTTACAACATTATCGCAAGCGAGTACGTTACGCTAATCCTTTTGCCTCCTACCCTCGTCTGATTTTGTCTTGTAGCAACTCCGATTCTAGCATGCAAACCGTCATCTCGAACGCTGCGAACTCGCTGCAAATTTCTGCAGGATGAGTGGGCCGTGAGGAGAATGGGGTTTCAGACGATTTCTACGACTTTGTGGGGTAGACGTTTATTTTATGGTATCTCAAGTTGGACCATTTAGTGTTGAGCTGTACTTAGCAGCCCGAAGGACATTTTTACGTTCAAAATATAATCAAAGGGAAAATGTGACCATGGTTTTACTACTTGGACTCTTAGGCGTCAATGAGGTTCGAAGCTCGTCCGATCCTTGCACTGACAGACGAGAAGATTGTGGCCCTAAGTCCTCTGACTGGAAAAAGATACCTTGCGACTTCTTGGGGGGGATTTTGGTGTTTGGAGGTTCGCGATGCACGTGAGTGATTTGAAAATATCTCTCTTGTCTTGCGACGCTCAGAGTCATTGAGACAAGCTCATCGCTTGGCAGAATTTGTGCACCGCTATCACTCGTATTTCAATCGCCGGCCAATCTGACACGGACGTGACACTAAAGCGAATGGATCTGCGTAGCGACGACCGGCGACTTCTGGAGCAGTTGCAAAAACTTCAAGACGCGATCAGTCGTGACTTGCTTGCTATCTGCGACTTCCATCCCCCCTCCATCACCAGCCATGTCGGCCCAGAACATGTTCCCAGTGACCATGGAGCAACTCACCAAATGGAAAGGCCTTGCAAGCTCCGATCCAGCACGCGTCGCTCGCATCTTGATGCAGCTTGAAGGGCAGAAGGAGACAGCAGAAGGCGACGGCATCGAGGACATCGCGCCCGCTCTTCTCGCCGTCCAGACTGAATGCGCTATGCAGTCCCAGGCTTGGGACGCGCTGGTTAGTGCCGGCGTCGTCAATGGCATCTGCCAGAACCTAGTCGCCCACCGCGTTCGTACTGTAATATTTCCAGACGACCCCATGGAGCCTGTTGTCATCGCCGAGTCAATGCAATCGCCCAACTACCAAGCCTTGAAGATCCTCTCTAGAGCTGCGACGAACATCAGCAATAAAAAGCCTATCAAGTTGACTCCGACCTTCAGGCGCTTCATGGCTGATCTAAAAGTTAGATGGGCAGAAATTACGAGCTGTGTATGTCGTCTGCGATGATCTATCTACTACTCTATTTTTTTTGCTCATATCTTGGTCAGATTTGGTGTGATATCAAAACCAGAAACGTCCCGGAAGGTGTCTTTCACGCCTTGATTGTCGGTAATCTTCTCCGCACATCGCCTGACGACGCGTCTTTCTATGTGTCCATATGTAATCCTTCCAACATGACCATCCCGGTTCTTGCCCGACTCTGGGCGACCAGTGCCAACAAGGTTGTAACCAACATCCTTCTGACGATTTTTAAATATCCTCGTGCGGTGATCACGCGAAGTGCTGGACCATCACATTGCCCCACGAAGGAGTTCCTCATGAAGCGCTTCTACCTCGGTGTCGCTCCAACCACTACCTCCTGTCAAGTTGCAGCGCGTACAGTGCTCGACATATTCACCAGCCGTCTATCCGAGTCCGGCGAAGACCTTTCGTATATCGCAGACGAAGTCGATCTCATCTCACTTCTGGGGGACGACGGTGCTGGGGATGCTCCCAAGAAAGACGTGATCACTGAGCCTGAATTTGCTCGTGCTCTACGCCAATCGGAAGACCTCTGGCGGGCCATGTTCGTGCTCATCAGAAAGGTGGTGGCAGACTCTTTCCCTTCAGATACAGAGAAGGATCTGGAGATGTGGAAGGCCACGATGAAGGCCAGACGCGAGGGCAAAGAGAAGAAGCTGCCAGAGAAGGAGAAGGATTGGGACAAGGCAGTCGAGGGATACTTGCTGAAAGACTTTGTATGGCTTTGGCGTGCACTGGTCTGGTCTCCCGAACACGATCGCCAGGAACTCGAGCTCACGGTAGACACCATGGCCAAGGCGGGCGTATTTGACATGCTGGACGATACAGTGTATGCACTCATCCAAGTTCCGTGTATCACGCGTAAGAGCATCTTCCTCTCGTCCGCTTTTGACCGCTCACGTTCAGCGCAGAGGCGTTGACACTCATATTTCAAGCCATCCTTGGGATTGTCTCCAAATCGCGCAATCTTCACAAATCCCTGGACGCCCAATTTCCGCGCGCTAACACCCTCTTTGCGCTGTTTCGCAAGGACTGGTACCTCCAAGCAAATGGCGCTGCTCAAATCAACCCGATGGCCTTCGCGAATAACAATGTTCCCAGTCCCACTGATCGAGTGTGGGACCACGCTGTGTGGCAGACGTTCTCGTCGTTACAGTCAAAGTGCAGAGACTGGAGGAAGACATGCGGGAGGAGGGAGTGTCCGAGGAGGGCTGAAGTGATCTCGAGAACCGCTATGGTGAAGTGTAGCTTTTGTCAAGAAATCGTATTCTGTTCGGATGAATGCCGAGATTTGTGAGTTTTGTATATCTTCGGGCAAAGAAGATCAAGCTGATATCGATTATAGGGAGAGAGAACACGACCAAGGTTGTCAGAGAGGTTTTGTGACCATGGTGAATCGTGTATGATACACTAAATTTGTGGCTAACTTTGAGCAAATGTGATACTAACACTGAAAATTACACACGTCAATCTATGTCGGTCTCTAAACATAGGTCAATGCCCATAACCTCAACCTGAGGCCGAAGGATAATGTGGTACCAAACATATGGTCTCCACGGGCGACGCGCAAGTAGGCGTAGTGAAGGAAAACGTCTCCGGCCTGCAAGAGAGACAGTGAGCAGTATTATAATAATTACAACGAAGAATCTATGTACAACAAAAGATCAAGTCCAGTAAATTCTCAATCCTCCTTCAGCGGCTGATATCCACTCCCACCAGCACCCCAACCAAACCAACTATTACCTCGCTTCGACGGGGACGGTCTGTCTGAGTAGGAATGGCCTTGTCCAACATCGTAGCCTTCGACGTCGGACGGAACTTCAATCTCCTCAAAGCGACCGGTGCTGTTCGTGCGTTCACGAGGGCTCAGCAGCGGAGGAGAGTCGGATGGGGATGGGACTGGGAGTGCAGCTAGTTCGGCCTCAAGCTGGCGCCTGCGTTCGAGCAGAGAAGCCGTTGTAGAAGTGGGACGCGAGTTAGACCCGGATGGGGTAGGTGTGACCGTGAAGGTAGACGCCGATGGTGCCGGCGCAGCTGCTGATGCCTGCCTGTACAGTGCAGCGCCTGACGCCATTATGGCGGGCCCGTAAGACCGCCAGAGGGAACCCGCCAACTGGGCGGGCCCAGACAGCGGGTCACTCAACGTCGGAGGGGAGCCTTGGCCCTCGTTGAGTGTTGCGCTGGGGCTGGACGCCATGCCAGCGCTGTTGGAGAGCTGCTCCCATAGAGCGCGGGCCTTGGTCTGGATGTAAGTGTAGACCGTCCGCTTCATCTCGGCGATGGCTTTATCGATTTGGTGCTCGTGGGCCTGGAAGAATGGCTGGAGGTGGGCCTGGTATAGATAGGTCGATCCGCGGGTCTGCGGAAGTGACAAGTAGAGAAGGAAGATGGTCTTGGTGAAGTAGTACATTGGTATCCTGGCCATCGCTGGGCGTTAGATCCGTGGATAAACGAGGCAACATGCCGCTCACCAGGAGATCGTCCATTCGGCAACATACTCGACACCGACGATGCAGCCCAGCACGCTCCAGTACATCAGCCATCGCTCCAAGTCCTCCTCGGATGCCGGGCGCTGGGCGAGGGTCTTGTAGGACGCGTAGCCGGGGTAGAGGAATGCGGAGACAGAGCTGGGTGTCGTTGAGCACAAATCCAGGGCATCGGCAGGACGCGGCCTACCTAATGATGCGGGAGGTAAAGAAGAAGATCATATTGGGTTTGGTTGGGAAGGAAGTGGTGGTCAAGGGTTAGAAGCAGGTCGGCAACTGCTGCAATAAGGTTGTGTACGTAAAGAGCTCGATCATGTGCAAGCAGCTGATTCCAACCATTTTGACCTGACTCAGTGACTGCGATGATGTCCGTGTCAGTACTCAATGCCGCCACGTTTCGCCTTCGTGGTAGATTTGTATCGAATTCACAAGCATGGCTTCAGCCTCGCAGTACTTGTGTCCTTTCTTTGTCGCGCCACGTTTAACCTCTGGCCGGCTCCACGTTTCAGGCTTTCGGACTTGCTCACCTATAGATTTTCTTTGGCGTCATCTTTATCACGACACTACAATTGCAGATAGTGTAACACTCTGACAGACATGTTGTCGCAAAGGTGAGCTTTCGTCGTTGTCTTGGCCTGCATCCCTGATTCAATCTACAAATTTCACTCTAAATTGCGGTACTGCAGGCTCTACAGATGAAGGACAGTACTTCTGCGACTCTAGCCGGCTTTACCAGGGAATTTGTCCGTTGTAGCTCCACAAGAGACCTGCGAACGAGTGAGCAATAAAGATCAGTAAGGTAAAGCAATGCACGTACAAGTCTTCTCAGCCTCCTCAGGCCCCAAAAGCGCCCATGGGACAATCGTCTCCGCCGCCTCTTTCGGCGGCTTTCCCGCTTTTGCAAACCCGTTGATCCTCGTCGACGAGAATCCGGGCGCGACGGCGTTGACTTTCACGGTACCCTCTAGCGCCTTCGCTAGCGCAATCGTATACGAATGCATCGCAGCCTTGCTCGTGTTGTACGAGACCCAGTGGTGTAAGGTCCCCTGTGGTCCAGCCATGAACGTGTTGCTCCCCATATGCGTAGAGACATTGACGATGCACGCCATACCTTCCGCGGCCTTGCGCAGGAGGGGCACGAACGCCTGGCAGACGTGGATGACACCAAAGAAGTTGACTCCGAACGCCTCGTGGATATTGGAGAGAGGTTCGGTGACGGGGCCGATGCTCTTTGACATCAGCCCGACGCCCGCGTTGTTCACGAGGGAGTCGAGGTGCCCGTCGACCGCCTGTATAATGT
The DNA here is from genome assembly GCA_019915135.1 of Strobilurus pachycystidiatus. NCBI lineage: Eukaryota > Fungi > Basidiomycota > Agaricomycetes > Agaricales > Physalacriaceae > Strobilurus > Strobilurus pachycystidiatus. The sequence continues at coordinate 884,870 of JAHLMK010000015.1, forward strand.
CCCGCCCGGCGGCGACAGAATCAAGGGAGGTTACATCCATCTGGATGAAGCGGACGTCGTGCCCGGAGGACTTGAGCATGACCTCGGCAGATTGGCCCGCTCCCGCGTCGCGTCCAGCGAAGTAGACGCGATGACCTTTCGATGCGAGGTCCTTGACGATCTCGTAGCCTATGCCTGTCGTCCCTCCGGTGACGAGGACGACGCGCTTGACAATGGTGGGAGACATGTTGAATGTTGTTCTGGTTGAGCAGTGTGGATTGATTTGGAAGTTGTGTTGTTGCTGATAGTCATTGCAGAACTGCAGAACATCTTATATACTTATTGGCAGCCATTGCAACCAGTTGAGGTCCTCCTGAAGTATCGGAACTAGAACCGACATACACTCATCAACGATTGCAACTCATCTTGAATGGTAGCAGAGAGGCTGAATCATCGGACTCGCGGCTAAATTATCGGGTCCATAGCCGACATACTCAGACGTTTCTCAGATGAAGGACTCGGTAGTTGTGTTGGATGCAGTACAAAATGGAAACTATGGAACACACATCCGAGTAACGTTGCCTACTCTTAAAGAGATTCCTATATCAATGGTGATTCTGATCAGATACTTATCCACAGAGATAAGTCACGACTTCTCCTGGCTGCCGCATCGCCCAAGAAATACATTCGAACGACTCTACCTTGAAAGCGGCTGTCCGGCGAGGGTCTTTGGCGAGTCAGACTCCTGAGAGTGAGATTCGAGAATCCACTCAAAGGAACGGTCGTTATTCCTGGACATCAACGAAGGGAGCTGTCCTTCGATACGGATGCCGCATGCATTTATGGCATCTGTAAGTGGCGGTCCAGGGCGGTCAAGTCAAGTTGAAACTTGTTACTTGGGCGCTCGTAGATGCGGCCAAGCGGTGATGTTTGTCTTAATTTAGAGACTGAGTGGCCGGACACGTTGACTGTGGTGACCAACAGGCCCACCAGCGTTGTCGTAACTGGGCAGGTGAGTGTGAGTCTGTCCATGTCTCGAACAAGGCGACGCGGACTGAAACGGAGACTGTAAGGATGGACTCTCACAAGAACTCTGAAAAGGTATCCGAGGGTTCTCAGATTCTTGATATGGTTGCTCAAATGCGCCACACTTATTTCAAAACAGCCCGGCGATTGTTGACTATCAAGACAGTGCGCTGCACTCGGAGCGAGGACCGTATTTTCTCTAGTATGATTGCAGACGGTCCGTCGGATTTCTTCGACTGTTTCGACTTACCAATGAATGCAAAAGACTGGGAAGAAATGACCGCGTACAAGGCGTTGAGATACCTCTCGAGTCTCATTTCTGCAATCGTATACGTCTCGGCGTACGCATAGTCAGATGCACCAAACATGACAACAAATGTACCATCCGCCTCGATACCGACCAACAATTTTCTGCGACAAGCTCATCGTCGCCACAGGCTTTTGCTCAGATCGAATCATTCCACGGCCTGATCTGCTGGCCATGTCATCCACTCGCGCGACATTTCACCCAACGTCGAACGATTCACCAAAGCTGGCGAGGGTATCATGCAGAATATCACCGTGTATGGCGGCTGTAAGTCTGCCATACACGGGATCATTGAGTGCCTCTGTGCGCAAGTTGACTGGCTGGTATGCGACGTCGGGCAAGAAAGCGGGGCCCGGTTTTATGGTTGAAATACGGCGAATCCTTGGATGTCATCCAGCCATGTTCGCCGGGCGCTGGAAGAGTATTTGAACCCCAGCATCTGGAACTTGGAAGGATGGTGGTACCGACTCATCGTGGTTGAACAAGTGAATATGGTCCAAGATCAGCAAGACGACGGCGCGTTTGCAACCGTACAAGACAGGCAGCGAGAACATGAACGAATCGATGCCCAAAAACGAAAGGTAGGTGTCTTTGTGATGGTGTTGTGATGCACAAGCGTCCTGGCTCACATCATCGTTGATATCAAGACTGTAATTTATTCTGGTTTGCTGGTTTCCAGTCTACATGGACGCAACACATTTTAAATTTTTGCAAAAACCTCTATGATGGCAAGAAGTTGCGCGTTGGACGCGCTTCCATCATCTTTATGGCGAAAGACACTGTTCAACTGTCCAACGTTACGAATCTGCACGATGTTGGTGGCGCTATATTCGCTACGGGATGGATTTATGACGAGAAATTTTTTGATATGCGGATCTCCAGTCTTCCAACCCAAACAACGCTCGAAGATCCTATCGAGACAAAGTACTGGTCAGAACTACACGAAGAGGAAAGGAAGTCCCAAGATTACTTCCAATCTTGGGCAGATTCTCTCATGGCCACAACGTATCAGCGACCGCTTAGCCAGACTCCTTTCGGACTGATTCGGTACATCCTCCCTACCCAGCCCTCCTACCTCGTAGCACGGGATCTCATCTTTGTTGGCCACTTAGTCAACATTAGACCGCATTCTATGAGTCATGACGAGGTGTTTGCGCTCTGCCAGTGGGGCGTGTCCTATTCCGAGGGCTTGAGCGATGTGCTGTCAAAACAAGAGATGGATCAGGACATCGCGTGCGTGAACGCTTGGTGTACAAGGCGACATTCGAGCCGAGGGAAGAGTCTGCCTGGGCTGCTGAGTGATGAGTTCATGTCGTACAGGGCGAGATACTATAAGGGTATTTTTAACGATTATATGTCGTCTTTGTCTGCATAGGCCGATCAATGCGTGGTCATATCCAGCACTTATCCAGCGTTGTCTGCAGCGTGAGTCACAGTATCGTCATGAGCCAGCTCAGAAGCGGACTGTTTGAGGGGTGCTGACCCGCTCGCTGGATCTGAACGAGGATGAGAAGTACCTACCTGGAGATCACCTCGTGCTGCCAATATTTATCCACGGCTTCTTCACCCATCCCACGATCGCGTCGCGAGTATTCTCGCTCGGAATATTTGGAAACATTACTCTGCGTCACTGATGACAAAATGAGAGGACTTCTCGGGTGTCCAGTGTCCACCGCAACACGGCGGCGCTGGAAAGTGACTTGTGACGGAGTACCGATGTTTGCGCATTCATCTGTGTGTCCTGAGTCAACTTCAGTCAATTCGCGGTATTGAATGGGTGAATACCTCTTTTGTGCGCGACCCACATCCTGCAAGTCCAATTGGGGTAGACATTTATTCCTGCAGTTGCTGTCCTTCCTGCGAGAGTGACTTTCACGAATGACGTGGCCATGTGTTCATACAGAGTGACTAATTCTACGCAATAACCCTTGAGTCGTTGACATTCATCACGAAGTAGGAGTCCTAGGACTTGTATCACTCACAAGACAAGGTCATTGGAAGCGACATGCCCTGCGCTAGTCATCAGAAGGTGATAGTCTCAGTTCGGCCACTCTCGCACGTGTTTGTGAGAGGAGACAAGTTCACAAAATGTATCTCGGTCTAGACGCCGACACCGAGTCTGTCGTGGCTCCTCGTATCCGCAGGGCAACTCCTCGTAGTCGAAGAAAAAAGATATCGCTGCTTTATCAGATATTGTCCGAGTGAAACATCGCGTCGATTTTGCTATCAGAGGGAATCAAAGATAATCGCGCTGAACAGATCCAGCGAATGGAACTGTGGACGAACACTGTCGAACAGGGAATATTGAAACCGGTTGGCTGGCCATCTGGGAGTTTGAGGATCACTGTGAAGCTTTCTTAGCCATCCGTCGACGGGGAGTATGCAAGCACTATGGAATACAATTGTTAGATTAGCGGCATGATACGATAGCGTCGAAAGCAATACAGATAGTTATGACATACACACGGAAGCCCATTAGTAAAACAGGTCAAAGCAGCAAGAAAGCCAAAAGATAACGGTATACAAAACAGCGTCAAATGAGGGTCACGATCCAAGTCTAGTCCTCGAACATGTGGCGCGGAGATCCAACCTGTCGCAATTTCATGAGTGAGGGTGCGATAAGAATTATGTATAATCTGACCTTATACATATACGACTGCCATGTCTCCTGCAGACCCTGGTCTTCCGCCGCCATTCCTCGCATAGCACCTTCGGGGGTATAGTGTTGTTGTGGTACTGTGGCGCTCATAGTCTGCAGGCCGTAATGTGACTGCTGTCCTGGCGTATATTGAAGTTCCGGGACTGCTGTGGCCATAGACTGATCCTGCCATTGGTACGAGGCTGATGTGGCGGAGGAGTTGCTGACAGTCGGAGATATTGATTCCGGATGTGGATACGTTCGATGTTTGTCGTACTGATCCGTCGGAATCGCGTACATTTCATGTTGAGGTGGCGGTGGGGGAGGAGGATGGGCATGTCGAGGTGGTGGCTGAACAGGAGAGGGGTATTCGTATGCTTGGTACTGCCCGCTCATATTTGTGTGTGATGGTCGATGGTGTAGTGAAGGCGTATGATGGGGGTGAGTGGGAGGTACCGGTGCCGACCTCGTTGCTGATGTAGGTACGGGTGCACCATGCGGGTGTGAAGAAGCTTGAGCGTTGAAGTCTCCATTCGTCGGCACTGAGTATGTCTGCTGGTGCGAATGCGGCTGTTGCTCGACATATCGATAGCGTACTTGTTGCTGCTGCGAATGCTGCCGCTGGATTTGCTGCAACCCCGCGTGGCGTTGCATTTCCAGGCGTTTCTGCTCGGCTCCGCGTCGCTGTTCCGTTTCCCGCTGTTCTTCAGCCTTTCGCTGCTCCAGAAGTCGCTGTTGTTCCGCCTGTCGAATCTGCTCTTCCTGAAGTTGGAGCTGATATCGTTCCTCCTGGAAGCGTCGCTGTTCATCCTCCTGCTGGTGCTGCTGATAATGGTCATGCTCCCGGCGACGCTGTATGTCGACACTCTCGGCGGGATAACGCTGAGGCGCCACAGGCTGCGCAGGCTGATGATGCACCATGGGCTGATGAGGCACCATGCCAGGCTCATGGCGACCCATAAGCGTTTGTGTAAATCCGGCCGTGTCCGCATTGTAGGCGTTTTCGATTTGAGACCGGATGTGCGTATCGAAGCCATGTAGTTCGTTTACAAGACTGGGATGGACACCATTGAAGGAAGGATTGTCTGTAACGAAGTTCTGAGGAGGAGAGTCTGAAGAGGCACGGGAGCCGGAGGTGGAGATCGGGAGTGAGCGGATGGTCGGTGTTTTAGGCTGGTTCTTCGTTGTGAGGATGTGTGTCTTGCCACTAAAGATGTGCATCTCGTCGTCATCTTTCAAAGGGGAGCTAGCCTTGAAGATGTCATTTGGAACAGCGGGCGGGATGCCATTGCGCGTGTCAAAGTACACTTTTTGCGCCTTGGCCTGCAACCGCTTCACAATTGGCTACAGAGATATCAGCATGACTGCATCCCGCGCACGAAGAAGGAGACTTACGAGAAACTTAACGGCACGGCCACCATATGACGCTGCCAGTTCGAACAAATCAGTCGCCGCTTTCAGTTCCAATAGAGCAGCAGGAGCGACTTTGCATTGTGAACCGTGTGTGACGACTGACGATATCATTACCTGTATCGCGTTTCTGTCAATCATTGATACTCTGAGTTGCAAGAAAAACCTTACGGCAGATGAGAAAGCGTGCGTCCAGAGTACCCAGAAACGCGCGATCTGCGCCGGAAATCTGTTGAACTGTTCTCTGACTGATGCCAACAGGGCGCAAGCGCTCCTGTAACCAGCCAAAAACGATGGAGCGTATTGACTTTTGATGGGATCACCTGGATTGCTCGCAATTGCATGAACGAAGAAACACCGGTGTATGTAGAGCAACGCTACAGAAGGAAAAGTCAGTCACGAGTCTTATAGAACAAATATAACCGTACTGAGTTCACGGTAATTTGTGGGCATGAAGTGGCTCATGGTTTGTTTCAATCCTGCCCCTTCCGGTGGAGACCCTAGGGCGTACTTTGGAAGTTCCATGTCTCGCACCTTGCGATCAAGTTCCAAGATGATGGAGTATTTTGGAGCTCGGGAAGTCAAGGTCCCTTGAACGACCGAGGCCACGCATTCTGCCCCGAACCTTGCCTTCCAGAAAGGAACTAAGGCCCGTCAGTCAGTCGCCTCATAGCCACCTAAAACAACGTACAGCTGGGTTGTTCAGTGCCGTCCTCATCCATCGTGGCATCAGGATCAGCCGGCAGCTCGCAATCTACGAATGGAAGAGAAAATGTCGCTAATCGCCCGGTCGCGAGACTCTAAGCCGAAGTCAGTGCATGCAATACAACGGGGATCAGATGTACGACGAACCTGCCACCCATCTGTAATGAACAATTCCCAAAACAGCGCACGCCGTTTTTGTACCTCAGCCGGTGAAAGTTGCCAGCGCGCACAATCTCGATCTGATCCTCGGTTCAGTTCAGATCCAGTTTACCAGAATGCACACGTACGAAGTCCAACCTAGGCGAAGATGCATCAGTCTTCCGTCCCTTGGTGTGTGTATGAGAGTTGACTTACACTTTGGGCCAATTTCGTCGCCATTCCCATGAGAGTCCATGTGGCCTCTATACTATTCTCACCGCTCTTGAGCCCTTCGTAGATGCCCATGAGAGCAAGAGTTTGAACGGTCGCGACAGAGGGCGGGCGATCCAGCAGTGGCTCGAGAGACAGCGCTACCTTGGTCAAGTCGGAAAACTTGTCACATTGCGGATTGTCGGGTGCTGGTGGCAGCGACATATCGGTTAGGGCGCCGAAGCAGAAGATGATGAAGAGCAGAGCGAGTTCATGTGGTCCTCCCTTGGCAGTCGAAGAAGACTCATTCAAACGACCGTTCGTTTGGGGAGGGGAGCGTGTGATTTGTATCTTAGCATTATTCTCATACCACAGTGGGAGAAGTTCCTCAAATAACTGTCGCTGTGTGACAGCGCCAAAGAACCAGGGAGCTGTCTCTAGGTAGAGGCTGCACAGACGGTAGGCCTCATCCCATTCGGGGAGTTCTCGTTCCACGAGATAGTGGTAGTTCATTCCAGCAGGTACCACTGACAAGGGGAAAGTCGCTGTGAATTGCGCAAACGATGGAGACTGGCTGGACCAAGTCGGTGGTGACATTTGAACATCGCGACTAACTGGCAGTCGATCCGGGGTGGAGGCTTCGCCCTACAACGGTGTAAGAGACATAAAAGTCAGTAGGGGGGACATACAATAAGAAGACTCTGGGATACGTCAGGACAGACTCAAAGAACAGCGACGGGCGACTTACCTCCGACCCAGCTGAGCGTCCATAGAAGGTCGCTGCGCCATCGTCACGTATGGCTAGCGTACCAAAAGCGTCGATATAGCTCTCTTCTGCTTCTTCTTCAGGATGCGGAGACAGAAGTTCTGATTCCTGCACGGCAGCGTGCAGTTCTATGCTTGACTTGATCTTGAGAAGGTCGCGGTCGAGCAACGGATGGGGGTCGGTGGTCACGGTCGACTGGAGAATGGACAACGCGTCCTCGAGCTGACGAATACGGTCGCTCATATGGGCGATCTTTTGATGCAGCTTCTCGGTATCAGCCAGCACAAATCTTGACGCCGTCAATGATACGTTCAAGACGAGAACCCATCCGGGCTTACCTCGTTCCCTGACCGGTGATGAGACTGCCATTGGGACATATGGCTGAGCAGCCTCGACGCTTGCAGCTGGGAAGGGGTCACGACTGTTGTCCGACACGATGCCGACGTGAATGGTTACCTCGAGCATGGGACAGTCTTGTCGCACTTGAGCTTGAGTCTGAGTCGCATTGCGGTTAGACTTGTGCCGCATGAAGCCTTGTAGACTTACCTTCTGCATTCAGCACACGAGAGAGCGCCTGTCAAGCGTGTTCAGTATGATGGGCAGGGTGTGGCTGGGTGGCTGGGCACTAAGACATACCGCGCGCGCGTTTAGATTCCTTGTCCTGAGCTCGTTGCGAAGTTGTATCCTTCCTCGCTGACTGGGGCATCGCCAATAAAAGTCGTGGTCGTCGTCAAGAACAAGGAGTAAGTCAGGTAAAGGAGTGACCGAGCATGGCAGTAAGCATGTCCCAATTGAGGATATCCCCGCGAAATATCCGTGTTCTAGGGACGCCAGCAATCCATCCGAAATTCAGGGTAAATTATCAAATGTACCAGAACTCCCAAACTGGGGCAACTTCGTCAGCTTCATTTGCCCATTCGTGGCCACAGTTGGCCCTGAGGGGAGGCTTCCCCGGACCTCCGACTCGGAAGATGCGCCATCCAGACCTCAAGATCGCCTCTCCAGGGCCTATGACCTGCCTGCTCTCCTTGCCATTGCTTTGCTGACCTCCAGCCTCCTCAGCCTCCCTTTTGCCTGACAAATTCGTAGGTCAGCAAGGAGGTTTGATATCTGCTTCCTTTATGTATACACACTTCTAGCTATCCAAAGAAGGCGCCTCTGCACAACGTTGTTCGTGAAGACGCGGCGCGGACAACTACTTAATCTTTTACCACTAAATAAAGCCTATCAATAGCCATCACTTTAAGAGTCAAGATCCAGCACCAACGGTCATCTCGGTTCAATCAACTGTGCTAATCAAGTGTGCTATGCTATCAACACGATGAATGCAGGAAACTCCAGCTTTGGGACGCGAGTTTCGTTGGGGGTTCTCCGGTTACCGGACTTCACGCCATCTTAGTTTTTCCAGCGGCTGTCACCTTTTCGCCGGCGCGTTCATGCATCTGAAACTTGCCGTTCGAAGAAAGACCCAAGTCGACCAAAACCACGCTTCTATGCATCCTTTTACGCGCGATGACATTTGTTACCACGCCAGTATCAAGTCACAAGTCGTGGGTATCTCGGTAACCCTGACTTTCTGTACGGGTAATAGACCTGCTGCCGAAAGCGCAATTCATTCTATCCTTCCAACTTGCAGATCGACCCTCGGAATTCCCTCCCAGGCTTGGAGTTGGGGCTGCCACGAGTACCACCAACTCTACGGTATAGGGTTCACGTCCAAAGTTTGAATTACTGAGATGTATGTACGAATCAGTACGATCTCTGTATGTTATGCGTCACAGGGAGAATCCCGATCGGCCACCATCCTGCAACATTGACATAGTTCCATATCTACTCCCGAATGACTTGCTATCACAGTACTCGCCGCCGCTGTCAATCACTTCCCAAACTCCGGGCTGGAGCACGAAATGTCGGCCTCACAGGCGACTAGATTGACAAGACTCAAAAGCTCTGGTACATCTATAAATAACAAAGCCTGTCGATTTGTTTACAAAATCTACTTCACTGCTAACCTTCGGGCATCGGCTTTCACTGTAGCAAAGTCTTAGCCTCACGCGACAGACACTCCATATCTCAGTGGTATTATACATACTGTGTAATACCGACTTAGAGGCTGCAACCACCTCAAGAAAATGCGATACAATTAACTTGAATGGGATCATACTGTAGAGAGCAAATCATCATAGTCCCTGGCAGAGAATCTTCCCTCTCCCTACCTGCGTCTTGCACAACTGCACCTCTGTCGGTACAGCAACAAGCGACGCCATGAGAATCCCGAGCGAATCCGCGAATCCTATCGATCCGATTTTAAACTCGCGCTCCTGGCGAGTTCTCTCAACGTCGTTTGTGGAGTTCGGGTCCGGCTTTTCCTGATTTATACGATAGAACACGTTCACGCTGCAAAATTGCAAGCAGGCGCACGCAGATGGAGGTGATTACATACTATGCCAAGCCGCCACAGATGCCTTCCAGGCTCACGAGAAGGAACACCAGGCTGATGCTCAGTCCTTCGGAGGTGTCAGAGAAGAAACCCACCGCAGATTCGTACCCCAATGCTAAGAGAATGAATCCCTGTACGACGGAAGGTAGCGGAAGTAATTTAGGCGGCAGCGGAGGTATGCCTATAGATATGGAAGACCGAGAGAAGAAGACCGTCGTTTGATACACGAGCTGCACGAAAATACATCAGTAATACGGCCGCATTCGAAAGGAGGAATACGTACTTGCCACAGTGGATAATAGTCTCGGATGGATTTGATTATTTTACTCAAGAAGACGTGCTCCTCAGGTAAAGGAACGGGATACAAAAGCGTCGGTGCTATGCCCTGGGAAGGTAAAAGTTAAACATGATCTAGAAAATGTATCATAAAACTTACCTGATTAATGGTGTACTCGAACTAGTACAATTGAGTGAAGTCACTGGACGAAGAGAAGGACAGCATACCAGATATACACAGACTGAAAGGAGGATAAGGTAACATGACGTGAAGGGGTTATGAGTGACTTACAGAGCGGAAGCATATACTTGAGCAACAATGGTTTCACGAGTTCTAGCTTGTCAGCGGGGGAGAGTGAAATATGTTTGGACCAGCAGGAAAGCTTCCTTCCTCTTCTCCGTCATTATCTGCGGATTGAAGTGCAGTATAAAGAATGGGGGTGGATTCCACGTCCGTTTCGTCAGAGGGAAAATTCGGCGGGAGAAGGAAGAAGAAGGTTAAGGGTATCACGAAGGGTAGGAACTTGATTCACCGCATAAGCGTCGCTATCGAAGGGAACGGTTGAGACGTACGCAGGAGAGTCCAACGCCTGTGCGGACTCCGAGACTACGAAGCTCCCACCAGAGGAACGCGCCTACCAAACCGGCTGCACCTGTACCGGACGCAAAGTATCTAGGTGATGTTCGCTGTCAACACTTGGTATGAAACGGAAAGACAGCAGCTTCATACCCCACACTATGGCCGCCGAGAATCGAGGGTGTATAGGTAGTAGAAAGTTGGAGGAACGTCAATTCTCCGAGCCCTAGCATTCATTCATAAATCCATTAGGCTCACAGCTCCGACGAAATTAAGCACCGGATGCAAATGAGGCAAGACAGATGCCAAGGAGTCTCATGGATAGAGTGTTGAAGAACGCCACGACCTAGTAATGTTGAGACAGGGAAGCATTGCACGAGGCCAGAGTAGCTTACGAGCATGCCAGTGACACTCAGAGCACAACATCCAAAGACCCTCTTATTGTATCGTATGCGGCCCTTGAGAACGTAAGGCCATCCCACCTTCACAACAAGAGCAGGAGCGATATTACAGAAGGCAATGATGCCCTTCGGGGTAGAAGGTGGCACGAGGTCCAACGCGGCGGATAGTATAATGACATAGAGCACTAAGTATGTCAGTCGAATGTTGAGTAAACGTTGAGGCTGAGGTGTACCACGCTAACCATTGTTAATCAGCCCAAACAGAAAGAAAGAGATGCCGAGGTTGCGTAGCAATGTCCGCTCCTCTTGTATATCTGCAGTCAGTCTGTCAACAGCTAATAACACGTGAAGTATTGAGGTCTATACTTGCCTTTGGGTGAGAGTCCCTCCACCTCGTCTTCGACTTCCTGAAAAAGCGACATGGCGGCGTTGTGTGAGATGCCAGTCATCGTCTTGTCGATGTCGGGCGCACGTTGCAACGGATCCTATAGCGGAATCGCGGACCGAGGACCTGAGTCAGAATGCACGTGATGTTGACATAGGGGCGCGTTGAACTTCAACATTGCGCGCAACCTGTTTGCTTCCACACCACCATCTCCTAGAGCAAACGTTAGCCTTTTCCATCTTCAAGTGTCATTTGACTAACAGTCTTCCAGCCCTCAGAACGTGATGTATCCTGACCTCTCGAGTGAGCACTCGCAAGCCTCGTCGTCCAGGGCAGTGCCAGACATTGCCAACATTGTACGCTAAATTTCGCGTCTCTCCTCAGGTGCTGATTTCCAAATTAGTTCGACGAACCATCACCTCCTTCTAGCCCCAAATCGCGTCCGCGACAAACAATCGTTGTCTCCGATTCAGAAGATGACACCGACGAAGAGGAGCAAGATTCCGATTCCGGCTCTGATATCGTAGAGGTCACACCCGCGCCCATCGCGAAACTTGCAAAGCCACTGGCAGAGTCTAGCAATCTACCTGTGCAAGCCCCACCCAAACGAAATGACCCATACAAAGGTCTTGTTATCCCGAGGAAGCCTCAATCGAGCGGTGGTCCCAGCGTGCCCTCAGCGCCGGCCAGGACCCAACCAAAAGATCCTTACCACGGTCTTGTCATTCCGAAGAAATCCCAACCAAACCACTCGCCTAACATTGCGGCGGCGCAGCCACAGCAGCGACAACCATCCAACACTATCCAACGCCTTATGGCCCAGCCCAGCATCCCCGTGGCCCTTGGTGCCAATGCCAACAAAGCCTCTTGGGGGGGCGCCCCCATCCCAATTGGCGTTCCCAAGAACCCAGTCCCACCAAAGCGCTCCACTCAGGTCATCGAAATTGCCGACAGTGACAAGGAGGACGATGGGGAGCGGCTGAGAGTTCCCGACTTCCGTGAGGATCCCAACGACTTTCTAAATCCAGCAGATGCAGAGAAGGCGCTGCGGGACCTCATGAGTGGCGCCATAGACCAGGAGGTAGAGATTGACGAGGATGACGCGATCGTGCCAGGTTTCGCGGAGGGCTTCAAGCTGCTTCCTCATCAAATACAAGGGCGGCATTGGATGAAGTCGCGGGAGGACGTCAAAGCCAAGCGGTACGGCGGCATCCTCGCTGATGATATGGGGTGGGTCACCTTCAGCGCTCGGAGTCCTTTTGTTGACATATTTTCGCAGTCTTGGAAAGACCGTCCAGACTTTGAACCGCATCGTCGAAGGCAAAGCGCAGAAATCAGATCGCGAAGATGGCTGGGCAGGTTCTACACTGTAAGCAGATCTCTATTAGCTCGACCATTGTTTGACTGGTCTTTAGGGTGGTCGTACCTCTCTCTGTGCTCAACCAATGGGTGGAAGAAGCAAGAAGGATGACCAGTCTCAAGGTCACGACACATCATGGAACGAACAGGACTGCCGGTACATATATCTCTCTTACATGTGTCGACACTTCTCACATGATACAGATCCGAACGAACTTCGCCGTTTTCACATCGTTGTCACGACTTACGATGTCATAAAGTCGGAATACAACGCCTTCAAGCCCGAGGCCAAGGATGAGTCGAAAAAGAAGAGCAAGCTCAAGGCCACGCAGGACGACAGTGACTCAGACTCGGAGCGTTTTGGGCGCACCTTGAACAAACCTAAACGCGCAACCAAGGTCAAAGCTGCCACCATGCAAGTGAAATGGTGGAGGGTTGTTCTCGGTATGTAGTCAATCGATTTCCGGCCCTATCTCAACGATCTGTGCAGATGAGGCTCACACCATCAAGAACCGCACAACGAAGGCAGCCCAGGCATGCTTCGAGCTGCAAGCCCGCTTCAAATGGTGTCTTACCGGAACGCCGATGTAAGCCTTGCGCCGAAGAGTATAAGACACGAGGCTCATTTCCTGCAGGCAGAACGAGGTGCTAGAGCTGTTCTCGCTTTTCAAATTCCTCAACATCAAGCCGTTCTGTAATTTTGAACGCTTCAACTCTGAGATTGCCAAGCCAGTCAAGAGCGGACGAGGTGTGAACCGAGCTATGAAGAAGTTACAGGTTCGTCGTTCACCTTGACAACTTGGACTAGTGGGCTTGACATCTTCTGAAGGTAGTCCTCAAATCTGTCATGCTTCGACGCCGCAAGGACCAAATGATTAACGGGAAGGTTCTGATTGAGCTGCCGCCCCGCCAGCTGGACATCATCTCCTGCACATTCTCTTCTGCAGAGCAGGCGTTCTACAATGAACTCGCGGTCAAGATGGACTCGACTTTGGAGACTCTTATGGCTCAAGAGAATGGCAAAAAGGACTACATACATGTTCTTCTGCTGCTTCTCCGTCTCCGTCAAGGTGAATACCTCTTTCGTGTGCCCTGATCATTCTAACTCGCTCTCTGCAGCCTGCGATCACTGTGTGCTGGTGTCCAAGGATTTCAAAGACGACTCGGAAGCTATCGAACCTAAGTCCGCGCAAGGCAATCAAGAAGCGGCTGATGGTGACGACCTTGTCGCTGCTTTTGGTCAGCTCAACGTCGCGGCGCGACAATGCAGAATCTGCACGAACACGTACGAGATTCTAGCAGTGGTCGTTGACCTGCACTGACAAACTTCTACTAGACTGACCACTTTCAACACTGCGCAAGGCAGATGGAGCACCCATTGTCAGGATTGTGCCCGTCTAGCGAAGCAGGCGGAGGAGACTAGTTCCACTAAGATACGCAAAGTCCTGGAAATATTAGACGACATCGACCAGGAGAGCAATGGCGAGGACAAGACGATCATCTTCTCCCAGTTCACCACGATGCTCAATCTCATTGAACCTGTTTTGAGGCAGCGTGGAATCCGATTTGTTCGTTGTACGTGCTAATGTTCGACACGGTGTCCCGTCATGCTGACCTCGATTGTAGTCGACGGCAGCATGAAACAACCCGAGCGCGAGGCCGCGCTGAATAAGATCAAGACGGACCCAAAAACGCGCGTCATCCTGATCTCGTTCAAGGCCGGAAGTACTGGTCTCAATCTTACGGTTTGTAACCGTGTCATCTTGGTCGACATGTGGTGGAATCCCGCTCTCGAGGTTCGTATCCGGTCCCGTTCTGTTACTTGGCTGTACTCATCATTGGTTTAGGATCAAGCCTTTGACAGAAGCCATCGTTATGGGCAGAAGAAAAAGGTCAACATCTATAAGCTCAAGGTCGACGGGACTGTCGAGGATAGAATTCTCCTTGTAAGTAACCGGGCCCTTCAGGACCGTGCTAGTTCTAATAACATTTCCAGCTACAAGAAAAGAAACGCGAGCTTACAAAGGCTGCTTTGAGCGGCGACAAGGTGAAGAACCTGCGCCTCGACATGAATGAGCTTCTTGCTCTCTTCGCCCGTGGGGGGAAGGACGACGATGACGATGACGACTAGAACGATTCCGGGCGACAAGACTATCTTTTTACTCATTGCAATGATTTTATATATTCCCTCCATCTTGTATGCGTAGATGTATATACATACTCTCATCTGTTACAGACACAGTTTTACGGTACTCATCCTCGCGTTCACACACATCGGTGTCTACAGAGCAGAGCAGACAAGAACTGACAAAGACGATACCAATTGTTCGAGCCGACGATATCGATATGAACGAGAAGACTTCCATTGCTCATGCGTCGTACAAGCTACATTGTCATACTTACTTAATGTCCTCTCCGCTAGTGCTCAGAGGGTCGGAAGGACGTCCTTCAACTGCTGCCACTTATGGCCGGCCCAGAGCGCGTTCCCACTGACCGATCTCTTGTCGACGACCTCCTTCGAAGCGTCGGGATTCCTCAAATCATACCCGGTCTTCGCCCCTCCTGCTTCGATGACACCCAGGAACACCTTCAAAAACTCAGGCTGCGCCTCCTCTACAGCAATGTATGTCGGCTCCTTCCCGTACAGAGCTGCTATTTCACGCAGTGTGATCGATTGGCCCTCTAAGAGCAGGACAGAATCGTTTATTTCGGAGAAGGGGAGCGCTGTGAGAATGTGCGCGACGTATCCTGTTGGTAGTGAGTAGGTGAGACCCGGATAACATGTTGAACGGACCAGCGATGTCGGATAACGACGTTGTGGTAAACTTTGTTTCGCCTTTGCCAGCGATGACGAACTCCCCAGGCTTGGAAGGGTTTGAAACAAATGATGGCACGAACTCCGCGAAAACGCCAGTCTAAATATTGATATTTAGGATGAGTACGGTGCTTGAATGGCATATTGAACTTGAGCGACTGACGAAGATTCGGGCAGTGGGTAATCCCAGTGCCTTGATGTCAGCTATAATCGGACAAGTATCTGAATCAATCACAAGCAGAGAAAGAAGATGCACTAGCCTGCATTAGATTCCTTCAAAGCGAACAAACTGTCCCCCGTATGTCCTTCCGTCGAAAGACCGAACTCGCTGGGGACAAACAGCTTCACACCCGCCTCCTTGGCGGCTCGCGCAATCCCGACCTGCAGGTTGGTGCCCTTGAAGGCCGAGGGCTGCAACGTAGACACCACTGCGTCCACTTTCTCATCTCTGAAGATCGTCGACAACGCGTTCTCATCAAAGTAATCGACAGAGAAGACTTTCGCGCCAGATGGGACGTCTTTGAGTTTCGAGGCGTCGCGGGAGAATATCGAGACGTTGGCGCCTTGCTTGACCAGAGCCTTGAAATGAGAGATCGATCAATATGTGGTCTTTGGAAGAGTAGATGATAACAGACGCACGTGGGCGATGGGCTTGCCCACATTTCCGTATCCAAACACAGCGATGGAACGTTTAGAAGACATCGTGCAGTGTACTTGGGCTATTGGTTAGTAGTACTGAAGGGTTGCCGTTTATCTTCAAGGCAAGGACGGATTATAACAGTGAGATCCTGTGTGACGAATTTTGGCGACATGATGATGTGGTAGAGCGAAACACGGCTAATTACAGCTTCTCAATGAGCTTCTTCGACTAAGAAAGAACGAATAGTCTCATACCCGACAGTCATAGCCATCATGGCCACCCGGGAATCCGGCTAGGGTGGCTATGACCGTCGGGGTGCCGGCGGGCATGAGACTAAGGACGAATGATGAGAAATCATGCACAAAAAGGCGTGATACATGCAAGCTGACAGCCATAATGATCTTACTTCATCAGATTCAGAGTCGCACCAGAACCAGGTCAGCCTTGAGTGTTGCGAAAAGAGATTGTCCATCAGCTTCAGTATCTCCCGCAGTCTAGCCCTTCGAGTTTCAAGCTTCAAAGCTTCATGGCTCGGGCGCGTCGGCAGAGAATGAACCTAACTCTGGACAGAGAACCACAGTTTGCCTGGGACAACGCATCTCCTCAGAGATGAAGTTTCAATCCAGAGAAATGCCCTCTATTTGTAAGTATAAGTCCATTATATTGCATACCATCCGTTCAAGCCTTGGTCTTCTTTAGGCCCGTCCTAGCAGTGTCGTAGTTCTCCAGGAACCACTTGACAGTAAAGTCAAGAGCTACAACAATCACGTCAATGCGCGAAGCAAATTCAAACGCGAACGGTGACATACCTTCCTCGAAGGGAGTGTACTCGAATCCGCCCATGAGCGACATGAGCTTTTGGTTCGATGCTGGTTTGCGGTATTGGCCATCGGCCTTGGTGGTATCGAACTGTTGCGATTGTCAAATTCCATCTGACGGGTGGACGTGAGATGAATTGGCTTACGGTATAATCTCCTTGGAAGCCGACTGCCTTGACGATCGCGTCTGTCACCTGCTTGATGGTGATTTCCTCCGCCTCGCCAACTAAGAAGAGAGACAAATTAGTTATTGATTGAGAGGAGGAGCTTATGAACCGACCGGAGAGAATGACGGGCTCAACATCCTCGTACTCGCGAAGCATGTAGATGAACATTTTCCCAAGATCGCGAGAGTAGATGAATTGCCGCAAGGGCTTGCCTGTACCGGCGACCACGAAGGGGGTTCCGTTCTCTGACGCGCCATGAGAACGTGCCTTGGTCAAAGCCGCACAAATAGCGAACCTTTTGCTAGCAGACATTTGTGGATCAATGCTGGAATGACATGTGCGTCTTCCAAGTCGCTGTTAGTGAGTTCAGTAATACAACTGAATGGTCGGATTGAGACCCGTACAAGTTGTCGTAAGGGCCGAACACGTTGGTGGGGATAGCACTAGTGAAGTTGCAACCGTATTGCTCCTTGTAAGCGCTGGAAGCGGGTTGAGATGCAAACGGATGCGAACGAAATCGCGTCCATACCGATTCTGGATATCGACGGTGCGTTTTGCGTGGGAGTATCCAAAGTTGCTGGGGTGAGGGGGGCCGAGATGGATCTTGCTCTCGTCAAGGGGGTAGGTGACTTTATCGGGGAAGACGCAGGTGGAGAGACACGACACGACTTTGGAGACTTTTGTGAGATAGGAAGTGTGTAAGATGTTGTCGTTTATGAGCATGTTGTCGCGAAGAAAGCTGGCCTGCAACGCGACTTGAATATGTGTCTGCATTGCAAATCTGAGGTGCTTACATTCGACTTCATGTTGGCAAAGACACCACCGACGATGGCTGCCAGATGGATGACATGGGTGGGCTTGTACTTGTCGAACAGTGCTCGCGTCTGTGCAGCATCCCTGTCAGAACAATCAGCGACATCCTCAAGAGGAATGCAAAGCGCACCGAAGATCACCTTCGGCCGATGTGGCAAATATCCACGTCTCTCCTTCCTGCTTGCCAAAGCGCGATCCAGTAGGCTCAGTATCGATGATGTGCTTGATGCCCTGGCCTACGAGGCCGCTACCTCCAGTAACGAGGATGACATTGCCGGACATGATGGTGATGGTCAAAAGGTAAGGATTAGTTCAGCCACGTGCTTCACTCTCTTCATCATGGACTTTCACAAAATCGCAGACGATGTCTACTCGCTGGCGGCCTCGTCAGATCCCATCGCGCCGCTTGTCAAGGAGGCGCTGGATGTTATTGAGGAGGGACTGAATACCCATGGGTATGTCGCGCTGTGTCATTCGCCATGCCGTCAGACCAGTAACTTGACTTGCAAGGCAGGATCGACTGTCCATCAGCTTCAACGGTGGCAAAGACTGTGTGTGCATGCAATTTGATGGTCGACTGCTAGCCATTTAATCCACCCCATAGGCACCGTGCTCCTCTATCTCTACGCCGGCGTACTAGCAAGGCGCTTTGACACCGTCAAGCCAATACACGGCCTCTACATCGCTGTGCCCTCTTCCTTCCCCGACCTCGAGATATTCATACAAGAGGCAGTCAAAGCCTACAATCTAGATCTCTTCCACTGCACGCCTCCGACCGAACCAGTCGAAAGCGTCATAACGCCCTCTCAGACAACTGCTTCCGCTGATTACACATTATCTCGACCCATGGCCGCTGGGAAAGCCAAGGGCGGCATGGGCATGCTTCATGCACTAGAAGCTTACAAAGCGCGCTTCCCAGACATATCCGCTATACTCATTGGCACACGGAGGTCAGATCCGCATGGCGGTGAGCACTTCCGCCCGCGTTCTACGCGTCTAATCCCGCTTACTTGCGTCCATTCAGCGACACTCTCCCACCGGAACATGACCGACGCAGGCTGGCCAGCCTTCGAGCGCATCAATCCCATCATAAACTGGTCTTACTCCGACGTATGGACATTCCTACGGCAGCTCCGCGTACCGTATTGTTGTCTGTATGACCAAGGGTAAGACTCAACACGACACTATACCGCGGCTTTTTACTTACGTCGTGTGTCAAGATATACATCTTTGGGATCAACGTACAATACTTTTCCTAACCCAGCGTTACTCTGCTCGCCGTCACCTGAGGATCACTCACCTCCCGACTCAGCTGCATCGACCCCAAGATACGATCCCGCATTCAAGCTTTCCGACGGCAATTTGGAGCGGTGTGGCAGGGGTATGAATCCGTCGGCGGTACCTGCAGCGGTGAGAGTTTGAACTGATGTATCGAGATCTGTAAAGATGCTTCGGATAGGGTGATTGAGGACTGCATCGTGTCCTAGTAGTGCGCGAGCAAATAGACTGTCAAGAAGTTATATCATCAAATCTATATGTTGTTCTATGTAGATATATCTTGCGCTCGAAAACCAAACGCCATTGTAGAGTATGTATAGAGTACTCATGGAGATGATGAAGTCGTTATGAAACCGCTACATCCTCCGACGATACCTTCTTCTCGTCAACCTCATCAGAATCCTCAGAAACCTGTTGACACAGAATGAAATTTACAGCAGTTTTGTTTTACATGAATGGACGTACCACCACGACGTCGCTGTGTTCCTTGACACCGTAAATGACAAGACCACAGCATGGTAAGGCAACCATGAGCATAGCAAAGTTGGCGATCAACTCGCTGAGGAAAGGAGTGGCGACGGCATCGACGCCAAAGGCGATTGCTGCTCCACCAGACCTAGAGATTAATGGATCAATTTAGGTGCTTCACGAGAGTCGTATGGTACGCACTGGACAGCCTTGTAGAAACCGGCCTACGTAGCCCGTAAGTGATGTGAAAGAAATTCAATAGAGATACGCACATAACGGGCAAGAGTGAAAGCTAGAAAGACATCTCTCAGTTATACGCATCAAAAATCCAGGCATCCCCACTCACGATCGTTCGTCAAACTGCCCATAACCCAATACGTCAAGCTCTGTACGAATGCGTCGTTGATGTAGAAGAAGAACTGCAGCGCAGCGGGCTTGGCAAGGGCCGTCGAGTCCTTGTAGTTG
Source organism: Strobilurus pachycystidiatus (assembly GCA_019915135.1). Lineage (NCBI taxonomy): Eukaryota > Fungi > Basidiomycota > Agaricomycetes > Agaricales > Physalacriaceae > Strobilurus > Strobilurus pachycystidiatus. The sequence goes on from JAHLMK010000015.1 coordinate 904,951, forward strand.
ATCTTGGGGTCGAAGACCGTAGCCCTAGTGAAGGTGACCTGGTATGAGATGGCACACGACCATATAGTGATGGCGGATGAGAGAACGACGGCGAGCCCGACAAAGCCGCGCTTGCGGCGCCCGAGCCATTTGAGGTCGAGGATGAATCCGATGATGAGGGCGCCGCAGATAGACGCAACCCCTGTGAGGACGCCGTTAAGGGCACGGGTCGAAGAATCCAGAAGGGCGAAGGCCATGGCACCCTGGTAGGTGTAGAAGAAGTTACTCGCGAAAGAGATGGGGAAGAGGAGGAGCATGTCGCGGTTCTTGAAGAGGCTGTCATGGGAGAAACAACACGTCAAAACCTGACAAGTAAGAAGGGGAGGGCGCCGAGCTCATACCCAACGAAACCTGAGACTTCCTCCCGGAACGTGGTAGTCGAGTGCAGCTCCACACGCGTCCCATCCGAGCGGAGAATCTCCGAAGGCGGGAGGATGAAGAAACAAAGACAGGAACCAAACGCCATAACGATGATAATCGCCAAGTATGTGGTTGTCTTCACGGCGTCCAATCCCCCGTTCTGCACATTGATAGCAAAGGCCATGATGGATCCGATGAGCGACCTAACGGAGCATCGTTAGCAGCAGGAACAGAGATGTCAGATAGAGGAGATACTAACCCAGCTTGGAAGACCTGGATAGCGTTCCAATATCAAGTCAGCGCAGTTTTTCGAGAAGCGAAGAGTATAAGGAGGTACGCACACCCCAGAACATGCCAATAGCCCTGCCCTTGTCTTTTTCACTGGGATAGGACATCATGATACACCCTTGCGCCGACCACAGTAGGGCAGCTTGAGAGGCGGAAGTCAATACCGGTGTCGTGGACTCTATGAGTGATGCAGCGTCTCACCAGTAAGACCAAGGACTCCGCCAGCAAAGATGAGGAACCAGCGCGTGCCCTGCTCCTGGAAACACCAGAGGGAGCCAATGTAGAGCATGTATCCCAAAGTGCCGAGGAATAGCGTCAGGCGCGGACCGAGAATGTTGTTGATAGATCCGCCAAAGAAACCCGCGATGCAGAAAACGCCGTATAAAACTCCATTAGCGGTATCAGAGAGGGCACTGGGGATTCAAAGTGCTCAGCCAATGGCGTCGAAGAGATAGGCTGACGACGAACATGTCCTGTGTACCCCCTAACGAACGAAGCAATGGTCAAAAGAGGTGCACAAGAAACGAAACTTGGAAGATCGTACCAGCTCCGAGCTGTTGAATGGCGCTGAACATGCCCACGGTGCAGAAGCACACGAAGCCAACCATGAAGACCTGCGCCATAGGCGTGTGGTACCACGACGGGTAGGTGATCTTGAGCATCGTTGTCCGACACTGGGGCAAGAACAAAAAGAAGGAGGGCGAAGGGAACCCAAACCGCTGCAATCGTCGGAGCGCGAGCTTTATCTGAAAAGTTAGTGTCTCAGGGGGTGGATGAATGGGGAGTGGGAAGGTGTAATCTCATGGATGAGGGAGGTATGCCTGCCATGGCACGCGATAAGAAAGCGCCTTGAGTTGAAATTCACGCGAAAACGTGACTGCCCCTCCAAGCCTTTCCCGAAACTATCGAATATATTTGCGGGCTATGGACGACCGTGATTGTCTCGCGACTCTGGCCATAGGGCGCAAGCAGACTTCAAGTTGTTGATCTATTGTTGAATGGACTCGCGTCAATAGGCTCGTGAGCCCGCTCCTCGTGCCCGCGGCAGAACCGAGATCTTGGCACGAAAGATTAACTTGCTCGCCCAAGTTGGCGCTGCAATGATGAGAAGCCGTCGACTTCAGAACGTCGAGTGTTGACGAAAGTGGCTTTGATCAGACCAACGCGACGCGGAGTCTACAGAAGTGAGAGTGAAAAAAACATCCATAAGGATTCGAGCAATACAAGCAATCTAGGCATCGTCCTCGTCCACAACCTCTTCGATGCGTGCACTGCCCGGGGGTGGTGGCGGCATAGCCGTCGTCGTCCCGGTGGCCGCCTTCTCCTTGCCCTTGTCCGTCCTTCTCTTCTTCTTCTTCTTGGGGAGATCCCACTCCCACAGCGGGATGAACGACTCGACAAAGCCCACGTCCGCGAACAGCTTCGGGAATATCCAGATGCCGGGGCTGGCGACGACGATGGTGATGATGTAGAAAATGAGGCGCAGGATGGCGATGACGAAGAATAGCGCGATGAGGCCGAGCATGCCCATGCTGAGGTACCACACGCCGAGGCGCATGGTGGGCGGCCAGAGCGGGAACATGACGCCGCCGAGCATGATGGCGACCATGAGCACGCCACCCGCATACGTGGTCCACTGCGAGCCGTCGTAGAACCACGCGTAATATTCGTCCTCCGCCCATTTCTGCTCCGGCATGATCTGGAGCGTCTTTGGCGACGAGGAGGAGGTCCCAGACGGGCCGAAGCGCTGGACGCGGATGTAGAATGCGAATGTGTGCACGGCGTGGAGGACGGTCATCGCCTCGGTCTCGTTGGTGACGGTGGGCATGCCCTTTTTCTTCTGGTAGGCGGGCGAGAGGAGCGCCTTGACGGCGGATTTTCCTTTGAAGTAGTCGACCCGCTTCCCGTTCAGCGCCCCCACTCTGACCTTCATCCCCGCGCTGCCACTGCGCAGGAAATCGGCAACCTTTTTCAGCTCCGGAGGCGCTTTGGCCTGCTGCTCCATGACGGCGGGATTACTGAGGGATGAAGGGTGTAATGACGGGTGAGAGAAAGGACAAGGTCTTGTTGATGATGGTTTACGGTCAAACGTGTCCAGGTCGTGTCCCGATCAGGTATCGCCTTCGCCTTACTGGGAGCCACAATATAACCAAGAAAAAGCTCTAAGAAATTCCAAAGTACAAGCTAATAGTGCAGTCCGTCCGAAATTACTCGTAAGCTGATACCCTTAGTTTTGATCCTCAACCAGGCTCTTCGCAGCCTTCAAGTCGGCAGTCACCATCTCCTCCACAAGAGATTCAAAGTCAACTTTGCGCTTCCAGCCCAAAACACGTTCCGCCTTTGCAGGGTTGCCGAGGAGGAGGCTAAAGGAATGCTCTCAGTACGAAGACACTGCAATAACCACCAATGGCACTTACTCGACTTCAGCTGGTCGGAAGTATTTCGGGTCCACTTTCACGACGACCTTTCCAGTCTTGGTGTCGACGGCCTGCTCATCAACACCTTGGCCTGTCCATCTGAGGTACACATTCAGCATCCGATACGGATACGAGATATGTCAAACAAAGACACGCACTGCAAGTCCATGCCGAGGTGTTTGAACGACTTGTTCACAAACTCCCGAACAGGGTGGGTTTCGCCGGTAGCGAGGACGAAGTCTTCGGGGGTCGGTTGCTGGAGCATGAGCCACATCCCCTCGACATAGTCGCGTGCTAGTGCAAGAGATAATGAGCAACAAGAACGAAACATGCGGGTAGGCGCGTACCATGTCCCCAATCACGCTGCGCATCGATGTTACCCAGGTACAAGCAAGACTGCTTGCCCAAAGAGATATCCGCCGCCGCCCTCGATATCTTCCTGGTCACGAACGTACGTCCTCGCCGCGGACTCTCGTGGTTGAACAAGATCCCATTGCAAGCATACATCCCATACGCCTCACGGTAGTTGGTCACGATCCAGTAGGCGTACAATTTTGCGCATCCATAAGGGGACCGGGGATAGAACGGCGTGGTCTCGCTCTGCGGCGTTTCCACGACCTTGCCGTACAGCTCAGACGTCGAGGCCTGGTAGAAGCGAACATGCTTTTCGAGCCCGCAGGTGCGGATAGCGTCTAGGAGGCGGAGGGTGCCGAGGCCGTCGACGTCGCCAGTGTACTCTGCCATCTCGAAGGAGACCTTGACGTGCGACTGGGCGCCGAGGTTGTAGACCTCCGTGGGCTGCACCTGGGCGATGATGTACACGAGGTTGGTACTATCGCTGAGATCGCCGTAGTGGAGCTTGAATTTGTTGGGGCCTGCGCGCATGTCGGTTAGCCTACGTCTAGCGGGATGACTTTTTAATTACGCTCGTGCTGGTCCTCGTACAGGTGGTGCAGACGACCGGTGTTGAAGCTGGACGAGCGGCGAATAATGCCATGGACTTGGTAGCCCTTCGAGAGGAGGAGTTCGGTACTGATGGGGCGTCAAGGCCATCTAGTGGACGAATAAGAGTAGGGACATACAGATAAGAACCGTCCTGGCCAGTTATGCCTGCAGATCAAAGTGGTCAACGGAGGAGACTCGCTCGAAGCGCCTGGACGCGCACCGGAGATGAGGGCGACCTTGCGCTTGCGATACTCCTCCGCGGACGGAAGGTCGAGCTTAGCGAAGGATGGGACAGCGTCAGAGATGGACATGGTGGTGGGAGGTAAGAATCAAAAGGCGGAGTCCGCGAAATGCCAAACCCGATCCAAATGATCGCAGTTAACAAATATTATTTTGCCCCTCAGATCTATCGCTTGCCCTTGCGTGTCACTGAGGCGATGATAACTCAATAACGCGTTTAGGCTTCATGGGACAATTATTTCGTACTAGCTGCTTTGTTACCCGAAGCGAAAACAGTGCGAGAAGGTGATTTTTGGCCGTGCCACTGCCAAGGGCCATGCTCGAGTTGACATCGTGTTTATATTACATCAATGGCCCTGTATATGATATGTACATACGGGGTCTCGTTGCGACTGGATTGCGATGCCGTCCAAGGTCTTCATCAACTGGTCTTTATTTTGGGACCAAACTGACGCCACAAGGCCCGAAAACCTAAGATGCATGCAGCCGACACGACGCCACAAGGTGGGACTAGCCAGCTCAATATCCATGTCCACCCCGCCGATTCTCGCATACCTGCGACGAATGCCGTCACCTGCCTGTCAAGGTCCTCCCTAGTACCGGAATTGTCAATGACAAGGTCGGCATATTTGACCTTCGCCTCGATGGGCAACTGTGAAGAAAGCCTGGAAGAGGCTTCTTCGCGCGTAGATCCATCTCGTTGCATGAGCCGCTCAAGTTGAACATCCTCCGGACTAGAATGAGAGATCAATTGTATACCAGCCGAGATGCGAGGATGAAGGAACTTACCAGTACACAACCGCAACTTGGGCGACCAACTTCCACAACGGCCCCTCTATCAAGAGTGGTACGTCAAGAACGCAGTACCTGTATCCTTGGACCCAATACTTGATAACCTCCCAGAGCATGGTTCTGCGGATAGCAGGGTGCAAGATCCCATTGAGTTTGCGCCTCTTCGCTTCATCCTTGAAGATGACTGAGCCCAAAGCCTTTCGGTCCAGCGAGCCATCAGGAAGAAGAACCTCGTTCCCGAAGAAAGCAACAATCTTCCTCAGGCCAGCTGAGCCGGGCTCGACGACCCGACGGGCTATGACATCCGCGTCGACGATAGGTACACCTTTCTCGCGTAGAATGGAGGACACAGTAGATTTTCCAGTAGCGATACCTCCAGTCAGCCCAACAACTAAAGAAGATATCGTCAGCCTGCACCGGGAACGACGGAGCACCGCGTACCATACATGGTGGTCGCTGGTCAAGCAGCAGCGCTTGGGCGGCGGCCGGATCGACCTTCCGAAGGACGTCATACCACGTGGTCATTCCGTTCTTATTGGCGGCAGCGGGCGCCAACCCTGACCGTTATTCCACCCACTGTCCTCCCTTTCTGCGTGAATGCGGAATATGGTCCCCGTCGAAGTTCTCATCGAAATCCTAGACTATGCGATACCCATTCATCCCGAGGTGACTTGTATTCTGCGGACGAATTCTCTCTTCCTCGTGGTCTCCCGGAGGATCCTGCACCAGAGCCTCCACTTCCGCAGTGTTTCCCAGCTGGAACGGTTTGCCCGGGCGCTCCAGACTTCCTCCTTGGCATGCTCTCCCCGCTACATCGAGGTAGATATTGCGGGAGGCGCGTCGGACGCGATATTTCCGGCATTGGACGCCACCTTGCGGCAGATCTGCAGCGACCCAATTGCCAAAGTGATTGACAGTGGGACGGGCAGCAAGCTGGTGCTCGACCGTCTTCGGCTCGTCGCCAACTCGCACGTCGCGGATCCATACCCGGAGACGGTGTACGATGCGCTGAGCAAAGTCAAGTACGCCCTCGGCTCACACTAGGGCGTTTGCTGACCGCTGTGTGTACTCAGCCCATCGTACTTTTCTTGGACGGGCCCAGATCCGCGACACCACTTTTCTACTGCTGTGAGCCTACCAGCCTTGGTATCCTTGGGGTACACCGACTCATTTCCATCTACCAGATTGTAGCGACCGTAACGCCGCACCTCTTTTCTGCTTTGGCCGAATGGACCAACCTTCAGGACCTCGAGCTCGCCAACATGGCCTTCTACCCCTCCTCCGCGCCGCTCCCGTACATCCCTTCTTTGCGCTCCTTATATCTGGACCAGGTCGTATACCTGCACGCAACGGCGGTCGCCGCATTTCTCGTCGGCAGCGTCAATACATTGCAGACAATGACGTTGGTCGACGTCTACCACGAGAGCATCTGGGGGCCCAGGGTGAAGAAGGACCATGTACTTGCGGCCGTTCCGGACGAGCTGCGAGACGCTATCAGCCCGCTACTCTCTGTCAAATACCAGACTGAAAGGCTTATGGGAGGCGATCGCTTTCACCCCGAGTCGCGGTGGGGAGTGTGTTGCCCCGGTTCGAAATGTGAGATTTACCGTTGAGATGTTGGCAAGACGTTCCTGATGTGATGTTCTCGGTCTCAGCTTCTGGAACTTGATTATCTCGATCCTCACATGTCGATTTCGTTGACACGAGAAGACACCGGACAGCAGAGTACTCTGAAGAGCAGGGTTTGGCTCCATGCGCGATGTAGAGCGACGGCGATTTCAGTCTCGCTCAGTCATCTTCATATTCTTTCTATAGTTCGTTGCATATGTATATTCTTTCTATAGTTCGTTGCATATGTTTTGTTGTAAATGTACTGCATGTATTTGTATTGTTGTAACTGTACTACTTGTATTGATAAAATTGTATGATTTCGCGCCAACAATGCTAAATTGTCAATGCCTTTCGGCCGGCAAGGACGCCTCCTGTGTCTTTGCCTCCACCTCCACTCCCTCGAAGTCCACTCCCAAGCAGCATCCAGCTCCAATTGTTGCTGCATTACGAACCCATGGATCTCCTGCCTCCCATGCGCTGCAGTGCTCTGTGCTCTGTCAATCATCCTCCGTAAAATTTCTGCCTGGGCAACATCCTCATGAAACATATGAACAAGTAACACACTTGACATGCCCTTTTCACAAACCTGTTGGGATCTGAACCATTGCTGATATGTTGGGGGATGCCAATGGGGGGGCTTTGATGGCTTTGAGGAAGGCGGCGAGTTTTGGAACACCGGATATATAATCACGAAATGGACGCCAGCGAGGAGGAGGAGTGCCGATGGACTCGCGATTGCGGCCGGGAAGAAGCTGGAATGGACACAGACAGGTATTCTCCATCGCTAGCCAGGTAACCGACCTTCTGTAATGAACAAGCAGCTTGCTTCTAATACCGCATCGTGGCAGGGTTCCGATGATGACTTGCACTGCACTGCACGCGCGGCCTGTCTCCGAGCCTATCTCTTCTGCCTCGCACTTATCGCTCCCTCATTCCCGTCCAGCGTCCGTCCCTCCACATAACCGCAACCTATGGCTTTACGACGGGCATCAGCGTTCATATTGCACACCGCGTCCCTCGCGGCCATGTACTGGGCGTACATGGTACCCATACCCGCGCTCGACAAAATCATCGCGAACCAGTATGGCGGCACCTCTCAATTCCTGACGACCCACGGGTGAGCGCTGATTTTCGTTGAGAAAAATCTGGAAGTCTGATCCCAATCAATAATGGCAAGCGTCTTCGCGGCGATGGCCACTATGGCTTTTGCGGCGTTGGCAGACGCATTTCCTAGCGTCGCTGGTAATCAAAGCCACCAATTCAATCATGCCGAGAGATGCTAAACCGCGTTTGTATAGCGTTCCGCTCCGTCAAGCGAGGTCTCATGCTCTTGGCTATGCCTGTTCGTCTCTTTCTATCCTTACCACACCCCCATGACAAACCGTGACCGTCATTTAGCTGGCCGCGGTCATCGCCTCCATCTACTGGTCCCTCTTCCTGCTCTCCCCCGACCTCATAATGAAGGCATCCTCCTCCGACTCACTTGGAGAACCTTCTTCCTCCTCAGAAGCACCTGAACTCGTGCAAATCCCTCTAGCGGTCGACTTGGGTTTGCACGCTCTCCCAGGCACAGCCCTCGTCTTAGACTTCCTCCTTCTCGAGGTCAAGTATTCAAAGAAGGTGGCATCGTATTGGGGTCCTGGGGTGGCCGTGATGGCTTCCGTGTTGTATTCATCCTGGCAGGAGTACTGTTCGGGTATCAATGGCGTTTGTGAGTCTATGCATAGCAAACGTGTGCATGATGATGAATTGATTGAGTGACGATTGTACACTAGACCCGTACCCGTTTTTGGACACCACATTGGAGAAGCGTCTCGCAATTTACGCCGGCTCTGCTGTGGTTGCGTACGCGTCTTTCCGTGTATTGAATGCTTTGCATCGGTGAACGGTGCCGAATTCCGACTTTATAGACTATCTGTTTTCTCTCGTACCAAACAAGTTGGCTGGCAAAGCAAAAGAGAGTTGCTGGCATGCGGTGAGCACTCGCATGCCTTTCGAAGTACAATTGCTGTTTATGTTGTTTTTACAGACCTGTTCTCTTAATGCCACATCGCGGTCAGCGAGGACTTTTTGAAGAAAAGACCGACGTGAATTCACTTTGAACACTGATGATCATGCCAGTGAAGAAGCAGTCTCATTCTTTAGTAGCGGCCCTTCCGCGATCTCATCAATTTTGAATCCTTCACATTCTCTTCTTCCTAGCACTCATGTTCCTGCCTTACACACCCACACAGGACCCCTTTCGCCGCCCCAGAACCCTTGGAAGCAAATCTGATTGCAGTGTTGTGATTTGATGGACAGAGGGAACGTTCCTAGGCCTTGAAGGACAAGTAGTACGTGAGTCTCGAACTCTGGAGTGGACAGCCAAAGTCCCTAATGTGGGTCGACAGTCTCTGATGTGAGTCGCAAAGTCTCTATTCGGCGATGGCGCCGACCCAGCCCTACCTCGAATTACAATGATCAGACGCGTCGCAAGGTCCAGTACCACATCCCGACCCCATGCCGCTGATACTTATCACTGCCAGTGGCATATCACCATTCCATCCATCCACTGACATTGCATTGACGTTCGTTGTACCTCGCATTACAGAATGTGCCACTGGGCGTTTTATCAACCAAGGTCCAAGCCGCGGCGCGCTAGCGCTCATGCATGTCCCCACCGCAGCCACGTCTTCCTTTGTTCTCTTGCTCGTGGTTCTTCTCCTGCTGTACCACCCCTCCTCCACACCCTTTCCCTCCCCCGGTCATGGCGTATTACTGGTAACAGCCCACCCAGACGACGAATGCATGTTCTTCGCTCCTACCGTCCTCTCCCTTTCCGGGGGCCTGCACGTCCTATCGCTATCGAGCGGCAACGCGTTCGGGCTGGGAAGGACGCGATATGAGGAGTTTCATAGGAGTCTGGGGATATTGGGTGTGGGGGAGGGGAGGAGGGAGGTGTTGGATTTGCCGTGAGTTCATTGGGACGCGTGGATACGATACGAGTACGAATTGAACTTTCACTGCAGAGAGCTCCAAGACAACAAATCCCACACGTGGAGTCCCGAAGTCGTGTCCACCATTTTGGACGCGTACGTCTCGAGGTTTAATATCACCACCGTACGTCCTCAGTCCCTACCTTACCTCACATCATCCCCATCTCAATCTCGTCACGGTCCGGCAGCTCCTAACATTCGACGCCCAAGGCGTCTCGGGACACGCAAACCACAAGTCGGTCTTCCACGCCGTCTTGCACTACCAGTCCACAACCCACAACCCCATGATGCGGGTGTTTACCCTCGTCTCCGTGCCGGTCCTTTCGAAATACGCGAGCGTCCTCGCCCCGCTCAAGCTCAAGCTCAAACTTCTCCAATTACCCAAATCCAAACCCAGACCCGCAGAACCCAGACTCAGAGACAGACCCAGAGCCAGAGACGAAGGGACGTACGTGTACATCAGCGGCCTCAAACAGGTGTGGACGGCCCTCCGCGCGATGCGCGCGCACCGCACGCAGATCGCGTGGTTCCGGTGGCGGTATTTTGTCTTCTCGCGGTATTGGTGGGTTAATGAGTGGAGGGAGGTGGGGGGGGAATCGGTGAGGTTGACGTGATTGTAAGTATGATTTGGTCTCCGAGTCGTAAACGTTTAGTGATTACTTACTCGAATGATCTTAGAGTGCACTCTCCTCAGACTGTTGACGTGATTGTATGATTTAATCTGTAATGAAAATGATCCTAGAGTGCACTCTCTCAAAGTTACCATTCAATACGGTATAGTTGGGACACAGACTCGACAGGGTTGAGACCGGATTCTTGTCATCATCTCCAATTATTTGTGTCAGCCATGCCCGAGGGCCGAATGCGTGCTCACAAACCGAGCAGCAATAATTCGTTTACAAAAAGACTGAATTTGTCGAGGGATTCGAAAGTATCTCAACATATTGCTCATATCATGTCCTCACCAGCACAGCGCACTATCGCAGTCTTTGGCTATGGAGCCATCGGCAAGCCTATTGCTCAGGTTCGTGTGCAAGTTCAAACTTACTTACTATGTACCGACGCGCTGACGTGACATAGGCCCTCGCGCAACAAGGCGCCAACGTCCTCGTCTTCTCTCGCGACAGCACCAAGCTCCAAGACGTCCCCTCCACTGCGCAGGTCTTCAGCGTCGACTACACCGACGCGCCTGCCCTGCAAAAGATCCTCCAGGACCACGCGGTGGACGTGGTGATATCCACGCTCTCCGTCTCCGCCTTCCAAGGCGGCGCGAACGTGCAGCTGGACGTGGCGCGCGCGGCGAAGCACGCCGGGGCGCAGCTGTTCGTCCCGAGTGAGTTTGGGCTCTCGACGGTTGGGCACACCGGGGACGGGCTGTTCGCGGAGAAGGAGCGCAATGCGGGTATGTCTGTCTATACTTGACTGTACATGTGCTGACACTGTTCAGTGGAGATCCAAGCGCTGGGCTTACCCACCGCGCGTATCATGGTCGGGCTGTTCATGGAGTTCATCCCGTACTTCGTCGCCGACCCGTCCAATCCCGGGGAGTTCGTCATCCCCGGGACGGGCGAGGCCAAGTTCTCGACTACGGCGGTGGATGACATTGCTGGTATGTACTCTGCCTGTGCTCCTTCACGCCCCATTGACACCCTGACACATGTGTGCAGGATACGTCGCACACATCCTCACCACGCTCCCGTACGCGCAACTGCGCGACTCCGTGCACCTGCTGGAGGGGGAGGCCGTGAGCTTCCGGGACGTGGCGGCGCTCTATGGGAAGACCCCGGTGCACGTAAACGTGGAGGACGTGCAGAACCCGTTGTTGAAGGAGCTGCATGGGGCGTTTGACAAGGGGTGGGGGAGGACTGGGTTTGATATCAGGAACCCGGGGGCGGAGGCAGATGTCGTGGATGAGAGGTCGGGTAAGGCGGCTAGGGAGTTGTGGGAGGGACATGTGTGGAAGGGGTTGAAGGAGGCTGTGGCATCTATTTGAACGGACAAGTATTGGCCGCCCAAGTGCTGTAGTATAAGTCAGTTACAAACAAACCTACGAGCTTCTTGAAACGACGTAATGATGTGAAAATGTTAGTCAAACCCCAGAAAAATACATGTTTACAGCAAGCGCACAAAGTGTTAAACTTGAACTTACGGCTACCCACTACACCTCACCAACCTCTTCCAAGTTGAGTCTCGTTTCAAGGATGTAGACTTACACATAGAAGCATAGTGGCGCGTAAGACATTCAGGAGATCAGCAAAAGGTCCGATTACATGGCTCTTCGAACATTCGTCTCAACTTCCAAGCAAGTTACGGATGCATCGACTCGTCGGGAAGTATTGTGATTATCTACAGGTATGTAAGCGATGCCTTGATTCTGCAAATTCTCATCAGCTACATAGAATGGGTTTGAAGGAAGACTGACTACATATTGACAGATATATTCAGATTTGAACGCCGCCCATGGACGGGGAGTGGGTTCACGGGCCCGAGGAAGCGCCATGGTTCCGCATCGTTCTTGTCGGTGCCGTTGTGTTCACCCTCTCTTCACACCGGGGGGCATGAGCCGTGGAACAAAGTGCTCCTTCCCACCCATGTAACTAATTGACGTATGTGGCTGTGCGGAGTGCGCGGGCCGAGCTCCGGTAATGTAGAACGAATTGTGCAAACTTTCAAGTTTTGACATCAATTCTGGCTGGGAGTCATGTACTACTCTAATAGCACACTATAACGTCCTGTGATACACCTAATTTCATTATTTAGCACCCACTGCCATTTTGAAGCACTGTGATTCAGATACTGTTTAGATTGTGAATTGACCCACCAGCACTGGCAGTGAGTTCCCAGCGGAATACAGTATCTTCATCTGGGGCACCCATACCCCCTCCGCATTGTTGCTGTCAAACGAATCCTTTCCTTGTCTGGCAGGCATTGGGTGATCGAAGAACTTGAATACTTAGTCATTCATTATTCTCAGTGGCGAGCCTGGGCCCCGGGAGGTGTAAGCACCGAGTGATGTAGTAATCGAGAGCTGCAAAAATGTCATTTTGGCCTGGGGCGGAAATTGCGCCACATGCATCATGTGAAACAGTGATGTGACTATTGGACAGTGTTACAAATGGACTATCTTTTCATCTTATCCTTCACATCTTATCACCTATCATATCTCTTCATCATATCTTATCCCTTATCCGTGTCTCAGAAACGTCCCCTAGTGACATCATTCATACTCCTTGACACGCAACATGTTGACAGCATGGTCTGACATCATACCTCATGGCTAGCAGGCTATTGTCGTGCAGGGGACACATGGAGGGAATCTGGAGCGTCATAGAACCAAGGCAGTGCTTAATATCCCTGGAGGAAACAGGTTTGGACAAGGGGCTAGGGCAAAGGGTAGTCAGTAGTGGACACGTATATAAGCAAGTAGGTTACTGTGTAGTCTGTAGCTTCGATCTCGTCTATACACCTGGCCTAGCCAGATCTTGACTCGATACTCGCTCTTCTCTTTAGTTAGATTATCTGTGTGGTGCCTGGTTTAGCCCTGTGGTTAAGTCAGTGCTGACAGAAGATCGAAGCTACCCTCTTACCACCCACCACACACCCCTGTCGCTCGGCACGCTGCCGTTTGACATCCCCTTACACCTACCCTCACCCACACTCTCATCCATCACATCCCCATTCGCCTTTTCTTCACACAGGTCATTCCGGTCTCCCCGTGCTAACACCTAGAGCAAGGTGCCCACGGACATACCGAAGTAGCCACTTTCGTGCGAACGAACTCTTGGCAGTTTCACTTCACTGTGAGCTGTTTGCGGGCCAACCCCTGCTCCCAGATAGACTTCGGCTACTCTCAAACGAGAGGACGTCGGCTGGGCAACTGCGAACGTACGGCAAGTACTTGGGCTCCGTAGAACTACGTAACCGATACCTGTTGTGTAGACTAGCGTAGATACCTTATCTACTCTTACTTACCCTTACTTTACCTTTACCAATACCTTTACGATACTATTTCCCCACATCACCAGGTTCTGGATCTCTTCACCGATCTAGACCACCTCTTCACCGTCACCTCCATCCCATCACCTATCACACCAACCGCATCATCTACACCCATTACCCCATCTACTCCCACACCCCTACACCACCAATTCACTATGTCTCAACACGGCAACGAGCAGCCGCAGCAGCACATGCCGCAGCAGAACCCGCACGTTGACGTTGAACCCGAAACCCCTACTCCCCGCTCCACCGGCCGATCCTTGGTCAACAAGCCTGACGTCTTCAATGGCGACAAGACCAAGTTCAAGGCATGGTGGCGCACGGTGTTCACCTACATCAGGGACGCCAAGAACCAGATCGCCAATGATGGAGAACGGATTGACATCTGTCTTTCCTATATCCGAGGCAACGAGGTCGATACCTGGGTGCAGAACTACACGGAGGAGCACTTTGACGAAGACGAAGAGGAATGGGAGGTCTCTTGGACCACCTTCAAGAAGGACCTGTCGGCGCGCTTTGTTGATTCCAACACTGCCCGCAAGGCCCAGATTGCGATTGAGAAGTTGCGCCAAGGCACTGACACTGCCGAGGACTTCTTCCAGAAGTTTGAGACTCTGCTTACCCAAGCGGGGTACAAGAAGGAGGACGCCTATGTCATCAGGCTCCTCGAGATGAACATCAACGAGCGGATCATTGATCAGATCTACTCGTCCCAGTACGGCCTTCCAGACGACTACGCAGAATGGAAGGTGGCGATCACCAAGCTCGACCAACTGTGGAAACGCAGGGAAGAGAGCAAGAAGCTTGGCAGCCACGCCAAGCCGGCAACACCTCAGCCTGCTGCACAGGCCCAGCCCGCTAAACCAGCCCCCAAGCCCTGGGTTCCCAGGGACAAACAAGATGCAACCGGTGTCACCTATGGTGGAGCCGGCAAGCCCATGGACATTGACGAGGCCCGACGCAAGGGAGCGTGTTTCAGATGCGGAGGATTAGGACACATTGGACGGGACTGCCCCACGAGGCGTCCGCAGCAGGTCCGCGGCCTTTGGATGGCCATGACGGAGGATGAACGAAAGAAGTTGGCAGAGGAGTTGGGTTTTGCGAAGCCCCAGCAGTAGACGCAGCACTGCCGGGGCCCCCCAAGGATGAGTCGCCTGATGTTTCTACCAATAATTATTCAAGTACCGGTACTCCTGTAGCAGAGACATGTAATTTATCATCGACGACTTCACCACCAAAGACTGCGAAACCGAGAGACGAGCCGAGACATAAACCCTACACTCCCGAGTGGGTTGAAGAGAGGCTGAGGGAGGATGACTTGCCTAGAGCAGTCGGAATCCTGAGAGCCTGGATGCCAGAAAAAAGAGAACGGGAGGCTACGGAAGAGAAGGTGTTGGCAATCAGAAAGTTGACAGCGAAGGAAGCGGTGGAAGTAGTGTCAGAGATGAAACGTGGGAGGAAG
Organism: Strobilurus pachycystidiatus; assembly: GCA_019915135.1. Lineage (NCBI taxonomy): Eukaryota > Fungi > Basidiomycota > Agaricomycetes > Agaricales > Physalacriaceae > Strobilurus > Strobilurus pachycystidiatus. Next base: position 920,079 of record JAHLMK010000015.1, read on the forward strand.
TTTGTTCGAGGAACCAAGGGGCAGGACTTAAAACTCCGAGTCACCATTGAGAGCCTGGGCACCGGCTCTCAGTACGAAGCGGACGCATTAGTAGACAGTGGTGCAACAGGGTCCTGTGTCAACAAGGACTATGTTGAAACCCAAGGGTTGCAGATCAAGAAGCTTGCGCTTCCGTTACCCGTCTACAACGCTGATGGTACCTTGAACGAAGGGGGAGAGATTGAAGGGTTTGTGGAGGTACGGATGTTGGTTGGAGACCATGCGGAAAGGATTGAGCTAGCAGTTACCAATCTGGGAAAGACGGACATATTCCTAGGTCTAGACTGGCTGCGATATCACAACCCAAATGTTGACTGGAAGGAGTCTACGTTGACATTTGATCGCTGCCCAGAACGCTGCGGGTACATGCCTGAGTATGAGTCCCCAGAGGATGAAGATGAGGATGTAGAAGAGAAGTTGGAGGAGGGAGAGAGGCTTTTTTGGATGGACTGGGACGCATATCGCACAGCGGGGCAGAAGCTAAGGACACAGGCTTCATCGGCAGCGACACCTTATCTCAACGAGTTTGCCGACGTATTCAGCAAGGCGGACTTTGATCAATTACCGGAGCGGAGACCGTGGGATCATGCCATTGAACTTACCCCGGGCTCCAAACCGATTGATTGCAAGGTGTATCCCCTTAACCCAGCAGAGCAGAAGGCGTTAGATGAGTTCTTGGAGGAGAATATTCGCACGGGACGCATTCGGTCATCAACCTCACCAATGGCGTCTCCTTTTTTCTTTGTACGGAAAAAGGATGGCAGTTTGCGACCGGTTCAGGATTATCGCAAACTCAACGATATGACTATCAAGAACCGGTATCCACTGCCATTGATCCAGGAACTCATTGATAAGCTGAAGGGAGCGAAGTGGTTTACGAAGATGGACGTTCGATGGGGCTTCAACAATGTGCGGATCAAGGACGGAGATGAATGGAAGGCAGCTTTTAGAACTAACCGGGGTTTGTTCGAACCCTTGGTAATGTTCTTTGGACTTACAAACTCGCCGGCAACTTTCCAGTCCTTCATGAATCACATCTTGAAGGAGCTCATTGACGAAGGACATGTTATAGTATATTTAGACGATATTCTTATTTTTACCGATACTCTAGAAGAGCATAGGCAGATAGTACGACGAGTATTAGAGATACTACGTAAGAACAAACTGTATTTAAAACCGGAGAAGTGTGAGTTTGAAGTAAACGAGGTAGAATACTTAGGAGTTATTGTAGGAAGCGGGAAGATCAGGATGGATCCAAAGAAGGTATCAGCGGTCACGGGATGGAAGGAGCCAACCAAGAAGAAGGAAGTCCAGTCCTTCCTCGGCTTCTGCAATTTCTTCCGACGCTTCATCCGAGGATTCAGCGGGGTGGCTAGACCACTTACCCAACTCACTGGCAATGCCGAGTGGGTCTGGAAGCAAGAGCAGCAGGACGCTTTTGACGAGTTGAAGAGAAGGATTGCGGAGGACCCGGTCTTACTCATCCCACGTGAGGCTGGCAAGTTCCGAGTGGAGGCGGACTCCTCGGACTACGCAAATGGAGCAGTGCTATCCCAGTTTGTTGACGGGAAGTGGCGGCCGGTCGCCTTTAGGTCACGAGCGTTGAATGAGACAGAGAGGAATTATGAGATATACGACAAGGAGATGATGGCCATTATGGACTCAATGGAGGAGTGGAGACAGTATCTATTAGGAGCAAAGGAGACGATTGAAGTATTTACGGACCATCAAAACTTGCAGTACTTTAGAAAACCCCAGAAGTTGAACCGGAGGCAAGCACGATGGGTCACAGAGTTGGGGGAGTATGATATTCAGTTGACGCACAAGCCGGGGAAGACAATGGGGAAGGCAGATGCCTTGTCAAGGATGACAGGCCTTGACCGGGGGGAGAAAGACAACGAGAATGTCACGTTGTTGAAACCGGAGTATTTTATATCACGAATTCATTTCTCTTTAAATACACATAGCGTAGACGCACCAGAAGACATATTACTTACAAAAATCAAACAAAGAAAAGCCAATAGAGACAAGTACGTACAAGTAGCATTAGAAAACAAAGAAAAAGACTGGGTAGAGACAGATGACGGAGTAGTTACATGGCAGGGACGTATTTATGTACCAAAGGACAAGGACTTGAGAGGACGGATCATTCAGGCGCATCACGACACCCAGTTGGCAGGACATCCGGGCCGGTACAAAACCCAGGAGCTCATCACGCGGAACTACTGGTGGCCAGGGATCAGCCGAGACGTGCGCACTTACGTCACGGGCTGCGAGAAGTGCCAAGCCACTAAAGCACACCGCTCAAAGCCCACTGGCCCGCTACACCCGCACGATACACCCACTGAGCCTTGGCAGACGATTGGGACAGACTTGATAGGAGAGTTGCCGGAGTCAGGAGGATACAATGCCATCAGCGTCACGGTGGACCACTTCACCAAACGAGCGACTCGTGCCTACACATATGTCTCTGACGTCAGCCGGCATGGCACGGATCTATCGGGATAGAATCTTCCCAATTCATGGGCTACCACGCAAGATAGTTCATGATCGAGGACCCCAGTATCACTCCCAGTTCATGAAGGAATTGTACCGGTTACTTGGCATTGAAGGGAACTTCACAACGGCGTATCATCCCCAGACCAATGGGCAGACAGAACGGATGAACCAAGAGATAGAACATTATCTACGTCTGTTTGTCAACTATCATCAAAGCGACTGGGACCAGTGGCTGCCGACGGCAGAGTTTGCCTTGAATGACCGAGAACACTCGGCGACCAAGGTTACTCCATTCTATGCCGACAATGGCCGTCACCCGTACAAAGGGACCGCGCCAAAGATGACGTCAAAGAACCAGACTGCTCAGGAGTTTGCGGATGGAATGCGGAAGGTCAGGGAGGAAGTAGAGGCTGCATTGAAGAAGGCGGCGGAGGACATGAAGAGGCACTATGACAAGAAGAGGTCAGAGGCGATCGAGTACAAACCTGGGGACGAGGTGTGGTTGGAAGGGACCAATCTTAGTACGGACAGACCAGCAAAGAAGATGGGGGACTTACGTTTTGGACCATTCAAAGTGGTTGAGAAAGTTGGGAAGAGTTCATACAAACTCGCGCTACCACGCACGTGGAAGAACATTCACCCGGTCTTCAATGAAGCCCTCCTATCCCCCTATCATCCACCCGACTTTCCATCACAGCCTCGTAACACACAGCCACCACCGGTAGTAGAAGGACAGGAACCCGAATGGGAAGTAGAGGAAATAGTCAATTCGGGAAAGTACCGAGGCACATTCCGGTACAAAGTGCAGTGGAAGGGTTACGGTGCACACGAGCAAACATGGGAGCCAATGCGCAATTTGGAACATGCTGCTGAAGCCATTGCAGAGTTCCACAAGCGCTTCCCAAACAAGCCAAAACCACCCAAGCTAGCACGCATCGAGATCCCCATTTCCCAATTTCCCACGCATCTTTTCCGACCTATGCCACAACCGGATACAGAGCCCACTCCTAGTTCCATGCCAAGTGAAGCGTTAGCAAACAGGCTAGCGCAGAATGGAACCTGCGCCTTAAGGAGGGGGTAATGTTACGAATGGACTATCTTTTCATCTTATCCTTCACATCTTATCACCTATCATATCTCTTCATCATATCTTATCCCTTATCCGTGTCTCAGAAACGTCCCCTAGTGACATCATTCATACTCCTTGACACGCAACATGTTGACAGCATGGTCTGACATCATACCTCATGGCTAGCAGGCTATTGTCGTGCAGGGGACACATGGAGGGAATCTGGAGCGTCATAGAACCAAGGCAGTGCTTAATATCCCTGGAGGAAACAGGTTTGGACAAGGGGCTAGGGCAAAGGGTAGTCAGTAGTGGACACGTATATAAGCAAGTAGGTTACTGTGTAGTCTGTAGCTTCGATCTCGTCTATACACCTGGCCTAGCCAGATCTTGACTCGATACTCGCTCTTCTCTTTAGTTAGATTATCTGTGTGGTGCCTGGTTTAGCCCTGTGGTTAAGTCAGTGCTGACAGAAGATCGAAGCTACCCTCTTACCACCCACCACACACCCCTGTCGCTCGGCACGCTGCCGTTTGACATCCCCTTACACCTACCCTCACCCACACTCTCATCCATCACATCCCCATTCGCCTTTTCTTCACACAGGTCATTCCGGTCTCCCCGTGCTAACACCTAGAGCAAGGTGCCCACGGACATACCGAAGTAGCCACTTTCGTGCGAACGAACTCTTGGCAGTTTCACTTCACTGTGAGCTGTTTGCGGGCCAACCCCTGCTCCCAGATAGACTTCGGCTACTCTCAAACGAGAGGACGTCGGCTGGGCAACTGCGAACGTACGGCAAGTACTTGGGCTCCGTAGAACTACGTAACCGATACCTGTTGTGTAGACTAGCGTAGATACCTTATCTACTCTTACTTACCCTTACTTTACCTTTACCAATACCTTTACGATACTATTTCCCCACATCACCAGGTTCTGGATCTCTTCACCGATCTAGACCACCTCTTCACCGTCACCTCCATCCCATCACCTATCACACCAACCGCATCATCTACACCCATTACCCCATCTACTCCCACACCCCTACACCACCAATTCACTATGTCTCAACACGGCAACGAGCAGCCGCAGCAGCACATGCCGCAGCAGAACCCGCACGTTGACGTTGAACCCGAAACCCCTACTCCCCGCTCCACCGGCCGATCCTTGGTCAACAAGCCTGACGTCTTCAATGGCGACAAGACCAAGTTCAAGGCATGGTGGCGCACGGTGTTCACCTACATCAGGGACGCCAAGAACCAGATCGCCAATGATGGAGAACGGATTGACATCTGTCTTTCCTATATCCGAGGCAACGAGGTCGATACCTGGGTGCAGAACTACACGGAGGAGCACTTTGACGAAGACGAAGAGGAATGGGAGGTCTCTTGGACCACCTTCAAGAAGGACCTGTCGGCGCGCTTTGTTGATTCCAACACTGCCCGCAAGGCCCAGATTGCGATTGAGAAGTTGCGCCAAGGCACTGACACTGCCGAGGACTTCTTCCAGAAGTTTGAGACTCTGCTTACCCAAGCGGGGTACAAGAAGGAGGACGCCTATGTCATCAGGCTCCTCGAGATGAACATCAACGAGCGGATCATTGATCAGATCTACTCGTCCCAGTACGGCCTTCCAGACGACTACGCAGAATGGAAGGTGGCGATCACCAAGCTCGACCAACTGTGGAAACGCAGGGAAGAGAGCAAGAAGCTTGGCAGCCACGCCAAGCCGGCAACACCTCAGCCTGCTGCACAGGCCCAGCCCGCTAAACCAGCCCCCAAGCCCTGGGTTCCCAGGGACAAACAAGATGCAACCGGTGTCACCTATGGTGGAGCCGGCAAGCCCATGGACATTGACGAGGCCCGACGCAAGGGAGCGTGTTTCAGATGCGGAGGATTAGGACACATTGGACGGGACTGCCCCACGAGGCGTCCGCAGCAGGTCCGCGGCCTTTGGATGGCCATGACGGAGGATGAACGAAAGAAGTTGGCAGAGGAGTTGGGTTTTGCGAAGCCCCAGCAGTAGACGCAGCACTGCCTACTTGGTGTCATCTTTGCCTCTGTTATAGCTAGACAACAAAGCCGACTTGAATTCTTTCCACTCTCCTTTAATGAAAGTAGGCATATCTAACCATTGGTCTCAAATGGTTTCTGGCACAAAGTTACACGCGATTTCAATCATTGTGCCTTCATCCGTAATACCAGACTCGCCAATGATTTGTTCAATCACCCTTAGAAAATCGGCTATGTTTTCCGATTTTCCATTAAAGTTTGGCGCATTGCTGGTGCCATACTTGGGTATCTTTTTGTCTTTTATGTCTTCTCTCCACTTCAGAGAAGGAAATTCATCGATGACTAGCGCTCGAACAGTAGTCATTCTTGGAGGTATAAACGTAGGAATGTTTAAAAGATCTTGGTAATTTTCTAAGGCTCGGCTTAAAAGTAGAAATTCGAGTTCGGATTGTTCAAGATCAGAATAACTCTTTCTAGGAGCTAATCTTCTTCGAATTGGCGGGGGATGTTCAGCTAATCTGCGAACTTTTTCCCGTACTTTTTCTGGTTGATCGTTGAATAGGGCTCCTACTCGTGGTCTGTTCTTTCTTAAACTTCTAGTTCCTACTTGGACACTTTGTAGTTCAGATTCTTCAGGAGCAATTCGAGATCCACTAGCAACCGGTGATGTTTCCGGGTTTGCGTCTAGTTGACTTCGGGTGTATTTAGCAGACTGTCTGCCTTTCTTAGACGTTTTTGGATATAAAGACCACCGATTTGGTTGATCAAAATATAGGACCCCCTCGCGGTGGGCTCCAAAAAGTTGATGTGCACGTTATTTTAGAGGCGTAGAATCACACCTAACAAACAACACAACTCTTAATACTCTGAATGAGAGTAAGGTTTCTGCGGTTTTGGAATATTGGGTTTTTGCAATAGAAAATCGAGCTTGATTTACTACAACACTACACTTGAAAAACAAGGTTCTTGCGTAACAGAAACGTAGGTGTGCACAAAGTGCGAGTTTGAAGGGGGTGGTAGGGATTTTGACCGATTGACAAATCGTCTGGTTTTCAGGGAACAATACACAAGCCTCTGACTGAACTTAGACTATGCGGCTTTCACAATCCTCGCGCTGGAGGGGTTGTATCAAGAACACGATAGTCTACTGCCACACTTGGTATGTTTCTTATAACCTCGGTAGGAGCTTATTCTTTGAGTTTTAGTGTTTGCGTGGGTTTCAGACCAAATCGTGCTCGAATTGCACTTGAACTCGCAAGAGGTTATGCTGGTTAACGCTTTTTGCGACTGAACGGTCCTCTCTAGGGAAAGGCTGGCTCAGACTGCAAAGTCTCTGTAGTGTCTTTAGGGAGATACTATGCTCAGAAACACCGCCTCTAGTACGTTGAATTCAAGGAACTTTGCTCTTCGATTAAGTTCACTTTTGTTCTAAACCCTTGCTCTTAGTGCGTTAGGTTTGTTCTTTGGTTCTTAGGTTTGGCTCGAATTCGAGTTTCTTTGGGTGCGTGCAAATCGAATTTGATTTTGTACAGAGTTAGATTACTACAGTAGAGCTTTGTGGGCTCGTGGCTGCGGGTCACTAAACTAAACTACTATACTGTATCGACGCTTCTTTTATACAAACTGGTCCCGACTGTACACTAATCTTAACTTACTAACTAATAGCCACTTGGAGTAAATTTCCGCGCTGTAGACACCAGTCTAGGCGCTTCCATTTCCTTATTATGCCAGTTTATTCATGACGAACCCTCTAGAGTTGATCCACGTTGACTAATTTCAAGCTCGGATTGCAACATCCTTGCGTGCTATCGGTCGAATCTATCACATGGGGTTCATCTTCTCTTGGCTCTTAATTGTTCTGAATGCTTCTTTGCGACTCGGATTCTTCAGATTGCGTCACCAATTCAGTCTCGATTATCTGATTGAGTCTAGAGCTTCATTTCGCTTAAGAATCCACTCTAAGATCCATGATAGATCGTTGACTTGTTGTTCGCAATCTGTCTGCTTGTTCCAATCTCTACTGATTTCAGGTCAGATTTAATCACCTGAGATCTGAAGAAGCTTGGCTTCTTGATTCTTAACGCTCTTGGCATACTGCGGATTATTCATGAAGAACACTTGATCATCTTTATCTTTATTGGCTTCTTCGAATAGCTCGGCTGTTACTCGATTTTGTGCTATCGTGGGTTCTAGACTTAGAATTCCAAGGGGATAGTTGTATCTTGTGATAACATTACTGGGCTTTCATCCCCATTTATGCTGACCTAGACCATTCTGTAGCTTAACCCCATTCTACTTATCATCAGGAAGTGAGCTAATCAAACTCTAATCGTCTATGAACAACACTGACAAAGTCGAGTCCGAATTACTTGGAACTCGAGTTCGTTTCTTAGACGAGTCCTCTTTAAGAATGCGTTGATGTGCAAGTTCGGAATAGACCTCTGAAAAGAAGCTATCGTCTAACCACACTATCAATCCTTATCACAACTAGTACTCCTTGTAAGGGAGCTGGGGTGCACAAAGGTTCGAGAGAACAAGGTGCTTTTGGGTAATGGAGAAATAGAGATGTATTCCGAATCGCTGTAGTTAAACTACGAGTTGTTTTTGGGGGTGTAGGGATTCTGATCGAAATGACACAAGAAAACCTTGAAGTCGTAGGCCGAACCTCTTGACGTATGAAGACCTTAAACAGCGCGAGGCAATGTAGCTTCTACCTATCAAGTGCTCTGGTGTACAAGGATTTTGTCTTGGAATCGTCAGGCCGCTACCGCAGGTTTTACGCCACTGGACTGCTAACGATAAGGACTCCTTCTTGCACTTAAACCAAACTTCTAGTGTCTTGCACCGGGACCAAAGGTTCCGAAAGGTGTCTCAGACGTTGACAACACTCGTTCAAACTCAACTTATTCCTCAAAGGAAAGTACTTCACGAAATAGCGTGAATGCAGGGCAGAACCACTTGCAAACCGGCCTTCTTGCGAATACAAGGTTCTAACACCAAGTAGATTCGTTGGTACTTGACTTGGTACGTCGGAATAAGGTTCTTTTGAGTCTTTCAAGGAGCTTGGCAACACCTGATGTCTTTAAATCTTGGAAAGGTCTTTGGGGTCTTTGGGGTCTTTGGGTTCTTTTGCAGAAATGAGTCGAAACTCGAGATAGATTCACTACAATGGCTGCGTCTGACTAGCGGCTACTGGAGGGGGCTCTAAACTTCCGAAATATGGGTCCTTTGGGCCCTTTTATACTACTGGTGGGTTCCTACTGAGTAAGCATCTATTCTAGGATCGGATACATCGGACTTTCGAGTCATACAAGTGCTGGATTCTTATTGGCTATCCCTGGTCGAAACAACTGCGGACAGGCCGCTTGGTCCTTTAGCCATATACGCCACCTTGGCGGTATGGTATAATCCTTGGGCCCAGGAGATCGAGGTCTGATAAGGACTTCGATCCTTAGGTATCTTTACGATGCAAGGTCCTACGGATACCTGCTTTCTTGTGGATAGGTTGGATGGAGATCGTTAAGAACGTCCTTTCGAGCGCAGACACTACAGGGGAGTGCTTTCTTAAAGTGGTAATACACCCTGCTTTTGGGGTGGTCCTTGATCGTGGATCATGATCGATCGGCATAGCGGAAGGCGTTGGTTCGGAGTCCTTGACAGCTCCGAAGATTGTTTCCCCAAAAGGGTTGTGACGTCCTTGAACTATTTCGGGACCTTCCAGGTCTTTGGGTTGAGGTGCGCAGGTCTTGGGTCGCTCGAACTGAACCGCCTGGAGACCTTGGACCCTCCTTGGGTGCGAATGGTTATAGCACATCGTCTGTAGTACAAGGTACACGCAAAGGTACGGGATCTTGAAAGGGATCCAACGCGCGGATAAGGATATTCGGATGAAGGTGATCGAAGGTTTCGATCGCGCCTGTCCTAAAGGACTTGTTAAGGCGCCTGGACCTTGTCCTGGAGGCTTGCCCGCGTCAAGGCAGTAACTCCTGCGTGCTCTATCCTAAGTACTTGACTGGAGGTTCCTAAGGTCTTTGGGCTATTCAGGAATCGCAAAATTCCCCGTTTCTAGTACTGGAATAGTACCCTGCGTATCATCTCCCCTTGACTTATGAAATGTCGTCCGCGACATAGTCCTTGGTGGTTCAGAACCTTTATCCTGGGTACCAGGCCGTCGTGACGAAGTCCCCTTTTGGTTTCTGTCGCCCGATGGACCCTCTTTTGCCTAACTTCGTTCCATTATAAAAGGTCCTGGGACTTGTCCCCAGACCTTTCATTTCTGCCTTTCTTCTATCATGGCTCCCAAAACTTGGACTCCCATCGCAAAACTGCTTCCCACAACGCCGCATGTTCCGTCCGCGAAGGACCTGATCACTACGCGCGACCTTGGCGCCGGTCTTGTCGCTTATGCGCTCGACTACGACCCTCCTGCCAACACACCCGACTTCCTTATGTACCTCGGCATGCATCTTACGCTCATCATTCCCAAGGTTCATCGTCTGGACCTTAAGAAGGCGTGCTGGAATCCCGACGTGGCACTGGAGATCACCGGCTATGTTGACAAGATCATGGAGAGAGTCCTTGTGCGTACTCCTTCGCTTTGTTCTTTTCCTGATCCTGACTTCATCCTGTCCTTGTTTTCTTTAGGCCGTCGCTCATGACCTTCGCACCTTTTCCGAATGGTTCCAAGGTGTCGACGGACATGGCGGTGTTCTTTTTCAATCTTCGCCTCTATGTAGGGATGCTGGTACACCTTCTTGGGATTCACCCTCAGACGCCAACGCACCACATCGCCCATATTCTTCAACCTTTGGTGAGCAGCTGCAAGAAGGCGTCTAACGCCCCCTTCCCTGATGCTTCGTGCCTTGTCTTGCTTCCTTATTCTATCCTTAGTTCACAGCTACCTTAGCTACTATTGTAGCCAGCTGGGCACAGAATAAGTCTTAAAATAAAAAAATTTATAGTCTTTGAATAAATGGACCGATGTCCCTCTATTCCCTCTTTACTTTTCTGATGACGTCCCCGTCATCTGGTATGGTACCTTAGCTTCCTTTGAAGCTATAGGTCATTCCTGGGTGTCCAAGGTCACGTAGTTCTTGCAAGGACATCTAAGGTCTTCGTGATCGGTTTACTTATGAAGTGTAGTCGATCAAAGAACTGTTTTCCAAGGTCTATAGGATCTCGTCGCGATACAAAAGGTATTACACGGAACTGAGCTATCTTGTCTTTGTAGATTGTTCCGTCCAACTCGCAGACCACATAGTTTCCTGCCGAGGTCCTTGTTACTACCGCGTAAGGTCCCATGAACCTTTCCTTGAACTTCGCATTCATTTCTGATTCGATCCTAGTGTTCCTTACTAGTACTAGTTCACCAGTTTTGAATTTGTAGCGAGGGATACTGTTCTGGAAGTCCTCTAGGAACTTCGCAGCGGCCTTCTGTTTATTCAGAAGGACCTTTGACCTTAGTCTAACAGTATCTTCTTTGTGCTTGATGAGCTGCCTAGCTCGGAAGGCCACAAGGTCCGAATGGGAGACCAGTCGGTCTGGTGCTTCAACCAGCCAAGTCAATTCCTCCAGGTCCATTGGCATTATTGGTTCGCAACCGGTTACTGCCTGGAACGCTGAAGTACCTAGACTCCTCTTTATGGTAATGCGCTCAGCCCAAAGGACCTCATGTAGGAACTCTGGCCATTGCTCGGGTTTACCCCTGCATACCTTGAAGAGAGATTGACGGATATCCCAGTGTCCTCGTTCAACCTTTCCGTTGGCTTGCTTATTGTACGCCGTGATCAAGATACCTGTAATACCATATTTCTGTTCAATATGTACTAAAGCCTTCTTGATTGCTGGCCCATTGTCGGTTACAATTTCCTTGATACAACCCCACCTGCATAGAATGTCCTCGAAGATCCATTCTCCCAGCGACTCGGCGGTCTCTTCCTTGAGAGCCCTTGCCTCTGGCCAACTTGTTAATCCACACCTTGCGACGGTCACAGCATTGAAGCCGGCCCATTTTGAAGGTCGTTTCTTTCGAATGGATTCCTCTCCTGCCTTAGGCATCCGGAAGGTGTCTATATAAGCCCTTTCGTAGATACCTGGAGTCGAAGTAATTGTTGGTGCAACTTTTATGTTACGTTTCTGGCGTTTCTGGCATAGTACACAGGTCCTTACATACCATCGTATGTCGACCTCCATACCTGGCCACCAGAATCGCTTCATGATGAGTTGTAATACGGAATATTGTCCTTTATGTCCTGCCCGGTCGTGTAGAGCTTTACAAACCGGGATTCGTTCATTTGGAAGTAGCACTCGACGGGGGTGGGAGTCTGAATGTGTTCGGTATAACCTTTCATGCTGGACAAAGAAGTCTTTGCTCCATTTCTCCAAGTCTTCGTCCTCAAGTACATCTTCCGATTGTAAGTAAGGTTGAAGTTTGGGCAAATAGGTCTCCCACAACCGTTCCCGTTTGCTCTTATTGAGCTCTGGGAACTCTGTGATATGCATCCAACCTTCGATATCCTTAACGTTGACTAGTCCCGAAGTCCTTACTGCTTTAGAAACCTTTATATGGTCGGGTAAAGGACTCCGTACTATTTCTTGGAAGAAGCCTCCCCTGCTGTCGATGTCATTCCTGAAAGTGTCAAAGTCTAAAGGTTGCTTTTCTATAGGCAGACCTTTGGGCTCCTGGTACTCAAAGGTATTGACTTCGTCATCCTCTATGTTTACGTGAGGTCTGGGTACTACTACATCATGCTCTGAGGCTGGACGGCGACTTAAACCATCCGGGCCATGAACCTTTCCTGGTACGTAGACATAACCACGAATAAGGAGTAAAGGAGAATATTCATGAATATATTCCTAATCTTATTCATGAATATGAATATGATGAATATATTATATTCGTGAATAAGAATAAGTTGACGAATATAGAATATGAACCTTCAAGTTCACATAATCCTCAACTCATTCATGAGTGTCTGACAATACTGAATTCTCAGTACTGAAGACAAGTTTATGATAAATTTAGATGCTGTTTGAATGATTTATAGTTCATTCAATAACTTTAACTGTGATTTTGAGTGACATTGAGATGATTATACTTGTATATTCGTGAATATTCATGAATAAAAGCGAAATATTCCCAGTGAAGATTAAGTTGACGAATAAGATTAAGAGTATATTCATGAATAACAATTATGACCCTTGGAGGGGGGATTATTCGTGTGCATGAATAAGAATATACTCGAATATATATTCGTGGACATCTCTACTGGTACGTGTACAAGCGTGAAGTGGTACATCAAGATCTCCTCCGCCCACCTTTGCAGGTTTGCGTTCGCTAAGGAGTCCACGTTTGATAACATGCCCTTGATGTATTTTGCATCTACTTCAATTTCTAGTTTTCTACACCCTAGAAGGTAGTACTTGCACGCGGACAGAGCTCTGAAGAGCCCAAATAGTTCTCGCTTGGCTTGCGAGTACCTTGCCTCTCTTTCGTTCAATGTCAGAGACATAAACTTTGCAAAGTATCGTTTCTTGGGGTCCTTGGGATCTACCTGAGACAGATAGAAACCTACTGCCTGGTAAGAGGTGTCTACCGACAGCGTGATTGGCGTGGACCATTCATAATTCAGTGGTTTCAGCATCGGACAAGTTCGTATGGCTTCCTTTAAGGTATCCATACTTTCCTGCTCCTCGTCTGTCCATCTGAACTTGGTAATGTCTTTGGTTAACCTGGTCAAAGGTAACGCCTTCTTAGAGTAGTCCTTTACAAATGCTCTGAAGATTCCAGCTGTTCCTAAGAACGAACGGACTTCCGTGAGCGCTTTACAAGGGGGCCAATCCGAGATCACCTTAACGCGATCTTCAGCTGGCTTTCTACCTTCGTAGGTACAGACATGTCCCACTACCACAATTTCTTCTGCACAAATGATAGCCTTGTGACCAGAAAAGGTCCCTCCGGCATGTTTCATTCGTTGTATGATTCTGTTCATGTTCACAAGGTGTTCCCAAACGAAACGCCTTACTTCAGGATGACCTGGAAGCGTTTCGTAGGTACCATCAGCTTGTTCATATCGCGTGGCGGGCCCGCGGACGGGCACATCGTCGATATAAGGTCTGGTGAAGGCTGGTATTTCATCCTTGAGAATCGTTGTAACATCGTCATGAAAGATAGGTACTGAATTAGTCCAGCCCATTGGTAAGGTCTTTAACCTTAACGCTCCGTAAGGTGTCGAGAAGGTGGTCATATCGCGAGACGCGGTGGCAAGGAGCCGTTCGTCGTATCCAACGAACAGGTCCAAGGTCCCTCCACAACTTCGTCCTGCAAAGGACTCCGCTAGTTCCTCCGTGGCTGGAGGTAACCCTGAGTGCGCAATGGTCACCGCATTGAGTGGTTCCAGACTGTGCACTAGGCGAAGTTTCTTTCCATCCTTCTTCACAACACAGAACCACCTGGAGCGGTATGAGGAGTTCGAAGGCTCATACACGCCCGAGTCTAGTTTGTGTTTGATAATCTTACAGACTTCGTCATAGATTCCTGGTGGAATTGGTATATTCCTTAACACCCAAGGTGTGTGCGGTATTACCGGGATATCCACTGGTGGAAAGAACTCTGGTTTGAAGTGTCCTTTCTCAGATTCTTCCCAGGCAAAGCCTTCGTTCTGGTTACAGAAGATGGAGTCTATAATCCGTCTTTCTGCATCCGTCAGGAAGTCCCCGACGTGGTCGGCTTGTATCTGTTCCCTCCTTTCGGCAGTATACCTACCTGTGGGTACGAAGGGTGGTGGATCAGGTACTAATTCCGGCATCCCAGCTAGTGGGTCTCCATGAATGTGGCGCTTGATCCTGAATTCTTCAGGTAAGGTTCCAAGGTGAGCTTTGGTTTTCAAGGCTACTGGTTTGTACTTCTTTCCTACGAATACACCCCTCTTAGGGATCTGACTTTCCAACCTTAGGAACTCCTGTTGTGCCTCCGCCATGTAATCCTTTGGTAAGGTTACCGACAAGCCCGTAAAGACTTGTTCTAACTCCTTTGGTACCCCGTAAAAGAGATTCAAAGTCGCCGTGGCGTAGGACTTAAATTCTTCTTGGTCTTCCGCAATCTGATTGATATTGAATACCTTGCGAAAGCCTTGAATCTTGGTTGGGACCTTTAATAGTCCCGAAGGTGTCACCATATGTTCTGGGACAGTCATATGTGTCAATGCTTGATGCATCGATGCATGCATAAAGGCGTGTTGTTTCCTTAGCCGTTTGGCTGCCTGATGAACCCTATTGGGTGACTTCTTCATGTATAAGGACGTTAAGTCCCCTTCCCCGAAGGTCTCCCTGTTATCACCAGGTATCCAACTTTGCTTTACTTCGATGTTTCCTTCTGGTGACCTTTCAAGGATCAACACAGCTTCTTCATAGGAGTTTCCTACGTCCTTAGGTTCCCGTGAAAACCCGTTTGTCCCCCTGGAATCATATGTCTTGGGATCTGTCCTCGACGGTAAGAAGGTAGCGATAACTTCTTCCCATTGGTGTTATCCGTAAGGGTTCCGATTGCGTTCCCGTTGGGAAGGTTGGTGATGACCAGGTTTGAAACGATCTCGAAAGGTCGTCCCAGTAGGACCTCATAGGCGGGATCCTGCAACACATGCAACTGAAGGTAATAGACAATTCCTTCAAAGTCAAAAGGTATGTTACGAGCCAATCCCAAGGTACTGGTTCGTCCCTTGTCCGCACTTTCCATAGTAATGGTGAAAGTGGGATCATAGGCTATTCCTAGTTCCAATGCCGCCTTGAGCGAAATGGAGGCGATCTGCGACCCACCATCCACTAAACTCTCCTTTTTACCATTCTTGTTGATCAAGGGCCAAAAGGTTCGTAGATCGGCATTTTCCGGCGCCATATTGCCACTTATCATTTGAAAGGGACCAGTATAGTGACCTCCGGAAAGGTTTACAAACTGTTCTACCGCATCGTGGACTATAATTCCACCAATAGGTAAATCACCTTGCTCATGAAAGTTGACTGAATATAGCTCGGGTTGGAAGTGATCTTGGACCGTATCGGCCACTACTTCCGTCTTGAATACAGCCACAGGCGTGTTGCGTTTCCTGATGAAGTCCGAAATGCTCTGCTGCCAAGGGGGGTTGGTAGCTAGTAGGGCTTCGGGTAACAAGAACTTCCAGGCTTCACGCCAACTGGGATTCTTGTGCAAGAGTTCTTCTGCCAGGCTACGACGTTGGAAACTCTTGACCTTAGGTTCCTTAGGTTGAACCTTTGGTTGGTTCTTTTCTGGCAGAGTTGAATCTGCTTTTGGTTGCGGCACCGGGTCGGGTTCTTCCATCGCCAGGACTTTGTCAAGAAGGTCCTGGTCAACAGGTTCTACTTCTTGAGTGACTTCCGGCTTGGAGAATGATACCTTAGGCGGCGCTGCTTTTGGAATGACCACGGACACCCGGTCCTTAGGCCATGAGGTTACCTTGTTTTGTGGAGTGGAATCCACAGGTGCACTAGGTGCTTTTGCGCTCTGACGAGTCTGACGAGTTTCTACAGTGAACTGGCTCTCCGGAGGAGTATGTGCTAACTGCACTCCTTCCTTCATCGAGCCCTGCCGAAACCCTGATAGGCGTCGGGGGCAAACTCTTCTTCTTGGGTTGGGGTTTGAACATACATCGCGACCTCAGGTGCGAACTCATCTTCTTGAGATTGGAACGCCGATACCTTAGGTGCATTTTCTTGTTGAAACTTCTGAACTTGTTCCCAAGGGCTGAGAGGCTGCTTGGGACTAACCCTTTGAATAGGTTGACTAGTAGTTCCGTTCGTTACATGATATATGTTGGTACCGCCAGGCTTGTAGATATGACCATTGCTTTCGCACATTTCCTTTGTAGGACAATTTGCTACAATGTGTCCTAGCTCACGACAGAAGTAGCACCTTCCATCGTTAACTACGAACTTGTTTCCTGGGAACGCGCCCGGAGGAGCTTTGTAGAGTCCATTCGGTAAGTTGGTCGGGACTGAGACACCTTGAGCAGGTGTTTGTAGATAAATCGGCGAGGCTTCTTGTACAAAACCTTGGGTGCGGAGTCCTTGCGGACCTCCACGCTGTAAGGTATGGAGAAGTTCTGCCATCATCTTCTGATCAGCCTTGCGAGCCTCTTCGCGTTCCTTTTCTCCTTTCTGGATAATGTCCTGAAGGCTAGCTACCCTATTCAGGTATTCATCCAACTCCTCTGTCTTGATTCGGGTGGTCGAGGCGGGAATAAGTTCTCTGTTATAAGGACTATCCTTCGCACTCTTGCTCATCCATTTATCGGTCAAGAAGTAGTTGGAGATCGCTGCCTCGACCTCTGACAACGTGAAGTCATAGGTGGGGGTTGTCCCGGCTGTTGCATTAGCTTTCGCATCGCGCCTGAGGTCCCCAAGTACATTATGCCAAACTCCCTCTGTGATAGAGGACTTGATATCTTCTATAGCACCCTTATTGGTAAGTTCTCCCGACGTGATAAGATGTCCCATGATATGGAGCACTTCGCGCTGAAAGCTTTCCCATTTCTGCTTGTTGGCTACGGGCCTAGCCAGGTACGGGTCCAAGGCATCCTTTAGGTCGGCCGGGACGTACGTAGGATCGTTCTTCCCCTTTGAGTATGAGGAAAGAACTGATTCTTGGAAGTCCGCCCAGACACCTTTCAGGTAGTCTGGGTTTTTGTGCCACCTTAGGCGTTGTTCGTGGCCGGCGTATAGCGCCGCTACTTCCAACTTAGTACCTTGTTCGGTGATTCCTGTCTGGTCAAAGATCCAGTTGCACATCGTGAAGAATTCCCTCACATCGTCTCCAGAGTGTCCCTTGAACTTTGGGGCATCCCTTGAGAATGGTATCGGGATCTTCTTGCCTTGGATCTCGCCTCTAGCTTCAGCGCTAAGTTCCTCGGAAGGTACAATTGCTCGTACTGCCATTACTGGAACTGGTATCGTGTTTTGGGTAGACGGGTTAAAGTCAATGAAGGGGGTAATAGGTTCTGGACTTTCGGGGTCTTCAAGGTCAGTCAAAGGACTTCCGAAAGGTGTCACAAATGCGGGACTAGGCGAAGTTCTAGAGTCCGAATGTCTTCGGATACTGGTTGGAGTTCTCGAAGGTGATTCAGGATCTGAAGAAGATCTGATCCTAGAGGCAGTAGGTGTTGAAGGTGGTACTTGCGTACGTTTCTTCTTTTGGTTCTTGGGAGTAGTCGGGTCTGCAAAGCGTCGCTGTGCTTGAGCTACTTCACTAGGTAAACCGTTGTAAAGTGAGCCGGCGATTGGGCGATTGCTTCTTAGGCGACTAGTGATACCAGAGGTTGCTGGATTTGAAGATCCGGCAATAACTGGGTCTCCTTTTGGTGGTTGTGGATTTGCGCGGTTCTGGCTGTTGGTGTAACGACCAGAGTTCCTTGCAGCCAGTGTCTTTTGTTTATGGAGATTCCGATCTCAAGGTCGACTTAGAAGTCTCTTTCGAAATCAAAATTTACACCCCCTCGCGGTGGGCTCCAAAATATGATGTGCAAGTTCGGAATAGACCTCTGAAAAGAAGCTATCGTCTAACCACACTATCAATCCTTATCACAACTAGTACTCCTTGTAAGGGAGCTGGGGTGCACAAAGGTTCAAGAGAACAAGGTGCTTTTGGGTAATGGAGAAATAGAGATGTATTCCGAATCGCTGTAGTTAAACTACGAGTTGTTTTTGGGGGTGTAGGGATTCTGATCAAAATGACACAAGAAAACCTTGAAGTCGTAGGCCGAACCTCTTGACGTATGAAGACCTTAAACAGCGCGAGGCAATGTAGCTTCTACCTATCAAGTGCTCTGGTGTACAAGGACTTTGTCTTGGAATCGTCAGGCCGCTACCGCAGGTTTTACGCCACTGGACTGCTAACGATAAGGACTCCTTCTTGCACTTAAACCAAACTTCTAGTGTCTTGCACCGGGACCAAAGGTTCCGAAAGGTGTCTCAGACGTTGACAACACTCGTTCAAACTCAACTTATTCCTCAAAGGAAAGTACTTCACGAAATAGCGTGAATGCAGGGCAGAACCACTTGCAAACCGGCCTTCTTGCGAATACAAGGTTCTAACACCAAGTAGATTCGTTGGTACTCGACTTGGTACGTCGGAATAAGGTTCTTTTGAGTCCTTCAAGGAGCTTGGCAACACCTGATGTCTTTAAATCTTGGAAAGGTCTTTGGGGTCTTTGGGGTCTTTGGGTTCTTTGCAGAAATGAGTCGAAACTCGAGATAGATTCACTACAATGGCTGCGTCTGACTAGCGGCTACTGGGGGGGATCTAAGCTACCGAAATATGGGTCCTTTGGGCCCTTTTATACTACTGGTGGGTTCCTACTGAGTAAGCATCTATTCTAGGATCGGATACATCGGACTTTCGAGTCATACAAGTGCTGGATTCTTATTGGCTATCCCTGGTCGAAACAACTGCGGACAGGCCGCTTGGTCCTTTAGCCATATATGCCACCTTGGCGGTATGGTACAATCCTTGTGCCCAGGAGATCAAGGTCCGATAAGGACTTCGATCCTTAGGTATCTTTATGTTGCAAGGTCCTACGGACACCTGCTTTCTTGTGGATAGGTTGGATGGAGATCGTTAAGAACGTCC
Organism: Strobilurus pachycystidiatus; assembly: GCA_019915135.1. Lineage (NCBI taxonomy): Eukaryota > Fungi > Basidiomycota > Agaricomycetes > Agaricales > Physalacriaceae > Strobilurus > Strobilurus pachycystidiatus. The sequence goes on from JAHLMK010000015.1 coordinate 939,331, forward strand.
TTTCGAGCGCAGACACTACAGGGGAGTGCTTTCTTAAAGTGGTAATACACCCTACTTTCGGGGTGGTCCTTGATCGTGGATCATGATCGATCGGCATAGCGGAAGGCGTCGGTTCGGAGTCCTTGACAGCTCCGAAGATTGTTTCCCCAAAAGGGTTGTGACGTCCTTGAACTATTTCGGGACCTTCCAGGTCTTTGGGTTGAGGTGCGCAGGTCTTGGGTCGCTCGAACTGAACCGCCTGGAGACCTTTGGACCCTCCTTGGGTGCGAATGGTTATAGCACATCGTCTGTAGTACAAGGTACACGCAAAGGTACGGGATCTTGAAAGGGATCCAACGCGCGGATAAGGATATTCGGATGAAGGTGATCGAAGGTTTCGATCGCGCCTGTCCTAAAGGACTTGTTAAGGCGCCTGGACCTTGTCCTGGAGGCTTGCCCGCGTCAAGGCAGTAACTCCTGCGTGCTCTATCCTAAGTACTTGACTGGAGGTTCCTAAGGTCTTTGGGCTGTTCAGGAATCGCAAAATTCCCCGTTTCCAGTACTGGAATAGTACCCTGCGTATCACCGGTAGGGTGGCACAGTAAATCCTAGGTTTTGATACACCTAGGGTTTATTGCGTATCAAAACCTTGGGAGTCGGGGGACAGGTTTGAAGGTTTCAATACCGGCACATGACCATTTCACGAGCAGCACATACTTGGTAAGTTGTCTGAGGAGGCTGAGGGTGACAGAATGATATCAGACCTAGAGCATGCAAAACCCAACCTCTAGCCAGGGAAGAGCTCGTCCATAACATGGCGGAATCCGGAAATTGCGCCACACAGAACCTTTGACCAATTCACGTGCCCGGTAGTATCAAAACTTACGGAGCCTTCGGTGGGCAGGTATTGATACCGCTACTAAGTACTAACAGTGCTGAGTGGAGGTTTACCGCGCCACGGTCCACCCTAGTGTTGAAGGATAAAAAAAATCTGGTAACCTCCGGGAATGCATTAAGAGGGAATCGAACCCCCGGCGGGTCGATGGCAACGACCCAGGTTACCACTACCCCATTAATGCGTGTCAAGCGTCCGTCTGTACAGTACACAGCGGCCCTGAGTTGGAGTTGGAGGTGGGACGCCCGGCCACGTGACGCACACGGTCCTTTGTTGGGTACGACGACAAGATAGGTGCGTGTGTTTGGTTGGAGTGCGATGCGGTTTTGACGGTGGGATCAGGACAGGGCGCGAGCGATTGGGAGATCAACTTGTTCTTGTTTTGGTGAGGACGATACGAAGCACGAAGCACGAAACCGGACTGCTCGACATCGACCAACACCCAACCCGCCATACCATCCACACCACTTACCGCCAACACCACACACACCAACCAACCCACCAACCCAACACCACACCACCACACATGAACCCCTCCCGTTCCCGTTCCCGGTCACGCACCACGACAGGCGGGGCAGACCTAAGCCTGCGACACCTCCCCGACGAGAGCCTGAGTCTGCTCGGGGACGTGTCGTTTCCCGATTCCGAGGCGGAGAGCTTTGAGGTGCCCGCGCCGGTGTTTAGTCGGCCGATTGGGACTGGAGCTGGGGAGAAGGTGTTTAGCAAGCCAGGACAGGAGACGAGGCCGAGGCCAGGACATACGCGGCAGGCGAGCAGCGGGGAAGAGAGGACGGTGCGATCGAGGCTGCCTACTTATACCAATATGGACACGGACACGGACACGGCGCGTTTTGGGTTTGGGCTTACCAGGAAGAGACCCACGCCCGTCCCGGACGAGGAGTCGTTCCAGCTGCCCCCCACGGATTCTTCCATCGAGATGCCACGATTCCACCAAACACAAGCAGACGCCTCATTCCAACTCCCCGACACATCATTCTCATTCCAGATCCCCCAAGGCGGCGAGGAGCTTGACCTCCTGCGCGACGAGGATTTCTTCCTGGAGGAGAAAGGCGATCTGACGCTCAGCCAGGTCACGCCCGCGCCGAGTCGGTTGATGCAGATCATGAGTCCTGCCCCAGCGAGGAATAGGGAGCCGTCCCCAGTGAAGGGGAGGATTCACGACCCCTCCCCGACGAAGACGAGGATTCGGGAGCCATCCCCGACGAAGACGAGGATCCGGGACCCCTCGCCGCCGATGCAACTCCGGCGGAGTCCGCGGAAACACCGCGAGGTGGAGGTGCCCGTGCCCGTGAGGCGGAAGAGTCCTGCGAAGAAGGTGCAGGAGGTCCCGGTGCCGATGTCGCCGCTGCCGACGTTCGAGAGCGTGCGCAGGGAGGTAAGGAGGGTCCAGCATGAGGTTAGTCTGTCGTGTTTGTTCCGTGGTTTGGGTTTGGTGCTAATTTTTGTAGGATGAGGATGAGGAGGAGGAGGAGGAGGAAGAGGGGGGTGCAGCGGGGAGGCTGGTCATGTATGGGGGTATGTTTGGGTGCGTGCTTCGTCTGCCGGTGGGGATTGGGACTGATGTTTGGAGCAGGAAAGGCAAGGGCAATGGGAAGGGCAAGGAAGAAGGGGAGACGGACGTGTTGAGGCTCTCGCATCTGTCGCCTGTGAAGAAGAAGAGTACGGCGGTTGAGCCCACACCTCCGGCGGAAGACGTCTTCATGCCGTCCCCGATGAAGCCTGCGACGAAACGGCGCGGAGAGCGGGAGGGAGGTGGGAGGAAGCGGAGGGCTGGGAGTGTGGAGGAGGTTGGGGTGGAGGAGGGTATGGATGTGGAGGTTCGGGGTGTGGAGGCGACTGGTGAGTTTTATGCTTGCGGTTGAGTGATAGCGTACTGACGATTGGCAGTTCCGATGGAGGCAGAACTGGTCCCCGCGCCTGAAGAACCCATACCGTCACAAGAACGCGCACCCACTCCCGTCCCCATCGAGGAGGAAGAACCCACTCCCGCTCCTATTCTTATTGAAGAGCCCACTCCCGCTACCATTACCATCGAGGAGGAATCTGCTCCCATTTTCATCGAGGAGGAGCCCACTCCCGCTCCCGTTTTTATTGAGGAACGCGCACCCACTCCTGAACCCATCGAGGAGGAATCCGCTCCCATCCCCGAGCTTACACTAACTGCAGCGCAGAGGCGGGAGGCGCTGTACGAGCAGATGGGCGGTATCGTCTGGGGGGACGATGGCGAGGGAGAGGTGGGGGAGGAGGAATATGATCTCGAAGTGGAGGGTGAGGAAGAGGTGGTGGAGGAGGGGGAGGTGTTGGTGGAGGTAGAGTTGGCGGTGGAGGAAGAGGTCCACGTGCAGGTGGAGATAGAGGTTGAAGAGGTGGAGGTGGGGGAGGAGGGTGAGGAAGACGTCGATACTCTTGCCCCTGCTCGGACTGCTCCGGTGGAGGAGGATGCACCAGCACCTGTTATCGAGGAGCAGGCACCTATGGATGTGGAGGTGGAACAAGTGCAAGTAGCGGGGGTTGAGGTGGAGGCGAAGGAGAATCGCGATCCGAAAGGGAAGGGGAAAGGGAAGGAGGCGGAGAAGAAGCCAGTCCCGCCGCCGATGGGAGAGAAGAAGCCGCCTGTGCCGCCAATGAGGGAGCGGAAGCCGGCCGTTCCCGCCGTACCACGCAAGGCAGCTGCGCCAGTGAAGGAGAGGAAGCCGCCTGTCCCGGCTGCACCCTTTGCGACGACATCGAAAGGCAAGGACGCTGCGGCGACATCGAAAGGCAAGGCGCCCGTACGCGTTCCCGTGGAGGGAAAGCCCAAGTCCAAGGCTATACCTGTGCCAGCAGACAAACCCAAGTCCGTTCCCAAACCCCAGCCCCAGTCCAAGTCCAAACCTGCACCTCCGCCCGTAGAAAAACCCAAACCCAAGTCCAAACCCCAGCCCCAGCACAAAGTGGAGAAACCCAAGCAGCCGTGGGACGTCCCCCGGCCGGGGATCGAGACGCTGGAGCAGCTCAAGAGGAGGCCGGCGGTTGAGGGGGATGAGCCGAGGTCGAAGGAGAAGGTTAAAGCGAAGCCGCCGAAGCCCGTCGTGGAGAGCAAGCCCAAGCCCAAGGTGGGGGTTGAGAGCAAGCCCAAGCCCAAGGTGGGGGTGGAGAAGGGCAAAGTGGTTGTTGAGAAGGGCAAGGTGGTTGAGAAACCGAAGCGCGTCGTGGAGAAGCCGAAACCCAAGCGCGTTGCGGACGAGCCCAAGGTGGTCGCGGAGGAGGAGGAGATGGACGTCCTTCAGCCGTCGTCGTCGTCGTCTGGTTGCAGTCTCCCGCCGTCGACATCTATTCATGACGACCTGCCTCCTTCGTCGAGTCAAGACGGCTTTGTACCGTCGTCGTCGTCTAGTCAAGGCAACTTTCCGTCTTCCGACCTTGCATCGTCGTCGTCTAGTCAAGACGGCTTTGTGCCTTCGTCCAGTCAAGAAGACGGCTTTGTGCCGCCGTCTAGTCAAGAAGACGGCTTTGTGCCGCCGTCTAGTCAAGAAGACGACTTTCCGCCATCGTCTATTCAAGACGAGCTTGCACCGTCGTCTTCTGCTCAAGACAGCTTTGTGCATTCGTCGTCTAGGCAAGACGGCTTTCCGCCTTCGTCTAGTACTCTCCCGGCTGTGTCGTCCACATCCTCTAGTGTTCTCCCTATGGACGTGGATGTGGATGTGGATGTAGCATCCTTCCCAGGTAAGCACCCTCACCCGGCATCTGGTTTGCTGATCTCATTCTTTAGGTGTTTCCGTCGATTCGTCGAAGGCCAAGGCCAAGAGTGCGGATAAGTCCAAGCCCGAGCACAAGCCCAAGGTGAGAGAGAAGCCTGCGCCTGTGGTTGAGCGGAGGCGCGTTGTTTCCAAGACGAAGACGGGGGTGGAGACTCGGAAGCAGGATGTGGAGGTGGTAGCGTCGTCGAGTGATCTTTTGCCATCGTCGAGTGCACCTGCTGCTGATCTCTCGCCGCCACCATCGTCTAGTCAAGACGGCGACTTTCTGCCTTCGCTGAGTCAAGACGACGACTTTCCGCCGCCGTGTGGTCAAGACGAGCTTCATCTCCTGCCACCGTCTAGTGCTCTGTTGCCTTCGTCTGGTAGTCAAGACGACCTTCCACCATCATCGTCTAGCGCCGACGTCTTCCCAGTGGATGTGGATGTGGACATGGACACTGGTAAGCAACGCAGTTGTCTAGTTGACGGGGATTCTGATGCTCTGCTTCAGTCGGCGCGTCCATGTCAACAGAAACACGGGATCCAGTCGGCGCGTCCACGTCCAAAGCAGTCGGCGCGTCCACGTCCAAAGCAGTCGGCGCGTCCACGTCTAAACAAGTCCGCGCGTCCACGTCTAGACCAGTCCGCGCGTCCACGTCTAGACCAGTCCGCGCATCCACGTCAACATCGAAGAAACCAGCCTCGACCGCTCCAGTCAAACGTCCCGCACCTGCACCCGCAAAGCCGGTGAAGCGGAGGGAGTCGGGACGAAAGCGCGCGCAGGCGGAGGCGGCGGCGAAGAGGGTGTCTATCGGGAGGGCGGTCAGAAGCAAGAAGGATGCAGAGAAGAAGGATGAAGGGACGACGCGAAAAGCTAGGACGGCGGTGGGGAGAGAGAGGGTGCCGTCGGTGGTAAGGGAGAGGGAGAGGCTGCCTTCGGTTGTTAGGGAGAGGGAGAGGGTGCCGTCTGCTTCGTCATCGAGAGCGCGGTCTTCTTCGAGGGCTCCCTCGGGTTTGGGTTTGGGATGGGACTCTAGCGCCGGCGCCGGTGCTTCAAGTTCTACTTCCCGCACGCGCTCTGCCTCACACAAGTCACACCCATCAATCTCTCTCTCGACTTCAGAATCCACCACCACCAATCTTTCGACCTCACACTCATCTACACTCGGCGCTTCCACCCTCTCCACATCCAAACCGCCCTCCCTCCCCCCACCCCTCCTCTCCAGCATCAAATCCCGCATGGGCCTCACCCCCACCATCCCCCACAGTCCCGCATTCGTCCTAAAAACACGCGTTGCGGAGAGGCGCGAGTTTGATCGCGGGGTGGAGGGGCGGAAAAGGGATGAGGAGGTGAGTACTGCCAAGTCCTATCACGCACGGTACTGACGCCCCTGCTCGCTTTTTAGGAACAACGGCTTGTGGAGCTCAAAGCGAGGGAGGAGGAGGAGGAGCGGGAGGTGAGGGAGATGAGGCGGGGGATGGTGCCCAGGGCGCATAAGGTGCCGGAGTGGTATAGGGGGAGGGAGAGGGGTGGGAGGGGTGATGGTGAGGAACAGGAAGGTGGGCGTGTAGGTGATGGTGAGAGTGTGATTAGGGAGCAGGAGGAATAGAGTAAAGGAATTGGAATGGAACGTGTGGTGCTGTACTGTTTTCTTGTTATGGTTATGCAAATTGCTTTCCCCATGCGCCATGCGTGTACTAGGAAGTTCTGTTTGTGCTATTGTCAAGCATTAATGGGGTAGTGGTAACCTGGGTCGTTGCCATCGACCCGCCGAGGGTTCGATTCCCTCTTAATGCATCATCAGTTCCTCGGTTCGTTGTTTTTTTTTGACTTGACATAGACGAACGTCGAAGTTTGAAGTTTCAACTTGCAAGTCATTCTTGAATCTTGAGTCTTGACGACGTACTGAGTTCAACACTGTGAGTCCTTCCTGCTTGTAGCCTCTTCTTAGTTCTATTTCACAGTTCAACAAATCGCTCTTAATGCATAGACTTGAAGAATTTGCCTTACAGCGCTTTCGGAAATAAAATGGAATCGCTGTTACAATCGTTTTGATGCTTGGCCTTGTTTACATCGGTGGCTGGCCTGCCGAAGTGTGCCCCGAGCTGCTTGATACCCAGCATGTAACTGAGCATACAAGTATACCCTCTGTAACTGTGTCTGGGCCATGAGTTGGTGCTTTCAGCGTATCATACTTTTCACCCCAAGGTTCAATGTAAGTACACTAATTTCCCATCATCAGTACAAGTATAAGTACAACAGTCTCTCACCACACCCACATTCTGGTACAGCTCTAAATATAAGCATTACAGCTATCATTCTGTTCATGGCATGGAATGTCTTGTTGAACAGAAGGTCATTGCTTGTCGTCCTCGGTGAGTTTTGGTGGATTTTGGACGTCAGCCTCTGATGTAAACAAGGCCAAGCATCAAAACAATTTCAACGGCGATTCCATTTTATTTCCGAAAGCGCTGTAAAACTTTTTCAGTTTTTTTGAAATTTGGCCACGGAGAGTGAAATTTGAATTTCAAATTGGGTCACCCGTTCCCACGCTGTTTTTGCACCACCACCACCATCATCTAATGCCAGCCCAAAGAACCAGATCCACCCCAAAGCCAAGCAGGGAAAAATCCCCAGAGAAACTTATCTTGGAGTTTGAGGCATTGGATGAACGAGCCTCCATCCAGTCTTGTCATGAGCCTATCCGGCAGAAATTGATCACTGTGGGTGATAAGTGAGTCACCAATCACACATATCATCCTAACCCTGACCCGCTGCTACTCAGTGTGTAAGGTAGAGGACAGCCATAGGCAACCGACGCCATGTGGCAGCTGTCACGCGTGACGGGTTTGTCCTAATCGGGCCATCGTCTCGTTCTCTCATCGTTAATTGTGTAATTATAGACCAACAGAGTAGTACGGTGCTTAATGAACTCCAAGAGATTATCGGAAATAGGTTGTAAAGTATGTGTCTAACATGTCTTTGTCCAATTCTGGACGCACCGGTCGGAATCCGTAGTACATTACTACAATTCTGATTTAAACAACACCAGCCGTCTCGAGCTCATCTAAGATTGACTCAGGTAGAACACGATGTCCGCGGTACCTCCGAGAGGCCCAGGCCGCTTGGCGACCATTGAGACCTCGATCATACGCATCCACAAAGCGAAAAGCACGGTTAAAGAATCTTAAGTTTTGATAAGCATTAGTGCAATGACTTATCAAAGAGCAGCAACTTACCGACGAATCGAGATGAGGGGTATGCCTTCAAGCGCCTCCAGAGTATACTTCTCTAGCATATCCTCGCGAGAAGACTCAGGATTGAGACGGTACAAACGCTTTGCGAAACCCCAACACTGTTCAATAGGGTTAAGCTCGCAGTGGAATTTCGGCAGGAATAAGATTGAGATCCCGCGTTTATCCATTGCTAGCTCCAGGAGGGACTTGACTTCCGTGAAATCTGGCTCGTTAAAGAGGATCCGCCGCACACAGCAGTCAGTTGAGCCTACAGCGCACTTGAAGCCCGAGCACTCTGCTTTCAGTCCACCCCGGCTCTCCAGTATCTGGCGGTCATATCCCCGCTCAGCAAGGATTTGCACCATGCCCTTGAAGAGCCCCGGACTGTACGGATCATTGTCTGGCCAATAGAGGGCCTGTGGCTCGCCAGTATGTGGGTTGACTGTGTCAGTCATCCGGATTTTCTCCTTCACATACTTCCCACTCGCATCGTAGACCTGCTTCCCGGCGCTATCAAGAACGTTTCGAGTGACCATCCAGTTCTGATCAGGCGGTGATTCATTCTTGGGCATATGACGGGCGGAAAGAGCATCGTCAGGACGTTTCCGGTGCGTAGTAGCGTTGTCGTAGACAAAGACATGCTCAAATTCCGGGTATGATTCTGCCAGAATGTCGGCAGCCTCCTCCGCCTGTGAGATCACATCGGAGCAGGTAAAGTAGCCATCGCGGTTCTTGCCAGGACGGAAAACTCGACGCGCTGAACGGAGTCCGTCCTTGGATCGCAACCAGCCAATCTCGGCACAAACAAAATCGGCAACCATGAGCGAGACACCCTCGCCCTTACGGTAGGGCTTGGCCGGAGCGTCTTTATGTATCCACATCTTTCGTCGGCGATCATGGGCGTAGAAAATGGATTCATCATGGAACCAGATGATGACACGCTTCCCATTGATGAACCCAGGAATCTCGGACAGTGAAGGAGAGCAATGACCAGAGCACGAAGCGTCAAGACTGGCAGCAGGTATAGGAACTGCAGATGGAGCCGGAGAGGTAGGTGGAAGAGGCGCTGTGACGGGAACTTCGACGCCATCGCGGTCATACGTCGTGATCCGATTTTTGAACTGCTAACAATTAGACTCAGTCAAGAATAAGAGACTCTGTGATTGACCTTTTTAAGTGCGGGAATATAGATGTTGTCGCGGTGATAAACGACATCTCTTCTCTCATGGCCATCAACATATTGTCCCTTCACAGCCTCCATCCATCGGTAGCCAAGAAATTTGATGTAACGCTCAGCTGTCTTCCGTGAGATAGTTTTCGTAATGCCATACCTGTCCTTCACGTCCGAAGATGAGAGGAAAATCACCAGTTTATCGGCTGTTATGTCCTTGCCCAGCTCTTGCAGGTGCAACTTGATCTCTTGATTGAGATCCTCATTGTCAAGCATCGTACTGTTCCAATACCCATATGGATTGATGGGCAGGATTGTGCGGTCCTCCATGTATGCACGTACCAGACGGCGCAATACGCGAGCACAATAGAGGCCTTTGCAAAGTGACACCGCAGCCTGGAGAGAGGAGGCAGCCCAGTGGCCATATGATGCTGAGAGACGGTTGGTATAGAAAGAAAGCATGGTGCGCATGCCCTCAAGACGCGTACGCTGGAACGGATCAAGATCAACGTTCTTGTAGCCTGGAGCGCGTTTACCGTGAAGCATACGCGGTGGTCGGAGTATATTTTGGATGTCCCGTAATGCGTCCTCGGCAAGTGGTATTGTGGGCGCCTCACGAAGACGCCCATCACGCTGACGAGCCTCTTCGCGAGACACAGGAGCATTGGGAGGAGTGGGGCTAATCCCAGGGGATACAGCGGGTATAGACGCTGGAATGGGGATGGTGGGAGGGCCGTCGCGTAGATCAGAGTAATGATCGTCGGACTGATCAGACGCGTTGGAGGAGAGAGATACCCCGTCTAGATCTTCGTCAAAGAGACTGTCTGTTTCGATGAGGTACGGTGCATTGTCATCCAGTACCCCCAGATGACGAACAGAGCCATCATCCGGAATGTCCTCAAGCAACACAGCTGGTTGTCTTGTAACAGAGGATGGGAAGTTCACGGGGTTGTATTGGCCGTTGGGGCGCACAGGGACTCCAGGTGCAACAAGCTCATGGACAGGGAATACGAGACGCGTTGATGGATTGTGCTCAGCTGCGGGAGACGCGACCCCAGATGAGAAAGTGCCAAAAAGACGCTTGAATGGTCCCGGAATGGTCTCAAATCTGCGAACATGGCTAGACTGGGCAGGGGTTGTGAAAAACTCGCTGTCATTGGGTAAGGGCAGCGTGGCAGCTGACTTGAAAGGCATCAGAACATCATGAACGAAGTAAAGCAGCACGCGACGGACCAGGTTCTCCTTCCCAGTATCAGGTTCTTCGGTCCGGGACCTTTTACTCGGTGATTTACGTGGTGACAGGCTTTCGACAACGTGCTTGATGGTTTCTTTTGCTGTTTTCCGTGCTCCCGCAAAGTTGAGAAGGCGGTTCTTCCGCCATGACTTCTTGTCCGGCATGTTGGCAGCAGAGACAGGTGGATACCATGACCGCATAGGATTTTCTCGATCATCCCGACGCGGCAAATCAAATTTAAACAGGATTTATACAAAATCTTGGAGTTATATTTTTTGGCAGTCGACGTGGTACGCAACACAGACCGATTCAAGGTGTATACGCGCCAGATGATGTGGCTGTGTTGGCCCGATTAGGCTGTCACACATTGCCACATGGCGTCGGTTGCCTATGGCTGTCCTCTACCTTATGTCCGCACACAGAAGTTCATGGACTACATCAAGAAAGCTGGCGGACCCAATCAGATGACTGAGGCACAGTGGCGTCAATTGGAGTTGTTAGCCCATACAGGGGTTGTGGTTGCAATCAAGCTGCCAGAGGATCCAGAGGAGCATCATGACCCGCTCATTGTGGTTAGGTGGTATGGAGGTGTTGAAGTCCTGCCTGTTATGAACTCGTCAGTCCAGACTCCATAGTCCTTCTTCCATCTCAATATCTAACACTGACGTCGTGATCTAGATTTTACACCCCACAAGAACTGGACGCTATCAAGAAAAGCTGGAGACCACGCCAGCTCATCCGGACGGCAAAGTTTGACGTTGTCCCTGCCTCGAGTGTTTATCAGACGTTTGATGCTGTGGATGCGACATGTGAAGGTGATGAGGAGCCGGATGATGATGATACTTGGTTTGTGTGGGGGTTTGTTGTTACAGAGGAGGAGGAGAAGGAGGAGAGGAAGAGGAAGAGAGCCAACATGGTGGCAACATAGACATGACAGGAGTTATAGTTGAAGACTCAAAAACAAAGAACTTGAGATTGAATCTTGATTACTGACCAAGACAGTACTATAATGAAGCAAGTCAGTCGCTCACCAGGTCCAGGTACCTACAACAAAAGGTCAGTATTACAAGGCACTTGATTCTCCCTAGCTGAGTCCAGTAATGCACTCTTCCATACTCACAACTCGCTCAACTTTCAACCTTCCGCGTGCATTTGCGAACGACCCCGTGAAATGGAAAACTTTCACGTGGAATTTAGAACAGTCGCGTGACACTAGGGCGGGAGCGGCGCCCACCACTTTGACTCTGAGTAGAGAGCTCCCTCTCCTGGAGATGTAAGATATCTGTCGTGTCTCATATCCCTATTTGACCGGTGCTGGCTCATTCCTCAACGTTGCCTCCGACACAGAATACCATATCCATAGATATGCCTCACAACCTGGTGGTGCACAAACCCCATACTTTCCCACTTCCTGTTCATCCGCAGGTTACAACGAGATATAACATTTGCGAAAGCAGATGAGAAAACACAAAACACTAAAAGACCAGACGATAATGTACCATGTACCGAGAAAATCAATCCAAAATCCAAATACCAAAATCCAATGCCAACCCACCCCCGCCCAAAGACCTAAACCAAAAGCACACCTACCACACTACATCGCACTCCACTGTCCCTGTCCCATCGGCTGCTGCTGATACATGGCCATGGGCTGCGGCCACGCGTTCCCGCCCATCGGGGGTAGAGAGTACTGCTGTTGCGGCATGAAGCTGATGTTCGGCGAAGGCGACATCTGGTACTGCTGCCCGGGCGTAAGTTGAGGGGTCGTCGACATAAGTTGAGGGGTCGTCGACATCAACTGGGGGGTAGTCGACATAAGTTGAGGGGTCGTCGACATTAGCTGGGGCGTGGTCGACATCTGCATCTGTTGGTGTTGGGGCTGCGGCGAGAAAAAGCTCGCTCCCAAGGCCGCAGGTTGTGCGATGGGCTGGAAGTACTGCTGCTGCTGTGGTTGTTGTTGTTGTTGCAAGAACGGGTTGAACGGCGACCCCATCCCCATCCCCATCCCCATCCCCATACCCGTCGGGCTCATCGTCATACCCTGGCCCATCCCCATCTGCTGCTGCTGTGGTTGGAACTGAGTGTTCATCGACATCATGGGAAGCGAAGCCGAATGAGTGGGCTGGTATTGCAGGGGAAGAGACGAGCTGGACGAGGGTGTCTGGAGCTGGACGAGGTCCGCCCATACGCCACCCTGGGGTACAGATGTCTGTTCTTGTTGCTGTTGCTGCACAGGCAACGTAGGCTGAGACACTATCCGAGACTGAGACTGGAACTGAGGCTGGGTTTGGGTCTGGGGCTTGAACTGGGGCTGTGACGCCGAGCGCGGCTGCTGTGGAAGTGTCACCGTGGACGGACGCGCCGGCGCCGAAGGGGGAGGGGTGGGGCGCGATACTGATTGCGCAGAGCGCGACGGCCCGAGTTTCGAGGCGACCAGTGCGGATTTGTCAAAGAATCGCTTGTATTCGTATTTCGCTAGTACTCCGTGTAAGCAAGCGAAGGACCATGCCGAGGAATACATTTACTTACACCGAATATACTGCTCCAGTTCGTTATCCCGGGTTGCGTCCATCAGAGGCGGAGGGGGCGGGTGTCTCGTTTCGTTGGGATTGTAGATCGCGTTGGACTTGACGTTGCCGATGTTCTTCATGTTCTGCCAGCGGGATTCACGTCAGGTCAAGTCGTGTCGTGTCGTGCAAAGACGGACCTCTGCTTGCTCTTTTGTCCACAAGTCCATGGTGACGCTCTTTCTACAAGGACGTCAGCTGAGAGCGCTCTGCGTCGAGGTTTGACATACACTTTAGTGATATGAGTGCCGATCTTTCGATGGATGCTGGCGCAATGTACGCTACGTTTCACCACGTCAGCTCTGAGCTCCAAGCGCACAGGGGATGCAAGAAATACCAAAGGAATATGCCGAGGTTGTGCGACGCCCACCGGGGGTTTCTCGTCTTGCAGTCCGCGCAGATGTCTAGTGTTATGTTGCGGTCAGAACACGTCTTCTGACATGGCATGCAGCGATTCTCTCGTACCATTGCCAGGGAGGAGGGCCAGCTCCTGAACCAGCTTCTGACTACGCTCAGAGGTAATCTTCGAGGTCATCGTCGTCGTCGTCCTCGGGGAGGGAGAAAAGAGGAGGTTTATTTAAAGACTGAGAGGCTCAGCTAAAGGTGGGATCATGTTTGTCAATGTCAAGCCGGCCGGCAATTCTTACCCCGAACCCCGACATGATCGACGTCACCTACTTGCCTTCTTCCGCCAATGCTGCAGCCGACCGTCGATGATTTCCGCACATACGACTTTGACGGGGACGAGGCCTTTCAGGTTGGCTCCAGATTCTGGTCCTGCATCGAAACGACGAATCTCACCCGGAAAACTTGAAGCAAGGCTTGGCTAGCTTGAACCTCACCGGGCCTCCTCCTTCTGAGGTATTGACAAACGCGAAACTGTTCTACTTCAATCGGTACCGCCTTTGATGCACGACCCATCTAAATGGCCGTTGATATCATTATTGTTAGCATCACCGGCGGGACCTTGACCTCGGCAGATCTACACCTCTCCGTCTCGGAGTCGTCCCCACCACAACCACAACCAGAACCAGAACCAGAGACGCTGACGTTCGCGCAGCTACAGGCTCTCATAGAATCTGGCCGAGTGGATGGCATCCCTAACAACAAGCCGATATCGGGTCAACTGAACGTACGTACTACGTCGGTTTTGTTTGTATGTTGGGTTACTCAGACCGATTGGCAGCCTGATCCCCCGAGTCGATCTACCGCGCAGGTCAGGAAGAAGCCTTGGGAATCCGCCGACGGCACCGCGGCGTCTGCTTCCTCTTCCGACTTGCCCGCGTAATGATGCCAGTGTATAGCACGTATGTATCGCTGAATGCGAACAAAGCCGTCTATTTCTTCTCGAGGTGACTCTCGCGATATCTACCACGTCCTTTGCTTGCACTCGTGCATCCGATTTTTGCGGTAGCGGGCAAATGGTAGTGTCCTTGACCGCAGGCTCGAGATGCATAAGGTAGTGTGAGACGCGAATGCTTCCCTCCAGGACTCGGACGCGCAGTGTCGAATCCAACAACCATTTCGCGTGCGGGTAACATTTTCAAGCTGATCTCGTTCGAGTTCCCGTTCTCATTGGACGTTTTGCTATACTCAACGAACATGCTCCAGACCCTACAGTTCTTCCAAAAAAAACATGCAATCGCACTCACTATCCATCTATGGTACTCATTTGCGAATCCTCCAGTCGATCATCCTCATCGGATGCGTCCTCAGGCCTCAGGCTCCCTATCCGACTCGATAGCATGTACGTGTAGACTTCACCCCATCTGACCTCCCGTTCCCGTTCACATGTCTCTCCCAAAAACAGAGCACGGCCACGCCACCGCCACACACTTGAACTTCTCCGGTTCGTTAATTTCCGTACTAGGTCGAAGGCATGTAACCATTTACAAGTCCGAGTCCAAGTCCGACCGGCGCCACAATTGCAAGGTGGGTTCTCGCCAGGCGTCGAGAAAATCCGGTTGGGCTCCGATTAGACGTGCAAAGATCTGAGAAGCATCGCTACGATTTTACGACTTGGGTGCTGGCTGGTTCGGTGCGAATGGGTCGGCTTGGGGATTCGAAGAAGTGGCAGCGGAGGACGGGTCACGTTCTTTTGGGCGCGAGGCGCGATCGCGATCGCGATCTACATCATGACCTTAGGAGGAAGTGTATCAGTATTGGACGCGTGCAGTTGGCGTGTACTTCGTCCAGGTGTTTCGGGAGATGATCCTCAGGTTTGTTTGACATACGACACAGACATACGGACGCGTTCTCGTGGAGTTGGATACCCGTCTCTCGGAGCCTTTCGTGACGACTCCAGTGCGGCGTGGTGGAAGCATCGTTCGAATGATACAGTACATTTCGCCGGGTCTGTTTCTCGGACGTACAAGCCGCTACTGCTCAACTGGAATGACCACCTTGACTACAACCGGGTGCTTCCTTGACTAAGTTTACACTCGAACCCTACCGTGAAGAGCAGTGCTGAGTGTAAGTTTCGCGGGAAACTCAAAGCAATGACAAGTCAATGCAACCAAGTATAGTTATATGTCTTGTCTCTCCGTTTCCAGACACGGCCTGAATATCACCTCGAGAAGAGGAAGCTACGTGGCTGAATGGCCTTCAAACGGGAGCTTCAAAAACGCCGCATTGATACCTCGACCTATCCCGTGTCGACAAAATTCTCCGAGCTGATGAATGTTCACAACCTATCGCGTCACATCTGACCTTTCATATCATGATCGTCCGACATAGCGCGTCTGTAATGTGGGAAGCGAAAAAGTTTGTCTGGCATGAAGTCGTTATATCAGTGACACCGGGTGCACTTTGGAGAAGAATGCCGCGGGCGGCATGCCGCATCTTCCATCCGCACTTCCATACCTTCTGCTTATGGTTTCATTCTTATTGTCGTGAAGGGACGCCTGGCCAACGGATGAAATGGAATCTCCTAATGCATCCACGCGCAGGTGATAACCGGGACGTCCCAACGGGAAAGAAAGATGCCAAAGCAGACATCGAAAGAAAAGACGCAGGCCTTGGGAGGACGAAGCCGGAGGAAGGGTGGGGATCCCGTGATGTGGCGTGTCGACGATCAATGTGCACGAGGCGAGGGGCGAGGCAAAGGCAAAGGGTATAACTATCAGGGGTTTTTCTTTCCCCATAATTCTGGAATCTCGTCAGCCCACCCTCTCCTGTATATATCCCCCTCCGCCCTCGACGAGCTAACTGTACACGACACGTGCGCCCGCACGTAAAACTTTCATTCCTTCCTCGACATGGACATCCTTCCCGAGCGCGAGCGCAAACATGCGTGCACAATGTGCCACAAACGCTTCGACCGTCCCAGCACGCTCAAGAAGCACCTGCTTGTCCACACTGGTGAAAAAGGTATGCTTTTCATGATTTGAGGCTCGCCTCATCTAAGCTTCACGCAGCCTATCAGTGCGAATGCTGTGGCCGTCGTTTCGGCGTGGCCTCCAATCTGAACAGACATGTGAAACGCTGCATCCTCCGCACATCGCCCACATCCACATCGACGACATCATCCACCACGTTGCACACGGCGTCGGGCTCCGCGCAGACCACTCCATCTCCCCCTCCCCCACCTGTCAAACGCCGCCGCCGCGCTCCATCTCCGGTCATCTGGGTCCCTGCCAGCCTCCGCGGCTTCGTCCTGCTCGCTGCGGCACACTGCAACTCGGTCATCAGCAGCCCATCTCCGCTGAACGACTGGGACGAGCGCGACTCCTACGCCCCCGCCTCCCTGAACCCGTACCATCCGGCGGAGTGGGCCACCAGGCTGCCCGGCCCAGCGTTCCCCGTGCGCACCGTCGAATGGCAGCAGACGGACGCAGACTTTTACGGAAGGGGCACGACGTCGCACGCGTGGATGGGCGTTATGGGCGTCCGGGTTTTCTGATTGGATTGTGGTGCTTCCATTGCCGTTGACGTGTACATTGGACCGCAGATATGTTCTCTTCCTTCTTGATTTATCTTGTTGTACGAACACCCAGGTCCATTCAATATCACCTATACCACACGCCGTCTTTGACGTATGTACATGACCCGAGCCCACGATGTACATTCAGATCCACTATAGCATTCCTCCCCTTCCTTCCTTGTAGCCTTGGCTAATGATTTTTTTGCACTGTACGCCGTCCGAAATAGTTTTCCAGGACTCAGTCCTGCTCATCCCTTGATGTCGAGGCCCCGGTCTTATCTGATGCATACTAGCGATTACATGTACCTATCAAAGTTCAATCAAAGTTGAAAGTTCGGACATACGCTCGAGAAAGTAGACCAGGAACGCGACTCGCTTAGATACAGAACGTCGATCCAGCCCCACTATCTGTTTTCTCCCTACAGGTAAAGAACTTATCTACCTGGGACCTATGGTGGCGCATTTTTGTGCCAAGGATTCACCGGCTCCATTCACTAGCTGATGAGCAGGAAGTTCGAAAGCCGCTCCTCGTCCACTCTGCATCGAAGACCTGGGTTGTATGTCGTAATGGATGTACATACATATGTACAGTCTACCCCACATCAAAAGCCTTCGGACTTCAAAGCTTCATCCTCCGCCAGGTTGATATCATATGGATACTAGACAAATGGAGATTCCCCTCCCTACTGGATATAGGTTTGATCAAGGGAAAGACCACTGGACAGCGTACTGACCTTGTGAGACCCACCTAAGAACGCTCGGCAGGGGGAATGGTGACCAATAAATACCATGATCTCTACAAACCGCCGACGGATCCCACTCTCAGCTTGACACGATCTTCCGCAATCAAAGCCCGATTGGCAGTCACCAGAATCCCTAGATCCATCCCATCATTGATCAACGACTGCAATGTTGCTCGACTATCCTCTGAGAGAGCATACCCGCTCACGCCCTCGTCCAAAGAATCAGCTGAGATCAGCAAATGAAACCTCTCCAGCGGCTGAGCGCTGGATGCTCGTCGCCAACGAATCATGTCAACGAAAAAGTCCTCCTTGCAAAACCTGCTCTGGACGCCATAATACGGGAAGTAGGTTGGGTCTTGATGTCCTGTGATACGCAGGGAGAACCTTTTCAGTACGGGTAGGATGGGATGCACTGGCGCGCGCATGACAGCGAGCAGCTTCGCGACCTCGTCCATCCCGGTCCAGTCATTAAAAGCCATATCTACCATGACACCGTTTCTGTACACCAAGTCCTTGTACGACATGGTCAAATGAAGGTCAAGCTCAACGAGATTCTTCGTCAAAGACAGGACATCAAGAGTCAGAGCGTAAGGTTTGGTGAGCGCGCCGCGTGAACGAATGGATCTAATTCCCTGCCCACATCCCGAACGCTGCATCAACTCCTTCAGCTCTCGGAAGGCGGCTTCCCAGTGGTCACGGTAGAAGAGACTCTCAGGCTTTGTCAAGATGATATTCTCAAGACTTGGCAGGTTAAGCACGCCTATGCGGCTTCCCAAGCCGATGTCCAACACACGCACAGAGGGCTTGAGCACGATTTCCTCACCAAAGACATGCTGTTCGTAACTTGGGCCATTACCTAGCCCTCCCCGTGCTGCCCTCAACCTCAGCGTACGGAGGCCTGTAGACGTCGTGATGGCACGCCAATGCTCTGCGCTGGACCACCTCCATTCTCCGTATGGAATTCTAAGTGTCAATTCTCGGATGTCTGACCATAGAATACCGGTCGAGCAAGGACGGATGAGCTCCACGGACGTCAGTCGCGGACAGTCGGAGAATGCAACGATGTCTTGACTAGCATAGGATCCGTCCGCATTGAGAATATCGAGCGACAAGTGTTCTAAATTCGGGAGGCGGCCAGAGAGAGCAATAAACTTATCCGCGGTGGAGACTGAAAGCTCTGCAGATTTCCATCGGTGGCTATGAGCCAAAACTCTATGAATGAGCTCTGCGGATGCAGGTGAAGTAGGATCATTACTGCGGATCTTAACATGTAGTGCATGATTCCCGGCCAACGAACGTCGCAGCATCTCTTCAAGCTTCGGTTCCCCCGCTACGGTGGTGTCTACACCGACCTGGGACCACACTTCGCCGGTGGAAAGAACGATCTCGCGCCACCGACGGGAGACACACCCAATGATCCACTTGAGATCTGGACTGAGGCGGCTGGCGTAGACGAAGATATGAGATAGGATTTCTGGCGGCAATATACGACAGGGGGACAGCAGGCTCTCCCACTGGCGCTCGGAGTCGGAAATGAGCTGGCGCTGACGCTGTAGTGTGTTCACGCGCTGAAGCAGGTATGCGAGTTCGTCATCGAGGGCGGAGACGCCACGATTGAGGCGGGGAAGGATATCCAAGCGAATAAAGTTTGTTTCGGCTTCAGAAGGAGGGTCGTTGGACTGCCAGAGATGACGCAGCGCCTCAAAATGCGGGCTCGTCTGCTTGACAGCATCGACTGCGGGATAGATAGAGGTCTTGCAGTGACTACACACCCTGACGGAGTGAGTTTCCATACTATTCGACGAGCACAGTCAGCGAATATACCACTGGCCGTAAGTGTGAGGACGTACCCACGAAAGATGAACGTAGGTTGCAAGAGCTAGGTTACACGTTACAGTTGATAACCGATCAAGCCCTGATCCAGATCCCAACGAGGAATTTTGAGCAAGTATTCGCAGCGCATATTGAGCTGACGCAAGGCAAACAGCTGAATTGTCGACCCAGCCCCAGCTAGTGCATAGGAAGTTAGGACATAGTCTGGTGGCCAAGGAGCGTGGGAAACCTCCGGATGCATTATTTGCATATCTAAGTTGAGCTTGAGACGACAATCTCCAGAGACTATCTTTGAAGGCAGTCACATTGAGCACCCAGCCAGGGTGAACATCTGAGAGGCCGTGGCCCAGTCGATTTTCTCAATCTTAGGACGGCCGTAGAGAAACTTCAGCGGCAAATTCTCGTTGTCATCTGTCAACTACTAATTACCCAAGGTTGGTCGATGCGAGGAAATCTTCACTAGTGAACAACGTTCTTCGAATACTAACTTTGTATACCCAAAGCGACCCTAAGAACGCTCGTAGAGCCTGACCAGATCCGTCAGTCAAGGACGACGCAGAATTAATCGTCTTTCACACTTATTCGAGCTCACCACACCATTGGGGGACGGCGACCAATACCCATATCCCAGATTCCTACAAACCGCCGACGGATCCCACTCTCAGCTTGACACGATCCTCCGCAAGTGAAGCCCGATTGACAGTGACCAGAATCACCAGATCCATCCCATCATTGATCAACGACTGCAATGTCTCTTGAGTATCCTCTGAGAGAGCATACCCGCTCGCGCCCTCGTCCAAAGAATCAGCGAAGATCATCAAATGAAACTTCTCCAAATGCTGAACACATGATTCTCGTCGTGAACGAATCATGTCGACGAAGAAATCCGCCGAGCAAAACTTGCTCTGGACGCCATAATACGGGAAGAAGGATGGATCCTGATGTCCTCTGATACGCAGGGAGAACCTTTTCAGTTTGGGTAGGAAAGTCGGATGCGCCAGCGGGCGCATGGCAGCGAGCAGCTTCGCGACCTCATCCATCCCGGTCCAGTCGTTAGATGCCATTGCCACCGTGACACCGGCTCTGTACCCCAAGTCCTTGTACAGCATGGCCAAATGAAGGTCGAGCTCGGCGAGATTCCTCGTCAAAGACAGGACATCAAGCAGAGAGTAAGGTTTGGTGAGCGTGCCGCATGAACGAATTGATATAATTCCCTGCCCACATCCCGAACGCTGCATCAACTCCTTCAGCTCTCGAAAGGCGGCTTGCGAGTGCTCGGGGCCATTGATATTCTCGGTCAAGATGATTTCCTCAAGACTTGGCAGGTTTAGCACGCCTATGCGGCTTCCCAACCCAATGTCCAACACACGCACAGAGGGTCTGAGCACGATTTCCTCACCGAATGCATGCTGTGTAGGATTCCCTCCCCATGGTGTTCTCAGCCTGAGCGTATCGATTTGTGTCGACGCCATGATGGCACGCTGATACTCTGCGCTAGGCGGCCGCCAATACTCATACCGAATCTCAAGTGTCAGTGCTCGGATGGCCGACCAAGGAATATCGGTCGAGCAAGAACGAATGAGCTCCACAGATGTCAGTCGTGGACAGTCGGAGAATCCAACGACGCTCAGCGGGTCTTGTTCATTATAATGGGATTCGTCCGCATAAAAAATGTCGAGCGACAGATGTTCCAACTTCGAAACGCAGCCCGAGAGGGCAATGAACATATCCCCGACGACATTCGAAGCGAGTGAGAGCTCTGCAGATATCCATCGGTGGCTTTGAGCGAAAACTCTGAGGATGAGCTCTGCGGATGCAGGATCATTACTGCGGATCTTAACATGTAGTCCATGATTTCCGGCCAACGAACGTCGCAGCATCTCCTCCAGCTTCAGTTTTTTCACTACGGTGGTGTCTACAACGACCTGGGACCACACTTCGCCGGTGGAAAGAACAATTTCGCGCCACCGACGGGAGACGCACCCGATGATCCACTTGAGATCTGGGGTGAGGCGGCTGGCGTAGACAAAGATTTGAGATAGGATTTCTGGCGGCAATATACGACAGGGGGATAGCAGGCTCTCCCACTGGCGCTCGGAGTCGGAAATGACCTGGCGCTGACGCTGTAGTGCGTCTACGCGCTTAAGCAGGTAGGCAAGTTCGTCATCGAGGGCGGAGCCGCCACGATTGAGGCAAGGAAGGATGTCCGTGCGGATGAAATTTGTTTCGGCTTCAGAGGGAGGGTCGTTGGAATGCCAGAGATGACGCAGCGCCTCAAAATGCGGGCTCGTCTGCTCGACAGCATCCACTGTGGGAAAGATAGAGGTCTTGCAGTCACTGCATACCTTAACGGAGTGGATTTCCATACTATGTGACGGGCACAGTCAGCGAATATATCACTGAGTGTCAGTGCGAGGACGTACTCACGAAAGATGAACGTAGGTCGCAAAAACTAGGTTACAATGATGGCCGATCAAGCCCTGATCCAGATCCCAACGAGGACCTTTGAGCAAGTGTTAGTAGTGCATGTTGAGCTGACGCAAAGCAAGCAACTAAATTGTCGACCCAGCCCAGCTAGTGCATAGGACATAGTCCGGTGTTGCATGGCAGAACCTGGCCAAAGAGCGTGGGAAAGCCATGAAAACTGTCGCTGGCTTGAAACGACGTGAATGAATTTACAGATACTATCTCTGGAGGTAGTCACATTCATGAGCACTTAGCAAGGGTGAACATTTGAGAGGCCGTGGCCCAGTAAATTCTCAGTCAATGCCTTCTTCAGGACGACCTCAGCAAAACTTCTGCGGCGATTTCTCGCTGTCATCTGTCAACTAGTACACAGCGTACGCCGTATGATCTTCAAGATACCAGCCCGCTTCGCTCTGGATAGCCGGTCAATTAACGCAGCAGACTGCATCTCGAAGCGCTCCTCGGTCTCAGCAAGGACAAAGAACCTGGCCGTCACAACATTCAAATGAACGACCAACAAGCCATCCAATACTCCCCAATCTACCTCCGCCGTCTCGACATTGCCAGCAACCACCAACGACACAACATCAGCGCTCCTCGCCTGGCCCAAGATCTTCACTATCCAAGAACCAGGCGTCGTTACCTGCGTCATCTCCCTCTCGCCGACAAATTCGTCAAACCACAGGTCCGTCAAGCCGTGGTTCAACCGGAGGTTAGTCGATGCGAGGAAATCTTCCGCGTCGCCTCCGGCGTCAAACGACGAGAAGCCCAAGCGGAGTGAACGGAGCGCACCGCCGATGTGGGCTAGATACCGCCCGATGGACGGCGCGTCAGACGGAGCCACAGACGTGCCGAGATTGATGTGCGGTATGGTAGGGATGGGCGTCTGGCTGAGGACCCAATCGAAGAAATCGCGCTGGTAGCAGAGCGTTAGGGAGAGGTGTCTCACGGAGGGAGGGAGGGCGTGTGGTGATGGTTGGGATTCGAGCCAGGAGACGTCGCATAGTGAGAGGGATTGTAAAGCGGGGAACAAGTGGACGACGGCCGTAACCTCTGCGAAGGTTTCAAAACTGACTTGGTCAAGGTATAGGTGGGTGAGGGATGGCAAGCCGAGGAGGAGGGTTATTAATGGTGACGGGGAATAGTTCATGTTGTGGATGACCAGGCATGTCACTTTTTTTAGCGACGGAAAGACGGAGAGTTGAATAGCGTCCCAGTCGCGCGTCACGGCAAGGTCCTGCAGCGTCCCGGAGACAAAATTGACGGTGGTGGTGCTGAGCTCGACGAAGTCGTATACGTTGACTGGCGTCAGTACGACATGGAAAAAGTGCGCTCGTGCAGCTTCGAGCCAAGCCTTCGCAACCAAACTGCACGCTTTCAACGACGACTTCTCTCCACCGAGGCAGCAAAGGATGATATCCAGTATTTCGGGGGGAATCGCAGGCATGATGAAGCAAAAAAAGGTAAAATTATTATTCTGAGGTCCGATGCATAAGCGACGAAAAGGCGATGGAATGTGACTTTCACCACTATCTAGAAAGCCATCATAGCCGGAGCGTAGAGATGCTAGCGAAAGCGAAGTCTTAATTTCCTCTGCGACGGAACAATATCTTCCAGACTTGGAGGTGCGTTTGGAAGGGATATGTCGTCGTAGAGAAGAGAGAGCAAAATTCCACTTTTATAGAGGGCTCGAGACGTTCCCACGGTACCCCTAGCAGCGAACGAACTGCGAACGACTAAGTTATCTTTCCGACGAAGACCTTCACTGTCACTCTGATGGAAGGGGAATTGAGAGTATAATGAGTGCTTATATCAATATTCAATCTATCTGAACCGACTCGGCGCCGACATTGACAATGTATGGCCGCGCCTTCAAAGAGGAATCACTTACCCAGAGCTTCATGGATCGGTTGACTGAAGACTTCCAATATGGTAGTACTGCCCGCTTGGACTGAAATGGCTGGCTGAATGAATGATTAGTATGAAGCGGTTCGGCTGTGATGCCGCCACCTGACTGACCCCATTGCAATACAGCGGCAAATAACAGGACGTTGCCTCCCACCATCACCTGAGTCGCGTTCAACCCATTCCATGTTCAAACTGGTCTGACAGAGCAACTCTGATCTTCACGTCGAAAACAATGAATTCTCAATAGCTGGCAGCACATCCACCATGTCTGACCACCAATCACCTTCTGTCATTGCCAGGTCAAACAGCCCTCCATTTCCTATGCGGTCTACTTATATGCACCAACAGAGAGGCAAAAAGCATTCATCAAGGGTTGAAGGACGCGCTGAAAAAGAGCCAGCCGTTTGAGAGGGACGTTGACTTCCAGCGCAAGAAGTGAGTTGGCTGCCACTTTACTCCGCCTTTTGCTTAACAGACAGGACAGTTTGCGCCGACAATATCTCCTTCTTCTTCTCGTACATCCCTACGCCAAAGAGTCGCACGATGCCGAGAACCATCTGTGGATGCAGACGTCCTATCTCTTCATTTCGTCATACAAGCAACACATAAACGCCCTCGACCGCCTGCTCCTCGCCCCGCAGCACCAGAATGGCAACAACGGCCACGGGCCCGTCGAATATCGGAAGCTCGTCCAGCGCTTCCGCCAATTCCTGGCCGATGAGGAAAAGTTCTGGACCAAACTCGTCCTACGCTTCCGCCGATCCTTCGCACTCAACGAAGCACATCCGACGCTGGTCAAGCTCGGGCTCATCTTGGAAACAGACACAGGAGAGGCACCCACCGAGGGCAGGAATCACTACCAGTTCCCACCCGAAACCGCTTCCGCTGCGCCATCCACACCCGAACAGCGGGAGAGCCGACTGAACATCTTGAGCAAGGCGCTCGTGTGTTTGGGCGACATTGCGCGATACCGAGAGCTTTACAACGATGGCGGTGGGCGATCGCGCATTGGGCACGACGACACACCGCGCCGCGGCCGAGGAGGTCGAAGAGGTGGCGCGGCCGGTTTGGAGATGGTCCGCCCCAGGAATTACACCAAAGCGCGTAGCTGCTACGAGCAGGCGAAACTCCTCGTTCCAACCGACGGAAACCCCTCCCATCAACTCGCTATACTGGCCTCGTATGAGAAGGACCAGTTCATGTCGATGGTGCACTATTTCTTCGCGCTGTGTGTCAAGCAGCCCTATGATACCGCAGCGGACAACATGGGCACGATTTTGAGCAAGGCACTTGATCAGTGGAAGGCACGCTCGAAGGAGGAGAAGGAGAGAGGGTCTGATGCGTACGCATTGGATCCACCTGTCGCGAAAATAAGAATAGACAAGTTCAAGGAGAAAATGGTCGTTTTGTACGCTTTGTGGCGTATGGGATTGCAGAAGTACGCTCATTGTTTTTCTCAGAATCGCATTAGCTGATCCGCTCTAGGATGGATTCTGTGACCAAGAGGGAATCCCAGGCCATCTATCGAGAATTCAAATCCCTTCTCTCCGAGAGACATCTCCCGGAGGAATTCATCCCCCAGATTCTAGTCACATCCCAGGGCGCATTCTGGAAGCATCGCATGATCCGCGATCATACGAACAAGAAATCCAAGGACACTTCTCCTACACTTTCCCATTCGGCCATCGAGACACGCATCTTCAACCATCTTCTTTTACTCCATCGCGCTTTGCTGGAGGTCGGACTCCAAGAGATAGCGACCGTGGATATCACGGACGAAGATCTTGCACCGCGTATCACAGCACCATTCCGCCGTACGCTAGGCGCCTTACGCATGAGCATGAAATGGCTTCGCGCTAATATCAAGACGGTTCGAGATTACGACGGGGTAGAGACTGCCGAGTTTTGGAAGGTGTTGACCAATTTCGTCCGAGTTCTCGAGCAGACATTTCCGCCGGAGCGCTTGCCCGAGTTGACATCTGCGTTAGAGGAGGACAGGGAGATGGAGGGTTTCACGCCCTTGAAGGGACTTTTCGTGGGACGCCAAGGCTCGGTGTCCGCTGCCGCCGGAGAGCACCCCAATGTTGTGCATCTTATGAGGATCAGTGACATACTGAAAGACGCCCGTCTGGTTGGAGAACTTGAGGTTGGTGACGCCTGTACTTTGTCCGTCTAGTTGACTGAACATCGAACGTGCAGAACTCCCCTTTAGTGTTGACTACCCGTCATGACACCTTCTCGACTAGTACTGCCGTCGGAACTACCATTCATTCCGTCGTGTCAGCCGACAGCACAGAGGACAGAGACGATGAAATCATGACAGAAACAACTGACGATCCCATTGCCGATGCCTTTGAGCACCTGAACCAGCATGACCTCGACGACGACGACGACGAAGAAGAGGTTTTATACCCCAGGTAAGTATCATTGCCCGCTCGGAATGTCCGATGCTTATTTGCCTCTAGAGCATCCGTTTCTCCCATCCCACCCCAACAGGCAATGAAGCAGTCGCCGAAGAGCCCAATCACACCCGTCAAACTCAGTCCCGAACGGCTTAGTCCAGTCAAATTGAGTCCTATAGGGTACCCGGTCTCCCCAATCAAGAACATTTCCCCTTCATTGCGTACGCCCCAATCCATGGTCGCTGCCCCAGCTACGACGGCGCAGGACCTCTTGTTCTCTGACGTCCTTGGCGGCAAACGCACCGCCTCGCGCAGTGTATCTGGTGAATCTCATCGCACCTTCTTGCCGCAGGAAACCCGGACAATCTGGTCTGCGGCTTCAGACGAGCCATTGCAGATCAACCCTGCACGAAACCAGCAGCTTCACTCTGGAGCTAATACCCGGTCTTTTGGCATGGACAGTCATCCGCCATCCCAGGTTCAGTCCCAGAGTCAGGCGAGCTGGCCGCCTCAATTGTCCTCTTTGCCGTCGACTCAGAATTCTCAAAGCCAGAGCTATCTCCCAGGATCGATTCCTTCTGCGCCCTTTGCCATGCCACCGCAGCCGATGGTCATGGATCATATCAACGCTCCCCTTCCGTTACCCTCGAGCTTGAACCTCAACCTGGGCATGGGTCTTCCTCCCCCAAGCCCATCCGCATACTATTCCCTCAGCCAACCTCAGATGCGTCCGCAAGAACTGTACGCCTCCGGATATGGAAGCCCCGACCAGTTCTACAATTCCTCCAACGCAATGGGCGGTTTGCACACGCGGCACTTGTCGCTGCATGACCCTCGGAGCGCGTACAACGTCGCACCCCTTCCGTCGATGTGGGGACCCACGGGGTGATTACAGCAGGACGATGAGCGATGGACAAATTACTTTCTAAGCAAAGCCTCACTGGCAGCCGCACATGCATATTGATTGTTTGCGATTTCGATCGGTTATCTAAACTGCGTCGTCCACGGCTGGACACTGGACAGGTCGACGCACGGTTGAGATGTCACTTCTGATTCTGGGTGGAATTCCGTATTCACAGACCGTGATGGTTGTGTGCAAACGCGCATCGTACGAGCAGTGAGAATAAGTATGTACAAAGTGATCAGACTCTACTCGAACTTTCAACTTTACTTGATGTACATTTTCTTTGGGTAGGCAGACAGACCTTTGGGATACAGTTATCGATTTGCTGCTTTTCTATGTTCTGGCCAGCGGTCATTGTAAATGAAATCATGCTTGTAGCACCACCGAACAAGCGAGCCACATGAAGTCTAAACCTCGGCCACGTAGGTACAACCGACATTGTGCATATCAACTATGTAACCAACTTCTACAGACCTCTTACATGCTTTCATGATTTACGGATTCACCAAAGCAATTCCGCCATCAAGCTTGAGAAGTACCCCGTTGGTATATTCCCCTGTAGCCAAGTACGCTGCCGCCGACCCCATCTCCTCCGGGCTGAATCTCAGGTGTGAGAACAAAGCCTTCATAAGAATGTGAAGACTCACTCTCCGACACGTCTGGCAGGTACCACGGCAATGAAGCCAGGCAAAGGGGCAGAAGCAAAGGTATCCATCATCTCGGGGGCCTTCTCTGTGATTTCGGATGGAAAGACTCCAGGTTGAATCCCGTTTACCCTGATGGGTATGCCATTCGTAGCAAAGTATGTGGCCAACATGAGTGTGATCTGATCAACAGCGGCCTTGCTTGACGGGTAACCCATCTGCAAAGTCATGAATGAATAATCCGTTACTGATGCTGAGCATAGACACTGACACATGAGGGGGTGATTACCGAGCGAATTATGGCGGCAGAACTGCCGATGTTCATGACACTCGACGTGGCATTTGGCCCCCGCAATTGTGCACCTCGAATGAGAAGATCGCGGAAGCCTTTGATAACAAAGAATGGCGCGACGGTGTTCAGTTTGTACAGGTCCATCCAATCGCTCATCGTCTCCGGTTCAAAGATATCAGACCCGGTTGTCTTGCGGGCGAGGAATTCAGCAGTATCTTTGAGCGGGAGACTGATCCCTGCGCTGGTGAATTTATTAATACTCTCAACCACATACAGCCGATCGGGATCTGAACGATACTTACTTGTTGACGAGAATGTCGAGTTTTCCATCAGTCGCCTTTACAGCATCTACTGCTCCTTGAATAGAGCTTTCGCTTGTCACGTCCACCTGCAAGCTGGCGTCGCCGTTAATATCTGAGTGACAACAAGGCGGAGAACAACACATACGCCACGAGCGAACCTTCCGTCCCGGTGACAGAAGCAGCCGCCTTTTCTAAAATCTCTAAGCGTCTACCCGTGATGTACACCTTTGCGCCTCGAACTGCGAATCCTTTCGCAATCATAAACCCTCTGCGATGAAGTCAGACCAAACTTGAACGCTCCCTAGTAAGTATTATCGATCATCACTCACATCCCTGTTCCGCCACCGGTGACCAATGCAACGCGTCCTGAGAGAGATGTAGAGCTCATTGTGTTGTCAATGGGAGAAGACGAGGATATGGTCTTGGTTCGCTCTACGAAGCGTCTTTTATAGGTTTCAGTGACATGCGCCGCTGAGTCAATGTAGAACGCCAAGAGAGCACACAGAGCGCATAATCTGTCATCACATCCCGTTATACAAGGCAAAATCTACCGATTCGAAGAATTTGGGGACTTTTAGTCAATCCGGTACCGCCCATGCCGCCCGATCCCGCCTGATCCCGCTAAGGGGCTGCTGTAGGAAGGCCTTGAGGAAGGCCCGAGGAAGGCCTAGCGGTTCGGGAATTACCTATAGCTCACAACGTCCCTCAGAAGATTGACAGTACCAAAGGTTTCGGAAAAAGGATCAAGGTGAGGGTTGAAGCAGTTTTACTTCAAGTTGAGATGCTCTGCAAAATGATTGGACAGACAGCCTCAAACCCATCTCATTCGGCGTGATGGAAGTACTGTACAAGTCATGTCAGTGACAGTCAGTCGAGCGCAAACAATGTGTAAAATTGAGCGGATCGTGAATGAATCCGTGTGGGATCTATCTGTCGGCGGGCCATCGTCGGCAGAGCCAAATGGGATTGATCGGCATCCCTCACGCGTCACGCAACTGTGATCTCAACTCAACCCCGCCCACTCCCCGCCCCCACCTTGACATGCTTGACAGGCTGGTCTTCTTTGATTCGCACCTTCAAGCTGCTTCAAGCTCAAGCAGATGATGGTATTTAGTTGCGGCAAATAAGACCCCAAAGGGCTGCCACCATCATCTTTTCTTACGCTCCCCCCATTCTTTTTCCAGTCTTGAGGTGAACCAGGGACGCCAGTACCACTATGGCAATTGTCTTCCATCGTTATATGGTCAACAACCCATTGCGGAAATAATCGCTGCTCTTTGCGCACTCTCTGCCCATTGTTGTCCTTTTCCGGCGCTGGATCCCATTATGCCCTCTGTGTGCGCCACTGTCTCGTGATCGCGCTTGTGCTGCTTAAAGGGACGTTCAACATTGTCCAGTAACGCTTTTTCGTTCGACCCACATCTTTGGATGCTTTTGAGCCGCGTCATCCTCAAACTCATCCTGTCACTTCTCCTCTCTCGACACCTTCATCCTAGAAGGCTGGCATGGAGGTCTCCATGCACTCGCGAATACCGGCCAACTCACCCCCACCGCCGTTGTCGCCGAAGCCACTCTCCACACGCTCGCTCCGCCCGCCCCCAACACCACTTTCTGCGCTGAATCGATCGTTCGTCGTGATGGGGAACAGTTTCCAGAGTGGTGATCCGCGGGGTACCGTTTATCAAGACGAGTTCTCTGTCAGGTACGCGCCGGAGTCAGGATCAGCTTCAACGCGACTTGTTGGACGAGGTGGTAATTGTTCTGGGTGGCCCATGACTGAGCATCACGCGAGTGTCGTGGATCCTTTGGAAAGACCAGTACGTTGTACACACAGAGCATCGTTCGACTCTAATTCTTGAAGACTTCACCATACTCTGCGAGTATGTTCTACCAGGCACATAGGTCATCGCCGTCGCTGGGATCCCTTCAAAGCGAAGTCAGTTGTCAAGATAGTTTCCTGGATCTAGAGGTATCCAAAGACAAGAAACGACGTCGTGGGTGGAGGCGTATATTTGGTTCCAGGTGAGTTTATGTACTATCGCTCCTTGTACTGTTGTCTAACCGAGCTCTAGAAGATCGAAAGGGATCTCACCCACAGCATCCGAAACGCCTCTCATGACGCCCTCCGATTCAGAATACCCGCTGGACACTGATCCGTTCAGTGACTACATTGGACGACCGCCGTCTCCCCCGCTGTCTGCGCCTGCAATGGGATCTTGTGATACGCTTGTCGGAAGCATGCGCAGCTCTCACAAGCCGAACCTGCTCCGTAAAGCACATAGACCGCCTCCCCTGGAAGTCCCCGTGACCGCCTACGAGGACAAAGAGTTCTTTCCCGAGTCACCTTTGACTGATTCGGACGTGCCACCGGGCTTTGTACGCGTCCCCATACCCCCACTTCCTCTATGGGCGCAACAGCTTTGGGAGCGGAACGAGTCAGCCGCCAAGGTGAAAGGGCCTCCGCTGAAACTCGACGAGGAGAAGAAGTGCCACACAAGTTGGGATCGGGAGCCCGTCTACTTTGTTATGGACCCCGATTGGGACCCCAACGACGAAAGAAGTATCTGTTTCAAGTTCGTCGACCCACCCAGTCCGGGTTTTCGTCGCAGACATATACGTGGCGGCAGTGAAGGGAGGAACATGTATGGCCCTCATCCTGCTTTGCCCCAGCGTGCACGCGCTGTGACCCATCTAGGAGTCGTCGAGCCTTCGGTGAGAATGTTGAGGCGCATCAGTGAACAGATGGATGAAGACTTCGCCAGGACGTGATACTGTACATTCCGCGCATCTACGTCAGTTATGAATTCACGACCTACTCACATGAAATCTTTGTATCGATTAGTACCTACGTTATGATTGCTTTCTTATGTTTACCTACCTTCTATGGTCACTCTTATTTACGCTGTAGCATAGTCAGAAAATGTTTAAATATACATAAGTATAGGTGAATGTTTTGACAGCCTTGGAACGTGCACTTTACTACGAGGGAACGTACAGGGTCGACGACAGGCGTGCAATCTATACAGCCATCATCCTGCACACCGCGATTGATAGAAATCAACCGACTCGCCACGAATGGGCCGAGGATAATGATCAACTGAGTTTGACCTGATTGTGGGATTCAATCGCTGTTCGATGGACGCGTAACCGCCTAGGGTGCCATAACGGGGGAAATGGAAGGAATACGAATGAATCTTGACTTTGCGCAAAGTGGATGATCGTCAATCTGCCGGTAGGCAGGACGCTTGGAAGACAAATGGTACAATCACGACACGTAAGCCAGACAGCACCCGTCTAGAAGCGAGGTCCATGTCTTTCAGCGAGTAGCGTTCAGCCACAAATGCGAGAATTGAATTCATCGAGCAAGAAAGGTGGCAAGATGACGGGCGATATGAAGGCCCATTGAAGGGCGAACATGCGCCCGGCATCAGCCGGGAGAGAGTTTCCCAAACTTTCCCAAACAGGGTGGTTGGTATCTTGGCTCTAGTGCATAACGTTGTCACTGTGCAGTCGCAGACCTGGGCAGGCATCAACTGCTGCCAGAAACAGCGCCAGCGGTGAGCAGTCTATTCCCTGCCTTGAACGTGCAAATGCCGAGAATTGCTCAGAAACTGCCGTAGCAAAGTGCCGGCGCTGCCTCTGCCTGCCTCTCGAGAACTTGAAGGGACAATGCTTGACCCCGCCAGTGACCTACCCTCTGTGTCATCCAGCCACGAGCTGCTCGTCCCGCCGCCCAAGCAAAAGCGATCCAGCGTCGCGTGCCGCCGATGCCGCCGCCTGCGCGCAAAATGCGTCAAGGACGAGGACAAGGGGCTCTGCCGGGGCTGTATAGAGGCGGGCGTGCCGAACGAGTGTCAGTTCCTGCCCCGCGGAATGAGCGCGATTGACCGTGCTGTGAGTGGCTGTCTGCCGTTTGATGTCGCTTGCTGACGTTGTCCGATGAAAGCCACGACCCCCGCAGAATCGCAAGCGGCAGTCCCGGCCAAAAGAGGTCGATCCGTGAGCAGCGCTCTGTCGACTTTCTCACACACGATGCTGACGGTCATTGTAGGACTATTAAGCTGTCGGGATCACCCCAGTGAGCATTGCCTCCATATCAATCATGACATCAGCTCATTGCGCACAGACCCCTCTCGCCAACAATATGCGACAGTTGTGCGCGCCCAGTCTCAGCGAACCACGACTTGTGCGTCCCATCTACGTGACGTAGATTATGCTCTGATACTCTATACAGGCTCCCTCCCCAGGATGAACTGGTCGAAGCTTGTGAATGGTTCTTCCTCACTTATTTCCAGCTTGGATTCCTCCACAAGCCGACCTTCATGCACCAGCTTCAGACGTCCCCGCAATCTCTGAGCGTGTTCCTCCTACTCTCCATGCTCTCTATATCTGCTCGCTTCACACCCACTCTCGTCCAACGCTACGAAACTCCATCCAATGCAGCTCAAGTATTCGCCAAACGAGCTCAAACTCTTGTTGGAGAAGAAATTCTTGGAGCTCCAACCCTCGACCGGGCGCAGGCTTTCTTCCTGTGCAGCATCTGGAATTGGGGTAGTGGCTACAGGGATCGCAGTTGGATCTTTCTTGGGATAGCTGCCCGGAGTGAGTAGCTTTCCGATACATCAAACCAACTTCTGATTATTGAAATCAGTGGCATCGGTTCTACGTCTGTCCCAAGAGGAGTCATTTGGACTCCGACCCGATGCACCTGTTGAACAAATCATCAGCGCAGAGGTGTCCCGCCGGACATGGTGGGTCATATTCAG
Source organism: Strobilurus pachycystidiatus (assembly GCA_019915135.1). Classification (NCBI taxonomy): domain Eukaryota; kingdom Fungi; phylum Basidiomycota; class Agaricomycetes; order Agaricales; family Physalacriaceae; genus Strobilurus; species Strobilurus pachycystidiatus. Next base: position 972,339 of record JAHLMK010000015.1, read on the forward strand.
TAAGTGTCTATCTGAGAGATTGTATCATTCATGTATTGAATGAACCCAGTGAGCGATAACCTTCTGAGCTCCGGATGTGGTCGTCCCATATCCTTCGACCTAGACAAGGTCACCATTCCCCTACCGTGTGACGAGGATCATTTTACCTTCGGTTATAATGGACCTGCGACAGTGATGGAGGGGACACGCGCTCGACCTCGCCTTGCGCCTCCTACACGATTCCCAGCCTCGCAGATCGATCCTCAGTTGAGCAGTGGGATCATTGAGAACACGTCATCCGCTGAAGATCGTTCGTTGTACGGAAATTTGGTCACCATCGCCGACATATGGGCCCGCGTTGCGCGGGGCGCTCTACAGCGGGGCAAGCCCGCATCTGGTACCAAAGCGCCCTGGCGCCCAGACAGCGAGTTTGTCGAGATGGCAGGAGAACTTGATACATGGGAGGCTACCCTGACGAATCGGCAGACCTGGTCACATTCGAATCTTCTTGCCTACCAGAGCAAAAATCTTGATCTCGGATATCGCTGCATCTTCCTCATCTTCCATCTGTCGCACATTGTTTTGAGGCGCTCCTATCTGCCAATGATGGCTAGAGATGTGCACTCGTCTTCGACATCTGGATTTAGGGCGGACCTCCCGCCGGCGATGTATTGGGAGAACCTGGTGCATGAGATGTTTGCGCACGCACTCAAGGTTATCGAACTTGTGAGAAGCTGGGTTCCAACTATGCCTTTCTCTCGAGGTTCTACACCCATGATGGTAAGCCATCTGTCTTGGCGTCTTTCTTGTTTCTTTACTCATGCAATCTCGTCTAGGGCTTTGCCATTTACATGTCAGGATCTGTATTGTCGTATCTTCAACGATGGCCCTGGCGTTAGTACTCTCCAATTTCCTCGCCGATGCTCTAATCACCAACTTTTCATCCAGTCTGTCCTGCACTCGCGGAGTACTCTTCAAGCGCTATACATCATGCTCTCGAGTTGTTAGTTGAGCTAGCCGTCGTTTGGCCGACGATGGCGAAGCGATGGCACGACGGTCTCACACATTCGGTGTCGCTGGTTCCATTGAGAGATGAGCATCGCCAATTCGAGGGCTTCGGAACAGCCGCCGAAGAAGACCTGGATATGGACGATAAGGAGGGGATGTATCGCCACAAATATCGCGAGAATATGGAAACTGATGGAGATCGTGAAGGGGTATGCTCTTTTACTCAATATCCCGTAGGCGGTGATTAATTGTTGAAAGGGCCTGATACCCGAACGGCGTGTACGCCGCGACGGTCAGAGTCCGATCCCACAGGGGGCTGATATGTTGTATTCTTTGGCGACCGCGGCGTCGACGCATCGCAGCCCGAATGGGATGCCTATCAGCCAAGAAGGCTTACCGCCGCCCGCTCCTGTGACACACCCTCCCCCGGGAAACCCCTACCCTCCGAACATCAACGGTCACGTTGAAGGTGGCGCTCAGACTAATTGGAATAATTACCACGAGGAGCTGGGCACTTTGTTCAAGGACGACTATTCATCCCAGGTTGAGTATGCTGGTGATGGCTGGGCGTTCTAGTTTGGTTGCAATGTATAATTAATGACATGTGTGTTCCGATAGTACCCTGTATTTTGTTGTGACCATCGAATGGAATTTCAGGTTAGACGACTGCCAAGCAGTATGAAATGTGTTCAGCCTGTCTGGGGTGTCTGTCTTCTCATGCATGAGCGGTCTTCTCAGTTCCCCTTGTCCGTCTTTTGGAAGCCTCCTGTCGTTCTAATGAGGCCCGTGAAAAAAGTGTCGAGGTGATCATAGAACGGACACCCACCTAAATAAAATACACATGAAAGACGGAAACATACTTCACGTCGGTTTCCAGTCATCAGTATAGTGGGGTACCTCCTCGGGAAATTATTGAGTTGCAGTTGCGATCATGACTGTCACTTCCTTCTCAAGTCCGGCGTCATTTGTGTTGAGAGATGCCCGTTGTCTCAACTTGTGAAGGCCCGCCGATCACAAACTGATAAGTAGGAAGCTACTTTTACATCACCTCGATACGGGTGTTGCCATACTGTAATTCTGGCGGTGTGTTTCGAACGCCATTTCTGAGACATCTGCGAGACGAACAAGATTAGAGAGGCTACCCATTCAGTCCTATGTTATTCGAGCGAGCTTCAAGCCGTCTGAAGCGTGCATGCCTAGGCTACCTATCCTCGGGACCCACATTCTCACTAAGTTGAACTTAGGACCGTGCTCGCAGACCTGATCATGAAATTTGGTCACAGGCTTGGGACAAAGTCAAAACGAACGATTCGTCGTTCACTCACATTTGACCCATGAACGAAGTCAAGATAATTTGCAGGACTGCAAGAATGATTAATAGTGAAAGTGGGACGACTCTTCATTTACAGATGCGCCAGACGGAGCTTGTGGCGCATCTCACGTTCCAATTTCGGTCGATGGCTGAAACTCCAGTGGCGCTAGATTGCCATGTTTGAATTTCTGGCTCGCCCAGTGGGGTGAGTCGTTGTTGTCGTTACACTGCGGTGAGATAGTTGTCTCAGGAAGGGTCACAGAGAGATCAGAAGCAGATGTATCATGCGAACTGGAAGCGGTTGAACTTGAATTGCCTGCCGTGCATAGGCTGCCAAGTGGTCCGACCGAATAAAAACCCCAGAGAACTCAGAGCTTGACATACTCGACGGCTTGAGCTAGTAGCAACGACAAAGGCGAGAAAGCATCGCTTTCGAGTCCCAGACCATCGGACCAAGGAACTTTCCAAGTTCTCGTGCCACTACATGATCGACTCTGGAGTCTGGACCAAACGGCGGCCCGACTCTGACGCGCTTTGTTGGCGGGCTGCGCTATGTAAGATTTCTGTCAATTCTTGAGCTCAAGCTGACATGGCTATAGGTGCAGAAGTGAAAGTTCCAGAGCCGTGTGACTGTGACACTGGTTTAGCGAATGTGGCCAACCTCGCCTTCTCACCCCTACGAGAAACCACGCACCCTGGCAGCCTGGTGGCAGCCGGCGCTGAAATGCAAGAGCGGTGCGGTGCAACATCTTGCAACATTCCCGTAGAATTGCCAAGCTTTTGGACCGGACTAACTCTGGGAAGAAGTCATGAGGTCGCGGTATACCACCGCTATCGTCGTCGAGAGATACTCAGATAGGCGGATTCATCCAAGCATTCGCCGGTTCTCACTACTACTAGCCAGTCTCGTTCCCGGCAGTGCGACGTGCTGGCTCCCTGGGCACTTCGGAACGGATGGGGACGAGACTAAGCGAGACTATCACCAGTGACCAATCAACGACCTGTGGCAAACCTGTGGCCGCCATGGCGACCAGGAGCGACCAGGTGGCGACTTGTGCGATGCGTAATCAGGTACAAGGAGGCATTTTGGTTCCGTGGGTTTTCTCACGGGCAACATCCCCTCAGATAATGACTCTCATATGTTTTACATAACACCGCCCAGTACTACTCAGTACTTGACATGTGCTCACATAGGACCATTCGGATTCCATAGTCTTTCACGCGCTCACCATGCTGCTTTGGTCGAAAGTCAAGCGCGCCATACAAGTCCCTCAAGACAAGTATGTCTCTGAAGGTGCGGTTACACCCAGTCCACCGAGTGTATAGTGACCCATTTAATCTCTTCGACAGGCCGACAAGTACGTTGAGGTCTTAGCGTCTACAAACTCACACTAAAATCATTCGCTCACCCATAGTGGAGCAACCACGAGTGAGGCATGCCATTTCCCATACTTCCTCCTCACAAACAATCCTTGCCGTCAGTCTTGACCCGACGCCTCCAGAGGAGCGTAAATGGACCGCCTGGACCTTTGCTGCTTTTTGGATGGCCCATGCTATGAACGCTTCCGCGTGGACCGCTGGATCTGCTGTTAGCGTCCCCCCTCAATACATTTGTCGTAAAGTCTAATGGTATCGCAGACCTTCGCTCTTGGTCTCAAATGGTGGCAGGCATGGATTGCACTCAACGTTGCCCACATCATTGGCGTGAGTATAAGGAGCATTCTATCTTCTATAACTCATGTATACAGACGTTCTTGGTGCTCGCCAACGGGAGAATCGCGGCCCGGTACCATATCGGCTTTCCGGTCTGCGCTCGTTCGTCCTGGGGTATGTGGGGAAGCTATATGGCAGTCACTATGAGGTCCGTATGAGTGCTTGTTGATATGATTTACTACTAACCCGTCGTATCAGAGCTATGATCTGTGTTCGCCTTTTCTCCCCCCTCCAATGCGTACGCAGTTGTCTGATTTCGCTTTTTAAGGTCATCTGGAACGGAGTCAACACATTGTGAGCGTTTCCTGGGGGTTGAGTTTCCAATTATTCACCACCAATATCAAGCTATGCTGGTGCCACAAACTCACACAAGTCAAGAAAACTTGATTGGACTCACGAATCGTTTTTCAGGCCGACTTATTGATGTGTGCATCCAATGCATCTGGCCATCCTGGGCAGACATCAACAACACACTACCTATCTCTTCGGGTATCACGACTCGTCAACTTGCTTGCTGTGAGTGTGAACAGTTCTTCCATACACGCTTCACATTGAGCCTTGATAGTCATCATCGCCTGGTTCATCTGTGAGTTTGATCACGCGCTGGCAAAACTCACTCAAACAGATGTATAGTTCAATGTCTTACGGTCATTCATCCACGAGATCTCAAGGTCTTTTACATCGTCAAATCCGCTATCGTGGTACGTTTTCACACACGCAGTGGCTCTCGACAATGACCCAGAAGATATAAATTCTTTCAGTTCATTGCCATGCACGGTATCCTGATCTGGTGGATGATGAAGAGTAACGGCCCGAGATTCCCTTCTCGTTACGAGACCAAGATATCCGCCTCGCAAACTGGCTGGCTGTTTATGCAAGCTTTCAACAGCGGCTTCGGGACGATTTCGTCTCTCACAGTCAACCAAGCAGATATCGCAAGATACGCAAGGCGACCGCAAGACCAGGTATGGATTTCGAATTGCTTTCCGAGTCGTGAGACGCAATAACGAGCCCCTACTTTCAGTTCTGGGGTCAAGTTTTCATTTTCCCGATAGCGTCCGCCCTCCCTGGTCTCTACGGTATCATGGTGGCGTCGGCTAGTCGAGCCTTATACGGAACGCCGTCTTGGAATCTCTGGGATGTTACCCAGATCATGCTAGATCAATATCCCCACAATTCAGGAGCCCGGTTTGGTATTTTCCTCGCAGCAGGAAGTATGGCACTTGCCCTAATCGCAGTCAACCTCGCGACAAACGTCAGCCCCCATCTTTTGCGTCTGCGACCGCTGATCAATATTTTGATATAGTGTCTGCCATTCGGTAGCGACGTTGCTGCCCTGTTTCCGAAATACATGACGATCCAGAGGGGTCAATTCATATGTTGTCTACTTGGAATGGCTATAGCGCCTTGGAAGATTCTGAAAGACGGAGCAACGTTTCTCGCATTCTTGTCGTGTGTATCGCATCTCATTGTGCGTCAGTAAGCGCTGACAACGCCTTCCCTTCAGCGGATACGGATATTGGCTTGCTCCTGGTGCAGCCATAATGTTTGTGGATTATTTGTGAGTGCTTATACCAATTGAGAGGCCAATTCTAATCCATTCGTAGCTTCATACAGCGCGGTAACATCGTGGTCGATGATCTTTACACGGGATCGCCAGTGGGACGATACTGGTACACGAAGGTACTTCAGTATCCGGCACCAAACCAGTGGTCTGAGCATTAACCGGCGTCTAGGGATGGAACGTGCGAGCTCCGATGGTCACTCTGCTCGCTCTGATACCTTGCATGCCTGGGTAAGAGTCCTCTAATGACTGATGACTCTATAATAACCGCTATTTAGTTTCGCTGCCAGTATAGCGCCCAACGGAGTCCACGTAGCGTCAGCGGCGAAGAGAATGAATACGTTCTCGTGAGTGGGTCTGCAGGCGTCTTAACTTCTCGAGATCGACTTCGCTACAGTTTTCTTCTAACATATCTCATTGCGGCTTTGCTGTATTATGCATCGCATCTCATCTGGCCTCGCGACTTGACGATTATCCAGGAACCGTTCGAGCGTCTGGCGGACCTTCAAGATCAGAATGAACGACAGAGCAGTATGCTGTTCCAGGCCGACAGCATCTCTTCTTCCGACGAAAAGCATGATGAGGAGACATATGCTGTGTCTTGACCTATCATCCTTAGGTGCTTATCGATAGTATATCCTATCTGAATTTCGCAAACACACCATCTAACAATCAGACGTTCAATTGCTGTCGTTGTCGATTCTGCTCTCGAACTCTGACCTCAGTACGATCAACTCGTGTCCCAGCTACCGTGCCACCTTCTCGCTGCTTCCCCCGCGTATGTTGGTAACTAACTGGTGATGGCTCCTCACATCAGCTCACATCCCAATTATTGTCGACACATCCATGGAACTCCCGAAAGCCCGACCGGCGTATGGGATGATCATGCTTGTTTACATGCATTTTGCGAAGTATTGGCGGATGAATAATCAGCCACAGTGCCACTGACTCATTGAAATCAGGAACTAAACACCGATCTTCGCCAAACCTTTACAAAAGTTGTATATCTTCGGACACAACACAACAAGGTTGAGCACAGATTCATTGTACCCAGACAAGGAACAGTACAAGAGTCAAGCTTTGAAATACATGGAGATTTCGACCTAGCAAAGAAGCACTAGTGAGCGATTGACCTCTTTGTGTTTATGTACGTGTACATACTTTTAACTTTAAATGCCTAAGCAGTCGCGGTTGATCCAGTATAGGCATGAATGGTCTCGTCCGCACATCCAGCCGGCGTGTTGTAATCATACGCCCCCAAATTTACATATAGATCGAGATTTCCTGCGGTATCTGGGCAGATCAGCCAAGCCTGCAAGGGAAAGTGAGCGACGGCAGACGGCGGTTGCAGAGCAACGAACATTGTCTTGAGGTCTCGTGAAGTTGGTTGTACTCCACTGGACCGTGTCACCACTGAACACGAAAGTCCCCGCTGTTGACGGTGACGCAATCCAGGAGACTTTCAGCTTGACGACGGTCGAATTCGCGCGTGTTTCCACGTCGGCGTAAAGTGGTGTTCCATTCGCATTCTGAATGAGCTGACCGCCGGTGATCTGGAACTGAGCAGCGTCCGCAGGCTCGCCAAGAACAGCGTCAGAGACCGTCCACTTCACTTCGGAGCGCAGATACTTGTGGAAGTTGGGGTCTTCCTACAAAGCGGAATGAGCAGATAGAAGTGGCAACCAAGATAGTTGAACGTACGACGGCGCGAATAAACGAATAGCCTGGTTGAAGCGTGGCCGATCCGCCTGCAGCGGAAGTGGTTCCAGTGGCCGACACAGAAGTTCCAGTCGCAGAGGTAGCAGAGCTAGCAGTACTGGCGCCCGGTAGACATTGCGAGTAGTATGGATTCGAGTATGTACACGTCCATCCAGACGCGCAGGTTGTTGCACCGGTCCAACCTGTTCCTCCGCACTGTATGGAATCAATAGCAAGTCGAGGAAGGTCCAACGCGAAGACAAACCTGGCCATAGCTAGGCGCCGTCTGAGCAAAGACGACACTTCCTGCAGCGAGGAGCAGGTAAAAGAAGGTGATGCCGGTCATAGCGTACATCTCTGTGACGATTTGGAGACACTCGTCGCTTTTCTACATCGTGGTCCCGAGCAAATGGCATTTTCTCGGCGATGCGTAAAGTGCGGGTCAACATCGGTATGCCATACATGTCCCATGATGCGTCAAAACACTATGAAAGGAGGATATACTATGGGTGACCGATGTCGCAGTTTACCCAGCAGACGTCAATATTCATGGAGCGAACCAGGTAGGATGTTCTATAACTAATCGAGAGTCAGCTGGGACTGGGAAGCATAGCTGAATGCTAACCATGAGTGAAAGCATTTCAATTAAACATATATAGCATTTACAGGCTAGGAGCACACATTGAGCGGAAAAGGCGGTGATGCAAGAAAGCCTTACTATCATTACATTTCCGACTTGATGCCATTACCGTTCGTCAACTTGGTCAAGTTTGTCTCCTTGATGGGATCAGAGCGGTCGTCTACTAGAGTGACGGAACCGTTCATAGCGGTCTGGTTGAAATCTTCTTTTTTCGTTTGCGCTTTCAGGCCGAGCCCTTTACCTACAAAACTCTTCGTTTCGTCGACCCATTTTGCAGCACCAGCGCGCCCACCGGACCGAGTTAATGACACAAGACGAAGAACCGTATATGTCCAGAAGATGGTGACGGTGGGGAGTAAGGCGATGCATAAGTTGGTCATGAGGACCAGTAAGAGCAGGCAAGCTGGGGAGAAGAGTGAGTGGAAGGGCAGCATTCATAGACATCTGACGCGTACTGAAGACGAAGACAAAACCCGCAGACGCAAAAAGGGCGGAGCTGAGTGCGAGGAAGACAAACGATAGAGTGACCATGACCGAACAGAAGCTGAAGGAAGGTGAGCCAAATACAAACCTGTATATGCCACAGACCTACAGGAATAACAATATGGGCAGAACACTGAGCGCAGTGAAGAAACAGAAGAAAACCTGATGAGCAGTGGGATTCAGTAACATGCACATGACTGGCAGCCGGGCAACCTGAATCACTAACGAAGGGTACGGGATGTTCGTTAAACAAATCGGTCGCCGTTCTAATGGCAGGCCGCGCATATCCATGCTCGAATCTGGATTGAGCTAGTCAATATCATACATCAGCAACAAACGGCCTAGGCGTACCGGTCAGCGTATGAGTGGACTACATAGGCACTGCGGTCAAAATACGACGCGAGGTCCTCACGATCGCGGGGCTCCGATTCCGTCGACGTCGACATTGGCGCTCAAGGCCCAGCAAGAAAGCTGGTGATCACTGGCACGTCGGGGACAATTAGAAAGTGCGAAGGTGTGGGGTAAGTCGAAGTCAGTGAAGTCCAGGTGAAGTCTGATGGAAGTCGTAAGACAAGAATGGAAGACTCCGAAGAGGCCGAATCCTGTTTGGCATCATCATCATCCTACATACACGTCAGTGGCAGTGTCACCCTGTACATTACTGTGTACAAATTCTTGGTGGCTCGATGATAGTTGCCTTACCAAGATGTTGGTCTGATTACTGTGCTGTCTGGGACACCCCGGTAGAGTTGAGTCTGGCGCGGTGGCTTCGTTACAGTTTCGTTACCTACCAGTACCTAACTTACCAGGGTCGTCAATCGTCAAATAATAAGCTCGCGCCAGATGCCGGCGGCAAGCGTCGCAATCTGGTCTCGACTCTCAACTAGGTTCAAGCAAGTCTCAAAAGTGTTTCAAGGTTTGCGTGGTGGCGTTCTAGGAGGCCGGCGCATACTTACAAACAACCTCGACGCGCGGAAGTACATGAACATCTGTATGCAGGTCACCCCATACAGCCTGCGTAACGCGTTCAGAGCTTGTCAACGCCACCTAAATTGCCAGTAAGATTGAACGCAGGGCGCCGGCGCATACTTAAGAACAGCCCGTCGTAGGTAACCTTGATTTAGCAGGAGTTCTTTGCAGCCTTCATTGGGGTGCTACGGTGAAGGGAAGGTTTGAGATGTAATAATATTGCTTAAACTGCGTAATCGCACTATCGAAGCTTGTTTCGATGTATCTACTCTACGTATTCCACTTGCCAGCTTCAAGCTGCACACCAGTTTTCTCCTTGACGTCTACAAAAGCGCCGCCTAGATGCGCTCAGCAGACAAGGATCCAAGCCAACAGTCCGTACAAGAGTCGGACAATTTCCGTTCCTTTGAATTCGTGAGTTGCTGACAAAAATGCCTGATACACCCCAAAGAATTTCCCTGGGCTCAGATGACTCCACGGTCTCTGTATTCACACATGAACGAGCCGCATCTCGGTGCGATCGATGTCGCCACCGTACCCGGCCGTGGCTTCACCGGTCACCACTTGAAGTCCAACCGCTACCATAGCGGCGTACAACAATGCGATATCTTTCAAATACTTATTCGTACATAAGCTCGATGCATCTGAGTTTTGAGAGTTCTTTCTCTTGCTTATCGCCGTGACAGAGCCAGCATTCGTTGGAGTGCCTTGTCCCCGAGAAAGATCTGTTCGTCGCCGCCGGTCGCGAAACTACATAGCGATACATGAGGCAATACCATTATTGATACACTTCTGAAGAGGAAAGATAATAAGTATGTATATAGTAGTAAGGGGACTATTTCAAGGCGTTTTTGTAGCGCAATCGAGGCGAAATACCAACTGCCCTCAGGGCCTTCACAGACGACAGGAAGGCATTGTAAGTAACATGCTGATCAAGACTCTCGATATCAAATGTCGACTTGGTCGTGGACGACTCATCCACAACGTCGCTGAAAAAATCGGCATCGTCGTCCTCAGAGACAAGACTCTGACCTTGAATTTCGTTGGAGTCGCTGAGAGCACGATAACCCAACTTGAACATCTTGCGGAGACTCTCTACCCATTCCTTCGTTGCCTCGAAGTTCTCCGACAACCCATCTATCACCTGCGATGCACTGGCTTCAAGGAAGGTCCTCTTCTTCTCGTGGAGCTCGGTGCATGCCTTACTGGCGTCGAACCAATGATCGTAGACTAGCTCTGCCTGTTCACGGAGTTTCAGTCCTATCGTTTTCCGGACCTCGCCATCTGGCAGCTTCCCGGTCGGCATGCGATATTGGTAATGTGAGAGAACAACCACGAGAACGTAGAACAGTGATTCGAGGTCATGGCGATAGAGATGGCGCACAGTCCCACTTCCGTTATCCTCTAGAAGATCGAGAGCCATGAAAGGTGGGGTTCCGGTACGCTGAAGGGAGGTCGATGGAGACCCCTCCAAGAGATCCTTGCGGTACGACGACAGGTCAAAGTCGTTGAGAACACCGCAAATATTCCCAGAATCATCGTACCGGAACATGATGTTGCCCAGGCTTATATCGCGATGGAGGATTTGTGGGTGGTCGTAGAGCCATTTATGCGCTGTGAGAACAATGTCAGCAGTGTCGACAATGAGAGGAGAACGGGACAAACTTTGGAGAACATCCATGAAAACTTGAGCGACATCCTTCGCGCTTGTTAGCATATCGATGGGATAGAGAAGCTCCTGCACAGTGATCCTCAGAGTGCGGTTCTCGTACGCGAAGCAGCAATTGTTGGCGTATTGCGCGTTGTTCAAGAAGTCTGCGACGCGCGCGGGAGTGGATTCCCCCTCCTCAAGATCAACATCCTCGGCATGGAGGAGGTTGGGAAGATGAGCCAAGACCCAGTGTCGTTCGCCATCGGCGGACAGCTCCTCAGCCTTTGCTTTCGCAACTGCGAGGAACTTATCTTCGGCAGTGCGCGTTTCTCCCGGCCAGCTGAACTTGACTACGAGTTCTTTGCCGCGCAGTCCATCCGAGTCGGAGGTAGCGCGCACGACACAAGTGCCCCGCCCTATGATACCTGGTTGCCGATATATTCGTTGCCCCAGCTTCAGGACGATTTTGCCTTCGTCGAGCCTGAGGACCATGCCAACGAAGAGATTGTCGGGGTTTATGCTCTTGACAGGGAGGTTCGGATGGTTCCGCTTTATCCAGTTATAATCGGTGAGGAATTTGCGGCTCTCGTCGATGACCGAGAGCTGCCCGCGCTGAGAGTCTGTGAGAAGATGCAATCCGACAAGCATGACAATGTAGAGTTTGAGGTCGTCCGGCTGGGAAGCAGATATGTCAATGGGCTTGGAGACCATGATAACGCCACGGTCATAATACATCAACTGGAAACGATCGCGATCGACGAGGGTCATGGTGTAATGGGAACGTAGAATGGCGTGGGTGAGGCTCTCCAAAGCGTAATCGGCACACTGGATATGAACGTCGTCTTCCCCATCACTACTCTTCTCGTCGTGGGGTGGAGCAAATGTGGCCAAAGATTCAGAGCATGGAGCGCCTGGACCGGCGGTGACTTTCGCCTTCTTGGAAGGCCCGATCACACCGCCAGTCGACTTCCTCTTGTTGTATCTCGACGTTGCCGACGTTGTCTGCGCGACGGGGGGAGCATTGGGGACAATGGGAGGGCGTTTTGAAGCAGCAGTGGCACGGTTAGGTCCCAGTCGATGGCGCGGATTATTGTATTTGGGATCCTGGTCTAAAGGCAATAATCAGATGAGAGACCATCTGTACGACGACGGGACGACGTACCTTGATCGTCGAGCGGTCTGAATGACCCGTCACCATGGTGCAAACAAGTATCCCTGTCCTTGATCTCCTCAACACCTATTGTATTGAACCACCAGAACGGGTACTGCTTTGGACCGTGTAGTTCGACTTTGTCGCCATTGCCGGATGATGTGAACATGCTCTCGGAAAGTTCCAGCAAGTCGGGACTGAGGTGCTTTTTGTTGAAGACACCGCCATACAGCTTCTGAGGGTCATTGCGATAGTAGCGAATGAGTGGTGTGGATTTATAGTGTTCCTCGATGACCTCCAGAGCCCGATTGTTCATGTCGGCGCGGAGAGCGTATAGCTCTGACTCCACGGATCCAACCTGGTTGCACTTGGTCCGGTAGGCAAAAAGGCACTCAATGAACGCGGCGTCCCAGCGTACTCGCTCCACGACATCGTTGAGTGATGTTCGCCAGTCCTTCGGTACTCGCAAGACAACGCGCATGAATTGCTCGACGTCAACAAAGACCCTGTGCGTGCGGAGGTCTTCCTTGATGTAGACCTCGTAGTCCGCCTTCTGAAATTTGGCCTGTCCGGTGGTATCGTACAGAGCGCGGGTCGCACTGCCGCGTCTGTGCGGCGTATTCTGGAGCTCTGTGCGCCGGAAATCGGCATAACTGAGCATCGGCTTTGGACTAGCAGCCGGTGGTCCAGCGGCAGGGGAGGAGTCCGCCATAATGGTTTCGATATTGAGGAATGCGCGGTGAGTGGCGACAGATGGCAGGGGAATGGGAAAGAGAGAGTAGTCCAGACATAGCGCAAGAAGAACCATTATATGCCTTTCCTCTGTGGACGAATATGGATGACAATGGGGGAGGAACAAAGGCAGACATCAATGGACGAATTGGGAAAGACTTGACCCTGACACACACATGTTCGTGTAAATCACGAGACTGCCGATCGTGTTTGGACACTTTGAGTCTCTTTTCACTGCCATTCAGCTCTTTTGAGGTCCAGCTTCCGGCGTCGCCTGTCTCGATCTACCAAGGAAGCAAATTATCATAGTACTCTGCTAGGTAGCCTTGATGCCTACTCGGGTATAAACGGCATGCATGCGGAACTGCTAACAGTTCCACAGTCACTACGTCAATTACGGGTACAAGCTGGTGTTCGCAACACTAGTTCATGGCCCCATGTCTCCGACTAAAATGTTGAACGGACGGCTAGTACTAGGAGATATCGAATTGATCCGTTGCCCGCAGAAGAGCACCACATCAGACCAAAAGCACCCCTGCCACACTAGGATGAACGAGCCAATGCCTTCCTACTTACGTGGCTGCAGAAGCTCTCAAACAAGCCGCGGTCTTCACCTTCCACCCACTGATAGATAATTTCCCGGTTGTCCTCTAACTTAATGGTGCATATTAGCACCACGGTGTCAAGGTCGACCTCCAGATCTTGTTGCTTCCGCTTCCGCCGAGCACTCCTTGACCAAGTGTCTCCTTTGGCCTTGACCACGACGTGTCCGCCAGCCGCAGTCACTTCGATCTCGCCCATGGAGGAGAGGACGTTCTCGATGTCGCTGTCCACCGCGGGATTTGGTTGCCGGATGGTGTTATGCATGGGCATTAGACTGCGAAGATTCGGGTTCCCAATACGTGATATAGCCTAGGTGCGAGACCTTCATTAATCCGAGGAGGAGTGAAATTAGTAGCATATGAAAACGTACGTCAGGAAGACGTTCCTTCGTGAAGGACCAGCCTATAGCCCATCGTCGAGTTTGGCCTTGTACAAACTCCGTTATAGCGTAGTTGGTGATCTGGATCGTATTTAGCGTAAGATAGGCTCCTTTTGCTAATTCGGGCACGTACGTCCAGTTCTTTTAGAACACCAACAACCGCGGTTAGAGAAGACATCAGGCCGAGCATGGACGTGTACCAGCTAGGAATATGAGAGGAGCTTGAGAAGCGCATGAGCAAATGACCCACCGGCACCACAGCTTGTTTTGTGCACTTTCCCTAATGATCCTGGTAACAAAACCCGCTTCCCCACCGCAGGTTACCATCTCGACTGGAGCACCCGTGCACACCTGATAGACCTTAGCATATACCATAAAGGGCGCAGCACACCACACTGACCGCGTTTGGATCCAGCCTCTTGACATCCGCCAAATTCTTCACCTCTTCCATGCTGCCATAGAAGGGTGGGTTGCACATCGTGAAATCGAAACTGAGAATCAAAACCAGACTACTCAGAAGACGCGCCCTGAAGTTTGTGCGACGTATTTACCTACCGTTCGTGAGCACAAAGGTCCAGCGGAAGAATCGTTCTCTCTGTCTGTGCTTGCACTAGATGTATCCTATCTTGGAGAGCATTGGTGCTGATGTTGGCACCGGCAACTTGAAGCGATCGCTCGTCTAGTTCTAGGTTGACAGCGTGTCATTATTGTCCGCAATCGAAGCAGGCGCTATAATCTCCACCTGTCGCGACAAAAGACCATGATGGGTCAAGTTTGCATCCCAAGAGAGGGTATATCGCGGATGCGCCTGTCCCTCTGCAGGGTTTCTAGATCAAGTATTCCGAGGAGGAAGGTTCTCTGTTCTTACATATCAAGCCCGCGAATGACGGTCGATGATGTGGGCTGAGCAAGCAGGATGTCTTGAATCCAGAGGAGGTAATTCAACCTTCGAGATCCAAGTTTATGGAAAGTCTATAGTACAGAGGAGGACTCGCCTATTTGGGACCTTTTTACGGTTGTCATCCTGACATGTCGCGAGACGGGAAGACGCGCACCGGAGGACAGAGGCGATCTTCCGGTAGGTTTATCTCCAGACCGAAATCACGGTGGAGGAGAGCTTTAGTTAAGCATCTGACCATGTCAAAGATAAGGACGACAATTTAATTAGACCCTGGAAGTGAAGTGACAACCTTTGCGATGCTTCGTTCTTGAAGTCGATCGTTTGGCGTGAACCAGAAGTAGACGGAATCAAGCTGGAAGGGAGAGTCAGGCCTGATTGTTTTTCATGGATATAGGCATCCTGATTACTGATGCAGAAGTGGCGCATAGGCACGAGCGAGCTCTGCATAATCGGGTTGTTTTCGATAGATGTTGCGGTCGTGCATGAAGAAGAGAACCGTGGCTGTGTCGGTCGCTTGGGTTGGCCTCAGCCGTGGACAACAAAGGCACAGCCACAGATATCTTCGTGTCTTTCCGCTCATCAAACAAGTACTAGCCCAGAGCACTGATATCGTTCTGAAACCGAACTACCAGACGTTCAGTACCTGAACAATCGTCCGTTAGACACAGAATACAACGCACAGAATGAGCCTTTTGCGATGTGTGAGAGCAGCGAGAGAGCAGTGTTTGCGTAGATTTGTGTCCGGGATCTGGCTCTGCGAGTGACCACCATGTACAATCCCCGAGCCCCAGCTGGTCTGGCGGCCTGTTCCATCCGCTCAAATCCCCGAGCTCTCGGCTCCCCATTCCTTAACCGCACAAATCCCGGACCCCGTTCTTCCCTCTCACGCAATCCCGGAGCCCGCGCCAGGCTAGCGCATATATCCCCGGCCTTGCGTTTTGTTCATACCTCTTAAATCCCTGGCTTGGAATCCCCGAGGCCTATAGAGGTGAGCTCCCTCTCAATTCCCGAAGCGACTCTCTATTGACTATCCCAGAGCTCCCTTCCTCTCCCAGCTCGATGTGCATTCACCTGAATCCCGGCACTCTCTCCTTACGCGCACAATCCCCGAGCTCTTTCAAGGTGAGCTTCTCAGTGAATGCGTCTACAATCCCTGAGCGCTGAGCCACGACAGCTCGCAGATCCCGAACCTGCTCTTCTCAGCGACCGATCCCCAAGCCCTCTCAAGGTCAGTGCAAACCCCAGACCTATCCTATTTCACTCACGATCCCCGAGCCCTTCCAATGTCGCTGACAATCCCAGACCCTTTCTCTCTCATTCGCGATCCCCGAGCCTTCCGCATCCACTCGCAGATCCCGGACCCAGTCTCACTCGCTACCGATCCCGGAGCCCAGACTTCATACTCGTTCAGAATCCCGGGGCCTTCTCAATGTGAGTGTCAATCCCGGATCCGTTTCATCTTGCTCAAAATCCCCAAGCCCTTTCGATGTCGCCACGGATCCTGGAGCGCTATACATTCACAGACGAATCCCTAAGCCAGTCTCACTCACCCCCGATCCCCAAGCCCTCTCAAGGTCAGTGCAAACCCCAGACCTATCCTATTTCACTCACGATCCCCGAGCCCTTCCAATGTCGCTGACAATCCCAGACCCTTTCTTTCTCATTCGCGATCCCCGAGCCTTCCCCATCCACTCGCAGATCCCGGACCCAGTCTCACTCGCTACCGATCCCGGAGCCCAGACTTCATACTCGTTCAGAATCCCGGAGCCTTCTCAATGTGAGTGTCAATCCCGGATCTGTTTCATCTTGCTCAAAATCCCCAAGCCCTTTCGATGTCGCCACGGATCCTGGAGCGCTATACATTCACAGACGAATCCCTAAGCCAGTCTCACTCACCCCGATCCCCAAGCCCTCTCAAGGTCAGTGCAAACCCCAGACCTATCCTATTTCACTCACAATCCCCGAGCCCTTCCAATGTCGCTGACAATCCCAGACCCTTTCTCTCTCATTCGCGATCCCCGAGCCTTCCCCATCCACTCGCAGATCCCGGACCCAGTCTCACTCGCTACCGATCCCAGAACCCAGACTTCATACTCGTTCAGAATCCCGGAGCCTTCTCAATGTGAGTGTCAATCCCGGATCTGTTTCATCTTGCTCAAAATCCCCAAGCCCTTTCGATGTCGCCACGGATCCTGGAGCCATCTTCCTTGATCTAAAGATCCCCGACCCTCCCGAAGGTCAGCATCTGCAACCCCTTATTCAAGCAAATGGGGAAGGTTGCGCTCTGAGATTCCCCGCTATCCACAAACCTTCCACCCTCCGCACTCCACTACCTGTCATCATGCACACCCAATCCCGCCAACATGCGCTGCCCGACGACTGCACCAGTTTGACGACACCCTACGCGCCCTCATTGCCTTCTGTTGACCTTGTTGACGACGTCGTCTTGCGAGTCGTTGAGTTTGGATGCGAGGATTTGGGACTAGCTTGCGTGTTGAACTTGGTGGCAAGGCGTTTTGGGCCACTGGCGAAGGCAGCGCTCTTCAGGGTGGTCAGCGCCAACCAGAACCACGACAAAGATCGTCAAGTGTATCTACGCCCAGTGTCGAAACGGCAGTGGTGTCTGGGTCGACCGGATCGCTGCAGCCGTCGTTCGGCCAGCTGGGCCTCGGTCATCCAGTTCTTTTCCGAGCGGCCACATCTCTGCCCTTTTGTGAAGGAGTTACGCCTCATTGGAAGATCCACTGCCGACCCCGAGGGCACAGGCCACAACACCCACACCGTCAGCGCACTTCCCCAGCTTGCCGCCACCATGTTTGCTCTTTTTCGGCGCATCCAGGCGTTGACTCTCACGGACATCACTACCATTGGACTTCCCCTCGCCAATTTGCCACCAGACGTACTTCGCGTGCGCTTCGACGGCTGCACCGTTCATCTTGACGACCTTCCTGCCTTCATTGGTGCACTTCAGGACGTTCAGAGCCTGGTCTTCGGCTATCGAAACAAATTCATCTCATCCTACACCGACACGGACGTTGATGCTCCAGAATCTGCTCCGGAATTTTCCTCTCCCACCAGGCTCACTGTAATGTACAACTTCTACGAGCCAACCGAGGCCAATTACGTCTTTATCAGTTGTCCAGGCGTCAGAACATTGGCGATTTCTCTGTCGCCTGTGCAGTTGTGGACCTTATCACTATCTTTACAGTACATCTGTGCCAGGAGCGACCTTGAAGAATTCCATCTCCAGCTTTGTGAGTCCTTTCCTTGAATTAGATAGACTTGCTGACTCCAGTTGCCAGCTCGTTCCAAGCTCCCGTGGCCCACTCAGTGGACGCATGCCGCCATATTCTCTTGCTTTTTACAGCTACACTCCTTACACGTCCGTGTTACAGACTCTCAGCTGGAGGGTCTAAGCAGGACGATGAGTCTTGTTCGTCCCCCCGCGCTTTGCGCCCTCCACTTGCGCATCTATCTTGGCACCGCATTGTCCATTAACCGGCCGTACAGCATCAGGAGGAAGATGCGACGCTGCCTTCGCCGGCTGTGTCGTGCCATGCTCCCCATCATTGCGCGGGACACCGATCAGTTGTGCCGCGTCTACATCCAATTCGGTCTTGACGCTCATGCAGTGCAGAAATTGTCTCGGCCCGCGTCGGTCAGCGTCATTTGGTGGGCAGAACTTGTTGAAGCCCTACGTGCTTTTTTGACCGCCAACCTGCCTGTCCCGACGGGAACTGTCTCTTACACCTCAGATCCCAGAGTATTGTCTCACATGGATCCGCTCTCAGACACCCCTTGGGCTCGGCGCCAATGGGATAACAAATGCATGATGGCTCGTAGAGAAAACCAAGAGAAGCTGAATGAGCAAGCGACAAACGCAGTGAAGGAAGGGCGATTGGAAGAGTTTCTCGCAGGATTGGCCTCCGATAGTGAGGAGGAATAATGACACTTGAACTCGATTAGACCCCCTTCGCACTTGGACTCTTAGTTTTCAACCTTCAATCCAACTACCATAACTCATTTGCCCACATACTGATAATCAATAAATGAGATCGTAGTTCTTCAAATATTCAACATAGGTACCGTCATTACTACTTGCATCCGTTTTTCAAGGAATGTCCAAGTGCTATCGGCGGTAACCAAGACTTCCCTTCGACGCATATTGCATAACTCTGACAGAGAGCCCCAGGCCAATGATCTAATCAGTGCAGTCTGATCGGAACGCCCATCAATGAAGCCCATTACGCTTGTGAAAACGACTTCCATGCCGCGTATGGAACCACGGCGGCGCTGTCCTCGTACCCACTCCGTGAATGCAATCCTCATCCATGCAAGAAAGTCGTTTGTTGCTGCGTTATCTAGCCGCCCGATCAAGCGAAATTCGATCTTCAAAAACTGGACCTCCGCGGTATAAAGAGTCTGCAAGCTTTCCAGCAGAGCAGCACGGTCCAAGGCGTTGATGCATATGTCGAGGGAGGTCAACTTCAAATCATGGAAGCGAAGCTTTGACACCCAGCAATCTGGTACTGCATCGTTTGTCACCCTTCTGTTCATGAAAAATACAGATACACACGTACCACGAGCCAGGATTCTGACGCTCGTCAATGTTCCACGGCAAGTGTCCAACAGTTGAGCACACGGCCAAACAGTTTCTGGTTCGTAAATCGTCCAATTCAGTGTCTCTAGCAGACTGATGCAATTAAAGCAAGTAGGTTTCCGCGTCACCACACTGTCTCCCAGCCAGGTCAATCCAAATTCAAGGGATCGCAAGGACGCCAGACAGCTCTCAGCCTCAGTAGCACGGGACTGCCATTCCACTTCAGCCTCGGGGTTGCTGTAGAGTACAAGTGGATGTAAGTCCGGTGTGGCCGAGGCCGCCATCGGGCCCATCTGGTTGAAGGCGCGCACGGCAGGTGTGTATGGGAGCAGAAAGGCAAGGATGTGGTCCAGGTGAATATAGCAGTCTCGAAATTCAATGAACTTCAGATATTTGAGCGGTCTAGTGAGGCGGGGGGTGCGTGCAAAACCGTCCTTTGCGGGAGTCCACTTGTCAAAGCGTATGTGGTCTATGACCAACGCCTGCAGGTTTGGAAAGGATGAGGCGAAGATCACGATGGGGTAAAGGAGCGCATTTTCGATTTCTGGGGACTGCAGAGTCAACGACTTGACCCAGGCAGCCACCTTCCCATGGACTTGCTCTTCCATCTTTTCTGTGATCTGTGAAGAACGCGGTAAGCAGTCTGCAGCCAAGTCCCGCAGCTTCAAAACGCACTTGCGAGGCAGTTACGCAGCTCATTGATAGCTCAGCGAAGCCCAGAGGACTCAGTCCAACTAGGGCATCTCGGGAGATTCGTCTCATGGCCCTCAAGAAGGGCAGGTCGTCCTTGCTCAGGTGAGAGCCAACTTCCCCCCATACGTCGGCTGGTAGTTGGGGCATGAGTTCATCAAGAACAACCGTTCGTTCGAACAAATTGCGTCTAATCTTTCGATTCGAACCTGACCAATCTCAGTTCTTCTCTTCGGTGATCTCAGATCTTTATTTCCACCATGTCCATCGCGCCTCCGCTAGACTTTCCCAACGAACTGTTGGAAGAGGTCATCGAGCAAGCCTGCCTTATGGACCAAAATCTTGCCTTCCCCCTTCGTCTCTCGGGCAAGCGATTTTTTCGCGCGAGCAAATATGTCTTTTCCCAGGTCACAGCTGACCTCACCTATTCCTCGACTGCTTGGGGTACTGGAGGGCTTGACTGCCACCCAGAAAAGCAACGAAACCGTGGAGATCCACTTTGGGAGCCAACGCCGTGCACTCATTCGCCGGACGCAGTTGTGCATTTTTTCTCCGTTGAGAATCCCCACCTTGCCGCCTTCGTCAAGTCCCTCACTTTTCGAGGGCATGGCCCCAGACACCGTCGCAGGGGAGCACCAGAAAGCGACGTCATTCCCAAGTTCCGCACCCTCCTGCACCTCTTTCCCTCTCTCACACTCCTTACCTTGTACAACATGGTCCTTGGCGACCTCGAAGAACCGGCCGGTCACGGAACCCTTTCAAAGATGATCCTCCGTGATACCTTTGTTCAGCCCCCGGAACGACTTTTTGGTCTTCTCCTTCAACTTGGACAGGTCAAAGAACTCTGCCTTGAACAGAGCACCGTACTAGCCGCCAACGACCCGAAGGACCGGGTGTCCTTGGCTGTGCCCACTGTTCGTCATCTATCCCTCGAAACCAACGCGGAGGGGAGCGAGGCGCACATGCTCAATGGATACAGTTTTCAAAACCTGGAATCCCTTTGTGTCTGCGCGCCGCTCTCCATATTTGAGGAGGAATCCTTTCTATCAGACCAGCGCGTGGACCTTCTACTGCGACTAGTCCCACCTATCTCTTCATTCTCCCTTATCATCTGTGAGTGGCGTATTCTTTCAAACGATGTGCAAGACCTGAAGCAGAACGCCAGCTCCTGGCCGTTTCTTTGATCTGGGAGAGCAGCCAAGGCCTTGGGAAGACGTCTTCAACAGCATGACGGCGCTGAAGCACCTGACAGTAACGGCCTCCGAAGTCGATTCTGCGACGGTGGGCGATCTGTGGTGGCCTTTTCATTTTCCAGGGCTCCAGACGCTCACGTTCCGCCTCAATCTCTCGGGGAGAATCTTCAATTACGACGCAGACTATGAAGAGCTGGAGGATGAGCCACAAACGCGGACGGCAGTGGTCGTGATGAAGGAGGCTCTGCACAGATTGAGTCTGCACCCAAACCTGCAGCTGTCTCTGGTGTTTGGACTTTGTGCGGACACAGCGCCTCGCTCTCTCTATGAGGAGAAATGGTTCTATGGGCTAAGTCGCAACCTACTAGGGCAGATGAGTCTCCCACCGAAGGTAAAGGTTGAGTGGGCGGAAGACGCGCAGGAGTTAATGGAGGTTGATTCTCTGGGAGGAGAGCATTGGTATTACAATCTGCCTACGCATCTGCACCGTCGAAACGGTGGCTCATTCGACTGGTACATGTACCATTATCCCGGACATCTCTCAAACAACTTGTGGGCCATTGACGCGGATTGGGACGAAGAGACTGAGGTGATTTATCAGAGAATTGAGCAAGATCTGATTGCATTGGAACGGAACTGGGATGGGGAAGAAGAGGTGCAGTAAAGAGGGGGACGTAAATGATAGCAGGCGACACACAAATGAAAACATTGATTCACAATTCAAGATTAACACGGGATGAAAGTGCTCAGATTTAAATCGAAGATCAGTGCAGAAACAATCTACAGAAATAGGTAAGCGTTTGGTTTGTTGTTCAACTACGCTGTAGAGGGGCCAAAGGTCTTGCTATAGGTAGGAAAGACTCCCTCCTGCTCATCAAGCCATCGCTCCCTATCCGCGCTCCCACTGTGTCCGTCTGCACGAGCGTCAATGAGAGTGTCGTAGCCAGTCTCAGACGTCTGAAACATGGACGCCTGATTGAACCACACCACGGAGCCACGTCCATTACCGGCCTCCCAGTCCTCCTCTGAGATTCCGTCCGCTCGATTCAGTGGGGTTGAGTTTTCAGGGGTGGGGAATGAGCCGTCGGTGGTGACGACCTCAATCTTGGAGCGAAGATCGATGTTGAAATGAAAGAACAGTGAGGAGGAGTAGAGAAGGAAAACGCCTGGCGGAAGCTCCATGTAGATATTCGCCTCCCATATCACCAACCACGCCTTCTCTCGGTGGTTGAAGACGCCGAAGACAAACACGATGCAGATACCAAGGGCGAGGTTCTTGAAGTCAACGTGGGGATCGCAGTATACCCGCTTCCTTCCCTCCCATTTCCCCTCCATCTCTGCCCCCAGCCATGGAGCGTTTAGGCACCAATTCCAGAAGTACCCGAACGGCACCCACATCTCATGTCGGTCCAGCATGAAATCGTTACACGCCTGGTATCTTCGGGCCACGCCTGGGAAGTTCACCTTCAGAATGTGGTTTGCGATGTTGCTGCTGGCTTGTCAGTCTCTTGGATGGAACAGAGCAGCAGAAATGCCCACCTGATGGAACGGAAGGCGGTTCCCACTTGGAAATGCTCTTCCAGGATCTCTTCATTATCCTGGTGCCACTGCGACCACCCAGGAAACGTCTTGTTGTTCCTGTCGGCGCCTGCAATACAGAACCAGTGCGCTCCGCGTTTGTTCGAGTCCATGGCCGCCTTGCTCATCGGGACGCACGCCTTCACGAAACGCCGAGCTTGCTCGCAGAACTTGGGCAGCAGCTTCACTATCTCCGGAGTTATTTCAGAGCGATAAATGACGAGGCGTCCAGCCGAATCCAGAATCCGAGTGGCCTTCCCTACGTAAGGTATCGGCCTCATGCCGCCAAGAAAACTCCAAATGCTCTTTCCGGCAGCGTGGGCCTTGCGTAAGAGAGCGGCCGGGTTGGTATCGAATCGGCGCCCCATCCATGCGGTTGAAGTAAGAGGGAGGGAGGGCGTGGCCAGCTGCGCCTGCGCGTGAAGCGTCTCGGTGCGTTCCTTGTCTCGCCGCTGCGAGTCTCTCTGCCTCTTCTCCTCGAGTCGCCGGCGGTTGCGAAGCGTCTGCCGACCCGTGCCCTCCGCCGGTTTCTCAGTACGCGCAACGGGCGCTGCCGAGGTGGAGTAGGCCCCAGTATTCCCTGCGTCGTAAGAGTACGCGACTGCGGGCGGCCGAAGGGTGGAGGAAGAAGCGTGCTTTTTTGAAGGCTGCTCAGTGGTGGAGGAGGCGCGCTTCTTTTTTGAAGGCTGCTCAGTGCTGGTGGAGGCGCGCTTCTTCGGAAGCTTCGTCCTCTTCCGGCGCGTTGCACGTAACAAGACAACGGCTGACGCGTCGGCGTCGGAGGAGTAGTGGAAATCGGACAGGTCGGATAGGTCCGACAGCTCTGATACGTCGCAAGAAAAGTCGTCCCAGCCACGATCTTGAGACGGGGATGGAGCAGCCGAGCAAGGCGTAGCTCGCACGAAGTCGTACATCCGAGGGTCGACGTTAAAGGCCTCTGCATCGAGGGCCTCTTGCCGCAGGGCGGCGAGCTGAACGAGGTCGAAGTCAAGCACCGCGCCCTCAGGAGCTGGGTTGCTGAGCAAGCATGAGGGCGGGAACCAGGACGATGAGCAGTAAGACTCACCCAGCGCCAAACACCCTGTCAACTAGCTTCTGCAGGCGCGCGGCGGTACGGGTGACTGCGACCATGGCGAGGTTCGAGGCTCGTAAAGCGGTCCGCGTCCGGGCGAGAATGGAGTAAAGGTGCACAAGTGCTGCAGGCAAGCTGCTTTGGTACTTGCTTGCGCGTTCCCAGAGATCTCGCAGGGGAGCGATGCCAAGGACCTTTACAGGACTCAGTACGAGATCTAGGGGAAAAGTGAAGGAACGGACCGTATTTATACTCCAGCGCCGAGCCACACGTGAAGTGGGCGTGATTTTGGGAATCAACGCGACGTTCGCGACGTTGGTAAACAGAGAGAGTGGTGACCAGGTGGTGACTCAACGCGAAACTTCGCGCAATGTTTGCTGCTGTTTGAATTGGAAGGTGACGCCGGACTCGCTCGTCACGACCAACAGCACTGGCACACGGCGCGCTCGTCCGCGCGGCAATCTCGCGAATCAAATTGAGGGATAGGTTGTATTGGCGGCGAACGGGAGCGGTATCCACTCGAAGGTGTGTTGCATTGTACTTCAAATTTCGAAATTTTGTTAATTCTTACAATTCCTTAGCGCGCCATTAGCGCTAATGGCATTGGCACCTGTCGTACAGGACTCTCAACCACACCACACCGGCCCTCCCTCCACGAGCGTGGCCAAGTAAACTACGGATACCCCTCCGTCTCGCTCAGGACGGTTATTCGACCTCGAGGCTGCATATTCAAGCGGCGGTACATTCTCCATTCACAGTTCGACAAGTTCACCCTATTCGCCCTGCAACCTCGGAGACTTTTCCATTTCATGGACACGGTTATGGAATGTGCAAGTACTTCGTTGGTGCGTCTTGCCGGATGACATCCAAGTCCATCTCATCTTGCATGCAGATTTCAATAGCCCCGTCAAACTCCAAATCCCGAACAATGGACGTACGTTTGTACAGTCTTCTGAACGCCCCATACCGCTTGGGGCAAACTCCGTGCGTGCGTCCTTTCCATCCGTCGTGTACAAACGACTCATGCCAAATTTAGGGAGCTTGCCAGTTCTCATGGTGCCCTGCCCTTGTTCATCGCGCTAGGACGCTTCACCACCGTCAGCCTTCTCGGCGCGCAGGCTCTGCTCCGCGTCTGCCACGTCGCCACGCATCCTACTACGTCGGCTTCTGCTACGCGACGTTAAGGTACGCCGTCCGGACCTTCCTCGCGGCCTTCACTCGGTGACGCGTACGCAACGATACCAAGGCGGAGGTTGGCAGTACGACGCGAGCCCCTTGGATGAACGCCACTTGCAACGGGCGACCAGCTATTGCGCGGTTGGACCACCACTTTTGCCCACCTCGCCAAAGGACGCTTTGGTGAACAGCCTACCAAGGCGTCGCGCTGGCCTGCTCACCAAGACGCCGCGTGGAGGGTCTTGGATTCGCTCGTAGCCTGGAGTGAGAACCTGACCTTATTCACATTGCTGGGCGGCCGTTCTCGCCTACGAGTAGCTCTTCTTCCACGCCTGTCCTAAACTGATCAACGCCGCTTACCCCTGTAGCCACCTCCCAAGGCAAGCAATAATTGGTTCGCCTTCTGTGGGCTCATTTTCATCAGATTTGCAGTTGCCCCCTCCAAGTCCATTGCTTTGAGAGGCGCGGCATTACGGGCAGTGCATTGGGATCAAACACGAACGGTCGCGTCACGGGAGGCGTCGCCCAGCAGTACGGCGTGAGCATGCTCAACATCTGTGGAGCCGCCTTACGCGCTACGATTCCCACCTGTGCTATATACGGGAGGAAGGATGTGGAGACAGTGCACAAGGAGTGTATCTGAGAAGTAACTCACGAAATGAACTCGGAAATGAGACGCTACACGGCTCACCGGCCATCTGCTCATCCTCAGACAATGTAAGGGCATGGTTGTTAGGGCAAGAGCCCGAGGCTGTTCGGATGTAATTATTTGGGCCACATTTGCGCTGCCGGGGTTTGCCCGGTTGTTTCTCGCCTCTGGTCAATCAGTACGTCTTCAAACCGGCTCACTGGTCGCCTGTTCTTGCGCTCAACGCGATCTTGCAAAAAGCTTATATTGCACGGAATACAAACAGTGAGGATTTGAATATAGTAATTCGGCAAAGTGCACAACATTGGCCTACATGACCATGCAAGAATGGAACGTAAGCGTGCAAAATCTGACCGGGTCTTCAGCTGAGAAACACACTTGACAGGCTTGGAAACTCACGGCTTGATTCCGGGGGTACGGACGACTTTGACTTCTCCCTCCTGCAGGCGGCTGTTGAAGAACGTCACAGCATCGCGCTGGGAGGTAAAGCGCTTCCGTTCAAACCCAGAAACTCCAATCACAGCAGCTTCAGCCTCCTCACTGAGGTGGAGTGAGTACTAGTTCTCGCGAATGGAGGTTAAGGCTGCTGCGTACGCGGTGAGAAAGATTCCAACTGTTCGTCCTTTTGTGACAGCCATGAACTTCCTCGGCGTACCCCCAGGTAGGCGAGTGGGCTTGAGAGGAGCGGTTGGCGTGTCTTCAAAGCACACGCCGACACGAAATGGCTCTTGCGGGAGCGCATAGTCTGACAGCGCCAACTCAGGTTCTTGTAGGAACATTTGCTCTATTGATGGTCAGAATCGCTCTGCCTGAGCTAGGATTTCTCACCTTCGCCGTCACGCTGCACATCGTTTGCCTTTTCGTCCACCGCCCAAGGGGTCCGAGCTGCCTCAGGACCGCCATGGAAGACAACACCGTCGGAAGACTGCAGTACCGACGTGGAGACGCTGGTCGAGGAGGGAACGACGCCGCCAGGGTCTGCGAAGGGGGATGCCATGAGAGAGAGAGAATGAAAGATGCGCATCGTACCTTTGACCTTTTTGACACTATAAAGTTTCCATGGAAGACATGTGTGCTAGAGGGAAGGTGCGTGGCAGCTCACATGAGGTCTGAAAATGAAATAACGCTGCAAAACTATAGATAAGAGGCCCTCAGTCTATTCTTTCATCAATCCCGGGGTGTTCTGTCTAAGGCTCCTTCATCAATCCCGAAGCTGCGTATCCACTCTTTCATCAATCCCTGGCCCCCACGTGTGCAGATGCATCACCCTCCGGTACCTCAGACGCGTCAACATCGATGTCCGAATCGTCGGGTGGGTCGCTATTGATGTCTAGATCCATGATGCTATCAAATTCGCGCTGGAACGCGAGATCTCGCTCGGAGTAACTCTTTGCGAAAATATCCAGGCGTAGACAAGCCCTGATCTCCCCGAGCCAGGTGTATAGGTCGTTGAGCTCATCAAGGGTATCGGAGGCAGCAGCCCACGCGGGGTGAAGACGCCATTCCTCCAAGTCGGGTAACTCTTGAACGCGAGCCCAGTGTGTTTTGGCTACCTTGAGAGCGGTCTTGATGGCGGAGAACTCTATGGATAAGCCGTGTGCGGGCAGACCATCCGCACCAACAGCCAAGTTATGCGCAATAGTTTCCACGTATTGGAAGGGAGCACCCTGATGATAGGTGCGCACGATTTCTCCCTGCTGCAAGATCAGCTGGAGTAGCTGCAGAGGTGACGGTTTCTTGACGGTAGGAGGACTGAGCGTGGTGTCCTGACATTGGTGAGTTGTTCGCTCAAGCGCACATTTACACTCACCCATAGCGTATCCATTGCCTACGACGGAGCTTGACCACGCCACCTTTTTTCTCCGCGTAGCGCTTGGCTGCTTTTTCCAGGAGCTGATCGCGCTTCCTATGCAACCATGGATAGGTACAACGCACAGACAAGAGTAGTCCACTCACTTTTTATAATAAGCTGCGTTACGCTCTTTCTTTGCAGCCTGCCGGGCCTCATCTGTATCATAGACGCTCCTGGGTGCCATTGTGCACTCTAATAGATTCAGACAGAGGAGGAAGGATGGTGGTAAGAAGAAAACGTCGAATAAGAAAGTACTTGCCTTTTTAAGTAATCTACGCCACACAAAGCAATATCGCCTGTACATCCTTGCTTCCAGCACGACACATGAGCGTTGCCGTATGTTACAGTGCTGATTACTCTCTGGCATTCTCACGGCACCAATGAGAAGCCTTGGAACAATCAATTTATTCAACAGTCTTTACTTTACAAGTCTGACTCGACTAAGCTCATTCCACAATACCACTCACCTCTCTCCAGCAATACCGCACTCAGCACAAGGCTTTTGGATACGCCCAAGGTACGTGTACAGCTAGGCCATGGACTTGAAACTCATTCAACCTGTAGTCGAATGCATGTGTCTGTTACAGCCGGTCAGGCTCTTCAGACTCGGACACACACTCACCGATACCTTTCAGCCATCTCATGAATAGATGACAGTCAAGTACAGGCCTCTCGGGTGCGCCTAACGTAAGTGTACAGCTAAGCCATGGACTGAACACTCATTCGACTTATAGTCGAGCACATGTGTCTGTTACAGCCGGCCAAGCTCTTCAGACTCGGACACACACTCACCGATACCTTTCAGCCATCTCATGAATAGATGACAGTCAAGTACAGGCCTCTCGGGTGCGCCTAACGTAAGTGTACAGCTAAGCCATGGACTGAACACTCATTCGACTTATAGTCGAGCACATGTGTCTGTTACAGCCGGCCAAGCTCTTCAGACACGGACGCTCACTCACCGATGCCTCTCCGTCATCTCATGCATAGATGGCGGTCAAGTACAAGCCTCTTGGGTGCACCCAAGGTAGGCGTGCACCTAAGCCATGGACTGAAAACTCATTCGACCTATAGTTGAACACATGTGTCTGTTACAGCCGGTCAGGCTCTTCAGACGCGAGCGCTCACTCACCGATGCCTCTCCGTCATCTCATGCATAGATGGCGGTCAAGTACAAGCCTCTCGGGTGCACCCAAGGTAGGGGCGCACCTAAGCTATGGACTGAAAACTCATTCGACCTATAGTTGAGCACATGTGTCTGTTACAGCCGGCCAAGCTCTTCAGACACGGACGCTCACTCACCGATGCCTCTCCGTCATCTCATGCATAGATGGCGGTCAAGTACAAGCCTCTCGGGTGCACCCAAGGTAGGGGCGCACCTAAGCTATGGACTGAAAACTCATTCGACCTATAGTTGAACACATGTGTCTGTTACAGCCGGTCAGGCTCTTCAGACGCGAGCGCTCACTCACCGATGCCTCTCACCTAATTTCTCCGACCTGATTGACTGTCAAAGAGCCTTGCCAATACGCCAGGGGGAATGAGCTGTGAGTCACACTACAAAGTATTGGTGGCGTAAAAAATGAAAATTCATTGAGTACATGCGCAAAAAGTGAATAAATTGGGATACAATCTAAGTTCACCCGCTTGTCATCGCCTGCGCCTCGCTTTTTGAAACGTGAGCCTGCTGAATATTAACCTGCCCGTCATCTTCCTTCTGCCCGTGCTCTTGAGTCTCCTTCTCATCTATCACCGTCGTCGCATCCGTCTTGACCTGTGAAGGCACCCCCTCTAACCAACTTTGCAGGATTTCTGTTTGGCGCGCCCATAATCGACTTTGCTTGTGCTGCAAAGCACCGGATCCAATCGTGAAGCTCTTCCCCTTCTTGATGCCTTTGGGATAGCGGTATATTTCGTCGATGGGGATGGGAAAGATACGCTTCACGAAACTGATGATGAGGGCGCGAGTGCGAGGATTCAAGGACTGTGTATACCACCCATCTTCCCTTCCACGGAGCACTTCAGGAGCGTAAGGGCTCATGGTTACCTTTGCGGTCTTGAAGATCAGGTACTCCCATAGAATATCCTCCAGATAGCAACCGCAATGGGCTAGGTCAGGCCTCGCCTCATCGCTGGGACCAGCTGGAATACCAGTTGCACCCATTGGCCCTCCACCAGTGGCGTCGTTGACGGGGACTCCGTGGAAAGACGTTCGATGATAGCGGCACCTGATGTTGGTCGTTTGCTTTCTTTTGGGTCCCTTCGTGACTTCGTGAATGTGCAAAACCAGTTCCCGGTTCAAGTCCGCAGTTCCCGGAAGAAGGAAAGAATTATCGCGCAGATGACCACGGGCAACCATATCCAGTTCGCCGTGGGGATAAGCAACAAGCCAGTCGTGGACCTGCTTCTCGATGTTCTCTAACAGTGAGATGCGTCAGTCTAGTCACTAGCGTGGTAGAGTGAGGGGAAAGAACTTACTGAGCATGCTCTCTTGTCCTTCAGAGCCAAGGCCTGCCCAGGTCTTCGCAGACTTTTTTGAGACCAAATCCTTCGAACCTTCAGCTTGGTCTTCTGCTTTCGACTCCTTTGACCCTTCGGCGTGGTCCTCTACTTTCCGCTCTTCGTCTCCTGCAGGCAAAGGTGCGGCGTCACAGGCGTGCTCAGACGTAGCCCCCGTCACCGAGCTCGCGTCAATAGGCAAGTCAGTTGAGGCAAGGCCAGGCGTTTGTTGGTCATTTGTCTTGACCACAGACTCTGGAAGTGTCTCCAAGTCCGAGTCGGAGTCGGCGTCCATATCTGAATCGTATGCGACGGGCGGAGGTGGAATGTATGAAGTACAAGCAGGCTTCTCCTGGACGGTGGTGTTCATCAGCGCGTAGTGGGCCTTTGCAGGCGCATGGTCTCCTTTACCTGGAGCCAGTTGATTTGGGGGATGTATGACGCCGGAAGGAGAGTCTTTGGGCGGGAATGGGGAAATTGGTTTGGAGTGGACGGGGGCGTCCAGCTGCGCCGGTCTTTGTACGCCACTGGCTTTGTTATCAGCAGCGGAGGCTGAGGGAGGTTCTCTGAGATCAATTGACTGGTCGGTGGCAGAGAAGGTCGGGGTGGAAGGAGGCGCGTTTTTGGCGGCCGGTCCCGAGATGACCTGGCCAGGAAGCTCATGAGAGAGGGCTGAGGAAGGCGCGTTTGTAGGTGGGACTGGTAAGGACACATGTTCGTGAACTTCGTGCGATGAATGTGGGAGAGGTGAAGATGGAGTCTCGTACGGGACTTGGATGTGAAGTTCGTCCTTTACGCCGGCTGGGCCTCCTCCGTCATTGAGTGCGGGGATGGGAATGTCATTGATGGGAAAGGAGGTGGAGTGAAGAGTTGCTTCGTTTCCCAGCTCGCTGGGCAGTCGAAGAGCCTCAGATTCAATGGCTAGATCTTCAGGGATAGTCTGTAAAGAGCTGTGTGCGCCTGGTTGCGCCATGGCGGCGAGAGACCTGGCACTGGGGGTATCATCAGAAGCGGAGTCTCGGATTGGGAGGTAATTTTGTATGGTCTGAGGATTGAACCCGTGATCGTCCGTCGAACGCATCTTCTTGTATAACGGCTCGACGCTCGAACTTTCTGAGTCGTCTTCCAGACTGTGTTTCATGGCAAAGCTGGAGGCCAAGAAAAAGTTGGGCGAGGAATCTACAGAATAAAGCCCATGAGCTCAGTAAGAGCGACATGAAAGCACTTACTAGAGACTCCAAAGAACCCTGCAGCGTTGTTATTTGGCAACAGTAGGTGATGATCGTCGTCTACAAAGGTGCAGGATCAGACAAAGGTGATGACGTGAAAGAAATGAAACGCTCACGTGGTACATCGTACCCATCAAGATTGCCGCCGTCTAACGTGTTGTTGATATGAAACGATGAGCTCTGAGATCCAGGAAAGGAATCCAGAGCAGGTATGGTGTATTGGACTGGGTTGTGGGGCAAATAGCGCTGACTTTCCAACGAATGTTCGACTTCGCTACCGTGGGCACCCGTATGCATAGAATTGGCCGGGTCCAGATAGGAAGATTGTGGCGTCCAGAATGGTGCTTCATTGGCGGGAGGGGGATGAATGTGTGGCGTATGGATAGAGGATACAGGGTGGCCAGCTTGTTGAATGGGCTGCGAGGAAGGAGGCTCAACCGGAGGATTGGCGGTACTCTGAGACGGTTGTTGCTGTTGGACATTAGCGCCATTTTCCCCAACTTCGGCTCTGACTTTGAGATCAAGCTCCGTGTATGCTCTGAGGGCAGAGGCGTGAGACTCCACCGCCCTGCTCCATTTGGTCTGCTTGTTCTGAACGTTGCGCTCTAGTGAATAAGACGGTTAGAACGCGATTAAAAAAGCAGGAAAGGTCGGACCGCCAACGACGTGATTTGCATCTCCAAGTTCAATGCCAGCAAGAATCCGTTGAGCCTCAAGGACCTCTTCTGCTGCCTCGTCCATCTTCCTCTTTGCTGTCGTCAGCTTTCTGTTAGCATGGTTCCTCAATTGCTTGTTGGAGGGGATCTTCTTGGGAACCGCCGGAGGTGCATTGCGCTGTGCAGGCGGTTTGCGCCCTTGACTGTCCTTTTCACTGCTCAAAGGACTCGTAAGGCCATCTGGAAGAGGAGCAGGTATGAGACTCTTCGACGGAGGCTTGGTAGACCTGGGAGGCATGCTGGCGAGATAAGGAGCTTGCAGCTTGCTGGGCACGCAGAAGGGCAGTGTGGGAGGATGCGACGGGGGGAGACTGAGGGAGGGGAGGAATGGGAGTCGCTGGGATCCTAGCTCTGGGAAGTGACGACTCTGTAAATTCCCGTCGCTTATGCTTATCTGAGATCTGGTCTTCGGGATCTTGTTTCCAGGGGGTTCTAGTGAGAGCACAGGGTCGAGGAGGGCCTGATGCCTTGGGCATCCTACCGGATTAACAAATTCATAAGAGAAGACATGTGGATTGAGTCTGCAAAAAAAAAACAATCAATCCCGTAGCTAAAGAGCCGGTAACGTGTCAAGCTCCAGACGTCATGAGCCAACCTATAAAAGACGGTCCGACGTCTGTTTCCAGACGTAGGTTCACCCTTCAGTCCTTTCACACTCAAACGTCCCAATGGTTGTGGTGGAACAATCGACAGTCGTTACGCGCCGGAGGCCTCTTCTAACCAAGACGGAGCTGGGCGTTATTGTGGCCAATCGTGGCGGTCGTCGTCTGGGTGAGTTCATCAAATCATGTCTTATGAACCTCTATAGCTGCGTACCTCAGAAATTCAACGCCCTCGCCCACTGCGCGCCCCCATTGCGAATACAGAAAACTCTGCCCGGCGCTTTGAGCGCATTATGAAGGAGATCATTGCACGGGTCAGTAGTTGGTCTATTTTCATAGGGAGGTATGCGCGCTCACCAAGTGCTACAGTGCGAGAGCCTCTGTGTCGAGACGAATTGCTGGCTGCACATCGTCGCTCAGCATCAAACTTCCGGGCGCGATTTCATTGGTTACGTCTCGCCTAGGCTGCTTCGCAGTGATGCGGAAGGCGTCAACAACATTCAGCAGGCTTGGGGCACCATATTCCAGAACCTGCTCAAGTCTGCCCGCCAAGAAGCCTTAGAGATGACCAAGGCGCTGAACGACACTCGAGCGGAGCTGGAGAAAGAGAAGATGGGCCGACTTCAGCTGGAGAGGCAGATGCAAGGGATAACTCTTTCAGAGTGATGGAACGCGTCCTGATGTACAACCTAGTAGGCTTAGAGATTGTACTTTCCTGTCAAAGAAGGAGCCGTGACTGTTCAGGAGAGTGTGAAGCATGTGTACTGAATGCAATTCTCCGCCAACGGCAAGCTACGGTCTCGAATCCATTGAGCACAGTATGGACCAGAGCAGGACAGGACGTATCCAAGCGTAAGCAGGTACCAGTACAGCAGGTTGTGTGTTGGAGTGAAAGAAAACAAACGTCACATCGCCCAATGCGGCACCAAGTAAAGTCCACGACGGGCGATCGCACTTGCCCTCATACCGCCATGATCGTCTCTCTCTACGGCATCTACGCTCACTCAACCTTGCTCTCACCGATACACGGACGGTACAATCTCGTTGTGCTCCCGTATCGACGACCGTGGCACTGGACGACAGAACAAGCAGCTTCAGTAGCACGGCGCCTGGCACAGCTCGGACATGATTTACGACGACTGGCGGACGGCACCCGACACTCACTGGCGACGCCCGCGTATCCAATGACGGAATGGGAGTGGCAATGGGAGATACTGGAGTGTCTCTAAAGCAGTGCGCACGAGGTGCGTTGACTAAGCCTTGCTGGCCTGACATTTCCTCACCTTTTGTTAACTTAGCT
The DNA here is from genome assembly GCA_019915135.1 of Strobilurus pachycystidiatus. Lineage (NCBI taxonomy): Eukaryota > Fungi > Basidiomycota > Agaricomycetes > Agaricales > Physalacriaceae > Strobilurus > Strobilurus pachycystidiatus. The sequence continues at coordinate 1,006,277 of JAHLMK010000015.1, forward strand.
GTACCGCGCTCTCATCACGCGCAATCCGGCGCATATCTATGCCACAGGAAGTAACTCTACCGATTCGTCAAGAGACCGCCTGCCAAGTCGATCTGTCAAGGTCAGTCAGAATTCATTCAACTCTGCATTCAAATCTCGGTGCTCCCAACGTCACCCACATAGTCAACAACGACCTTGCCGGCGGTTTTGAAAACTATGTCCATCGAATTGTTTGCACCGAACTTGCCGGAACCCCGGTGTTTACACTCCTTTCTTCATCGGGGCAACCAGATCATTTGTCGTTCGCTCCGAGCTCAGCACGCGGTCGGACGAACTACCTATTACGCCCCACTCTGCCCCCGCCAGTGTCAACGGCCAAAAGAGGAACGCCCTCGCCGAGCTAACTTGACTCCTCCGCGAATGTCTTCCGGAAAATCAACGTTTACACACAGGCGGTGCACACCAAAATTCGCGACTGGACACAAATTAACGCCGTTGTAAGAGGCGCGCGCTCTCTGCATATTACAAGGTTAGTGCACATTCACTTTATCCGTTCCAAGCACTGACCTCCGCCTTAGTTACAGCGCCGGCGTCAGCTTTACTTCTACGAGGTCAGTGCCCATTATCTTCATCCGTTCCAAGTACTGAACGGCGCCTCAGCCACTGCGCCAACACTGAATTTACCTCTACGAACGAGTACGATACCACACCTCCGGACGCCAGGTTCAATTCCTGCAACAACGCGGTAAGCAACTCCTTCGCTCGACTTTACAGAACTGTGACTTACCCATCGGAAAGTGAAAGTTGACGTCCTGCCAGTGTCAAGAGATTGAATCCTGCCACCAGCATAGTAAGCAACATCTTCGTTAAATCTTGAGTCTTGGCTTGGCGTCGAACAGATAACGTCGGCCGGCGAATTCAGAAACGGCGCATTTTGCACTCGAGAGCTTCCAACAGCCACAATAAGCCACACTTCCATCCAAGCATTCGAATCAAATAACAAACTTCCCATCGTCCATCAAGCGGTATGAACTCTCCGTTGTTGTTGAACTTCTCATACGAGACGTCTCCGACTGCAGCTTTCTGCGCCAGCATGCTCAAGAAGCTGGTTAGTGAATACTTGTGTGTACACTGGCTCCCTTTTGACGTCGACCAACTGTCACTGTTCCCCTCCGCAGCAGCAGCGGCGGAGAATCCAACGCGTCCTCTCCTTGGGCCGCCAATGGCGAGTTGTCTGGGAGGCCCGCGCACTGTCGACGCCTGACCGAAGGTAGAGACCGCGCGGAACCGTGCTCGGAGCGTCGAACGCGCTGTCTTCGAAGAAGTGGTCTTCGAGTGAAGTTGCTCTCGCCTGTGTATGTGACCTCAACTGACCGCGTCTTGGGCTTGTTTGATCGCGGGCACTCGTCGCTGGCTTGTTATTGACCTTTAGTATCATGTCCACAGCTTGGGGCACCATAGATGACGGAAATAGCTTATGCACCATACCTATGTAGATAATCTAAGATACCGATAATGCATATATTGAGCACTCTGTACATACACCTTCGTCCTAATTCCAACCACGAAACGTTGGGCGCGATTGTGACAAGAATCATCGACGTGACAAGGTTTCCCTGTCTGTTCGACTTTCTCTCGCTCATCATCATCATGTCTGAAGATGGTACTGGCTACCAGGTGACACGCCTACTGGCGCCTCCAGATTCTCCTCCGTCCCCAGTCAAGATCCTTCCCCGCTTGGTGCCTCAGTCAAGTCCGGAGAAACTTCCACCAATTCGTCGCCCCATCACCCGAAATCAAAAGGTTAAATCGACTCGACCAGGTCAGGCGGCGCCCGTGCGCCAACCTCGCGTAGATCTGACACAGGACGTCCATCATGTTCCTTCAACGCATCTCACTGCAAACGCGTCAAACGCTGCACCGACAGCATCAGCCTTATCATTTCCTTCCCAAGACCCTACACTGTTGGACTTGCTTCTTTCTGCTAATTCTCAGGGGGTGGGTCTCGACGGTCTGGCTTCCAACATGTCCGAACAGGCTGCTTGGGAAGGTTGGGATCCGTCCGAGCATGCGCCCGGCGACATTGCAGCAGACTTCATTCCACCAGACGCGTTCACCCAGCCCATGCGATTGGCAAACAACGAGCACATGTTTCTTTGGTATATTCACGCAGTGCAGGATTTCATCGCTGGCTTCCACCGAATCTCACGCAACTGGGTTGTCGTTCAAGGGTGGAATGCGAAGGAGCTCTGTGCAGTGGTGAGTCCTTGCTTCTTTGTTTTGCTCAATCTCTTATCCCATACATAATTAGCCAAGATGGTATCACCTACACTTTGCTCTACTCGACACAGAGATCAACGTGCACTGTGGCTGCCCAGGATCTCGCATGGCTCTAACCATGTGTGTACACGAACAGTATCTACGTGAATTTCAGGAGGATCTGTTTCCCATAGATGCGTACTTCATAGACAGTGAGTCCTTTGCCCCCTTCGATCTCTCTTATATTCCATGAATTGCGTTTTTTGGCCAGGTAATCCAATACTGGTCTTCAGGGAACCACAGGCAACTGCGACCGTGCATAGTTGCTTCTCCGTCGGTACCAACATCAGCGCCTATCGAGCCCTGGTCCACCACACGGGTGTTGAAGGCGGTGAAGGCGTTTGGAAGTGCTCTCGGGATAAAGGAACTCGATGCGAGCACATCAGGCTTTGTGCACGCCACTTGGAGGAGCTGGAGTCTGGAATTGTGAATGTCAATGGTGAGGAAGACATCGATCACAGTGAACAATACGACGAGGATGTTGAAGGAACCTCCCTGCCCGGTAAGGCCCCAACTTTGCTCACTTAGTGATGAGCGCCATCTCACTTCCTTGCAGATGCTTTCCAGATCATGGCCGACAAGACCTCCGCCCCAGACATTGGGATCTCCAATCGCTCTGTTCTGCCGCCTATCTGGGCTGAGTTACCGACTGACCAACGGATTTATCCTCGTCCACGCCCCGTAAGAACGTCGCCAGGTCATATTTCTCTTGGAAGCGAACTTTCATGCCTGTGTCGGCCACCGGGGGAGATAATCCTTGCGGACCTGGCTCCAGGACAGGTTAGCGCTCGGCTATATACCATTGTCGATGTTCAGGACGTTGATGTGGAGATACGTCGATGCCTTTGTCCAAACAAGCGGTGTAACATTGGTCCAGACACGCGCAGGCTTGGAATCTTCAACTATAGTAACGCCAAGCTCTTTACCCACGAGTTACTCGACGAATACACATCGCTATACACTGTTTCGGAGACCCCTTTCCATGCCTTCGTGACTATTGTCAATCGCCGCTATCAAACCTCTGGGTCGGACATGAAATTCGTGACTCCGGACGAATTCCGGGCGGTGTGGTTTGCGTATGCCCGCCTCTTGGTCTTTGACCACGATTTCCAGTGCCTTTCCTGTGGCCCGCACCCCAAGGAGGTCATCTTTGATGGCATGGTATTGGCTTTCTCGAAGATTCAAAGATTGGCATCGCTACGCCCGCCGACTACAATCAACGAAACCCATTCTCCCACAAGAGCAGATCGACGCTATGCAAAAAATGTCAGATTGATCCATACGGACGTGCTTCGAAAGGACATGCTGAAAGTGCTTCGCGCACCTCTATGGAGCGGGGAGGAAGGAGGAGACACCACTACACACCAAACACGCTTGCAGAGGATAAAGAACAGTCTAGATTCGAGACAATACATTTGTGGCGCAGGTCAGCTTACAAATTACACCTACGACCTGGCGACTATATGGGAGGACAATTGGGGGCTACAGGCGTACTTGGCTCGCAGGTCTCCCCCTCCAGAGTTGAAAAGGCTGTTTCTACAGGTACGATAGGTTTTTTCTTGTGTGCAGCAAAATGTGACGCACCTGTTCCAGATCTGTGGACCAGAATGGGCGCTACAGGTTGTGAATGTGCGCGCCGTTGACTCACTGAGGGAGTTTGTTACTCGCCAGAGCGTGGCGAGTGTGGAGCAGTTGGCTCGTGTTCCAGCCCTGTACCAGGTCATTCATGCTGTGAAAGCGCAGACGGTGCACAACCCTTACTTCAACGCTCTGCAAATCGTGTACTTGGCAGGATGGATGCTATTCCGGGTGGAACAAGTCCGTGTCCAGCTCCTAGAACCAGAACAGCCACCCGATCCATTCTGCAATCCAAATCAATTCAATGAGAACTGGGAGGAGGTGTGTCACCCGTCTACTTTGTACACGAATAGCAATTGACCCCGGCTTGAATTGAAGACTGGCTGCTACTATTCAATGCCTCAGATCCGTCATCGACCTCGCTATCCGGGCCTGGCGCACGACCAGACAGCGGAGAAAGCCAACAAAGACCAGGAGAAGTGTAACAAGTACTATGATCAGTACGGAAAACGAAAGCTCACTGGCGGGATCATGGTTGTATGGTGCCGCCACAGCCTTGCCTATGGTTTCCATTGCATCCCTAACGCGGAGGGGCGCAATGATGTCTTTTCCGCCTTGTATACGCGTTGGGAGGTGACGCCAGAGGTGATTCTATATGACTTTGCTTGCGCGCTCTCCCCATACTGCATGACCAGAGAGCCAGCATTCTTTGCGCGATCCTTCATGGGAGTTGACGGCTTCCATGCAAGCGGCCATTCCATGTGCAGTCCAGCCTCAATGGTCACGAACTACTCCGCGACGGATCCATCTTTAGCAAAGGTGAACAGTAGCGCAGCGGAGTGTGGGAATGGCGCCCTGAGCAAAATTCGCACCTCTATTCGTTACATGGGTCAGAGGCGAGCAGTTATCTACACGAAGACTTTCCTCTCAATTTGGAACCGTATGAAGATGTTGCGAATGATGGAAACCGCTCGCCTAGAGCAACAGGCTGTCGAAAGATATGAAGAGAGCCCATTGCCTTAGAGACAAGTTGTAGTATAGGTCCAATAAATTCGATTCACAAGACTAAATGTAGAGCTCTGTATCTACCGATAAATGAAGGATATTCATAGGAACGAACGAAAGATGACTTTTGAATGCTGGCATGACAGTTTTAACACAAAATTCCCGCATCGCCTGAAGGCCCATCGTACGAACGTCATGGAAAAATATGCGAATCTCCAAGCACTGCAAGGTCTGTGCTCTAGCAAGACCGGATAGCAAAAGGTTCAAACGAAAAATGGGATGTTCCGGGATGTACCCAGCCGAAGAGTAGTTGTCGGGTTCAATGCATATTGCAAGACAAATGGTTTTGAGCTGACCCGCGGGGATTCGGTATAACGTGCGCGCCATGCCCACTATGTCATCGAAAGGAACTCGCATATGAAGGTGGAGGAGAGATCTGGGAAAAACGTTGAAAACATTCCATGGACGAACCCAGGAACATGGATTGCGGTGAGATGTGGAGGCTAAGGATTTGTGAGCCCAGAATATGAGAAGAGTAAAGAGAATCTTACACGTCTCGAGTATTAGAGTGGAGCACTGGTCGAGACACATGAAGCGTATCCAATAGGCCAGTTCCTCCGTCATGTCAGCCATTTTGATGCGGGAAACCTTCAACGTATGCATTGCTGAGCATAATATGAAGGGGGGGTATTCAGTGTCGATGGAAAAGGTGTCGGACAGGACAACATGAAGGTGGAGAACGTGGCAGGCGCTTGGCCATTCCGGGTCGTCAGCGAAAGCGTTGGGGAGTTCAATGGGAATGCGGCATCGGTCAAGTGTCATATCGGTGACGGTGGGGGCCATGGAGAGAAGATAGTCAAGGTGGACGAGGGAGATGGTGCAGCGCTGGAATTCAACAGTGGAAAAGCGTTGCCGATGATAGAGTGCTTGGGGGAGGGTATTCTGCAACAAGGAGAGGTCTCGCAACACAAGCCGCTCCAGATTGGGAAACAGCTGCATAAGAGTGAGGCCGTCACGAACGAATTCGTCTGAATGCGGAGGGGAAATGGAGGATACTGTAAGTCGCTTGACTGACCGCCCCCAGGACGCCGGGTGGGACTTGAAAAACTTGGTTACAGCCTCGGGGGTGAGGAAGGCATGGGTTTCCCGGTCCATGTCAAGTGTCCTAGTCACCGAGACGCTTTCGAAGACATGACGACTGGCCCTATCGTGGAACGCAGTAGCGACTGTGCGAAGGGATACAGACGTGCGCTGATCCTCCCAGCATGCCTCGTCTATAACAACGTGCACAATTTCTGTGGGAAGGTCTTGGATAGAGGTGGCACGGAGGGAGGTGGGAGGGAGCCCCGATGGCGGCATGAAGGCAAGCTACAAGCTGGCAGATTGCAATTCTCGATCTCGCCTCCAGGATCCACGTCAGCCAAGAGCTCACATCAAGAGCTCCGGGATGGACGGCAAACTTCAAAAGGCTCGGGGATTGTCCACAAAAAGAAAAAGAGATGGCTTCGGAATTAGCATGATGGTAGCTGATGACGACGTTGAGAAGGCTCGGGGATGATTTGGTAGCAGAAACAGCTCTGCTATGAACAAAGTCGCCTTGTAACAGCTACGGGATCCATGCGACATTAGAGACCTCTGGGATTGGTGGCTTTCAAGGTTCCGGGATTGATCGCGACGTTGGCAGGGCTCCGCTCCGGGATCGGCGGCGAGTGAGACTGGGATCCGGGATCGCCTGTGAATGGAGAGGGCTCGGGGATGACATTGAGAGGGCTCGGGGATCGTGAGCGAAATAGAATGAATCTGGGATTGGCGCTCACCTTGAGAGGGCTCGGGGATCGGTGGCGAGTGAGACTGGGATCCGGGATCGCCTGTGAATGGAGAGGGCTCGGGGATGACATTGAGAGGGCTCGGGGATCGTGAGCGAAATAGAATGAATCTGGGATTGGCGCTCACCTTGAGAGGGCTCGGGGATCGGTGGCGAGTGAGACTGGGATCCGGGATTGTCTGTGAATAGAGAATGCTCGGGGATTGTGAATGTAAGCGTCAGCTCCGGGATTCCTGGCGAAACCGAAAGGGCTTGGGGATTGTGAGCGAGATATGACGGATCTAGGATTGACGCTCACATCAAGAAGGCTCTGGGACTGTCCAGGATCCATGGCGACATTGAGAGGGCTCGGGGATCGTGAGCGAAATAGAATGAATCTGGGATTGACGCTCACATTCAGAAGGCTCTGGGATTCTGAACGAGTATGCTCCCGTGTGGGTGGCGACATTGAGAGGGCTCAGGGATGATGAGCAAGATAAAACGGATCTGGGATTGGGGCTCACATTGAGAGGGCTCGGGGATTGCGAACGCGAACGCTCCATGACGCGTGGCGACATTGAGAGGGCTCGGGGATCATGAGTGAACTGAGATGCATCTGGGATCGGTTAGCTCACCTTGGGAGGGCTCGGGGATTGGTGGCGAGTGAGACTGGGTCCGGGATCTGCGAGTGGATGCGGAAGGCTCGGGGATCGCGAATGAGAGAGAAAGGGTCTGGGATTGTCAGCGACATTGGAAGGGCTTGGGGATCGTGAGTGAAATAGGATAGGTCTGGGATTAACACTGACCTTGGAAGGGCTTGGGGATCGGTCACTGTGAAGAGCAGGTTGGGGATCTATGAGCTGTCATGGCTCAGGCATTCAAGGAGGAGCTCACCTTGAAAGAGCTCGGGGATTGTGCGCGTAAGGAGAGAGTGCCGGGATTCAGGTGAATGCACATCGAGCTGGGAGAGGAAGGGAGCTCTGGGATAGTCAATAGAGAGTCGCTTCGGGAATTGAGAGGGAGCTCACCTCTATAGGCCTCGGGGATTCCAAGCCAGGGATTTAAGAGGTATGAACAAAACGCAAGGCCGGGGATATATGCGCTAGCCTGGCGCGGGCTCCGGGATTGCGTGAGAGGGAAGAACGGGGTCCGGGATTTGTGCGGTTAAGGAATGGGGAGCCAAGAGCTCGGGGATTTGAGCGGATGGAACAGGCCGCCAGACCAGCTGGGGCTCGGGGATTGTACATGGTGGTCACTCGCAGAGCCAGATCCCGGACACAAATCTACGCAAACACTGCTCTCTCGCTGCTCTCACACATCGCAAAAGGCTCATTCTGTGCGTTGTATTCTGTGTCTAACGGACGATTGTTCAGGTACTGAACGTCTGGTAGTTCGGTTTCAGAACGATATCCATAGTACTGTCTATCTGTCAAACAAATACCTTTGAAGTTCGGGTGAAGCTTCGCCTGATTCTTGGTCAACAAAATGGAATCTCCAGTACGCTCTGCGACCTTCTCGGTGACCGGTAAATTTGCTGTTTACCACCAGCCTCGTGTTGAACTCATGGACACGGACATTGACTTTGCGAATCCATTGGACCCGTCCGTCTGGCAAGAGACCGATGCCGTGATTTCCAAGGCGACGTACCGCCAGTGTGTGTTTCAATTATGCGTTGACCTCACTTTGCCCCTCAATAATAACGTTGAAGCCTTCAGGCCCTCTATGTCAGCCACGAAAAAACATAGATATGTACATCAGTTTGCCTCTTCTGATGAACTCATCTTGACTCTGTCGGCCTTTGTCTTGTGTTTTCCCACCCGGAAGACCTCAGAATGACGCGCCGTCCGACGGCTGTCTAGCGCTTCTATAGGTGGCGCAAATGGATGGGCCCAGGGTCCGCAAAAATGCAATAAATCAAATCTCTCCATCGGACCAACAACTCGGTGCCGATATGCCACCTTCTGCGGACCATGCCCCGGACCCGATTGCTGCAGAGAATCGGCGCCTCTGAAGTGTTGACAACGAAGTGGATGCTAAAGCACTTAAGGCTGGCACGGTGAACGATTCTGAACACTCAACGTTTGAAGGAGTGCGCGGATATCTTTTCTCTTTCTATGCCCTCGGCGACATCAACATACCGCAGGGGGTGTTGTCTTCGCTTTGGGGCCGCATTGACAGATGGACGACGTACCGTCTGTGGGTTGCGTTAGACACCTCGGTCATCCTTCCGGAGCGCTCTTGGTGTGGGCTACTATCACGAGGTAGGAGGGGGCAACAAGATCCAAAGTTGCTGTGGCTGACAACGATGACTAGTGGAAAGCTTCTGGCTTAGTCTGTTTTCGGTCCGATTTGAGTCGCGACACAGTGGTCACATTCTGGAATGTCCTCCTGCGTCTTGACCTTCTGGATGTGCTCTATATGCTTGGAACACAGTCTTTGCAACTCATGACTGAAATAAAGACTGGAAAGCTGCGTGGAAAACCCGTCCGACTTGGACCGGAAGGCAAAACAGCATTGGAGGACGTCAGCTGGAGCCAAACTTGACATGGATCTCGTAAATGAAAGAAGCTCTGCAAAGAAGATGCAGGCTGATGCGAGGATCGATGCCCAAAACGGGCGATGGGTGACAGCAATAAGAAAGAGATAAACAGCAAACCGCCGCTCTTCTAATTCCTACCCAAACACCGTCACCACCATCCCGTTGCTGTCCCCGATGGCGTCCACTCGTTCCAGTATCCCTTTCTCCATCGACGAGTTCGCCACCCTAGTCGAGTCCGCGCTCGACCTGGACCACGAGCCCGATGTCTCCATCCATCTACCGCCTCCATCCCCGCCCTCTTCATCGCGTATCTCCTGTGCATCCTCGCGCCGCCCTACCTCGACGTCTACCGTCTTCTCCAAGTTCAGACAGCTGGTCTCTCCGCCCCGCCCGAGGCATGAACGCGTCGAGAGGGACCGTGACGGCAAAGAAATGCCTATCCCGACAGTCTCTCTCATGGCGCCCGGGCCAAAAGACATTGTGCCGTTCCTCCCGCTCGCCTCCCGACATGAGCTCGAAGCCAAGCTGGCAGGCGGATACTACAGGCCCGAGTCAGTCTTTTCCACCGAATACAGCATGAGCTCGGTACAGTCCTCCCCGACGACCCCCACATTCCCTCTCACTCCAACCTATACCGACTCTGTCTACAGCAGAGCGGAAGTTGCTTCGGCCACTGACCAGCTTGGTGATCCGTTCGCCAAGGGCTCGGTCCAAATTGTTAGTGTTACCCCACCCAAATCTATCTCCCGGCCGCGAACACGTCCCCCTCCTCTCAACATCTATGCTCCTCCTTCGTGCCCCCTCCCAAGCCCGCCCGCCACTCCCTCCCCTTCGCGAACCAGTTCTAACAGCTCATGTTATCGTCGTCATCCCTATGCACCCACGGATTGGAAGCTTGACCTGCCTGTCACGCAGTACATCGAATGCCCGCCTCCCAACCCTCTCAGTCCGCGTTGGCGTGGCACTCACAAGCGCACCGGCTCGCCCTTCCCTCTCACGCTCACGCTGCATGACGCCTCCCGGTATGACACGCGTCTGACGCGAGAAACCAGTGCGAAAGTCATCGCTTCGGAGCCCATCCCCATCGAACACGAGAGGAACTGGGTTGACATGACCGACTCCGATGAGGAAGTCGAGTCTGATGAGTCGATGGACGGCGGTATGGTGACACCCGTTCGCCACCTCTCGCCAAGGCGGTGTCATTCTGATTCGGAGTTGAGCACGCCGGTGCAGCTCAACTTCCCGCTCACGGTACAACCGCGCTCGTGTTTTGAGGACGACGACGACGACGCGCAGACAGCATATTACAGCGCTCGTTCAAGTTTGTATTCTCAGTGTTCTCGGTTTTGGTGGGCTTCTTTGCTTTTGCTCTTTTCATGGTCTGACATCCCAGCAGATTGCTCTCGAATTGTCTACTCCCAAGCTATCGATATACTATAGTCCCTGTCTCCCTATCTTATTCTTATGGTAATCTTCCCAAAAGCTTTCTGTCCTGCATTTAGCTCTTTTCACCGCCTCCGGCTTTTGAATATGCTATACCCAAATCCAGCTCTCGCATTCTACCTGCTGTCGAATACTGTCCTTACTGTTGTGTCGATGTATCGGTTGTACACACTCTTTGATATCCTTCTCTAATAACGGTCGTTTATAATCTGTAAAAAGCGTGGCTCTAATATCGAAATGAAATGTTGCACAATGCAACTTGTTGACGGAAATACCCCGCTCGAGCCGGTGGATGGAATTTCACTACTTACGATAGTTGCGATCAGTTGAACACGCCACGCCACATCTCGGGTCATCATCGAGGGATTCCGGGTGTGGACGAGACGGAGAGCTGTGAAAGGATCCAGCGCTTCACTAAGCCGTGTCGGTTCGGATGCGAGGAGATCAAGGTCCGGCATGAACGTGGTAACAGAGACATATACCGAGCAGTCCTTGCAAGAAATCAGGAAGGAAATTCACTGACCTCTGGGATATAGAGTATGGCTGGGTTTGTTGGCAACGGAGCACTAGCTGCCCAGGAGATTTACATACGCCACACAAGGTAAATCAAGCGACGGCATCGGGAGCGACGCGCTCCCGGCCGGAGTAGATACATTCTGTCAGATTGCTACATGATATTGGTACAGAGAGCGTTCAAGGTGAGTTATGCGAGCGAGCAAGATTAGTCAGAGTCGGATTCCTGTCGCAGGCATTAGGGAAACGAATGGAAAACTCAGACATGCCTACACTTACTATGGTGATTTTCCCTCTGGCTTTAGTCGCCGCTGCTCTCGATGAGCGGCCAGCGGGAGCGAAAGATAGTTGAGATTGTTTGGCCGCTGAAGCTGCCGGTGCTTTCTTCTTGGCTGGCGCCTTCTTCGTCTGAGTTTGACTATTGAACGTTCAGTCAGTCTGGGAACTCAATATCGAGAATCATAGCCCTATCTCACCTAAGCACCGCTGCCCTCCCAGTGCGCTTCTTGGGAGCGGGTTCTGGCTCCTCATCATCGTCTTCGATGTCGTCGTCGTCCGGTATCTCGATGACTTCCGCGTCGTCAGAGTCCGTGTCGGCCTTCTTCTTGCCCCGTCCTTTGGCCGGTGCTTTTTTAGCAGGGGCTTTCTTGGGTGCTGCTTTCGCGGGGGCTTTCTTTGCTGCAGGAGCCTTCTTCTTGGGCGGGGGTGCCGGTTCATCAGAGTCAAAGTCGCAGCCGGCTACGCCTCCGCCTGCTCCTGCATCCACGTCGATGTCCATCATCATAGAGTCTTCTGAAGGTGCGTCAGATTCTTCTGCTCTTGCCTTGCCCTTGCCCTAATGATGCATCAATTCGCTTGAAAGACACTGTTAGACAGTGAATAGCACCTTTGATTTGGATGTCTTGGCCTGAGCAGCATTTTCGAAATACTCCTTCTCCTGCTGTTCCTTCGCTTTCATGAGCTGAAGGACAGATTAATGGTGATCTACGCTGCACAGACAGGATTCGGCTTACAACGTCATCTAGATCCTCTTCGTCGATTTCGCCAGCGTCTCCGTTGGCTCTGACACCTTTCATCATGGACTTCAGAACCTTTCCTACGTGTCTGAAATACGATCAGCATGGGGAACAGACAGACAGATAACCTGGAAGGCACTCACGTCTGAATGGCGTGTGTATCATCTTTCTCGACGAACATCTGGATAGCATCCGACATCCCATTCTCGCCCAATAACTGAGGCTCCTGCGCAGCCAGATACTCCTTGACCAAAGTCGCCACACGGACCTTGGCAAGCTTCTCAGATGCCGTCATATCAGGATCGTCGATACTCAGCTCTGGCTGGTCGACGGACACTTTTCCAGCCCGAGTCGACTTCTTGGACCGGCTGAATACCAACAGATCCCGAGGATTCGCGATACGGCCTTGGAACTCCTGCCCGAAGCGAATAGGATTCGACATCTCCGAAACACCAGTCGTGTCCACCTTCAGGCGGACCAAGGGAAGCATACGCGGCATCTCTGGCTCACCCTCGTTCAGCGCACGCGCGGTGCGCTCGTCCCAAATTTCGTTCCCCCTCTGGATGAGCTCGTTGACTTTTCCTTTGAGGTATTTGTTAATCGCAAGTTGGTCATTGAGCTCGAAGCCATTCTCTTCAGCGACGTCTCTGATGCATACTTCTTCGATGACGAAGGGGCGAACAGTGCGCAAAGGGAGTGGCGTCAGTTCGAAGTCTTTGCCCTGGACCTTGACCAGCGCGACGTGCTTTTCTAGCGATTCGCCATCTGCAAGAGAAGTGGCAACCGATGAGCCTGGCTGAGTGATGTAGTAGTTTTTCCCCGCCACTGGTTCGGGGACGATTCGGCAGTCGTGCTCGTGGCCCCATACGACAAGGTTCACGCTGTCGTCAAACATTCCCTCCGGAACAGACTCTTGGGGGCCATGTTTGACACTGCATCGGCTTGAGTATGGAGTTTCTTCACAAATGATAAGCCATCTTACCGGTTTTGATGTAAGAGTAAGATATTGAACCAATCGTCCTTGTTCTTGGGCATAAACATGCGTACTCGGTTGCTTCTGAGTTCAAAGTGCATACGTGCGTCCTTGACATTGCCAATGCCGTACATGCCAAGGTGAGTGTTCCCTTTGCGAAGCAACACTGGCCGGACCGCGATACCTGTCGTTGGAGCTTCTGCGTCTGACATGGGGAGGTCGATCTTGCCCATATAATTCAAGAGACCTGTGACCGAGAGCACATCGAGTGCACATAGCGCACCCTCCTGTGAGAGAGTCAGTTGAGGTTCATTTAGAAAAAGCGCACTCACAGCACCAGCGCCTTGAGGATCGTCGTGGTTGCCATGTATTGAGAAGACTGGTATGCTGACGTTGAAGTTTGGATCTTCGTAGTTCACAGCTGGGAACCTAATTAACGTGATAAGAGATATTCAACGCGTCGACGGAGACTCCACATACGAGAATCCATCAGCTTTCCCTTCGTCCGGATCGCTTAGTAGCTCAATCTGAATGGGCTTGTCGCCTAGTGTGTATTCGCGTAGAAGGGCAATGGTACTATAGAGACAGCTTCTTGACGGTTTGTTTTCGTGAAAGAGATCACCAGCCAAGAGGATGAAATCGACCTAAAAGCCACTTGAGCGCTTGGTGCAGGGCTGTGGCGCGCCTAGCCGTACCTCATTTTTCACCGCGAGCTGTAGGATTTCGCGGAAGGTGTTTACCGAGTCTTGCCCGCGTAAAGGATCCCGTTCGAGATAGCCTATGTGGTTATCTGTTGCTAGCAGTATTTTGATGGTGTCGTCCGGGACTGCGAGCAAGAGTCATTCAGATAATTGAATGCAATAAGAATGGAGGCACCCATACATTCGTTGCGAATTCCTGTCGATGCAGGCGAGCCGCGCTCTGTGTATTCGTCCATTCTGGAAGCAGATGGTGGTGGAATGAACGAAACGCGCAGGGGACGCGTAGGAAGTGTACAAAAAATCCCGTGATCTCCGCATGCAACACTTTTCCGCATAATCGACACCTGCCTCCTCCCACATCACCCTGTTCATGCTCTTACTCTGACAACTCTCTTAATTCGCCGTCTTTTTTGCTCTTCAATCCCGGCTCCCCGCTCTCAATATCGCCCTCCATGAGTCCTCAAAATACCTCCAAACCCGCCGCGCGAGGCATGGTTGTGCGTCCATTTTTTCCGATAAGTGTGCAGTGGCCGACCCATAAACGAACAGGTTGGTGTCGTAGTCTTCTACCTAGTGGCGGCCTTGTCGGTACGTGGTTGCTGTCCTCTTTGTGGCCTTCGAGCTGACCTACTCCTCTGCTGTAGATGGTCATGGCGTACGTGTAGCCAGGTCGTTGCTGGCTTATCCTGACAACCCCCACAGTAACAAATGGGTTCTCAGCACAACGACAACTCCACTCTTTTTCTTGCAAACGCAGCTCCTCATCGCTGTCGTTCTCTTCCTCGTCTCGGACATCATGCGCTTCCTGCCGGACAGACTCACCTTCGATATGAAAACATGCAAGGGACTCGTGCCCATGGTCGGCTTGAATGTTATCGGTCTCAGGTGCGTACGCTGCGCATGGTCCCATCGTCTACTTTATTAATAAGTTTCTTGCAGTTTCAGCAACTACACGCTCAAATACGTGGATGCCTCCTTCTACCAGGTTGCCAGAGGACTGGTCTTGCCCTTCACCGTCGCGACGTCCTTCGTGGTACTCCATTCCCGCCCGTCCCTCGCTATCATCAGTGCTTGTACCATCGTCACCCTCGGCTTCTTTATTGGCGTTTTCCTTGACGGCACACCGGTGTCACTCATCGGTATCAGTTTCGGTGTCGTCAGTTCTGGCATCACCGCCATACACTCAGTTGTCATCAAGCAAAGTCTTAACGTCGTGAACGGCAGCGCGCTGCTTCTCTCTTGGTACACCAACCTGCTCAGCGCCATCGTCTTGTGTCCCCTGATCATTCTCGTTGGCGAAGGAGGGGATGTCTTCAAACTGCTCTTCGGAACCGACGAGATTACCAGGACCGACGGCGGTTTGAGCGCCTTTGGGACCTTCCTCTGGGGCTCTGCCATTACTGGCGCCCTCGGGTTCATGATGAGCATTGCCAGTCTGCTCTCCATTAAGGTTACCTCGCCCATTACCCACATGGTCTCATCGGCCGTACGCGGCGTTGCAGCGTCCGTGCTGGGTGTGTGGCTGTTCAACGATATCATCACAACGTAAGTCCTCATCCCTCAACGGGTTATATTCGCCTAACGTCGGCCACTTTAGTGGACGTGCCTCGTCAATAGCCACCATTCTGTTCGGCTCGATATACTACACTTGGGTGAAACACCGAGAGTCTCAGCAGGCGCCTTCGAAAGAGTACGAGCGTGTCGCCATGGAGGATGTAGAGGCGGGGTTGAGAAAGAGCCCAGAGACGAAACCGGAATAGACGGCGACCACGCATTGAACGAGCTGTCCTGTATACCTATATACATTAGACGCATCGCTATACACTGGGAACGCTTTAATTTAAATATGTGTTTTGGAACTAGTGACTTAGTCGTGGAATCAGTCAGACAGATACCTGGACGGACTGTTGTAGTCTCTTTTGAACGAGCGGTCGCTTGCTTGTGCCGATGCAAATAGGCAGCAGGTCGGTACATGCTTCCGAGTGAACTTTCAGTTCTGACGCAAAAGCTTTCCGCTATCATAAGGTTTGGATTGGGCATTACAGTGGCACATGAGACAAGGCCCAAGTTGCGAAGTAAGAGCATTCAGTGTAGATATAGACGGATGCCGGCACCCTGACAAGAGAAGTATTAGATACTGAAGTCCCAACAACTACTCGAACTACATATAAAAACACCGGGGCGTCGCCGTAGGATTAGAAAGGGGACGCAAAACTGAACCACAGCCATTCAAAAAATGCCACCCGGGCTCGTAATGGAGATCAAGGCGCAGCCCCAGCCTGTACAACGAGCGACGGAAAGGGTGAAGCTCCCAGCTCGTTAGCGCAATCGCTCGATCCAGAGTCGAAGTTGCCGTTCTGTACACAGGATTTGGAATGAATTGCGCACAGAAGAAGAGTGGATGAACCCACAGTGAAGTATGTGCAGAGGCGGGCTACTGGATAGGTGCAGCTCACGAAGCCATCGTCTGTGATGCCGGCGGCGGCGAGGGCCGAACTAGCTTTATCCGTCCTCGGGCAGGTAAACTCAACAGCAATGCTGAAGGTGAGGCCCAAGATGAGGAGGAAGAAGGTAATATTGGGACGTGTCATGGTCAATCAACGTTGAAGAGTGTAAGGATGGAGTCGAGAAAATTCAGATGCGAGCACAAATGTCAAAGGATAACGACAGGCCTTGGTGGGGTAGCTTGAGACCAGTCATAGTACAACAGTAGCCTTTATACTTGACCAAGTCCTATCAAATCTCTGGTTCGAATGGTAAGAATGTCTGACTCAGCGCGTCGTTAGGCAGGTGGGGTATGATCAACGCCACCAGCATCATTGCGGTCACCAAACGAAATTCAAAGTGTATGGGAACCGAGCGCTTCGAAGTCGTGAAACAAAGCCCGGCGTATTCAGTCGAGAAACAACACAGAGTTTGCGCGAACAGAAGGGTTTTTAAATTCCAAGCGCAATCGTAGGACCAGAGCATGTCATCCAATGCGGGGCTGGCATGTAGTTCCCATTTACTAGACTCGTTGAAGGTCGATGTGGCCTAGGCTTCTATATACGGAGCCTTAACCGAAGGATACGACTCCGAGAACTTGGACAATGTTTTGGCCCGAGGTTGACCCCGGATTCATCTTCCGAGTACCATTTCCTGCGCCACAAGAGTCCTGAAAAGCGCATTAGTCAGTCTGAGGGAAGTACTTTCACCTTCTGCAAGCCCTTGCTCGCCTGAGGCAATGCCCACTTTTCCCCTTCTCATCGGAGCAGGACGTTTCCTCGCGATCGGTGTACTCTCTTATAATCTGCCGCTGGCGCGAAATTGGTGAAAGGTAAAACATGGGTGCACAGGAAGCACATTGAAAGGACAGCATCAACAGGAAGGGCTGTTCGGCAATGTTGATTCGATTCGAGTCGACGAATAGCGCCTCGTGAATGTACGTGTCCGTTGGAAGCGGTCGTCTATTCGGAACGAAAGAAAGGAATGGTTCCGAACTGCGCAATTCATGGTACCGATACTGACGGCCTGTGAGTTGCTCGAATCCAAATCGGCAGCACAACGCGCAAGAAGCGCGCACTAAGAACCGAAGGGATGAAGCCTTGAACGATGTCCCAGTTCAGAGTTCAAGTTTGAAGTCTAGGAGAATAAATGCGTTGGATATCTTACAGACACCATCGTCGACAGTAGTGTCAACCAAAATACATCAGCTCAAATTCGAGAATTCTTCCAGCCGGAGTTCTCTATGAAATCTTGCTCAGATAGATGCAATACCCTTGGATGCAAACAAACCTTCACGCCCATGACATGCCTCTCGTCCATCAAGACACCCTCAACCATGGGTTGCAGCTGTCTGCTCATCATGACGAACGGTAACCGGTCGCCGAGGGATTGGAAGAATGGACCGTCACTGTACCAACGCTCGCCCTCAACAACCTCCCCTCTCCCTGTATGTTTCGCCCTCGCCACGGCATTTCGATTGAAATCAAATAGGTGCAGTTTGCGACCGCTCCTGAGCACATAGCGCTGGCCGGACGTGGTCGTAATCCAATCAACGTTTCGAGACGAAATCCAACGCGTGTTCTCAGGTCCCCACGCGTCCCACGCAATTCGAATAGGCTCTGCCACTGTTGACGGCTGCATGGCCATAAATTTCAAAAAGGTGCGTCTGTGAGCTAGAATCACAGAGCTTTCGTTCGATCTGAAATGCATGTGGAAGATGATGAGGGCGTCTTGGAAGGAGGGGTGGAAAGGGTGATTCGGGTCATTGGCGAATCCATTGGGATTTGGTGAGCCACGACATGCCAGATGAATTATATCCTCTCCCTCCTGGAGCTGCGGGAGCTCAAAGGAGAGCACAGGACGCCGCGAACCGTCGTCGATGCACCATATATCTAGTGTCTTGGCCGTGATATTTGGGAGGACCATAAGACTAGGGGTCAGGATAGCGAGACCAGAAAAGCATTGCAGGGGTGTCTCGACGGTATTGCGTGCTTCGATGGCTTTGAGACACACTCCACGCTTCCAGTTGAAGACGTAGATCGTGTTCGGAGAAGTAGTCATTTGATTTAGAATGATCTCGCGCGTTATGAGGATGAGGTGGTCGCCTGTGATCTCCACAGCGACAGAAAGACGCCCTACAGTTCGCTTCTGGACGTGGAGGATGTGGTTGCTGGCCAGAGGGTGCTCCTTCTTGCTCGACAGACTGTACAGTCTGACCTTTAGCTCCGGAGCTGGGTCCCTAGAGTACTTGTCAATCCAAACGACGGGACGCGATGAACAAACGCACGCACATGACTATCGCAGCGAATAGATCATGCTCATATAATGATATCCCAATATCCACGATTTTGCCTTCCACTTGCAGAGTATCCCATGTGGCCGGTGCGGTGGGGTCGGTGGGTAGGCGAAGGAATGGGATCTGGCTTGCGCCAGACGCTCCGAGGAAGTATCTGCCCCCAGAAAGCTCGTAGATTCCGCTTTCAGGTGTCTCGACTTTTATCGCTCTTTCGAAAGACGGCGTCAGACTCTGCCAGGCCGCTTCCTGTCGCCGCAGCCTCAGCAGGCATTCCGCTGCGTCCAGCCTGCAGTTCGGGTTGTGTACCATCCCGTGCATTTCTAGCTCCATCTGGTATTGTAGTTCGATAGAGTCCTCGATGACATGGTGTATGTAGCGGCAAGTCGCCATGCATCTGTGCAGGTCGAAGAGGGATAGATCATGAAATATGGCGATTAGTAGTTCTGCTGGGAGATCCTGGAGGCACATTGTGTATCTGCTATGATGAGTGGTGATGTAGTCACAGGTAGTAGGTAGGACTCACAGACAACGCGAAAATAGTAGCCTCAAGAATTCGAGGATGATGGAGGTCAATGGACAAGGCTGGCTCCAATCGGAATGCCGGCCCGCACCGATCATCATGATGATCTGCCTCAACGTTACCTGAAGCTTGAAGACTATGTAGGAATGGTCCGTGCCGAGTATGAATAGAACAGAATAGTTGACATCAATCTGTCATCAGTCTTGATTGAATACAGCCGCCAAATTGAAAGAGTGTAGCGGCATCGCCGACGGCGTTCACAATAGTAACTACTCAAGTTGTGATAATAACACTGTGGGCGTTCACACAGTATGAGCTCTGTTCAGTACCCTTAAGGTTAGTGTGGGAGGTCAGTGCGCGTTGGGCTGTGGGGTGCGTTGCATCGTCTAATATGACTCCCGAACTGCCAGTAATCAAATTGCGCCACAATACATCATAAACCTTTCTATTCTATGACGATCACAGTCAAACTTCATAGAATCACATCATGAGCGGTAGTCTCCATTGATTCTGACATATTCCTGGGAGGGGTTAGCTTATGAGTGGACAGGTAGATAGAATAACCCACATAGCTGAAGTCACAAGTCCAGTACTTAGCCTCTTCCTGACCCAGAGCGCCGAGGTCGACACAAACTTCAAAGTCCTCCAGACCAAGAATCTCACTGGCGCGGTCCTCGTCGACATTCTCGGGTTCGCCGTTGACCAAGACAGGCAGTGCAGCAGTCCCATCAGAGGGGATGAATGAAACGCTGACGGTTGTGGGATCAACTTCGCGAGTGAGGGGAACGGAGCCTGTCGCCGCAAGGATGCGGCCCCAGCTATTGAAATGTGAAGCCACAGTTAGATATGTTTTGTGGACTGTGAAGGAAGACCGACTTTGCATCCTCTCCGTATAAGGCCGTCTTGACCAAAGCGGAGGTCGAGATCCTCGACGCAATCTTGTGCGCATCCGCATATGTTGCCGCATTCTTGACGGTCACCGTCACAAACTTGGTGGCACCTTCGCCATCTCGGACGACAAGTTTGGCCAAGTCAATGGCGAAAGAAGTCAATTCCTCTTTGAATTGTGTAAAGGCTTCGGGATTTGTGTGCTCGTCAATTTCCGCTGTGGCTCCTTCGGCAGCGCCATTGGCCAGGACAAGAATGGTATCGTTGGTTGACATATCTCCGTCTACGCTGATTGAGTTGAAACTGCGGTCAACAGCGTAGGTCAACGCGTTCTGTAGACTCCGGGGAGAAACGGGCGCGTCGGTCATGATGCATCCTAGAAGCGTCGCATGAAGCTGGGTTCTGGGCGGGCCCATATCTGGGTGGATCATCCCCGCGCCTTTGTCCATTCCGGCCATCCGGTATTCGACACCATCTATGCTGAAGACGCGCGAACGCAGCTTCGGAAACGTATCGGTCGTCATGAACGCTCGAGCCGCGCGCTCCCACGCGTCAAAGTCATTCCCTAGCGAATCTACGGACTGAGATTGTATGGCTGAGAGGATCTTCGAGATGGGGAGGTTTTGGCCGATGACGCCAGTGGACATGACGAGGGTTTCGGACTGGGATGAGGGAATGAGGGCGTCGGTGGCTTTGACCATCGCCCAGGCGTCGTCCATCCCTTGTTTGCCAGTGACAGCATTGGCGCAGCCGCTGTTGACGACCACTGCTCGGGCGCGACCGCCGTTTTGGGCAAGGATTTGTTCCGAGACGACGACGGGGGCAGCTTTGAAGGCATTTCTGGTGAAGCAGGCAGCTGCCGACGTTGGTTTGGACGACGTCGAAAGGATTATGCCCAGATCGGGGACGCCTGAAATTTTCTTGATCCCTGCGTGAAGGCCAGTCAGGATGTATCCTTTGGGAAACGTTTCGGATAGGATGGGGACATGGTGGTGGGCTTTGGAGGGCGTCGGCTTGACGGATATCGTCGACAAGAGTCGCTTCGCTACCTTCGACATGAGCGAGTCAGTTTAACCTGTGTGGTCCTCATCGTGCGAGATTTACGCGACAAATTGAATTTGCTGCCTTATTGCTATTGGCGGCTACATGAAGGCTATCAACAAAAAGATACACGACAAAGACAAGACTACTTCAAGCGAGTCGCATGTGCATTCCATGGAGGTCATGATACTGCGAAGGATTGATGCAAGTACGGCGCTTCCGGAATAGCGGCAGCACTCGAGGTGCGCCACAGACATTACTCTCCCATCGCTCCGTTACTTGGACCAAGAAAAAAGTTGGGCAAGTGCAACACGATTGCTGCATCGATGGTAATTGGAAAAGCGCCCGCCTGGCATAAATTATAAATGGCCCAATATTTGGTTGTAATTGTCAAAGACGTCAAAGGCCTCCTGTCTCTTCACTTCGTTCAAGTTGCAGTCTGCTTTCACCGTCATTCTGATTTCTAAACCGCCTATGTTGGTGGGCTGGCAACTTCGCCTGTGCAATCTCTTTGACCTGTCTTTGATCTTCTCTGTGGTTCACGGAAAGTCGACATGATGGCGCGTCCCGGAGGTCCATGGCGCGTTGCTTGATGTTGGCTTGATGAAGACTCTTTCCGTCGATGCCTTCACGACCATCACTTGTTTTGAAAGTCCGAGGCAAACCTGCGACCCCGACACGACTAAGACTAGGTCTGCAACCAACGTCGACTCTTCCTGGATTTGCCGATGCAGTTCTTCTTGACCCTTCTTGGCGTGGCGGCTGCTGCCTTGGAGTGTCCTGCGGTCGATAATACCGGGTCTGCTCTAAGCGCATCCCGGACGACCCCCGACGGGTTCGTCAGCTGCACCTACCCGACAGCCCGTTTCTGCACTTACTTCACGGTATCCATGATCAGAGAAACTCTAGAACATGAGCTCTTACTTACAGCCTCTCCAGAACGGCGACTTCAGCTCTGGCTCGAGTGATTGCCCTCATGCACTTGCAGGCGCTGTGCTCTCCCGTGTCGATACCGTGTCCGCCAGCTGTCCTGCAGTTGACGACGCCGGGACCGCCCTCACGTTCTCCAGCTTGATTGACGGTGGATCTCTGGCATGCAGTTATCCGGCCGCCGGCGAATGTGTTTACTCTGGCTTCGGCAGTGCATTCTTCTCTGGCTCCATCTCCTGCCCCAACTCTCGTCGCCACAATCGTCCCGATGCTGAACCAGCCCGCTATGACGGTGAATCGCAAAACGAAGTCCTTGAGCTGAAGCTCCTGGCCCAGGAGACGGAACGTATGAATGACGATGATCTTGATGTAAACACCTACACATCCTCCGACGCCTGTCCTGCCACCGACAATGCTGGTGGCGCATTGCTTGAGGAGGATAACCTGGACATCTTCGTTTGGTGCACATACGAAGTTGCTAGGCTCTGCACTTACTACCGCGCAAGTGTCCTCCCAATGATTGTGGTATCAAAACCTTACTTACTTGCTGTGCAGAACGGCGACTTCGATTCGGGATCGAGCGACTGCCCTTCTTCAATCTCTCCTGTTCCCCGCATTCGTCGCGCGGTCTCTGCCAAGTTTGGGCGCAACTTTCGCGACTAAGCGGACTCTGATGAAGGACAATGCTTCACTTATGGAAGTCAAGTAATAGTTTTTTTCGAGGCGTCACGAACACGAATTTGGCGAGTAATATTATTTTGGCTATTCATGTGTAGGGGTTGTGATACGTACCCGACGATGCTATCAAAGCCGCAGACGACACTGACAGTGATCCCAATGGAGGTTACAGCAGTTGCTGAGCGCTGATCGCCACGCCAAGGGAGTGCTGGAGATAAGCGAACGGATCCAGGACCACAGAAGAAATATCATTAGAATCAGTATTGCCACCCCCGACCTATGTGTATCTAGTCGTCGTAAGTCTTGGACACATACAAAGGCCATGATGTCCATCGCGTTCGAAGGCGTGGTGACTGCAATTTAAACCGCGTGTATCATTGACGAAGCTGACCGCACTACTTGCGCGTACTATCTAAGCTTAACTAGACTCGTACACTCCACAGTGGTTGGTGCTATAGTAGTACTTAGATGCACTTCTCAAGTTCGAATTTTGGTATCTATGACGAGGGGACGACGTGACGTCGACGTCATCGATGGTGCTGTCAATTTGAAGTTAACGTCGACGAAAGGCCTCTTTCTTTCTTACCACATCGTTCGGCGCCTCAGATTCCTACCAGAAAGAATGGACGGTCTGCCTATAGACATGTCGCATCCCGCGGTGAAGGAGTACCTGGCTCTCATAAGGTGCGTGGGCTTACCTCCATACGCCCGTGTGAGCATGCATGTGCTCATGATTTTCGGACTTTTAGGCTGCAGGTACTCACTCCGCTGTCGTTATTAATCAACATTGCCACCGTGGCTGTTTGCCAAGTAGTCGTGACACCTTCAATCAGTCAATTGCCTCTTTCTTGCTATTCTGAACATCTGATTGTTAACCCAAATGACTTTTCAGGCAGTATAGAAAAATTGTATCCCACCACTATTTCGCCGAAACCAGCTGTGGTGGCCGCATATGTTATAGCGATATACGCATTCCAACTCGGCTACTGTGTTCTTCTGGTTATCGCACGCAAGCCAGAGACGAAGAAAACACTCATCAAAGGACCCGGATTCTCGCTCGTTCTGGCGAACTGGGTTATGGCCTTTTGGGCCATTGCATGGGTGAGTAAATCCTCTGAACATTTTATGTGCTATTAAACGATGTCTCTAGATTATGCGATGGTTCCTTGCTGCAACAATCCTACAAGGCCTCTTGTTACTACTTCTCCTGTACTCAAATCTCGTCTTGTTGATCTATCATGCACCTACCTCCGAGCGGCCTCTTGATACGATGCTCATCCATGCCCCAATGCGGTTCTTCTTGGTCCTTCAGATCGCGTTGATGTTTCCGCTTTCACTGTTGTACGTCTTCTTCAAACAGCCTTCTTGATTCCTGTTGTTCCGCCCTATCTCAAGACAGTGTCGTTTCAAGATATCTAATACTGATCCTCTGATTACAGTGTTACCCTTGGACTAACACAGACACTACACGAAGGCATACCTGGACCTCCAATTGAATCTGACGCGTATCAGTGGGCTGGATTTGGAGTCGTGTTTGGCACAAATCTGCTTGGCCTGCTTGTCATTTTATTGCGGCGGGATATCGTCTGGTGTGTGGCGGCGACCTGGATCTGTATCAGCATATGGACGATGCGACCTAAGCCTGCTCCGGTATATGTGAGTGTTTTGTCGGGCGTTTATACGTCTCCCGACGCATCGTGATCGTTCTCATCTCCTCTCCAGATCACCGTGATAGTATTCACGGCGCTTCATCCAGTAGCGCTTATTGGCTCCGCGCTGTATGTTCAGTTCTTCCAGGAACGCGGTGTGGCACTGCCTGGGGATGAGGAGCAACCGCACATCCACACCGGCCATGGACAGAGACAGAATGGAGACGAGAGGAATGACATTCAGGGCGAGACTAGACCTCCTCGAGAGGTTAACGAGCAGGCCGTTTGGGGATAAATTGACGAGGACAGTGCATGTTTTTGACTTTGGTTTCTTTACAGTATGTATCACAAATATGACAGTCACGGCAGGATCTCTGTAGCGAAACTAGGGCGACATTGTCTTCGGCGGTGGCAGTCGTATGGCGGCTGGGACGATCGGATCCTGAGCAAACATCGGGATCGACGCCGGCCGTCTGCTAGCACGGCAGGATCTTCCTAGTGAGACTTGGACGCCATTTCTTTGGTGGTCGTGACCAGTAGTGGTAGAGGCCGTTGCTTTCCAAGCGTTGACATATCTCCAGGGTAAGTCTGTGACATGACTGGGCAAGATTCTCTGTCATGGTGGCGGCTGCCAGTTGGAAAATCACCATCGACTCCGAGGCAAGGTATGCGGGGCGAATATCAGATTCATCCGAGGTGATGATGCCAGAGAAAAATGGCCATTCAATCGTCTTTCAGCTCTTCGCTGACTTTCACTTTCGTTTACGACCAACGACAATCTAAGCGTCCATACGTAGGAGTGACAAGGCTGCGACTCCTCTGTTATTCTTTGGCGACTCCTACATCACTCTTCGTTGTGGACCTTCCCCACAATCATTACGAACTTGTCGTATCTAGCTTTTCTCCGCCTACCGTGACGGTGGTCCGGCGAAGCAAGTTACGGTACCCGAAACCCTCGAGTCCGGTGGAGGTTTTCACATCATGAGAGTAGTAAGTCCATAACCGTAACGACTCACTCCTTTTGTGTACTCTACTGAGCTGACTGATGGATACAATAGATATCTGAACCTCCCGCCCTCTTCAGCCACCTTACAGACACAAAGAGCTGCTTGCCAGACACTCGGATCTCATATGTCTTGCTTTGAACAGTGACGAGGGTAATGGATGGCTCGCCAAGTCGACCGTGAATGGCTTGTTCTGCTCCACGCGAAGAAAGCCGAACCTCCCGCGCTTTTCAGACACCCCCTCATCAAGCGATGCTGGCTAGGCAGGCGGATCACAACTGCCTCAACATGTCTATTGTATCCAGACTTGTCACTCGGAGGCGAGATTAAAGGTCACCTCGAGACGCTTGCCTTGATGAGCGTAGTATGTATTGGAAAGCTGCCGGTTGCATTGATAGCGGAAGGTCTGCTGTCTTCGTTCCGCGAAGTCAGCTGCCAGGTATTCTCTCTTCTTTCACTTCATCGTCGGCGCACAAGCTTCAGGTACTTCCGCCACAGAGTGAATGGGGCCTATGCGTCGAGACACGGAGGCAGACGTGATCTCATTGTCTTAATTTGCGCCCGCGCTTTATGTATCGATGTCGGCTATTATGTTTCTGTGTCCGCGTACAGTATAAGTATGCCTTTTCGTGTCTTAGGGCACACTCTCATCGAAGACTAGCACCATGTCGACGAGCACCCATTCTCCTCCGTTGTCTCCTTCCTACACAAAGACCGGCCACGAGCTCCCTGTGATGTTGCAGGAGCAACCGATGCCTCCTGGTTCTCCCTCGCCATTGACTCGGCTAGGCCATATGCGGTGAGTGCTCAGGCATTTCTTCACCAAGTTTATGACTAGTTCATGCGACTCAAGTGTACATAGAGCATCCTTCCGCGAGCCTGCTGCAGAGTTCCTCGGTGTTGCAATTTTCGTCATGTTCGGATGCGCCGGTGGCTGTCAGGCAGTTTTGTCTGCCGATCCAGCTGTCACGTCTCCTGCGAAAGGAGTGAGTCCCCACGACCTTTGTCCACATAGCATACAATGCTTATTCACTTTCGTTACAGGACTGGTTTTCTGTTGCGCTCGGCTGGGGATTTGGTGAGCGTCTGAGTAAGATCTTCGCCCGACATATTGTCTGACACTCGTAGGATTGGCTCTGGGTGCATGGATCGCCGGCGGAATTTCCGGCGGGCATCTGAATCCTGCTGTAGGCCCACTTTATCATGTTTTTGAGACTGACGACTGGGCTAACATGGCGTGCGTAGGTTACACTCGCACTCGCGACGTGGCGCGGATTCCCATGGAGAAAGGTCCCAGGCATGTGCTCCATTGTGGCGAGCTATCAATCATCTGCTAAGCGACGTATTCAGCATATGTATTCGCGCAACTGATGGGAGGCATCTTTGGGTCCGCATTGGTTTATGCGACCTACTACAATGCGATCAATATCTTTGAGGGTGGCAGAGGTGTGCGAACTCTCAAGACTGCTGGCCTTTTTGGAACATATGCTGTTGGTACACGTCTCATCACTTATGTTCTCCGTTGATTGAAGGCCGCTGTCTTCAGATTGATTATCTCACGAATGCAGGCGCCTTCTTCTCCGAGTTTCTGGGCACCTCGTTGCTGATGCTGATGATCCTGGCTGCGACTGACAAGAGGAATGGTCCGCCCCGGCTGGACTCTTGCCCCTTGTGCTCTTCCTGACCCTCTTTGGCCTCGGCGTCTGTTTCGGCATGCAAACAGGTGGAAAAAATACTCTCAATTCCTATATCAATGCTGAAACCTATACTGACAAGGATTTGCTGTCAATCCTGCGCGTGATTTGGGTCCCCGTATACTTACTTCAATCGCAGGTTGGGGTGGACAGGTTTATTCTTTCCGACAGTATGCCTGCAGGTCTATTGTTACTTGCGCCACAGCTCATATCAGCTCTTCGCAGCCAATATTGGCTATGGTGCCCAGTCATTGCACCGTTCCTCGGAGCGCAGGTCGCCGTGATTCTGTATGACGGACTCTTCTACACCACCAATGATAGTTTCTTGGTCCGCCTGATGTCTCTGTGAGTTCATTCTTTTCCATCACTTGAACGCAGGACTAGCTAACAGCGAATAAATTCAACACTAGCAGGTTGAAAGACCCAAGTGACGCCGCTTCTGATGCAGTCTAACAACCTCTATAACGCACTTGATGAAGTTTGACGAAGGATGAATACGTACGATTTTTTATATGCTTTGATTGTTTTGCTTCCATGTCTGTCTGTAGAAATGATACGAATGTCTGCGTGCACCCTTCATATCGCAATCAGGTGCTTGCTTGTGGAGCCGTTTCATTGATTGCGTGGCACATCTATCTCAGACAACTAGGAGTGTCAGAACAGATGATATGTTACTTACCACTCTGTATATCTTCCAATCACCCTCGACTTTCCAGACCTGGACGTGACCGAAGCGTGTATAGTTTATTTTACAGGCGTAGAGGCAGCAAGTATACAAGGAATGTTGGTGGTGCATGTGTGTACGGGGTACAAATGTGAATAATGATAAGATATCCGTGGGGGTATCGGTAGCAGACTTGATGAGTGGTATCACAGAAGCTGCGATCTTACTAGGTTCTCTCTCAGAACACCGTCGCGCACTATCATGTAGTCAGAGAGTACTGTTGGGAGCAAGATATATAGACCATACCAGACTCTAATGTTTTTGCGGTCGCTTGGGTGTCAGTCACAGTGGTGGCGTAGATGTACGCATGGCGTTCGTTGGGCGACAACTTCCGTAGCATGTCCTTGAACTTCTCGCGCAGGTCTGTGGCGATGAGCATATGGGATGGTGTCGCATGGAGTGGACATACATTTCACAACGTTCATCACATCGTTCGGACGATCTCCGTAGCTGGGAAGGTATTTCTTGACTTTGACCCCGCGTTTGAGTTTGCGTTTTAGTAGGTCGCATTTGTTCATGAAGAGGATAAGCTGTGTCTTCGACAGTAGTTGTGAAGAGCATATCGACTGCCAGAGGATTGTCGAGTCTTCGAGTCGGTTCACGCTCGCGTCTTCTTCTAGTCGTTCATCAAAGCACGAAACAGGACAGAGGAAGATGATTGCATGGGTGTTCTCGAAGAATGAGAGCCAAGCCGCGCGCTGTGTACACGTCAGATGAGAGCGATGAAGTTGCCATGAAACATATACAGTCGTGCGACATCCGCCGACGTCGTAGATACGCCATTCCCATGCTCCGTCTACGCGTGGTGCATCTATGGGGCCATTCTTAAAGCGAATCTGATATTCCTGGATACCGACAGTTCGCAATCCTGGCGCAGAGTCAGCCTACGGTTATTGCCCGAAAGAATCACCTACGGGCTCTAACGATATCATCATCTGTTACGACATAGTCGCGGGTAGCAATACGGTCGAGTTCGTTCAAGAAGCTGCACATCAATTAGAGGCGCCGACGAGGGAAGAAAGGACTGACAAGCCTGCAGAGTCCGGGAGACGCATCTTGCGCCTCTCCAAGGCCGTCTGAACGGTCCGGTCGGTCCACAACGCTTTCATTTCATTGCGCAAACCTGCCAAGGTCATGGTGACAGAGTCCATGGACCTGCTTTCGGCTTTCTTGTCGACGACTTCGCCCCATGACCTGACTGCGAACTCGCCAAGGGTCCGTCTTCTCGTATGTGGGTTCGTGATGGGTGGGTCGAATGGGGTGGCTGCCATGGGCAGCGAAGGTTGTATGGGATCTGCACCTGAGCCCAGTTGGCGCTTGAGATCTGCCTCTACACCGCGCAACGGCGCGAGCTTGATCATGAGTAGCTGATGCCGGTCGCTGAAGCGCAGAATGTCGGAGTTGTCTACGGTGGATTCGGTGGTTTCAGAAATGTCGTCAATATCGTCGTCAATATCATACGGAACATCGCCGCTCATTTCTGCTTCGAGGACCCCTAGAATGGTGACAATTGAGCGCACAACATTAAGCTGAACAACGGCGCGCCAGCCATAGCGCTCCTGTTCCCAAGCCTTGGGTGCGTAGCGCATGCGAAAGTCTGGAACAACGTTGAGTACGCGACCTCTGTACAAGCGCAATAATCACTCTTGAGCGTCGTGGATTTGCCTGAAGAGAGTTCAAGAGCGGTCACGAATGCGAGGCTGTACGGCGACCTACCACTCTCTGCCTGACCCAAGAGCAGCAACTTCACTATGTTTCTCTCCAGCTTTGCAACGTTGCGCGCCTGCCTGATGTCCTCGTCGATGAGGTCGCTGATGCGCTGTGCGTCGGCTTCGCGTTTTAGTCTGGCAGTCATCTGTGCGGGTGTCTCGTTGGGAGGTGGACGCATGAACTGCAAGAACGGATCGACATCTGGCGGCATGACGGGCGGAAGCAAGTTGACATGACTATGCCTTCCGCAAGTTTTGTGATTCTATCCTGTGGAAAGGCACATGGATTTCAAGGGCCGTCCCGTCAGCTCGGTCCACGGTACTGTACGGTGTAAGTACGTTCTCGGCAAACGGCCCAAACCTTGCAAACCGGTTCGCACCCCTGGGATCAACGCTTTCTTTGCTTCCGTGAAATCACCTGTCTTTCATCACTTCAATTTGCTGATGAGCTAGTGGTCTTTCAGTTTCTTTCGAGTTTCTTTCGCCAGTATATTCTCAATAACCCCGCCCACCTCTGTGGCGAATTCCTGAGCGCCGCGCTGTGACGCATCCAGGGCGCGTCAGTTGCCACAGATAGCCACAGATTTCCCTCCGAGTCCCAATAACTTGGGTTCAGCCAACCGTTTCCGTTCCCTCAAGCTGGCTCTCGACGGTGCATTGAATCAGGACCACTCAGTGAGCAGAAACCCCGTCTCATTGACACAGGCGACGGAAGCTCATCTCGGAGTCTACGTCGTGGAAATGACCCTGTGCAGCCCTGTTGACGCAGTCGGAATGTGCACAGGGTTATCATGCATCGACTGGCGAAATAGACTGAAATTGAGTATCAGTAAGTAGCGTGTCCCGACCCCAATTGCAGTCTCGCAGCGGCTCTCCTTCCGAACCCTCTCAGGTTTCAAAAAATACTACCTTTTGACTACCATCTCGCTAGCCGAAAGAACTCTTCGAGACGCGTCGGTGGGGTACGGTGCACAGGAAGGGTCAGGATTAAATTTCGCATACTGTTGTCACACATCCTCTTTCTGGTGCCGAGGCCCGGTCTATTATGTCATTTGATCGTCATCGCCGTACGTCCCGCCCAGTGTCCCGATATCCCGCCCGCCATCCCGCCCGCCACTACAGGGTTCTGCTAGCCAAGGCCGTGCCTCAAGTCCCCACAACCTACACTGCCGCTCGTCCTCCCACGTTGACGTGCGTATAAAAGCCCCAACCTTGATCGGGCCGATGTTCTGAGCACTGATGATGGCCAAATATATACCTGATTCATGTAAAATGTAGAAGGTCCAATCGCTCCAATATTGTGGCATTTTTGACGTGTGATCTCCAACCTTGAGCGGACCTTGGGCCACGCCCGTTGTGAACCTGAATTGCGCTCGAACCCATCTGTGCATATTTTCCTGCGTGCCATCTTGAGCCATGGCCCAAGGCAGCTCCCCACGAAGCCTCACGCCGTGCAAGTGACTTTATTTTGCCAAGTCCATTGGGACTCCGCTTCACCCACCGCTGGCACGCGCACAAAATTTCTGTTTTCCTCTTGCAATCGCGCACTCGACCCCGCACCCAACCCAAGCTCTCCCTCGCATCTGGATTTTGCCCGTCGCTCTCGTGCAGGTGCACCGTTACCCATGAGAGTGTGTCGTGATCTTTTCTTGCATTGCCATTTAATTTTTTGCTGCACCAGAACGTGCGCCGTGTTGCGTCCAGACACAAATTTTACCGCCTGGCACATCTTTCTCCGCCGTTGATGGCTTTCTCTATTCTGCATGCCCTCGTCAACCTGTCTCCCGCTTCCCGTCCTACGACACTCGGGCATCATCGATGCTTCGCCCCTTGTTGATTCCTTACTATCGTGTAAAGTTGCTAGGCGTCGTGTACTCATGTCTCAAATTTTATATATCATTGTCAATTGAATTCCCTGTATATCCTCGCGTCATTCCAGGACTGTAATGCTACAAGAATTCTGCATTGAACAAAAGCAATGCCCTCCCTACAGAAGGATTCCCTACCTTGATATGAGGTCGGAGGCCACTTTGATTGAGCTTAGGTTGGGGCATTTATAGAATGTCAGGTTACTTTTGAGGTCAAACCCAGGTGAAGCAATCCCACCTGGCTCCCAGGTGGGAGCCGCGCGGCAGTGTAGCTCTGCATTTATCCATATTATTATTATTATCATCATGCTCCAGGATATAGTACTGCAATAATAGAACAATTTTGGGCCAATATATATCAGGCTCAGATATAATGAAGGAACTTGAGGTATATTGCCCACAACAATATAAATCCCAAAGTACAGTGCCTGGGTGGTGGCACGGTGCTCGTATCTGCCTTTTTGGAGGCACGGAAAGGCGTCCAAATAGTAGGATTCCTCAAAGCAGTGTGTACTACCGACTTCAAACACGTCTATTGATAAATTGCGCCTGTTGCGCCGCTATCTTCAGGCCTGTCTGCAGTTGCCTTCCCCCCTTGATATGCAATTAGTGGAAGACGCAAAAATATTGAGTTTTCTGCATACATAATAATATCGACCCAAAATCATTCTAATAGAGCGTCTTTTTTGTGAACTTGTGGAAAATTGGAGACAGCGACGGAAAATCTGCTCTGTGGTCGGTCATCTTCACACTAAGAAGTATAGCAGATATAATTAGACAAAGAAAGACAGGTTTCTCAAAACTATGTATCTGATTCCATTGTATATAGCTATGCGACGGTACGTGATTCAGAAGGAGAGGCAGACCTTTGCACGACATAGTGACCATTGTCCGAGGTCGCGCGCGAGAGCACGAATATATGCACTGTTTCGGAGCAGCTGTAATCTTGACCGCCGTCGGTCAGCCTCTTTGGGAGCTCGATATATACCATCCCGCCGCTATGGAGACCGCGAGGGTCGGGTTAGGTCTTCGTTTGATCGGCCCGACAAAATCTCACTCGGTGAGATACAACAGCATCGAGCCCTAACCCTAGGCCGGATTTTTCCGAAAACCCTATCGCATCATGTAGCAGCATGCCGCCCCTTGCATGATAGTTCTAGTGAGTCGGAACAGTGCAATTGGGGACCTGGCAGACTTACTGGGACCAGCGACGGTGAGAACGACGGCAAAAACGACGGCGGCAGCGACAAAAATGGGCACAATCAAGGCACAAAAGGGAGGGACATGACATAATAGACCGGGCCTCGGCACCAGAAAGAGGATGTGTGACAACAGTATGCGAAATTTAATCCTGACCCTTCCTGTGCACCGTAGTGGGGCCAACTCCAGTCTCTTTACTCCTCTTAATTTTATGTGTCATCACCCGTAGCATGCAACCTGCAGGGCGCAGTGGCGCTACGCAACAATATTGGAGCAATTAGAGGTTTGCATCGTGGCGTTAAAGATTCAGCCCTGATTCTGATTCGCTGGTTTGCAGGAAATAACAAGGCTTTAAGGTGCTATTCGCATGAGCACGCCGTTACCGTTCAAACACGATATTCTACACTATCTCGGGACAGCCTGTGGTTCTCTTCAAGCTAGTCAGACTTGACCTTGCCATATCTATTCTGGGCATCTCTCTCGAGCTCGTTTGCTGGATAAGACATACAGGAGGTCTAAATCAGATTGTCTTCGCGGTCCTGAGATTACTAATCTTCCCATTACAACCCTCCAGAATTCGCGCTTGCGTTGAATCTTGCAATCCCAAGTTTGATGGCAAGGACTGATGTAGAGCCTGGTCTTTATCGACTGAAAACCTGCTTGCTGAGCGCTAGCGCTGATCTCCTGGCCTCACTTAATCGAAAGGTTTTGTGCTGTGGTCCTTTGGGACCTCGATATCGGCCGCAACCCTGCTGTGGCGTGGATAATGTCCGCTCATTTCGGCTGTCCCTAGGGCCTAGGCTGTCTTCTTCTAAAAGACTCCGTGAAGTACCTTGAAAGCCTTGAAAACGGTGATCGTGGGTAGGTACGGCTACGTTACTTCCATGGTTCTACTGTATTGCGCTGAGTAACTCTCTCATGTCGTTCTGCACCCACTGCCCAGTCATCGGAACTCTCACACCGAGAGTAAGCAGTGCTTATCGGAGTCACTGACTAAGTAGCCCGCCACAACGCGGTCTCGTGATCAATTCACAAGACTAGCTTCAAGCTTGACTCTTAGTAAGACTGACAGTGAGTCTTATACTGATTCCGGCGTCCGCTGAGGATTACGAGTACGTCCGAGATCTAATCGTTAATGACTACAGGGTCTACAGAGGTTCGCATGTCTCCTCTGAGAGACCTCCAGACACATCACCACCTTGCCGACGTGAGCCTGCGAGTGCCGCTAGGTATTCGAGCGAATGCACGCACGGTATAAATTCGGGGGGAAATGACAGGACAGGAGTCTCTCAAGTATGGCTTGAAATTCCGTGCGATGCGCCATCAATGTTCATGTGATGGGACCCCGCGCAGGTGCTCAGGCGAGAAGTTGGCGCAGACGCGGTCACCGACTTCCCACTCCTACGACAGTAATGACTTCTCTCGCTAGTCGTTGACATGCTTTACGAGATAATGGGACGAGGGATTCCTGGCCTTCCCTGGAACGTGAGCTTGAACCATGAGCACAGGACATATGTATGATGAACATACTTGCCACTAAGATAACGGACTCCCTCCTATCGCTGAGGAACAGTGAAATCCTTGACAGGCCCATGCTGTTTCCCTGCAGGGTACCAGTAGTCGTGTTCACTCTTGTCGATGTTCCAGCCGTTCAGTTATTCGATAAGTATCACGAAATTTCAATGACTACCAATGTACCATAATGAACCACAGGCTCTTTCAAGTCCGAGTCGGCAAAAGAGCCAGGCCTGCCAAGATCGCTAGATGCACGTCAATTTTGAGGTAGAGTGCCCAATTCACTTTCAATCAGCCACGTCTTCGCACGTTGATCCTTGAGGTAGCAGTGTGTATAGTTGTGGTTCTTCAGATAGAATTAGATATGCGATGCGTTCGTAGGCGTGAAGTCCAGTAAGGTAAGACCCAGTCTCGTTAGCCAGGATTTGGGCAGGGAAGAGACAGTCGTTCTTATATTGTCGACGATATGCCTCGGGCTTTCGTAGTATATCAGCTTGCGGACCTCTGAAGAGATATGACATGATGATAAACGGATGTGTTTGGCGTGGGACGTCACGGTGGGCGACACTTCAAGTTAATAGCGGAAAGGGAGAAAAGAAACCGCCTCCCTTGAGAGGATGCCGGGGTTGACGCACGTGGGCGCCTTTCTCCTACTCGCCCTACTCTGAATCCCAACGAATCGAAGATATTCTTCATAACAGCAGTAAGGACAGTGTACAATCAAATGTGCATCAGCCGTCGTATTTCCTCGACCACCTCTCGGGCTTCATCTCTCTCTCTCAACACCTGTGTCAAGTACCCCTCCAACGTCACAACGCGCGCACGCATGAGACAATCAGCGCTGCAAGATTCCACAGACCCATCCGTATCTTTATCCGAGTTCGACATGAAAACCGCCTCCCGGCTGGCAATACTAACCCCATCTTTCACATCGGGCACCTCCTTGAGCGCATTCGAAACCTTCAACTTCTTCTCGAAATCCAGAAAGTGAGAGCTCTGTGAAGAAAAATCCAAGCTCGCATGTAGTGGAGCGATTCCCGAGTCAGATTCGGAGGTAGGCGAAGTTGAGGTTGAATATTCGGAAGCACTCGAGGCACAAGATCCGGTGTTGGTATTGACGACACGCAGTGAAGGAAGAGAAGCGATGTACTCGTGAGCAGGAGACGAGTGAGGAAGAGGTTCGTCGAGTAGGCTGGGTTCGGTACCTGAAAAAAAGAGACTTGCAAGCTCCGCTGTATCTTCACCTTCCAGAACACGACAGTCGGTTGCGGACTGCTTGCCATCTAAGCTTATGTGAATCAGCCATCGTTGATTGAAAACATGTTTCCTAGTCACCTCTCTCCAGTCTTTCCCGATCGTATGGCGAGGGAAGGGGTAACTCGAAGCTGTTCGCCCTAATCCGCTCGGGGAAGACAGTATTAGAGCTGCTCACCGCCACGTCCCAATCCAAGTCGAACAAACCCCTCACGATTACGACCCAGTTCTTGATGAACCAGGCCATTATCTCCGGACCATGAGATACACCAAACACCCATCGCCCGAAGGCATGACCGAGGTCCACTTCGATCCCGGCCTTCGTTTGATTGACTTGGCTCAGAAACGCCAGCAAGTAGACAAACAGTGACAGGTTGACTGATGGCAGAAAACGAAGGACACGTTGCATGGCGCCGATGTCTGGCCGATCTTCGTTGAGACAAAAGTGAGCCAATGCGTTCAAGATACCTTCAGGACAGACGATAGGTTCCGGCAGCTGCGACAAGAAGCAATGGAGAACAGCATAGACGTCGCTCTCCGACTGGCGAAAGAGAGATGTGGTGCAGCCAAAGTGAGGCGGAGTATCGAAGATCTGAACAAGGTGGGCGACGCGATCGGGCGAGTGACGCGCTGGGGATGGTGGAGCTTTGAGGGCTATACAGACAAGTAACCGGTTAGACAATCAAAGATTGATTTTGATGAAAGTACACACCGCGATACAATTCCTCGATACAAGAATAGACAACGATGGGAAGCTGATGTTCAAGTCCGCCAAGGACGGCCGTCGTGGACGCATACGCTGATACCTGTCGCAATGGGGCGCCAAAGATATCTATACATCCATCAGCCTTCTGCAGAAAATTACCCCATCCACTCAACTGTGAATGCCATCGACTGAATTCTGCCTCTTGGCGCCCCGCTCGCCTCGTTCCATCATTTCACGTTCGTACAGCGCGACAAGATCGTCCAGGACAAGATATCTTTCGATTTTGTGAAACTCGCTTCCGAGATAGTCGCGTAGATGCCGCATGAGAACCTCCGGATCCGGCTTGATGAGATAACGAGGACGCTGTCGGAGCTGGTCGCAGTATGAGGTCGAGATGGACGTCGGGAACCGCGTCGACGGAGGAGCTATGCCAGTAGGCGAGATCGGAGAAGGCGGTATGTTTACATTTTGAGGTGAGACTGACAGCCTAGGTCCTGATCCTGAGGGCGAAGGCGATCTGTCGCGTGCAGGTTTGGGTATCCTGGAGCGAGCAGAGAGCGCTGCCTTTGCCACCATGTGGCTGGGCATTGATGCTGAGCGAGATCTCGTATTGAAGTCTGTAGGCGGTCGAAGAAAACTGGACGGGGCGCCGGTGCCTGCGCCTGCGCCTGCGCCTGCGCTCATTCGTCTGTCGCGCTCATACGACTCTCTCCTGATTCGGGGACTGATAGGCGTGTACGGATCGTTGAAATTCAGATCAGGATGCATAGTACTGGGGCTTGTTTGTCGTTGAGGCGTTATACAGTCGAGAAGTAGATTGTGGTAAGTTGATGGAAAGAGAGGCACATATTACGTCAGCCGGTAGGCCCTTGTTTATTTGCGCCACTGCGGCCCACGCACTTATAATAATATCTACTGATTACCTTTGTGCTTTCAAACGAGAGGAATCTTGTCTAGAGGATACACAATAGCACTAGTGACACAATGCCTTCGCCACTAGTTACAGGCACCAGTCTCTTGCTTCGAGTGGAAATCTCAAAGTTAGTCAAAGGTATCGCAAGATAGATTCAACTGAAAAGCTTCTATGAATGCAGCTTCTCCAGCGGCTCGATGACCTGTCCCATCTTCTTCGTAACCCTCGCCCTCGTCCCCCTCTGGAAGCCCACCCTCGTATTCCACTCCCTTCCGAGTCCGCCTTCCCCTAGCGACGCATCATACTGCGCCTTCGAGGTATACGGGAACGGCAGGTCCTTCACCATATACTTGTCCGAGAACTTCTTGTCCACCTTCTGCGAGATGATGACATGCGCCTTGCCGGCGTCTTCACGTGCGGCAGGGAGCGTCCCAGGGATGTGAGTGACGAATTTGGGTTTGGGACGCGTCTTCGTGGCTTTCTCGATGAACTTGCCCTTGCCTTTGCCCTTTTTGTCAGGCTTCGACGCGTTGTCTGCAGAACCTGCCCCGCCCCAGGACCCCCATCCAGGAAGGGTGTTGTCCACCACCTTGGGCGCATCACGTTCGACCTCGGCGGCTTTGAGGGCGGCGAACTCCCGAACAACGTCGTCGCCTGCGAAAGCCTGTTTCACCAGGTCGCGTTGCGCAAATGCCTTTTCTTTGCCCTTCCCTTTGCCTTTCGCGAGGAGAGATTCTTGAATGATCGTTTCGTCCTCATCTTCATCTTCGACTCCGGCGGCAGGAGCGGAAAGAGTCAAAACGTTGTCCGTGGTAATCTCCATAGCGCTGTCGTCCTCGCCCTGATTGGTTTTGGATTTCAGCTTGTGAACAGCGCGAGCAGCAGCTTTGGTGTTTTTGTCCACGACAACAATGTTCTTTTTGCTCTTTTGGAGAGGAGCGGAGGGACCTGCCGAAGGTGCAAGCCATGGATTGTCGGAAGCAACGGGAGCAAGTGGGGCAGAGTTCGAGATGGCCGAGATAGCTGTTGGCAGAGATGTCGATTTCGAAGATGCAGAAGTAGGCACCTAATAGCATGTCAGCGTTAGTATCATATTTGGTGAAATAACCTACTGCAGCTCCAGGACGGTACACCATCCTCCCGCCGGTGCCTGTACGCTCGACGATGACACCGCTTGGACCCTCCTCCTCGTCTTCTGATGCAGCAGCAGCATCACCACCAATTTCCCGTATGAGCGAATCGACAGCGCCTTGGGCCTCTGCGTCCTTGCGCTTGAGAGCATCGCGCATGAACTTCATGTTCATCACACCCTTCTTCTTGCTCTGCCCGTCCTCCTCCTCTGCAGCTTCCTGCGCTCGAAGGTCCTGGAGCTCATCAAAAGCATCCCGCTCCTCATCGTCATCCGACTCAGACGACGATTCGTCACCCTTGCCTTGTATTCTCCTTCTTAACTTTTCTCCCTGCTCCAGCATCGCCTCGAGCTTGTCTCTCCCACTCTGTCCATCCTCAGGTCGAGCCCATCGCCCAGTGTTCTTGTGTCTGAGTGTAGCGCGCTCCTTTGCCCGGTCAATCTCCATCTTTTCCCGATCTTGCACTTCCTCGTCGTCGTCCTTTCCACCTTTGTCTCGATGCAACCGCCGGTATACACGACTCTTGATCTTCTTGACGCGCTTCATCTTCTGCTCCGCGCGGAACATGAGCTCGCGCCGTTCCCTGAGCATCCGTCTGCGCTCCCGGAGATCCTCTACGTTGACGGCGCGCTCTTCCTCGAGCCCAAGCACATCCTCGTCTCGTAAACGCGCGGCTTTGAGAAGGGCATCAACGCCTGATTCGAGAGGTGTTCGCGGAGTGAAAGACGCTGCGAGCTCGGGGGCACTGACACGGCCTTCCTTGGTTCCTTGCAGAGGGAAGGAGATGAATTCGGCATCGTGCACGCGTCGTACAGCGGCGCCCCACTTGTCAACCTCGGCTTTAGTCGCGGCGTAGGCAGCTTCGCGGTCGACGCGCTCTTGTGCGCGCAATGGCAAGGGAGCGGGAAGGGGTGCAGGTAACGGTTTGCCAGAAATAGAAAGCAGGTCGTCGATAGTGAGTTTGTCGCCGCTGACGGCGCGGAATTCGTTTTCGGGACCAGCAGCCCGATGTTCAGGAAGAATGCGCCGCTTCTTCTTGGCGGCTGGCGCGGGTTCGTCGTCGACAGCCTCGGGTTTGCGCTTGGTGGGAAGGGAGTTGACGAAAGATGCTAAAGCGTCCATGTCTCCGTCATCGTCCATCTCCTCGTCTTCATCAACCTCCTCCTCTTCGTCGCCGTCTTCATCGTCGTCCATGCTCTCGTCGTCGTCGTCGTCGCCATGATCCACCTTCGGTAGTGCCTTCGGCGTCGTCTTTGTCTTGCCCTTCCCTGTCTCCTTTTCATCGTCGACTCCGCGTCCATCCATGATATCGAGCACATCCAGAAACTCATCGTCTGTTCCTTCATCATCATCCTCGTCTTTCTCGTCATCGTCATCGTCCTCACTCAAGTCAACGTCTTTACGCCTCCCTTTGCCAGCCTGCGGTAATCATAAGTCGCATCCCAGTAGGTTTAAGAGCAACACACCTTGTCCTTGTACCCTTTTCCAAAGAACCCAGCATAGCGCTCCTCGTCGCTCTCCTCAAACGCTGCATCACTATCCAGTTCCTCGTCATCGTCGCTCCCTAGCTCCTCGTCACTCCCCAGCAGCCTAGCGTCCATGCCCCGCCCTTCAATGTCACCGCCGTCTTGATCCACGCCAAACTCCTTCGCCTCGTCCCTATCCAGGTCCAAGCCCACCTGCGCCCTCCGTTTTCCCTTGGACTTGGCAGACACATGCTGTGCAAACTCGTACACATCCCCGTCAACGTCCGCGTCCTCCTTGGAAGGCTTGGCCTTGCGAGCTTTACGAAGCTCATATCCTGATTGTGCACGGGCCTTTGATTTGTCTTGCGAGCCATTGAATGGCCGGGGGCCGCGTGAGGGTCCTTTTGATGAAGAGGCGGGAAAGCGGGGCGCCATGGCAGTCGTCGATGCCAACGCCGACGTCGTGGTCAGAGGCAAAGTTTTTTGTGATCGACGGAGACCGGTCCGGTTGTCCGATCTGTATATCGCCGCCTGCCATCTCTGCTTTCTTCACGCCTCCACAGCCATCAGGTGGAATCATCTTCATCACGGTCGGATTCTCGTGTAGTCTCGCTGGAAAGCACTGGGATCTTCCAATCATTCAGACCATCTTGCCAGCGTACAATGTCTTTGAACATCCGTGTCGAATTCGGTGGCGGCCTCGAGCTGCTTTTCGGCGGAGAGCGCGTCCATAACGTCGTCCTTGGGTCTGATTCATCATCATCCGAAACAGCTGCATCTCCGTCACAGGAGGTAGCAGAACCAACCCTAGCAGACTTGATAAATCATCTCCGAAACAATCTTCTCACCGAACGCGTTGAACTCTTCGTGGATCCTTCCAGTGGGGACGTGTGAGTAGCAATATCAGCACATTGTATCTGTATTGGCTGATAATCATCTTACATAGGCGTCCGGGTATCCTGGTTTTGGTGAATGACACCGACTGGGAACTCGAAGGCGAGGGCGCCTACGTTCTCAAGGACAAAGACGAGATTGTCTTCATCTCAACGTTACACGGAGGATAGTGGGATTGGAACCTGACTGTGTTTGATTTTGATTACGGTATGGTTCTGCTGGCGCTGTGGCAGAGGTAAAAACACTAGAAGAACGCCAATGTTTTGCTGAGCGCGTGAGGGTTTTAGGATAACTCAAGGGCTGCGTAGATAAGCCACAGATGTACAATACAGCAATGCAGTCGTTTTGTATGAACTGAGCATAGTATGTGGAACTGGACGTTACCTCATCGAGAAACAGGCGAGCTGCCGACGGACAACATACTCGGTGACGG
This sequence comes from Strobilurus pachycystidiatus, assembly GCA_019915135.1. Taxonomy (NCBI): domain Eukaryota; kingdom Fungi; phylum Basidiomycota; class Agaricomycetes; order Agaricales; family Physalacriaceae; genus Strobilurus; species Strobilurus pachycystidiatus. The sequence goes on from JAHLMK010000015.1 coordinate 1,047,143, forward strand.
GTCAGCAGATCGCAAACTTGTCAGGCGCAAAGTGATATGGAGGGAGCAGGTCTTTGGCTAGCTGACGGAAGGCGATTGACTGTCGTCACCGTCGTGGTCACTCCGAGAATTGAGGCTACAAAACTATCGTATTCATAATCATTTAGACATAGTATAGACGTGGAAGAAAACTCGTGGTTGTACACAGGATCGTCGAGCAAGGCAAGGGGTTCATCAAACTACGGTAGAAGCGGAATCATTGTTGAGTTTAGACCTGCCACTTGCAGTGCGGGATACAGTGCGAGATACATTGCGAGATGCAGTGCCAGATGCGATATAGCTATATGCGGTAGTCGTCAGCTTATCCAGTCTTCCAAAGTCAGAAGTAGAGTGGGCTTACGCTTTTGGATGCATGATGCGGGCCATGAGGCTCTCGTCGGTGGCATGGGACAAGAAGAGTGCATCATAGAAAATGACAGCTACTTGAGCTCCGAGAAACGGTGCGATGACTGGGCACCATAGCCAGTATTGGCTGCCAATAATTGATATGAGAGGTGGCGCAAGCAATGATAGGTCTGTGAACGTACTGTCGGAAAGAGAAGACTTGTCCGCCCCAACCTGCGATTGCGGTGAGGATACGTGGACCCAAATCACGCGCAGGATTGACAGAAAATCCTTGAGAAGTAGTTCAGCATCGGCGTAGAAGTGTGGGCGCTTTTCCCACCTGTTTGCATGCCGAAACAAACGCCCAGGGCAAAGAGGGTCAGAAAGAGGACAAGGGGCAATAGTCCAGATGCGAGCGGACCGTTCCTCTTGTCGATTGTAGAGATAATCATCAGCATCAAGAGGAAGGTGCCAAGGAACTCGGAGAAGAAGGCGCCCGCGTTGGAAATATAACCCACCTAAAGAACGTCAATAGTTCGTTGTACTCCGTACACGAGAGGTGCACTTACAGCATACGTTCCAAAAAGTCCCGCGGACTTGAGAGATCGCACACCGGTGCCGCCTTCAAAGAGGTTGATCGCCTGGTAGTAAATTGCATAAACCAGCGCGGCGCCAAAAATGCCTCCCATCAGTTGCGCAAACATGTACGCTGCACCGTTGATTAGCAGAGTCGGGCGGGAATAATCCCTAAGAGGGAGCACATGCCTGGGACTTTCCTCCATGGGAAGCCACGCCAGGTCGCGAGAGCTAGTGTAACCTGAAGAGGCACGCCATGTTAGAGACCAACTTCAGTACACATGCGTGAAAGACACCCTACAGCGGGGTTGAGATGCCCGCCGGAGATTCCACCAGCGAAAGAGACCCCCAGTCCCAATCCTACAAGCCCATGAGTATTCAGACAGCGCGTTTCTACGAGCGCCTACCAAGCCCCCAGCCGAGCGTGACAGAAAACCAACTCTACTTCGATTAGTCCCATACGCAGACAGACTCTGACAGAGTGAGCGGGGATACTCACACCCAAGGGCACAGGCGCGACCGCTGTGTCGCTAGACAGGACTGACTGGCAGCCTCCGGCACACCCAAACATAACGAAAATCGCCATGCCTATAAACTCTGCAGCAGGCTCGCGAAAGGATTTCCTGTGTGCATAGTACCGGTCGCGTGAGCAATCAGTTTCGAGAACGCGCCTAAACGCCGACCTCATACTGCACAAACGAGTTCAGGGTCGTAGGCGTTTTGAAGGAGGAGGGGCTGTAGCTGTTGTAATAGAGACACGACGACCCGGAGCGTGACGGAAAGTATGAGGAAAGGCGGGAGAGAAACGAAAGAGCGAGGAAGACGGCGAGACAAAAAGGCTTGACAGGCAAAGCACGCGTTGGGAGGAAAAGGGGAAGAAGCACAAAAGAGCGTTGTAAGCGTCGGAGAAGCGCGCCACAGGCAAAACAAGCTCCGACAATGCTTCTCAACGATGCTTTACCAAATCCGGTCGCTTTCGACAATCTTCACCTTTGCAGCAGGCAATCAATCTGTCAAAGCGATTGTCAGTACTTAAACATGACGAACATAATTGGAGACAGGAACGTACCTTACATGAGCGCAGCACTACTGAGCGAGCAGACTAGTAGTTCGGCAGATAAGTGGTAGATAGTGACAGGTAAGTAAACACTTGCTACAAGTATCTAACAACCAAGCATGCGAGATGCAGAGCGTAAGAGCAGTGTTGGCCTTGTCGCGTGCCCAGGCCTGCGGCATCATCAGTATCAAACCTCCCAAGTCTCCAGATGGGAGCGATAGATAACCACCGCATCTCCCGTCAAGCAGCACTTTGTCAAAACAACCAGATGGCATTAAGTACAACCACTGTGAGTTGAACTTGATGCTGTGTACAGCTGAGACGACGCACTTGTGCACGGTCGAGCAAAGATCGCAGCGCCTCAGCTACGTTTGGCGTTCCTTGTAGGGACCGTGCCGTGTAAGTTCCTTTACTTTCCTACGTGTCAGGCCTTCGTCAACGCGCAGATACAAAGACAAGGTAAAGTTTGCTCACGAGATAGCGGGTGGCTGATCATGAACGACAAAGCCTTGTCCAACATTTGCTGCTCCGTCGGTCTCATGGGGTCGTATAACCACCACCGCAAGATCGCCTTTCTCTCCTTCTCCGAAAATCCGTCTGGCCTCAACCCTCTATCTTCCAGCATATGTTGAACTGTCACATCGTCCAAACGATCAAGATCATCCTCCCGCAGGAAATCGTCAACATGCTCAATCAGACCCCAGCTCGCGCTTGTGAAGTACTTTGCCTCCAATAGCGTGGCGAAAGAACCCGTCCCTATGCTCATCAGTCGGAATGCACCTCCGCACAGAGACTTGAGCGTGTCTCCGTGCTGGATCCAGAATTCCTCCTCGTCAGGGCTCTCATCCTGGCTTAGGTCTATGTTGCGGAGCATGTCTCGGGCGGCTGTGAGCTGTGCGAGCGTCGGCCATGTTCTCGTCGCTCGGAGTGCTACCATTAGCGCATCCGCTCTGTCCGCCTGCGCAGGGAGCCGGCACGAGACGGGCATGTGGTGTGGCGGTACAACGACAGGCGAAAAGGGCAACGCGACGAGGAATAGGGCCAGCCGTCCCCCTTCCAATGGCTCTAATGCTTGGGTCCGATAGTATTCCGACCAGTTTGCGGGTTTGACCTTTGTGTACAGTCCCGAAAACGTCGATGAGATCCCATTTTTGTAGAAACGGAACATCTGTTTGAGTCTCCAGAATGCGGGGAGTACGTGTGACGGAGGTGGCGCTTCGAGTGCACCGCGCCGTTCCGCATCGTGTACATCGGCGGAGAATTGTCGTAGGCGCGACTGGTGCCGCACTGAATGCCGGGTGATGAGGGGTCGCTTTGGCAGTGCATGCCGCTGCAGATGCAGCATCCTCCCCAAGCCGCCGGTAGGTCGAGGTCGTGGTCCGAGTTCGAGATGTGTAGCCTCGGCCTCGAGTTCAGGTCATCGCAATATTGGTCACAGAGCAGCCACAACTTCAAATCTTCAACTCAATCAACTCGTACTCGAGAAATACTGGGCAAGTCTTGAACTTGCGGGTTGCAGGCAGATTCACACTGTATACGATATCCAATGTAGCACTCTAATAAATTACGACAGCATAGTTGCTCAAGCACTCATCCAGCCCAGAACCTCCGCCCTCCCCTGCGCGGTCTGCTTATCCGTCACCGAATACGTTGTCATCATTCTCTCGGTCGCCAGCTCGTCTATCAACCGCAAGTTCTTTGGAACGGTCGTGCCGCTTGCCGACAGGGAATGAGAGTTCAGTAGTAGTTTTTTGGTGCACTACAGAAAGATAAGCCTCGCGCGATGGACACAAACATGATACCGTACGAGTTTAACACCCCACCAGGCGCGTATGCTGATTCCCGACGCGGCAATCTCATGCGGGGTTGTAACGTCCCTCTCTGTCATGTCGAGCACGATCAAAGTCATCTTGAGCGCGAGCGGGACGTCGTTGGCGGTGTATGCCGTTTCAGCAAAGTGGAGCATATGGAAAGGGTTCTGGGGCGCGAGGAGGAGGACATGGGAGAGGGCTTGCATGGCCTGTGTATACTGGTTACACGACGCGTACATGTCCGCCAGCTCCAGCCATCCTTCAATGTCGTTGTAAAAGGTGTCCAGATACTCGCAGAGCTCCTCCACGGCCTTTTCTGCTTTTCCAGTTCGCCGTTTTATTGATATTCTGCGTTTCCAGATGGCCGCATTGGCAGAGTCCGCTTCAAGGAGTTCGTCGTAGAATTTAAGCACCGTTGCCGCGGACTCGGATGCTTCCATGCGTATTCCTTTCAACACGTCGACTCTGGGCGAACCGGGGAATTTGGTGGTAAGTTGATTCAAGCATTCCTAGAAAGACGGCTTCAGTGAACACGTAGCAAGTGGGACCAGAGCATACGTCGGCAACATCCAGCCGCCCGATGTCAATGGCAGCGAGACAGAGCTGCTCAAGGAAAGGCCACGCTGCGCATGTTAAGCAAACAGCAGCGAAGTAGGGCGGGGAAGTTCTCACCGTCGTCGCCCAGCTTACGCGCGCCATTTGACTTGAGAACGATGGTGCCCTTGTCGACAACGTCTCGGGAGGCACGCGTGTTGCGGGCGCGATAGTTGGCGAGCGTCTCAAGCGCCGATGTCAGCGACATGGCCGTTCGAATCAAAGCGTGGTGCTGATCGTGCAATACTATGCTCAGCCTTGTACCACGACCACGACCGCTCTTTTCCGCCGTTTTGCTCTTCTCTGGCCTTGCTCTGACTGTCTATATTTCCCGCGTACCTGTTACAGCTCATATCAGGCGTCTATCAGACAATTTCAAGTTTTCCAAGCCAGCAACAAACGATTTAGTGACGGCAAAGATGATGACGGCAGCAGATCCAGACAATGCTATCACCAGATTTCTAGCAGAGGCAAAAACCAAGTTTCTCGTTGATGCGGCAGCGGCAGATAAGGGCAAGGATTGGTTAGTGGTTATGGGAAATGAAGCAGGAGGTGGGCATCTCTCTTGTCTCCGAAGCAGCGTCAACTTACGAGCTTAGACCTGGATAGTATTGCCAGCGCGATTGCCTACGCGTGGCTGCAGTCACCATTGCGCCCCTCTGTTCCCTACGTCCAGATACATAAAGATGATCTCGTCCTGCGGCCTGAAAACATGTACGCTCTGAATCTAGCGGGGATATCCAGTCCCGCCGAGCAACTCTTGACTCCAGACTTCCTTGCTTCCCATACTTCATTCCCTGCCACCAAGTTTGGACTCGTAGACCACAATCGTCTCGGCCCGCAATTCACCACGGACGAATCTTCGGTAGAGGCTATCGTCGACCATCATGAAGACGAACAATTCCATCTCTCCGCCAATCCGCGGACTATCTCGCCCGCAGGGAGTTGCTCGTCACACATCGCGCTCATGTGCCCCGAGACGCTCCCTCGGGAACTTGCCACCCTCCTCCTCTGCGCCATCCTTATCGACACCAATGGTCTCAAGCCAGGCGGAAAGGCACTCCAGGTCGATCGGGACGCCGTAGCGCGCCTCGTCCCACTCACTACTATCCACGATTCCTCTTTCCAAATTACAAACCTACACGAGCATCCATCGCTCAAAACCCTAAATGCCATGCTCTCTGAGAAGAAAGCTGACGTTTCGGACCTCAGTCCACGCGATCTACTGAGGAGGGACTACAAAGAGTATATATACACACTCGGATGGCATCCCGACACACCGACAGTAAAAGGCGGGTTGGCCACCGTTCCGGTGCGATTGCGCAATTGGGCTGGCGACGGACAGCTCGTCCAGGCAGGCGTGGCGTACATGCAGGAGCGGGGTCTCGCTGTCCTTGGTGTCTTGACGTCATTCAATAAGAAGAATGGTAAGGGGAAGCACGCGAGAGAGATGGCGTGGATAGTGCTCGGGGATCATGCGGCGGAGCTTGCGCAGAGGCTTTGGACGGGGTTGGAGGCGGATGGAGAGATTCGGGTTGAGGTGCATGATGTGTTTGAGGTGACAGCTTTCGACGAAGGCGTGAAGGTGAGGGTGTATAAGCAGGGTAATGCCAATGCGACGAGGAAGGTGACGGCGCCGTTGTTGAAGAAGATCTTGGAGGCGTCGTCATGAGGCCGGGGCGTGAAGTGAGATCTCTCGTTGAAGATGGGAAAGTAGGCGCAGAATTGGGAAGCGGAGAGACAGAAGAAGGGGAAAGACAATATGTCTCTTGAGATCGGCATGTTGAATACTGGTGATCTGGCATTGAACAAATATTGATTCTTTCTGTAGGTATACTGGTGCGAACAGTCATAACTGCCTTGATATGCATAAGTAATTCAATCTGCAAATCTATTACTTAGACGGAGGTGGCCCAAAGCTCTCCCAAAACTCCTTGAATGGAATCGGAGCTGTCTCGTTGTACATTATATCCGAGTTCTGTACTGCCTCTTCCGCGACCTCCTTTTTCCTCACAAACATCTCTCTCTCATACTCCTTCAGCGCTCCTGCGAGATCACCATGGGCTCCAAGGATTTTCTGAGCCAGTTCCATCGCGTCCACCATGGCGCTGTTTACGCCCTCTCCTGAGGGAGCCGTCACTTGAGCAGCGTCGCCTAGTAGGGTGACTCCGGGACGCGACTCCCAAGTATGTCCAACGGGGGTCATCACCAGCTTGCGTGCGACGATACCCTCGTCGTCTGCAAGGAGCACGAGGCTCTTGTTCGCATCGCACCATTCGCCAAAGTACTCCGCTATGAGACGACCCTTGTCCTGCGGGAAACTGAAGGCACAATCATCCAGCCAGGATTCGGGGACACGTAGCATGGCGTAAGTGCGCAGACTACCATCACCCTGGCGCTGGGCAATGAGAGCCTTGTTGTCGCCGAAGCAGAAGTAGCTACCCGGACCGACCAGCTTCGCGATATCTGGATGGCGCGCTTCGACGTTGGCAATGCGGACTTCGACGCTGCTGAAGCCCGTGTAGAATGGGAGTTCATATGTGAGGAGGGGGCGGACACGGGACCAGGCGCCGTCTGCACCGACGACGAGGTCGAACGATCCAAGCTGGGACCCGTCGGCGAAGTTCAGAGTGAATTTGGGACCATCTGGAGTAACAGAGACGACTTTGTGGCCCCAGTGGATGGATTCTGTAGGGAGGGACTCCAGGAGGATACGACGCAGCTCGACGCGATCGACTTCAGGACGGCCGTCCCCCGGGTTCTCCTGGTCAATGTGGAGGAAGCCTGTCTTGTCGGCTAGACGAAAGACGTCGCTTTCTGGACGGGCAATCTGCTTGAATTCAGTAGTGAGCCCAGCGGCAGCGAGGGCTCGTTGGCCTGTCTCGGTGTGGATGTCGAGCGACCCTCCTTGGCTGCGAGTGTCGGGCGAGGCGTCCAGTTCGAACACAGTGGTGGTTATTCCACCTTGGAGGAGAATGCGGGCAAGTGTGAGTCCGCTAGGACCACCGCCGACGATTGCAATGGATGGCTGTGGCATATCGTATGATTGGGAGAGAGTACACCAATTTCATGTTACTTATAGTCTTTGCCTTCACGTCCCGAACGTGTGCGTCGCCCAACGGCATTCTCATCCTAACAAGTGCGTCGTCCTACGGCATCCTTGAATATAAACCGGCTGCGACGTGAGTGTTGTTCGGATGAAGTTGACAAAACTGTATTGTTGGGCCTTGACTGGATGCTGCCGACTCTGCCGAGTCAAAACAATCAAGCCGTGCTCATACCTACATTGATTCGTACAAAGACGCAGAGTCATCTGTAAGATGTGGAACACTTGCGTCGCTATGTCATCTGTGTCTTTAAAGTCTCTCAGAGTTCTGCCAATTCACTGGCACACTAACTTACCTCGGAAGTCGAAGCCGGGGCCAAGCCATCAAACCCTACATCAACTCCGAGTCTCCGTCCAAGCGCCGGACGGCGGACGGCAGTGCAGGCCGAGTCAAGCCGACCCCGCCACGCTAATAGCTGCGTTGACAAGTCGATTGTTTGATGTAAGGACGGATTTTGTACTCTATGTACATACTTGCCGCATGCACTTTAAAGCTAGCTAACCAAACACAGATTCATGACCTTGAGCGCACTGAGTCTCAGCAGCTCCAGAGATGTAACATTGTTATCCAAAGGCCTTGAGTATTCATCTTTCTTTATCGGAGGCAAGCTTTGTTTACTGGACTATTTTTTGAAATCAGCAAGCGGAAATTCACAGTCGGGTAATTGACATAAACGAGACTCTTTGAAGAAATCCTTACGCCGGAAAAGGCTGAGTATTGACCTGACGTTCTCAATCGTCAGAGACTCAATGCATGCATTCAGTCTGTCATGACCTCAACGGGCGTGTCTTCCACGTCAAAAGGTCTATCTCGCCAACCAATCTCTGTGTCCTGCCTCTCGTGATGACTAGCATTCACTCTGTCATGACCTCAGCGGCGTGTCTTCCATGTCAAAGGTCTATCTCGCGAACCCGTCGCTGGCAACCAATCTCTGCGCTCGCCTCTCGTGACGCAGTGATATCCACAAGGGCAATCTTGAGAATTTTGCAGGTGTTGAATTGTTCGAACATTCCCCACCGTTCCTAGCTCCTTGAGCGCTCCACTTCGACATCGCCCGGTCTCATGCTAGTGGTCGCTGCCCAATCCTGCACGGCTTGTGGCATCGTGAGGACTAATGGAGGTGATTTCTCAGGCTCGGATTGCTTCAAGCGTATAAAAGGCTTGAGGAGGACTCCTGGGTTCTTCACTCGAACCCAGCAGCAGCTCAAGTACTCTCAAAGCCTCTAAACATGCAGTTCAAATTTGCCACCCTCGCCGCTTTTGCTCTCGCCACCCTCGCGGCCGCCACTCCTGCTCCCCGCACTGGGGGCCCTAGCCTTGAGTGCTGCGACAGTGTCGTCCCGGCTACCAACGCCTCCGCAGTCAAGTTATTGGGCCTTTTGGGCATCGTCCTCGACAACCTCAATGTCAACGTTGGTATTACCTGCTCGCCCATCACCGTCATCGGGTCTGCGGGCGGTAGCTGGTAGGTATCTCTTGCAGAAAATGACACCAGATACTCATGCATTGCTCCTAGCTCTACCAACACCGTCTCCTGCACCGACAACTCCTATGGTATGGCCCAATATATCGTTCTATTTTGGTCACTGAAGGCGTTGCTGACGGTTCCTTCGCAGGCGGACTCATCTCCATTGGTTGTGTCCCCGTCACCCTCTAAACATTGAGTACCGGTCAGATGGAAGGAATGCGGAGTCTTGGTTACGTTGAGGCGAGATGACGGTCAAGTTGTGATTTGAGTCTTGTCGGACGAGCCCTACGAAGCGTACTTCTACAATTTAGTATGGAACGATACTTTGTGCCATAGTGAGCTTAAAACGGGTGCGATGAGAGTAATGTATGGTCCTTCTAAGCCGCCATCACCGTCAGAAAGGAAATCGCTGTCGCCGCGAAGGTAGGTCTGTCTACCTCGTTAAAGTCACGCTGCCATCGACGCGTTTTAGATGAACATTGGTCTTCGTAAATAGCTTGGAATGTACTTTCGCAGACTAGCCGATAATCTTAGTTCAGAGTGCACGAGTAGAATGAAGTTCAACCTGGGAGCATTAGACGTGGCGTATTTGTTCTACAGGGTCGTGCCAAGCGGTCCGAAATATTTCGGCCGAAAGATCTGCACAATCAAAATGACTCCTCTCTCTTCTTCATCCATTTTCTTGCATCTCTGGACGTGGCTTTGAACGGCCCAAATGAAATACTTTTCCACTCGTGGCGGAGATCAGGAACTCTCTTTCGAAGAGGTCAGGTCGGACACCCCAGCTCTCGCCAGGCTCATTCCAATTTGATCAAGTAGACGGTCCTCACAGGTCTCGCACCCAATGGCGGACTATACATCCCTGTCGAGATACCCGCCCTTCCGGAAAACTGGAAATCTGCCTGGAAGGACTATTCTTTCATCGATCTGTCCGTCGCGGTGCTGTCGCTCTACATCTCCCCCAGTGAGATCTCCAAAGAAGAGCTCCGCGAATTGGTGGTGAAGTCCTATGCGGGGTTCAGGCATCCGGAGGTGACGCCGCTTAAGAAGCTGGACGATCACAAATACGTGTTGGAGTTGTGGCATGGACCGACATGGGCGTTCAAGGACGTCGCGTTGCAGTTGCTTGGCAATTTCTTCGAATTCTTCCTCAAGCGAAGGAATGCGAACGGTGCGCAGGAGAAACTCACTGTGGTCGGCGCGACGAGTGGTGACACTGGAAGTGCCGCCATCTACGGCCTGCGGAACAAGGCCAATATCTCCATCTTCATCCTCCATCCCAAAGGTCGCGTCTCGCCTATTCAGGAAGCTCAGATGACCGCTGTAACAGACGCGAACGTGCACAATATTGCTGTCAAAGGCACGTTCGATGATTGTCAGGTTCGTAGCATGCATAATACTTCTTCCTTCCTATTGACATGCGCCACAGGACATCGTCAAAGCCCTTTTCTCCGACACGGCGTTCAACGCCAAACACCGCCTGGGTGCTGTCAACTCGATTAACTGGGCTCGTATCCTTGCCCAGACAGTCTACTACTTCCACGCATACTTCACGCTTCAAAGGCAAAACCCCAACATCGCGGAACTCCAGTTCGTCGTCCCGACGGGCAACTTTGGCGACATTCTCGCTGGGTATTATGCACGCCGTATGGGGCTGCCAATGTCTGCCAAAATGGGCGTCGCGACAAATGCGAACGATATCCTAGCTCGGTTCTGGAAGACTGGACGGTATGAAAAGGTGGATTCAGCACCGGAGGTTGTGGACTCCTCTGCATTGGTGTCGGACGGCAAGCAGGCGACGGACGCCAGCGGCGTCAAAGAGACGTTGAGTCCAGCTATGGATATCCTCATCTCAAGTAATTTCGAGCGGCTGCTGTGGTACCTTGCGTACGAAAACACCACAAGTAGGGACGCGGCATGCAAAACACTGGACGGCTGGATGGGGAAGATGAAGGCGGACGGGTCAGTTGCAGTGCCTGTTGCAGTGCTTGAGGCGGCAAGGAGAGACTTCTGTGCGGAGAGGGTTGGGGACGAGGAGGTCAGTCGACCAATTGATGATTGTGATGATCAAGCTTTCTGACTTGTTCAGACTCTGGCTACGATCGAAGCATACTATGAAGCCACACCATCGTATCTCGTTGACCCACATACAGCGGTGGCCTTGGCAGCGGCGAAGAGGATGTCAGCGCACAAGTATGAATACCCCTTGTCTTTTCTGTACCTCTATCAATTAATCCGTACCTCAGCTCACCTTCGACGGTACAAGTCGTCCTCTCCACAGCACATGCCGCCAAATTTTCCGACGCGGTATGCCAGGCCGTGCCAGATCTCAACTTCGAGCAGGACGTGATGCCGGAGGAGCTTAAAGGTTTGTTGAAGATGGAGAAACGAGTAGTGGATGTAGAGGGACCGGAGATTAGTTTGGTGAAGAAGGTCATCGAGGAGTATGCGGTTTGAGTTGAGTGATATCCTACAAAATCTGGACTCGGACGTGTTCATTGGATAGATCATGCATCATCGTGTTGTTGATTGTCATGGAATTTGCGCTCAACGTGATCATGAAAGAGTTTGTCGGTTCAGAATGATTCCCATACTTGGTGACCATGTTATGTGCATCCAAACAAATCGTTTCTCATTGCCTATACTGCCTCTTTCTGGCGACTGTACCTTTGCGAGCAACAAACGATCCGAACGGCGATCTGCATCAACAGATATCAATGTCGCATGCGCTCGAGTCGAGTTAATACTGTCAGTGTCATTCTGAACACGCGTTTCCGATTACACGAGTCATGGAGAGCGAAGAAAGTGAGCATCGTCACATCCTGCGGTGACAGCTCATGCACCCGCTTTGCTCTGAAGTTCTGAAGTTTGCAAGCTACATATCAAGCGCGATTCTGGAGAGTTGGCCCATTGTCTTTAGCTGCAGGTAAAAAAAATCAGTTTCGAGATTCGACGATACTGTGCTGGCGCCTTGACATTTCCGGCTAACAACGTTTTCAGGAAGTTCAAATTCAGTACTAGTAGCATATACCCGTAAAAGATAATGATGTTCGTCAAGGCACTACTAGAAAGTATCAATGAAGGTGGCGTAGTACCCGTAATGAAATAACAGAAATTAAGTCCGCAGAATAAGTAAGTTTGTCCTTGAATGAATCATGTGGCGTTAAATGTCATGATTGGTGTAAATGACGGCGCGTTTAGGCACGGTAGTTGCGACCAAACTTGGCAGAAGCGACACGGCGATATACAGATGGGATGTTGGCCGGGCAGTCACTGGAGCCGGAGTCGAATCCGCCATTCTGAAAGAAAATTGAGTAACTTGATCCAGCAAGGATGACGAGATAAACTTACAGTGAAGTAGGTGCAGAGACGAGCCGCTTCGTAGCTGCACGAAATGAACCCATCCGATGTAGTACCCTCTTTAATCAATGCCCCACCAGCGTTGTCAGTGGATGGGCAGCTCCCACTGGATTCCGACGAGCTCGAGGTGCCAGCATTGGGGCACACACTGGAGCCTGACGAGAAGCCGCCGCTGCCACTGAAGTAGACGCATTGCCCTGCGGCTGGGTAATCGCATTCGAAGAAGCCATCGGCGTCTGCCCCGAAGGACGCAAGTTCGGTACCAGCATTGTCAGTGGCGGGGCATGATGCTCGGCCGCCGCTGCGCTTAGTGATACTGCTCGCGATGCTGTTGGGGCAGACACTGGAGCCTGAAGAGAAACTGCCGTCCTGAAGTTCAAGCCAGTCAGAACATTGACTGGTGGGTTCGTCTCTGAGTTGGACATACCGAAAAGTAGCTGCATGCACCGGCGGTGGCGTAAGAACAGGTGGTGAAACCGCCTGCAGCAGATCCTTGGGACAGCAAGGCACCTCCAGCGTCATCCACTGAGGAGCAGGATACACCCGACGACGTAGGGAGTTTGTCGTCTGCCAGTCCGCTTGGGCAGTCACTGGATCCGGAAGAAAACCCTCCGTTCTACACATCGTCAGTCCACCTGTGCAGTCACAACATCAAAGTCGAAGCTTACCGTGAAATAGGTGCAGGTACGAGCTACGGGGTAGGCGCAACTGACGAAGCCATCGGATGTCATCCCGGACGTGGTCAAAGCAGACCCGGCGCTGTCTGCAGAAGGGCAATTCAAAGCCGCGGCAAAGCCAGCAGCAGTCATGAAGAAAACAACGTTGGAGCGAGTCATCATCGTGAAAAAAAAGTTCAAAAAGGTTGGGAGAAGGGTGGTCAAAAAAAGAGATGAGCAAGAAGCTGAAGAGTAAAAGCTCGATGAAAAGAAAACCAGAGGTCGGAGCTGCTTTTATACCCAGTGTCCTGATCTTGGCATTGTATCCGGAGACCTTTGTAAAGGCACGGATCCTGCACGAACAGCCGCCCAATGATTGTCCTCGGCCACATCGGTTCACAGCTTTCAATAGGGAGGCTCAATTCTTTGAGAAGCGGTGTGGAACGGAAACGAAACGGATTGCAATAGTTATTGCCACCGAAGGGCGTGGGAGCCAGGATCAGGACGTTTAGATTATTCACAGTTTCCCGCCACAACCTCTGTGATACCACAATTTGAACCAGTCAGTAAGATGTACATAAATCACAAGCTGGATTCTCTTCAAGGCCAGAGGTCAAGGTGTTGGCCAGCAGTCACGAGCGCGTTGGTGTGGCTCAGCGCGCAGGGCTTAAATCCGTTCGTTTCCGTTCCGTTTCTGTTTCCCAAAGAATTTAGCCTCCCTATTGAATGTTAGGCTGGGGTATGGAGCTCATTTGGCAATGTATGTATGGTATGGAGCTCCGAGGCTTGCTGGATGGATGGTATGTATCGTATGTATCGTATGAAAGTTCCCTACAATCTGAGGCGTATTATACACTTTTTGTGTATAAAACATGTAAGGAAACAGCCTGGCTACTGGGCTCCCGGTTCCCATTTCTCTTGATCTGGTCCCCGTCGTGACATTGCTGCACAAACGAAGCCGATGTCTTTTACACTGAGCAAATGGTGGAACACGGTCAAAGAAAGTGTACCATCAGCTTTAGCTACACATTGTCGTTCCATACAGGTTCCATAGGACCCTCAACTTATTGAACGTATTATACACTGTATATTACACGATGTATGATACACCTTCGTTACATACCCCGCACAAGCTTTCATAGTGCCTCCGGGAGTGCGCCGGGGCAAGCTTGATGACTGGTGAATGAGGGAGGGTCCCAGTAAGCAGTGAGGTCGATGACCAAAGCCGAGAAGGCAATCTCCGGCGTCCGCTGTCTCAGCGCATCACCACAGCCTCATCGGACGCCAAGTACTTACAGCAAAAGTAGACTACTTATACTGAGACCTGTTTCACGAAGAGCGCAAATGAATCCACTACTTGCGCTCACAGAGAGTAGCATTTGTTTCAGGTATCGAGGGCGATAAGTTCCAAATCCTGGTCTTTGTTTGAAAAGCAGCTGGTAAATTATGAGTTCGCCTCTCAACACGGAAGCGAGACGGAAGCTCAGAGGGATTGCCCGCCCAAGGCCCAGGGTCTGACAAAACCTGAAACATGCAATACTCTGCAATTGTGGCGAATCTTGGTCCCAATCAACAGTGAGCCCGAGTTTACCTTGAGGCCAATTTCTTTCCAGTGTCAAGTGTTTGAGAAAGATGTTTGTTTGTGGAAGGAAAATGCTTGGATTCGCCGGCTGGCCCTATGAACGAGCCCATTAACGAAAGAGAGAGAATAAAGTTTAGTAGCGCCTGTCATCGTAGCGTCGGTCCCGGTCGTCATATCGGTCGCGCCTGTCCCTATCATCATACCGGTCGCGCCTATCCCTATCATCGTAGCGGTCTCTCCGATCCCTGTCCCTATCGTCATACCGGTCTCGACGAGGATAGTCCCTTGCGTAGCGACTATCGTATGGGCGTGGATCGTAGGGGCGATCGCTAGAGTAACCTGAAGCCGACTTAGAATATACTTTAAGGAGAAGATGTCTTTGAAGAACGTACGTCCACCGCGGTCAGAGTCTCGCTTGGGCGGTCCGTAGTACTTTCCTGGCGTAGGTGTGCGAGCACGGCCACGGCGAGCCTAAGAGGGTGTATGTGAGTACTATTGCGGCTGGCAAGAAGAAACATATAGTACCCGTTCAATATTCATAGTTCGTCCCATGAACTCAGTCCCGTTGAGGGCGGCAATGGCAGCCTCAGCCTCTTCTGGCGTTTCCATCGTCACGAAACCGAATCCTCGCGAGTCGCGAGTATGGGGATCGTACATGATAGATGTCTTTTGAACCTGGACCAATCATGAGGTGACGAAGTAGGAAGAGAATGCTGCCACTGACCCTGCCAACCTTGGCGAAGGCGTTCTCGAGGTCGCGCATGTCGACACTGCGGGAGAGGCCGGACACGTGCAGGTTGTTGCCTGGGTTCGTCTGCCCGTCGTCACGCCTATGCAGTGAGTGGTTAAGCGGCATGCCAGTATCGGTGAGGCTAGAACACGTACCCACGCCTGTCGTCGCCGCGGTCGCCGCGAACAGGGCTCATACTCCTCCTAGCAGGCTCATCCCGCTTCTCATGTGCATAGTCATCATGCATAGCAAGATCGGCAGCGGGAATGCCGATGGCGGTGCCCGGGGGCGGGGCCATGTCTTGCGACTGCCAGGCTAGTTGGAAGATATGAGGCGGATTGATCGTTGGTCGGCATATGTAGGTAGTGAGGACTGAAGAAAGGTCGAGAGTACTAACTGCTGCTGGTAGCAAGACCGGCAGCAGAATGGGTGATCAAGGGGAGCAGGTGTCGCGCTCGAAGGAGGCTCATTGCTGCCGAAAGCAACTTCGATAGCAAAAAAGACGGCGGCGACCGACGGAAAGCAGACGGCGAGGCGGGGGTTGTCGATGATGCTGAGAACGTACCGTCATCCATGGTTGAAAGATGGGAAGTGTTGGTTTGAAGTCGTGGTCAGAAGCAAAAGTGGCGGGACCGGAGTTTGGTTCCTGTCAGTTCCTGTCTTGCTCTTGCCGTCACGGTCATGGGCGTTCTCCGTTCCTGTCTTGCTCTTGCCCTTACGGCCATGGGCGCCCTCCTCGCCATCTTCACCGTTTGCGCCCTCGCTCTCGCTGTGGCTCACCAGCTGTATGTCGCGCCGCTCATGAAGCTGCTCGGTGTCGGACGCACAATAGAATTGTTTGGATCCGGACACAATACCCAGTGCTATACCGTCCCAGAGGCCCAAGGATGCGAAAGTGAGCACGCGACAGGCGCTCTGCAGTCCTGCTCTTATGTATCAATTCTCAGAGCTCGTCCTCCACCAGGCCTCGGGATTGCTGTACATGTCCTGCAGTACCCTTGAGCAGCGAGCAGGGTGGCTGAACCCGTCCAAGGAACACACTACTTCCTTGGAAAATGGCAATTACATTGCTACGTACGACAGCCACAAAGTTACGCGCCTTCATCTTGAAAATTTTGACTTGTCCCGTTCTGTTTCATTCCACGGTATGGACGTTGTCCCGTCCACCGTCAATCATAACGAACTCTTCGTTTACCTTGTCCACCACCGCCTCCCTCCCTCCGGACAGGACGTGACTGTTGTTGGCTACGATTCTGCCATCGAGATTTTCAGGACATTCGTCGGCAGCGACACGTTGCATCATGTCACAACGGTTCAAGACCCACTCATGATCTTACCAAATGATGTCGCTGGCTCTTCAGACGGGAAGAGCTTCTTCTTCACAAACGGTGGCTCGGAGAAGACTGGCGGTCTGGTGCGTCAAACTGATTTACCTATATCTTCCCTCCGCTCAACCTGTGCCGAGTAGATGCGCCACATCAACGAATTCCTGTTCCACGGATCGCATGTTATCCACTGCCACGTCGAGGATGGCTGCAATATTGCGATATCTGGCCTTCTCCTCGCTAATGGTATTGCCGCGGCACCAAACGACACATTCTATGTCGCTAGTACTCTTTCCAAGGGTGTTCGTGTACTGGACAAGCAAGAAGACAACTCTCTGGTGCTAAATGATATGATTCCTACTGGTATGATGCGCCACATCTCTATCAGCCATTCTCTGCTCATGTACGAGCCACACAGAGGAACCGATTGATAATATCTCCCTTGACCAACACGGCACCTTGTGGGCTGCTTGTGAGTGGTCCGACGTTCCACCTCAATAGCCCAGGCTTGACCTTCTGCACAGCTTTGCCTCGCTCCCTTGACGCCCTGTACAAGATGCAGAACAGCTCCTTGCCTTGCCCGTCTTCTGCGTACAAAATGGCTATCAACACTGGCACATCTGCGTTCTTCGGCCAGAAATACAAGGTCGAGAAGGTTCGCGTGCTAAGCTTCTATCAATCTCAACTTGCGCTGATGGTTCTATAGGTCTTTGAAGACGATGGCAAGTTGATGTCGATGCTCTCCAGCGTTGTGCACGACTCTCAGCGTGATAAACTCTACTATCACGGTAAGATCGGGACATTCATGCGATCGGTCGCTGACTCACTCCTTGAAGGTCTCGTATCGGAATGGCTCCTCGTTTGTCCCTCTCCATGATACTACAAAAGTATTTCGCAAAGCATGCTTCAATCGAACTCTGCAACGTACCCGAACACCATGACTGTGCATGACGCCTCCACAACGGTCCTCAAATCGAACCCACCACATAACTGCCGGTACTGATGTTGTGCTTTCATTCGAGGGTGAGGTGGTAGGCAATGACATTGCCCACCGCCACACAGACGGGAAACGTGGATATTCTGTGTTCATATTTAGGCGCAATAAACGTATTCTATAAGTACTTGACTTTAGGGAAATTGGCTTTGACTATGTCGAAATGCGTAGTATGTACCGGGGACGCCTTGCGAGTAAGATCCCGTCGTTGATTGATGTAAGTATATATACTAGTTGTTCAAGTATGAGTCGGATGAGGACAGCTGAGGGTCTAATCTCCTTTTGAGAATACGAATATGCTCAATCCAGGACTAAGGGATCTCAAGTCACCAACCTAACCACCCTAAGCCTAAGCTTGGTCTGAACGATGGATTGTGGCTGCTCACTGTATCAGTATGACCTATTAGTTGACCAGCGCAATTTTGAGTGAGTACACCCATACTTGCAATACGAATACATTTGCAATTTGCGAAACTAAAGCGATGCGCAAGAATACAGCATGTATGAACCCTGGCGGTATATAATAAAAAGATCGATATAACAATTAATGCTAAAGCAGACTGGACCGTAACAACTAACAGATAGGCCACACTAGATAGGCCGGGATGTACGGATAGTAAATAGTCACATGCGATGTGAGATGCAGAGTTAGAATGCGTGAAAGAGAGGTTAAAGAACGTCGTTTTCCATAGCGGAAATGTGGAGGTATGTACAATGTCGACTAGGGTATGTTTGCAGGCGTACTCGTGAGGTCCAGGATTTGCCCGATGGAGCGAGGACGGGATTTCTGGAGGTTGGCGGCATAGGCCGCGGCGGGAGTGGGCGCGGATGCACCCGTCTTTGTAGACGGAATCTTGCCTGCTGAACGGGGTATGATTTTCTTCTGTTCCTTCTCGCGCCGTTGGGTGCTAATCGCCGCCGCGATAGCTGGGTCGCGAGAGGACGGCACTTTCTTAGACGAGGTAGGCGTATGTGCTGATGGTAGAGGCGGGGTGGGCGGGGGAGTAGATTCCGGTATAGAGGACAACGTTGCGGTAGTAACAGTCGGGCTCGAGGGCATTACAGAGGAAGAAGTGGAAGAGGCGATGGATGACGCGAAGGATGAGATAGACGACCGTGTGCCGAGTCGACTGCCCATTCGCACATCAGATATTGGCACTTGTTCCACGGCCATTGGACGGATCTCTCCACGAATCGAAGTGCCTCGCAAGATACCATATTTCGTTGGCTTGGTCATTTGCCTCAAGCGTTCGGCACGTATGGAACGAGATGATTCGCCCCCTGATAGACTCATAGAGGTTTCACCAGCCGAGTCCTCCGTGTCGGAATGGAGGTGTTTGTAAGGCGATGACTTGGACATGGTGGGAAATGCCACGTCCTCGGGGATGAGGGAGGTCATAGAACGCGATGCAATGGGGTTTCCGGAGACAAGAGGAGTTCCGTTCGATCGACTATTGCTGACAAGCCACGTAAGGCCCTTGATCTCCTTGTCGCGCCTAGCCGCCTCTTTCTCTAGAACGGCAACACGTTTCTCCAACGCGTTCTTCTCCGTGACATGGCTCTGTGTCACCTTGAGAAGATAGCTCGCTAGATCATCTAGCTGCTGATTGCGCGCCAAAAGTGCTTGCCGCAATTGATCTGCGGTAGCGGTGTGGATATCAAAAAACTCGTTCTCCTTATCCGCTTTAGCAGACTCGTTGGATTTGCGCTCGTTTGATTTTCTTTTCTGGGTAGGAGGAGATGGGGAGCGGAAAGTAGGCGATGGAGGAACCGATGCTCTCGAGGAAAGGGTTAGGGAACGTGGTCGCATCTTACGAACTGAGTTCGGTGGAGGATTGGCAGGCGGAGATTGGGGAGCAGGCGGAGGAGTGGGAAGAGGTATCGACGGGGGACCGCCTTGCGGAGCCGACCAAGGTGTCGTTTTCGATTGCCTGCGTGCAACGATTGAAGAATAAGGGCGTTGCTTGTACTCCCATGACCCCCGCTTCTTCGATACAATTGGCATGGAAAGCGTGGACACTGCTTCGGATTCTTCCCCCGAAGTTCTTGACGGCTCTTCCATTCCAAAATACTTGGAATTTCGCAGAGACCGAACAGAGCCCGACTCGTCGCCGCGTGTATTACGGGAATCCCGCAAGGGAGTTGAGGTGGACGGGGTTGTGCGGTTGGCAGGGTTTGCAACGAAGGCCTGAAAGAGGGAAGATTGCCCGGATGGTGCTCGGGTATGATTGCGGTTGGTAGGTTTAGTGAACAAGTCGTCAAATTGATCGTCAAGAAAGTTGGAGGAAGGGGAGACCGTGATTGTAGGCTGGGGCGTCGCTGTCCGCTGACTCGCGTTTGATTCCATGGAACCAGTGCGAACGGGTGGCTGAAGGAATGTGTCAGATGTATACCCAGTGCCTTCCGATGTGTGCTTTCTTGATGCCCGCCGCGGTGGCTTCTGCGATTTAGACCGAGCGGGCGAAAAACGCGAAGCAAGCCTAGACCCTAAGGTATGCGACTCAGACGTCGACGTAGAGGCCATTGGCCTAAAGCGAACCCAAGCTTAGCTGCGGCACACGAAGAAAAACATGATTCTCACTGATCGTCAACTATCGCTGATGGTCCGTCAGAATTACGGACGTGTTCCACGCTCGGTGCTGTTGGGACAGAGTCGGCGACGAAGGACTTCTTCCTTGACCGCCCCAGGAAGGATATCAAGCTCGTTTTCCTGGTGCGGCTACCAACGTCGGGGATGAGAAGAGTGTTGGTATCCGCATGCTGAGTATTATGGCCCATTCCGCGTAAAAACCCTGCGAATTCTGAAGTTTTCGAGCGCGATTTGTGTGAGGGGGGCGTATCCGCCATAGACGCGTCGCGCAGTCAAGATAGAGAGCGGACTGAGGTCGTCGTATGCATAAACGATCCAGAGAATGCTGCAGCTGGGCGCTGGCGGTCAAGAGGAAGGGAACCCCAGATCCTTCGCAGGGGTGCCAAGTTGCCGTCACCCTTCAGTAATAATGGTTCCGGTGATGCTGGCGAGGAGCCTGACAGGCGTGGGTATCTTCCAGAATTTCACCGAAATCTTGAGTCGATGGGGATGAGCATCGTCGGGCTGGTCAACGTCAAACGTGTTATGTGCTCGAGACTTTGGCCCGATTGAGACCCAACAAGAGGATCCGAATTTTTTTCCCGCCTCCTGCCGGCGGCCGCCTAGTGACCCTTCTTCTAAATTTGCGCTCCTCTTCAAGGACTCCGTCTTCGTCTAACTTTAATAGTTAGGTCACTGTAACTGAAACAACGTACGCGAGGCCCTCACGAGGAGATGGCAACGAGGCAAAGAACAACTCCAGGTTCCGTTATACAATTGAATGAGTAAGTACAGTATGCAGTCGGTCCATGTTGGGTCCATGTGGTGGATACACAGAGAGGATCGACGGAGTCCGGAGAAGAATGAATTCAGCTCTCGTCCATGAAATTGAAATGTTTTGTTCTTTTGGAAAGGTCGCCGAACATGTTTGTCCAAGAACTTTAAACGATCTCAGGGACCCCGTGACTGTTTAATACCATCGAAGAACCCGCGCCTTCACTCGAGTTCTCATCACGCGTTCATGTCCTGGTCGTGACAGGGCTCCTTGCGAGTGTCTTCTGCTTCTGCTGCATATGGTAGATGACATGCATATTCGCTTTCGCGACGCAGAGCCGCTGGCGTGGGTCTGAACTGGGTCTGAACAACAATACATTCATGATTTCATCAAATCAGGGCTCAGGTTTGGACTAGCCTGAGAGTTGGGCGTTATATGTGATGACAGTCGATCACTCTGTACAGTGTACGGTGTCCAGGAAGGGTCAGGATTGAATTTCGCAATGATTCGCATACCGTTGTCACACATCCGCATTTCATGGCCGAGGTCCGGTCTATTATGTCATGCCCTTGGCTTTTCTGACCCCGCCGCTCCCTCGTTGTCATTGTCATCCCGCCATCTGTCCCGATCTCCCGCCCGCCATCCCGCCCGCCATTATTTACACTACCCGCTACCTGACCAAATATGTCTATGTAATGCCCAGAACTCATCCAAAGCTCACACCAGAATACACTGAATAACATTGTCTTCGGAAGATTGGAGACAACGCCGGGAATCTGGTTTGTGGTCGATCATTACAGTCTTCACATTATAAAATATAGCACATATAATCCAAGGGAGAGAGAGACAAGTTTCCGGACAGTACACTAGGTATTTGAATTCATGCTATTTGACTGCGCGACGGTACTTGAAGGAGAGGAAACCCTTTGCACGACATGATGACCACTATCGTTCTTGGTTGCGAGAAAGCGCCCGTGGCGGGTGACCAGGCACATCTGCACCGTTTCTGAACGGTGCTTCAAGAAGACTATAATGTTGAGCGCCGTCGATCACGCTCTTTGGTACGGTGGATGATACCATCCCGCCGCTCTAGAGAACGGTAGTTAGAGACCATGAGGGTGGGGTTAGGTTTTCGTTGCATCGGTCCGACGGAATCTCACTTCGTGAGATTCAAGCGGCTCGAGCCCTAACCCTAGTTAGAGGCCGGAGTTTTCCGGAAATCCGTATCTACCAGCATACCGCCCTTTGCCGTGGTGATTTTAGCAAGGCGCCACAGTGCAAATGAGGGACCGACGGGACCAGCGGCGGTGCAAACGACGACAAGAACGGCGGCGGCAGCGACGATGATGGGCACAAATAAGGCACAAAAGTCAAGAGCATGACATAATAGACCGGACCTCGGCCATGAAATGCGGATGTGTGACAACGGTATGCGAAATTCAATCCTGACCCTTCCTGGACACCGTAACAGTGTAACTACAGTGTATAACGGTTAACCTCTTTTCTGTCGGTGTTTATGCCACCCGGGCCCTTGAAGAAAACATCGTACAGAGACAACTCCTCTCCGTCGGAAATTGGTGTAGCGGGTCTTGTATCGACGATGCGCGCTCATGGAGCAGAAACACAGGAAAAACTGGAACTTAACTGCGACAAGAAGTCGGGTTTAGGCTCAGATGCCCAAGGCATCTATCGTCGAGGGTGGCAATTCAAACGCCATCAGGTCAGCGAAATGATGGCAAATGGAGGAAGAAAAGATCTCTAGCACTCGACTTCCCCAGACTTCCACTTCATGTAATTTCAGTAGGCAGAATTTGAGGTCATCCCCATAGGACGGCATATACAGTTACTTACTACTGTCTAAGCCCTCCGGGGGTTCCAATGCCAGGCGATTGATGTTTGTGGGATGTGTGGTCCAGGTGTGACATTATACATACGCGGCGGGTAACGCGCCATCGGATGGCGGCTGATGACCAAAACACGCGGATCCAAGATATTAGGGTACAAGTTTTCTATCTCCTGGGCGGCGGAGGGCGGCGGGAACCCGAGCCTGAGAGTGACACGCTTGAAAGAGACAAGATCGGGCCCGGGGACTCGGGCGCCATTGCCATTACTGTACTCATTGACAAATGCTGCACGCCCGCCGTCTCCGAAGTCGCCAGCCAGAAACATTCCTAATCCGTAAGGATATTTAATGAATGGTTTCCCATAGACCTGGGTCGGAACATATCA
This sequence comes from Strobilurus pachycystidiatus, assembly GCA_019915135.1. Classification (NCBI taxonomy): domain Eukaryota; kingdom Fungi; phylum Basidiomycota; class Agaricomycetes; order Agaricales; family Physalacriaceae; genus Strobilurus; species Strobilurus pachycystidiatus. The sequence continues at coordinate 1,070,339 of JAHLMK010000015.1, forward strand.
TACTTACAGTGTATCATATGATGATACCGGATGTCGAGAACAGGTTTCATTAAGCTCGGCCAACTCCAGGGAAACCTTGAGACCTCGAGGCTAGTGGTCCCAATTTAGTAACCTGTCAAAAAGAGAGGGAAATTGGGTTAGCGAACGATGGGAGCACGGAGGGAGAGCTGGAGGGAGGGCCCGGAGGGGGCTACCACAATGCACATGGCAGGTGTAATATGTATCTGCGTTGATCCCAGAGGCGCCGCGAGGACGAGTATCTTTATGCGACATTTCGCGCAGGCTCGTATGTACCCACCTCGCGAAACCACCGACGGGGACCTGATGATTGTGTGAAGCAACGTTCAGGCAACGTTGACAATAGGACCAACCCGGGCCGGAGGACACGGAGGGTACCTTGAGCTGACCTCGAGCATCATGTTTATTCAAGTCGCCCAAAGCTGTGCGTAAGCCGCGGTAGCTCACTCGAAGTTGTATCACTATGATTTCGAACAGACACCCTGATGTATCACGAAGCAGAGTCCGAGTCTTCAAGAGGTTTAGACAGAGCGCTCACCGACCAGTCACCATGCCTTGTCATCTAGTATTACTTCTGACTCTGAGGGAATCAATCAAGTCAGGAGGAAACTTTCATCTTTGAAACTGTCCAGTGTATCGGAGCTACAGCGAACGACTGTCTTCCGACTCTTCGCTACTAGAGCCGAGTTTCCAGGCTATATCGGAGCACGTTTGAACCTGGAGATCACGACATCATTATCAATTACTCACCTCACAAAGACCGTCTGAACATCGGAGACTCCAGGCGGCCAGGCCGTCTCGATAGAGGACTTCACCGTCACGACCAATCACCGACTTGCTTACAGCTCAAATGGCCCAGAAACGTTGGATATTGCTTCACCTATAGGTAGATAAGGCGCTTACTACCTTCGAGGCATGCTGTATTGCGGAGGTAGCACGTTGCGCATGGATATGGATTACTAGATGGAAATTAGTTGCTAATGGTAGGTGTGTCCGAACAAAAGGTTGCTTACGGTGACTTGTCGAGATTCCAGACAAGGCTACTTAGCGGAGGTGGCGTCATGGAAGCGCTGTGGCACCTCGGTTTACACGACTTAAACGCCTCGAACAAAATGAGACCCGTCGGAGAATGGAACGTATCTCGTATGGTTCGCCAGAGATTCCACCGCGTCACGAGGCGTCACTCCTCAGCACTTGACCTCTCAAGGGCCCACTCCCTACTACGCTCGAATTGAGTCCCGTCCTATCATTGACACGTCCCCGATCAAACTTGAAGACCTACCGCTATTTGGTGAGTAAAGGGACGAGTTCCCGCTCTGTCTCACTTCACCGTCACCCCCAACAAGCGCCGCGGACATGCCACACGAGTTCGTGACGAGAGCATTTCGTGAGTATCATTTAAGGTGGCGGTGTAATGAGATTCTGTCATGGCAGAGTCCGAGCGCCCTTAGACGGCGCGCGAATAGATGCTCCTGTACTGGTGTAGACACGTACCAGAGGTGGCACATCTTCGTAGCACGGCAATGGTAAATGGACAATCACTAAGAAACTGAAGACACTCAGTGAACGCGGCTGCAATTGCTTGCAGTTTCGAATCGGCGATGCTCTCATGCCGTATGTGTCGCGACCCGGTCGCGACTGCATGATAAAATTCAACGTCCGAAACAGTCATGTTGCTGGGGTCAAAGTCAGACATGCCGAGCTGAGCTACCACTGGCAGCTGTCACTTTGCGTATAAGTGGGCCACATGGACAGCGAGCCGCAAGCCTAGATTGGTTGCATCGCAAGAATTAGGATATTGAGCTGTGGTGGGGGCTACCGTGGGGCAACAAGGATGTCAAGCGTCTGCCGACCCTAGATGAGACCCAAACTGCAGCGGCCGGCAAGATTTTCGGTTGGGTGACGTCTTGTGGGGATTGAAGGGATAAACCACACAACGGCGTTAGTTGAGGCACATGGTAAGGATAATTCGCAAGAAGATTCGAGAGCAATCGTAGAAAATTCGGGTGAAGAATCTGGAGGTGGGAATGAGCAGGGAATGAGCATGGCGGAGAACTCGATCGGTGCGGCGCATCAAGCCGACACGTGGAAAACCCGAATAATGATACCTCCGTGTTTTGCTGTCGTGTCCCCCGACCTCTTCCACCATCATCTCAAATGACGGACAACTGTGGACTCGACTCCCAAACTGCGCTGCGCTGTAACGATCATCCGCTGGATTCCCACAGAGCTGCCGTTTTGCCGTCTTCCAGGACAAGTTATCTAGTAGGATGAATCCTGGGTAAGTTAACCCTCGCCACCCAGCGTTCGCTCTCTTATAGAGGCAGGTGAAACGCGGAAAACAGGGACCCGAGAAAGACGCGGTATTTCGAGACTGAACCGGAGCCCGTAGCCTTTTCCGAGCCAAGGCAACGATACTGTGATGGCATAGGATATGCTGATTGCGTACGGTATGGTGTTGGATGTCCATCAAGACTTTGATTGAGGCAAGTGATGACGGTAACACACGTACAAACACACAAGAAATGATGAGACGTCCTTTCCGCGCTCTTACTCACGGCCTTTCGCCTTTACCACGACATCGGCGCTGCCCCGCCAGCTGCCTCGCCATCACCCCATTCATTCCCCCTCGAACACGCTGTATAATCCAGCAGTAGAGAAGGCGTCGGGAGGCGGCCATGCCAGCACTCTCTTCGTTCATCTCTCTACCTCGACGCAGTCGGGCCAAGAGCGTCAAATCCCCTTTTGATACTCGGAGAACCGACTTTCCTTCTTCCCCGACCCATCCTTATGCTTCTCCAAGCACACGCGATGTGAGGCATGACGAGAGGCCTTCGGGCGAGTCTGCAGCTTCAAGCGGTACGGACCTTGGTCTTCCGCGTCCTGCCCAGATGAAGTTAGATGTCGATTTAACTCCGGACCCGACCAGCTGGTTTCCAGAGCATCTGTTTCCCTCAGGCGGTACCCCAGCCGAACGCCGTAGTCGTCGCTCCGCCAAGCTGTTTGACAAGACAGGAAAGCGAGAAGAACAGCACCATCTTGAGGACACTGTTGACTTTGATGGATACTACTACGATGACGATGCCTCTTCAGACGACATACTTGCCAATCTAGAAGCCCTCGACGTGAGTGCCACCTTTGATCCGCTGTTTCACTGCTGAAACTCGTTGCACCAAAGGCCTCTAGTTTTCTCAACATCAATGGAAAAGATGTACAACACCCACCGCATGTGCGTGCTACTTGCTGTTCTCCTTCACAACAGCTCATGCAGAAAATCGTCGTCCAGGCTTCACAAACATCCATGTCGTACAAGAAGACGGCGCCTGCCCCCATCATGATTCCTACCACGAATTTCCGCGGCACAAAAGTACAGGTTATCCACTCATCTGCTGGCTCCAATACGCGGACGCGTCCAAACTCGCAGACTTCCGTTGAAGAAATGTCCGCAGTGTCAGGCTCTACATTGGCAAGGGCATTGATGGCGAACTCGTTCGTCCTGTCAAATGATACAGGATCTCGTCACCGAAGTGGTGCCTCTAGTATCGTGCAGATGGACTCGGCCACTCTTCCGTCGGGGGAGCACCCGTTTCTCAACTCGCCCATGATTCGGGACAGGACGCTGTCGCCTGTAGCTCCAGATCAGATTCCACCGATTCCTCTCAATGCAGAGCAGGTGTATTCTCCCCCATTGCGCCAACGAAACAGCGACAAAGCGAGGGGTTTGGAAAGGAATACGAGCACCAAGCGCAAGTCCAAGGATTCAGAGGGTCCGCTGGCTCATGTGGAGTCCACAAATGCGCCGGTTCCTTCGACAATACCTGAACTCCTACAGCCCGTCGCAGAAGCTTCTCCCGCTCCCACCACAGATTGTTTCCCTAACGATACCCACGAAGCTGTCAATGCATCATCACGCCCCGAGTCAATGAACGCCTCTTCGGCTCAGCTCATTGCCACTCCATCAACGGCGACATCACCAGTGTCAGAAAGAGATAGTATCGGTGGGGTGTTGGACTATTATGCCCAGTCCGTGCCATCTGAACCGGAGAACCCCAGTCACGGGCATGCATTCCAGCCACCTTTCTCGCCTATCACGGAGGAGTCGAGCGGACAGCTTTCACCACCCGAACCATTTGCTGTGCGCAAATCGCGTGGAGGAAGCGTTATTTGGAGCTCAGGAACATCTTCAGGCATTGGTGCGTATTCGTCAGGTATTCGTTTCAGAAACAGCCTTCCAAAAACTCACGCGTCTTTCTTGATTGACAGGTCGGATTGAATGGCTTACACGGAGGGAATCATATTTATCGTCCCATCCCATAGGAGACGATAAGGCGAGTAAGGTCTCTGCGTTGCTGCCTATAGGCGCCCGACCTCGCTCGGCACCGGTAAATAATAACCTTGAACTTGTAGCTATCACAAGACTTACGCTTTCTCTAGCACTCGCCTGGCGCGTCGACGGCAAGCATGTATTCGGCATCCAGTGCGGCCGGCACTCCGCCTGTTTCCCCGACTCATGCAAGCGGTGTCTTCAACCGCCAACGATCAGGCAGTACTCCTAGTGCCATCAGAGTCGTTCGCGACTCGAACTTCCCATCGTATGATATTATGGTCAACCCCCTTGCAAGTCCATCTGGTAGCTCTCTCAGCGCTGAGGGGAGTGGGAGTGACTACGGCCAACAGACCTTCCCTGAGACGCCAGACCTTTTCAGTCCTACCTTCAGTCAAACATGGGAACACGGCGATGACAACTATATGCCAGACGATCTGCCACAAACACCACAGTCTGCTTTGCCCTTCCGCACACGGCATAGTGATATGACCGGCATCGCGCAGCGGGTAATGGTTACAAGAGCGACATCAGCGTCAGTCGTCAGACATTCGCGACCTGGGAGCTTGTCTCGCCACAATAGTGCCGGCGCTCCCCCGACGACGAGCCCTCCTTCCGCTCCTGCGTCTTCGGAAGATGAACCACAGGCACCTGTTGGTCAGGCATTAATCCTTCAGCAGCCACCTCTGTCGCCTATCGAGGACAATGAAGAGATCCCAGCACCTTCCACCTTGCCCACCTCACAACCCAGTGGGAGCAGCACTTCGCTTCAATCGCATCATACATTCGGGCCGTCATGTTCCACCGCGCAAGCTGTGGATGAACCTCGGTCTGCAACGCCAGCCGAATACAAGGAACATCCAGATCTTCCAAGTCCAGATCTTCCCAGTCAGCCTGTGTCTGCAGCCGGATCAGTCGATGCGGTGATACCACCACGCCCTCGTCCGCTGACTATACCGTCGAATGATGATCATAACCGGAGTCAGCTCACTAGTCCACACAGTATAACACCGACCTTCGGGTACTCTGATACTCCACTTGTCGTCCCACCACTGCCTCCGCTACCACCTCCGCTACCACCGTCCGAGCCCAGTGAGACCGAGACCGCCCGACTGCCCCCTTTGAACGTTCCGCCGCCGCCTAGCTTTCCGCCTCCCCTTCCCATTCAGGAACCCCCAGAACAACCCTCCCGTCGAAATTATCCTACCGATCCCATTGGACACGATCGCTCTAGCAGCTACAGCACCAGCATAGGCTCGCCTCCACCCTACTATGCTGTTGTGTATGATCATCACGAAACTGCTACTCCCAGCACTGGAAGCTCGGGTCATGAACATGATCAACGGTTTGGGCCGAGACAATCCATGGCTAGCAACTTCTCCACTGCTCTGGAGCCGTCGTCTTCCCCTTCCCCCACTGCCACGAGGCGGAGAACAACCAGGGCGCCTATTGGGCCAAGAGGACCGACCCATCATCGTGATCGAATGTCGATAACGTCTGCACCGAGCGCTATCAACAGCTCTTCACGGCGGACGTTCTTGACTGCTCTCCCATCTCCGCGCTTTGTGACACCGACACCGAAGTGGAGGGGATACACGCTTGACGCAGCGAAGTGGACATTTACTTCGTCGCAATTACAGGCCATTGTGTCTCATGCCATCAGGCAGTCTGCTGAGTCGTCTGCTATCCGCCTGCTTCTGCAGCGTACCGCGGATGAAGAGATTCCGGCAGAGATTGATCGGCTGGAGAAGAACAGAACAGACGTCAAAACACGGTATAAGCTGTTGACCAGGCGTCGGGCTGAGCTTCTGGAGTCACTTTCTTCAGCCATGTCTGACAATACGAGTGCTGCCATGCAATTTGTGGAGGAGCTCAAGGATGTCTCTCTTTCGCTGGATAGGCTTGCAGAGGAACTGCATAGTCTCGATGCACAGATCGCGCAACTCAATGCTCTGGTGCAAGTTCATTCTACCAGCGCTTTGGCGATGGCCCTGCGCAAGTTGAACGCCAGCTTTCTGAAGGAATTTGCGCAGGCTCGGGCTCTTCGAGAGCAAATTCAGATCTTGGAAGCAGAACGGGACGACGCATGGAATCACGCTGAAGAGGCAGCCAAAGACTTGGATCGACTGAAGGGCGAACTTACTTGGTCTAGCCCACCCGATGACGCTAGCACCAAACGATCCAGCCGCGTTTCCGCAAAGCGCAGGTCGAGTATACGCGCCTCAAAGGCTGGATTGAGAACATCGATGAGTAGCAGTCATCGACTTAGCTCCTCCACTTACTCTGGAGCGAAATCTGCCTTCTCCGTTGACGACATCCCTCCAGTTCCGCCGATGCCGCACAGACCGAAGGACATCAACACAACGAGCATGCAGACCAGGAGCTCGATGGTGAGTGTGTTCGTGCATCTCTCACTGAGTCATTGACCGATTTGTCTCGCTCTGTAGGGCCTCTCTTCTGACGGTTTCACTCCCAATTCAGAGACCAGGGCAATGGTCCGGGCTCATGAGGAACTCTGCGAAATGTTGGGCATTACCATGGCCGATACTCGTCCTAGACGCCCCCGCTCTTTGATTGTACGCCCAAGCGACGAAGATATACCCGTTACCCGATCGTCTCCCGAGCAGGCTCCTACACGGCGTTCAAGTAGTGATCGACCTAATTCTTTGCCTAACGGATCAAGACTATCTGAAACGTATAACGCCATGATAGTTGACGTGAGTTGTCCAACTGTTGTTCTTCAACTGTCTTAAATGTTTTCGTCCTAGCGTCAGGCAATTCTAACGACACTGGAGATGCTCTCTGATTGAACAATCAATTCACAGATCCTGCTTGGTTTTGCACGTATATTGTTATTATTACACGACTGAAAATACAATATAATCGAGCATAGCAACAACAGAGAAAGCAGCAGCGACGAGCAAATAAATCAGTCAAGGGATAGAAGGAATAGGAATGAGGAAATATATTCAGTGTCGGGCGCGCTTCCTGCGGACCTGTAAATAACCTGCCTCTGGTGGCTCCGCCCGCGATTCTGGCTCTGCACTCTTCGACCCTATCGTCTGCTCTGTTTGCTCTTCCTCCCCCTGATGGGGACGCTTTCGCGAAGCAACAGGCGTTTGCTGGCTTGTCGTGGCGGGGGAGCCAATGGCATCCTCTTCGCCTTCACGGGAAGGTGATGGCTCTGGGGCTGACTGCGGTACCTTGGTCGGGGATTTGGTCGGAGATTTATCCTTTGCCTTGTAAGTGGCGCGCGGCTTTGGTCGAGCCTTGGGAGTTGTGGGCTCTGTGTCGAAGATGGTCTCATCATCAGTCTGAGCAGTGGTTCGGCGTGTTCTGTTTGAAGCCGCCCTCTTAGGTCTTGCACGAACTTGGGCTGGAGCTGGAGCGGACGAAGCTTCCGCCTCGCTATCGTGGGCATTTCCTATCATGTTTTCGACCTCACTCTCTTCGTCGGTAGCCAATGCATCCTTCTTCCCTTTGCCCTTCGTTTTCCGCGCCCGCGGAGCCGCTAGAACTCTGTCGATAATCTGTTGATAGATAAAGGAGAAGTATTACATACCCTTATGATCCTTATCTTTGGCCATGAGCTTCCGTTCGTATGCACGAAGCGGCTCCCAAGCTGCAGATGAAGCCGGGACTTCGATCTTTCCTTGAGCAAGAACCTGATCCATATGCGCCTTTCTAAATGGCGGTAAGCACGCGTTCAATGGAAGTTGACAAGGTCTTACATCTTCAAAGCCTCTCGATCCTGGACACCCGAAAGCATTTGAGCAAGAGCACGGAAGCATGACAGCGTACGTTTCAGCATGCTGTTGCTTTTATTGGCGTTGTGAGTAGCCAGATGCTTGCCCAACCAGGTCAACATCGTCGTGTGAATTTGCACCACAAATTTGATGTCCAGACGGCGAATGATAGCTAAGTGCATGCCACGAACAACAAAGCAACTCGAAAGCTGCTTCGCTAATTGAACGAGGTTGTCCTCGTCCGGTACCCCAGAATTGATGACCAAATTTGAAGCCTGAATGTTACCTGAGCAAAGACAGAGGATGGTAGTCGGAGAACGAACCTCTTGCAGTGCTTGAGTGGCGACAAGAACGACAAGATCTCCTTCTTCGTTTATTGTACCTTCTTCACGTAGCAGCTCGATGACCACTTTCGCGCAAAGATCGAACGATGTCCCAAGCCGGCCGTAATGTGCCAGCAAGACAGCGCCATGTCTTACTTGGATAGCACCGGCGCGAATAGCCCTCAAAAAGGTTGTTATCACATCGATAAAAGCATACTCCTGTTCAAGTCTTCGACGAGATTCCTCTTGCGCTTGAGCTGAGACGATTCATCAGGGCGAGAACAACCGTGGATTTGCAAGAAGCCTTACTCTTCTTGTCTCCTGTGACAACCTTCTTCTTCTTGGCCTTTTTCGCTTTGAGCTCCTCAGAGTCACTCTCCGTCACACTATCGTCCTCCTCTGCATCTGTACCATCGGCGACCACCTCGGCATATCGCTCGATCTCAGCTTGGATGTATCCGGCACAGCGGTATTGTACTTCGTCATCCATCGTCAGTGCAATGGCGGCGGTAGGTAACGGGGAGCCGTCAATAGCCACCGTCTGATTTGCGCCAAAGAGAACATGTAAGTCGAGTAGGTTTTTGAAGGCCTGGTCAAACTTCAGAACGATGTCAAGACTAATAAAGAAAATTTTACTGCTCGTTTGACACCTTCCACAGTGTTGGACTGGGTCCCGACAGCAAACTCAATCAGCTTCTCGAGCAGGGTCGCCCTCTGCGCTTCCAGGCTCTCCCGCTGACGGGAATCGTCATCCGGCGCTGTCGTCAAACCGCGACTCTTCCAGATGATGTGCACAGTGAGTAAGTGCAAGACTTGTTCGATCATCTAGTATACTTTAGGAACCGTATGTCAGGGAGATATCTGAAATGCTTACCAGCTCCTCGTCCTGATAACCAAGTCTGCCACGTTCCGCTAGAGCCGTCAAGAGCTCCCATGCACTGCTCTGCTTGCCGCCCTCATTCTCCTCCATCCACGCAGTGATATCTCGAGTGCTAGCCAGGATCCTTATCCGTGTGCACGTCGAACCTAGAGCAATAATCTCATCTTCTGTGAACGTTGCGATCTCGATTTCGTCGCGTTCGGCGACAGCGTCGCGCAGGGCGGAAGAAAGCTCATCCTCAAGTTCGAGGATTTTCGTGCTGTTCGTGTTAGACAGAGCTGTTGCGGAGAGAAGATGAATGATAGTGGACATGGATAATGCCAGCAACGAAGGCGAAGAGTGTGTCAAGAATTGTTTGAGCACGTCGTCCCAAAGCGCGACGTAGTCCTTTCCAATGTGTGAGTTGGGAGTCTGAGCATCGAAAAGGTATAGAATGGAACTGACAGGTATGACACGCATTTCGAGATATAGATCGAGATTCATCAACGTCGGAAGGATGAGGATCTCCTTCACGCGATTTTCGTCAGTCTGATACTTGACAAACAGACGCGGAAGTCCTTTCATCAAGGCGCGCGTGATTTCGTTTGTGACGGCGTCTTCTTCGCCCTGGTAATCTTGAGAAAGGCGTCGAAGAGCTGGGCATGGAAAAACGAACCTTCTTCCCACCAACGGAGTCTTTCTTGGTTCTGACAATAGACGCGACAAGCAGCTCCAAGAGGACACCTTCCTCAGTCTCGTCCAGTCGCCACGAGTCGTCTACGGAGACAGACTCTGCGTCCTCTTCGTCGTCCTCAGCATTGGAACGCGCCTTGCCCTTCCCTTTCCCCTTTTTACCGCGTTTGACGCCATTGGCTGCCGCCTGCTGAGATTCAGCTGAAGCAGAATGGTCCAAAAGTAAGACGTCGAGGATCCCGTTCCAGTTGGTAACGGTGTCCAACTCGTTCCACAAAGCCTCAGCGGCCAATGCCGTGCGACCATCGGCATGAGTGCGACTCCGTTCTGCAGCGAGAGAGGCTATCTCGGTCTTGGCCCTCGCCCTCTTCCGCTCTGAATCCTCCTCGTCTTCGTCCTCGTTTTCTCCTGCAGCCTCGTCCAGCGCCCTACCCCATTCGACCAGCAAAGCCGCAATACCCTTGATGCCGATCCGCCCTTTATCAAACTTGTCCTTGCCGCCCATCTCCACGTCCCTGTCTGTGACCCACTCCTCCCATACGCCTTTGACAAAGCCCCCAACAGCCTTGCGCACCTTGGCCTCGCTGCAGAACACCAGAGCTCCGAGTCGTCCGCGCTCAGCCTCTCCAAGCATACCTGAGTTCTCGATGGTCTCGAGGACATTGAGGACTCCGACACGGACATTCACGTCAATATCTGCCTCCGCCATAGTAACCAGCCTCTCCTTGAACCGCTCCGTAAAATGGTTCAGAGAGGGAGCAAGATGGTCGGAAACGGAAGAAGTGTAGACCACTTGCAGTGCTCTGACGGCAGCAATTCGGACATGAGCGTCCTCGTCAGAGAGCACCCATCCCACATAACGAAGGTATGCGTTAGAGAGAAAATGTGACGGATGCTTCTTGAAGAATACGCCCAGCGAGTTGATGCACTCGGTGCGAATCAGTGGGTCCAAATCACGATAGCGATTGATGAAGACACTGAAAGATAGTCAATATTGAGATATATGCTAAAATGATAGATTAGTCACCCATCGATGAACTCCTTGAGATATTCGTCGAGTTTGGCACTTCGCTCTTTCACTTCCTTCATCTTCGCCTCAAGCTCTTTGTCCTTCGCCCCGGCGGCACCTTTGGCTTTCCTTTTCTTTTCTCCCTCGCGCTGACGGCTGAGAACTTCCACCTCCTTCTCGACATCGCGAGTTACATCGCATAGAGCAGCCTCGACCTCGAGTGCCACGACGGTGGCAGTGTGACGGAAACTCCGCAATGGAGCGGAACTCATGGTGAGGACCCATGCAGATAGACTGGGTATAAGGTCGGTGGTATATATGACACCTAGATCGGCAGCAGAAGATATTAGACGCGCTAGGAACTCTGAAAGATGAGTTCGGAATTTCTTAAACATTGGGTTCTTGGATGTCAAGGGATAGGTAGGCGTGGATTCCTGCAAATGAAAATATTGGAGAAGAAGTCGCGGAAGAGGTGAAGCACGCACGGTCTTGAGCGCGTCAACGAGGTCATCAACGGCGCTCTGGATACCGTCAATGTCGAGGGCCTTGTCTGCGTCGACGGAGTCATTACAGCCACAGGACCGCAAGATGAGATTGACGAGTTCGGCCTGAGCGGCGCCTGCATTCTGCTCGAATGATTCCAAAAAGTCCTCAGCAGTGCCTTGAAGAGCAGCGGATGGATTCATGATCGCGTCTGAGATGTGTCAGCCGACGTCGCGTGAGCCACAAAGCGGACGCACTGTAGAGGGGGTTGTCGGTGTTGATTCTGGTGTCCTTTGCAAGCTGTTCTGGATCAAAAGCAGCCGTATCCTGCACCTTTCGTCCACGCGGTTTGCGCGTCGTGGCCTTTGGCGCCTTCGCGGTATCCTGAAACAAAAGGTCAGCCCGTTCCGGTGCCGCCACACGTAGGACAGACGCGCCTTTTTCGCAGGCTTCTTGGGTGACTTGCGCTTGGGAGCAACATAGTCTTGCTCGGCCTCATCATCTACGCCACCCTCGTCGTCGGCTTCGTCATCAGTGGCGGGCCGCTTCCGCTTGCCTGTATTCGCGACTGTCGGTCGTCAGGAGAGGCGTTTTGACAAGAAGAGAGGAGAATTTTACGCATGTCTGAAGACGCAACCTTTTTCCTTTCTCGTTGAGATCGCCTTGGTCCCGGGGTTGCCTCATTTTGGGAGGAATCCATGAGGAAGACGCGTCGCGGTTGTCGCGGTTTGCAACAAGAGAGTAAGTCACGCCGTGACTGTCGTGACGCAAGTGATCTGAAATGATGCCCGGCATGATCGACCTGTTGTTTCTTTAGCTCTCGCCTCCGTCTCGCCATTTTGATCTCCGTCGTCTTCTTTATCCTCAAGTCATCTGCTATAGCAATGGTTAAAGCACTTGTGTTTGATCTTATGGGCACCTGTGTCGACTGGCTCTCGTCTATCATCCATGCTTTCGAGGTTCATCTTCCACCGGGCATTCTGGATCTAGATCAGATAAACGTGCTCTTATGGTACTCCTACAATTCTGCCTCAAACTGACAATTTCAAAGCAACTAGCCATGGATTGGCGAATAGGCTTCTTTCGCGAGATTCACGAAAGGTTCATTGCTGGACTAGAGCAAGAAGATATAGATGTTACTCACGGACGCGTCCTTGATCGTTTACTTTCCGAGAGAAGTATCAATGGGGACATACTCGGTACAGACATTCGAAATGCGCTAATCCACAGCTGGCATGTTCAGAGACGTAGGCTGCACGATCCCCGTGCCGAGCAGTGACATGAATTGAAACTATTGATACAGCCTGGCCTGACACGATCTCTGGCCTAGAGCGTCTCAAAGAAAAATACTTCATGTAAGTCCTAAATTAGGCCTCTAGATTCCACTCGAGTATCCAATCCACCGTAGCGTCGTTCTCGCAAACGGCACAACTCGCCTCCAGTTGGATATCGTACAGTCATCTCGTCTCCCCTTCCATGCGTTGTTCTCCTCCCAGCTTCTCGGCCTTACAAAGGTACGCAGATGCGGCTCCAGGCTCATCCTTCTCACACCCGTGATAGCCGGACCCGCGAATCTACACCAGATGTATGGAACTTTTGGACTTGAAGCCCGAAGACTGCCTCATGGTCGCTGCACATGCCTATGATCTCAGAGCCGCAGCTCAAGTGTGCGTCGAATGCCTCGTTTTCTCTGTACTCTCTACTGATTCGAGTCGTTAGCGGAATGAAAACTGCGTATATAAAGAGAGTGACGGAGGATCCCGATGAAGATGTCGCTCAGATCAAGGCGGAGTGTGATTACTTTTTTTTTGACATAGCAACCTCCGCCGCTGGGGCCGCCGAAAACGGCTTGACAGCGCTCGCGAACATGCTGGGATGTTGATAAGCGCAATGACATTCTTTGCGCTAGACTGTAGCTCAAGCTAACTCGAGCTTCTATCTGACCTACCCATCTATCCCAGTCAACTCTTTTGCCTTTGTACCATCCAGGCTGTCTAAGTATTCTCATTCTCTTCTGCGATTCTTCCACGCTCCTCCGCTTCATTAGCTCTCACATCTTTGGTACTTTGATCCGAGGCATGACTAGACAGAGCAGTAGGTCTAAGCACATACGCCGAGGACGGGAAGCAGCTCTCATATCTGCTAATGCAGCCGCTTGATGTTTGATAACGCGTCTCTTCCCTTGTTCTAGTGTCCGTTAACCTTCTTTTCAACGTGCATGTCTGTCGTTATCATGCATCTGAAGAGCAACCCTCCCGAGCTCGGCGGCACACTATATCTGCTATAAAACGACGCCTAGGATATGTTCTAGAGGTCAGTCAATCCATCATGTTTAGCTCTGTCCTCCAGGTTCTCGCTCTTCTTCCCTTGGTTCTGTGTGGTTCCAACCACAAACGCGGACTCGCGTTTGCCGATGATGCGCATCCAGAGAATATCCAGCTTGCAAGCAATGGCGCGCCTTCGTGGGTGTACAACTGGTCACCGTACCCTCCAGCAGTAGCCGTCAACGGTATAAAGCACATTCCCATGCAATGGGGTGTCGCAGACATTGACAAGCTCGCGTCTGCGGTGAGGGCGCATGGCGCTACAACACTGTTGGTAAGTTTACATCGTTCGTGTGCAGGCAGCGAGGGACGTGTACTGAGCAGTTATTGATATTTCAGGGATTCAACGAGCCAGACCTATCCTCCCAGTCCAACATTGATGCTGGCACTGCAGCCAGACTCTGGAAGCAATACATCAATCCTTTGGCCGCATCAGGAATCAAGCTAGGATCTCCGGCTGTCACGTCGGCCCCGTCAGGCAAGATCTGGTTACAGCAGTTTTTTAGCGCGTGCACGGGATGCATAGTTGACTTTATCGCCATCCACTGGTGAGTTAAACTACAGTACAAGTTAAGCTAAAGCCCAACGACTCACAAATTGCTGATTAGGTATGGAGAAGGCTCACAGAACTTCATCGACTACGTACAGTCAATACACAATTTTTTTCCTGGCCGAAAGATTTGGGTCACAGAGTTCTCAGAAACACGAGCGCACGCAGAGAGTACGTCCCAACGTGAGCGCTTTCCGATTCTAGCTCACAGAAACTCCTTTAGTTCAATACGACTTCATCGTGACCACCTGCGCATTTCTGGATTCTGCGGACTACATTGGAGGCTATGCTTACTTCGATTACTCGGTAATCGTCTTCAACTACCTCGTCGTCGACGTACTAAAAGCCATCCTTCAGGGAACCACCAACGTCCTGGGGTCAAGTGCGTTCTTTTCTGGTTTTGATCACTGAACGTGGTCGCTCATGCGATGACTTTCTAGACCTGATCACCAATGGAGCGTTGAACGACCGCGGTTGGAAATACGTACACGACTAAACGAACTCTCAAGCTCTAAATATCAAAGGGAGTGTACGATACGATGTACTACACTGTCTACGCATGAGTACAATGCCAGTCAGCCAGTCTGACCCTCTATTCCAACGAATGGATCTTGATGCACCCACCCCAGCATCCTTTCGGCTTTCGAGCAATCAAAGAACCCTTTCCTTCCACTAACATCTTTCCCTTCTCGAATAGGGACATCGGGATAACATTGCTCCCTCAGCTCTTTCGAGTCCGCATCGACCTTAATCTCCGGTGCAACGATGAAAAAAGCTTCATGTCCACTGAATCGGGCCGAGTCGCCTATCGCGAGCAGGAAGGCGAGAGCAGAGGAATCTTCCTGGACGTAACCCCAGAGGTCACTTTTAGCTGAGAGGATTCGCGAAGCGTTCTGGACGGACGGCTTCTTGCTAGCATATCGGTCTGGGGTGGACCAGTGCAGGCGAAGGCTGGCTACTCGTATTTCGGGGTACCGCCGTACGATGGTGTCAGCTTGCATTTCCATTATACTGTAGAGTCCGTCAACAGGTGCTCGAGGAAGACCAATTCGAGTACCTACACTTTCGATAGTCCATATGGCTCATCAGGTAGGCAGGGATGGTCTTCATCGAGCGGAAAGTAGTCGAAGTGGTGGCTCTTTGCGTACGCCATCGTCAAGACATTGACGGTAGAGGCTTGTGCGACGCGTTTAATTCCCAACTGCCTTAATCAATGAGCGAATGTTTCTATGAAGTGGAGCCTTGTGCACCTCTGCAGCGCCTCGTAGAACATTCCATGATATAACGACGTTGCTTGACCCTGATGTTAGCTCTGGGTCGGTGCAATTACGAGCTTATCAACCTGTTGTGAGCTACGACTTTATAGTCTATGGGATTAGGGTACGCTAGGCTCCAGTGTGAGTGCCAACATATGTCGTATTGTTCGTAGAACGAGACTGACCAGCAAGATGTACAATCGCCTCACAACCAGCTAGAGACTTGAGAGTTTCTTCGTAATCTCGTAGATTGACCTTGATAAATTGGAAACGTTCCGAGTGAACGGGCACAGCGAGATCTACGTGGTCCAAACCGACGACAGTATGCCCTTTAGCGAGTGCTAGCAAGACGACACGCTTTCCGACGGATCCATTGCAGCCAGTCATGGCGATCTTCATGATGATGGCGATAGGATGGAGCAAACGAAGGCTGACTCGGCTCCTGTTTTACATGACCCATGACATGATGTGATGTGAATGAAATAATGATATCCATTGACGCTTTGACATCTAACGTCTATCTTCTAACTTGCTGTGGCCCGCTTACGCAAAATCTGGTTTTGCACTACGAGCAACAGAGCATATAGCATCTCGATCCGCTATGAATTGTCTCTTTGAATGAGAAATTCGAGAAAGAGAAGGGTTGCAGACGAACCGGAATGTCTACTTTGTACTCCTTTGCCAAGCGCACAACTTCCCCGACGATGACTTCAACCTCTATTGGTTGTCCCTTCTGTGCATCGAGTGCCATACTCGGAGTGTGTGAGCTGTTAGGCTGAACATGAAGCTTCTTGGTGTTCTTGATTGTGAAATCGGCATGCGCAGACGGAAGACCATCTTCACTGTCGGGGAAACCCATAGCGCGGCCGAGAGCCACCAGCTCATACAAAGCTGCGCGAATGGTAGATATAGTGTGCTCTTCCACCAGGGCGGCAGTTGTGGGGTATAGGTAGGGCTCATACGATACAGAAGCATCTGATGGCGGGGGGCGGAATATGGCCGGTATACGGTATTGGGTGAGGGTAGCCAGGGAGGCGAACGCGACGTTCCAAAAGTTCTTGGAGAACTTCTTCCGTTGAATCTCGGGAACCAGAGAAATTTCGCTTCCTCCGATTTTGAAGATGGCCCCGATATCCTGTAACAGAGCTTCCTCGGCAGGAGTGTTGACTGTTGTCTTGTAATCGCGGTAGCGGTACACGCCCAGAGTCGGCCGGTCCTGTTGACGCGTGAGAGCAGAACAATCATTATAAGAAAGAAGCGGTTACCCCTTCTGCATGCTGTACGAGGTCGGGAGCAAGTAGATTGGTCCCAATATATACTGATGACCCAATGATGCTGGGTTCGCCCTGTCCTAGAGCCCTGACAGCGTGATAAAGATCGTCCTCGACATTCAATCCGTTCTGGAGGACAACGTAGGTCGGTTGAGAGAACTTTCTCGTGTACTTCTCTTCGAGAAGCGGTGCTAGTATCTCGGGTGTTCTTATAAGTTCTGGAATGGCTTTGGTGGTGACGACAACATAGTCGTATTTCTGATCCGCTGCGGCTGCCACAGAAGGACATACTAAGGTAGTTTGATTAGATGAGCTGATCTCAAAAGTATGTGGCGTACGGCGATCTGGCCTCCATCCCTGTATATCGCCATATCGGCGACTTTGATAATGCATTCCATGATCTACGACGCGTTTAGATAGTTTCTATGGACTGGAATGGAAAAGTACCATTGATGACTTGGTAATTACTCCGCGCAACAACGGTGACTCGCGCGAGCCCGCTTCGTTTGAAGACCAAAGAATCTAGTCGAAACCGTGAATACACCGTAACAATTGGGCAGATAATCAAACTGGACGAACAGATGGCCCCAATTGCACCGAACCCCACCACAAGAATGTCCTTGAGAGGTGCTGCCATATCGTCGATGAGTCTCTCTGTGAAAGCAAGAAGCAAGGATTATGATAGTCGTGGCACAATCTGAGATAAGATTGCGTCAGCGGCGGGCAGCCTTCCGCCCTCGGACTCTTTCTTCCGCACCACCATAACGAGCTTTGACACCGACGCAATTGACAGCATCAAAAAAGTATGGGCAGAAGCCTAAGGCGGTACGAACGAAGCTAGGCTAGAAAACCCGAAGTGGGCCAGCTAACGCCCAGATATCCTCGAGGTTATTGAGAAGCGAATTGCGGAGCTGGATGGCGAGCCCAGAGCAGTACCATGTCGTGGCGGGTCGCCGCTCCTGAAAGGTATCGAGTGCGTCACAGATTACCCAGAGCTCGCCTATGAGGAACCGTCTGACGGGAAGCAGGCCTGTCAGTGTTGGCGCAGAGTTATGTACCAAGTGGACCCACGACGTACTCACCAAATCATGGAGGAGTATAACCTCATTCTCGAACGCCATGATCTTCTTGAGACTGCGTGGAAGCATGGCCAGAGCGGACGCACTATTGAAGACTATTGACGTCAACTCCGAGGCACGCCGTCTCTCGGAAACCTGGGTGAAAGGAGTCGGTCGTGCTTGCCGTCACAATCTCATCGCCATGTCATGCTGGCGTCGCCTGCGCCATTGAAAAGGCTCTCGAAGAGTCCGTATTCTGGGAACAGTCGGGTTGTGAATTTTCTATATCCGCGTCGAAATTGGCGCCTCACCTGACAACCATTTCGTAGACCGTAGCGGAGGAAGGTGGCGGTGCAAGTTCTCGATCGAGGCGCGGAACTCACAGGAATATGGATACGTGCATTAGGTGCCACCCTGCTCTGGGTCCAGTTGGGTCAGTCAATCTCAGCAGTTGCCTGGCAGCACATGGATGCGGGATACTTTGGACATGCGCTCATGCAGCCCTTTCTCTGGGAAGGGACGAGGCGTTAAACGCTGCCGTCTTGGGATACAACAACATGCCCTCCCTTGGACAACAACTGTAGCCTGTCCACGGCATCTTCGAGGCGATGATTGGCCAGCATTGGTAGGTTCCATTCAGTCGTAATTTTGAGTTTCATACAAACCTTTGTGACGTTTGCTAGTCATTCTCGACCAATCCAATTTAATGTCTGAGCAAGGATTCTCCATCACAGTTTGGGTCGAATGAAGTACCGCCAGTTGGTTTGTCAGAGGTCTTGCCCGCGCAGAACGACTGCCGTGATAGAACGCGTCATCCCTTGCTTTGAAGCCGCTGCTGTTACTACTGAAATCGAATGCAAAACCGAGGGCGTTGACCGAATTCACAAAATACGGCAAAACCTTGCGTTAACAACGGGATTACGGCTATTGTCTCTTGTTCTCGTCTTGGATCAACAGCTGTGGTACGTAGTAGGTATGGGAGCATCGACTACCAATGGGGTTTCAGAAGCGCCTCGACTGACTTCGTGAGTTGGCTTCCGCCTAGTTCTAACGTCGACTGGTTTCCAAGTCAACTTACTTACTGCGCTCGTCGTAGGGAAGGTCAGCTATTGTACGAGCTACACCCCGGATTTGGTACCTCACTCTAATGGTCTATTGTTCTATTAACTGACCGTCCATTGTTGAAGCTATACCTACCGCGGAGAACGGTGGTAACCATGCTCTTAGGTCTTAGGTTCTGGATTCGCGAAATCAGCCGCAATGATAGAAGGGCATCAAGCGTGTTGGGATATCACCAAGCGCTTGTAGCGACGGCCCATATGCGAGTCTTGTTGGACGACAATTTGTACAACAAGGCATGTACCGCTTTTGGGGACTTCACGATCCTAACTCGGAGGATTCTCAGGTTCAGCGGGTGTTCAAAGATAATAAGGCCACTAGGGACGTCAGTACAACAAGGTATATACCAGTTACAGTGACTCCGAGTTCACGATCCTGACTCGGAAAATTCTCAGGTCAAGCGGGTGTTTGAAGATGATAAGGCAACTAGGGACGTAAAAATGAATCATTGAAATGTAAGATACGGTAAATTCTTCTTGAATGATGCTACAAGTCTAATTGTTACAATTTGTGGAGATACAACAGGTACGGTATAGGCGTGAATGTGTGTATGATACGTGAGGATATGCAAGAATACAATGAATTGTCCTAATGCTGGGTATCGAGGGGATGCGTCTACGTGTCATTCGTGGAAGGGCTGCGTTCAAAGGTTCGTGAGACGTAAAGGAGGGAGACGCAGGTCATTAGAGACGGTCTTGACCCGCAAGATCTCGCGAATAGATGGCAGCCGATCGCATCCCCTGCTACTCGTCGATTGGACTTCGACATCCATGTCAACATCCAGGTCCATTGGCGTCGAGGGGATTGAGATGGAGGTTGCTGAGGATGCAGATGAAGGAGCTGGGCCCGAGCGGAGCATACTTCGGATGGACGGGATCGTCTCGCATTCCGCGCTGCTTGTCGAGCGAAGATCTAGCTCCGTCTCCATGCCGCTGCGCAAACGGGTACATGATATCGAGGGTGCAGCGGACATAACCGAGCTAGCCTGCCTCGCGCTCTGCAGGAGGTGGTAGTATTCGGTTTCGAGCTTGTATATCGTCTGAGTGGCTAAACGGAAGGATCAGAAATTACGCCACCACTCAAGGCACGAAAAACACTTACCATGCTCGATGAGCTGAATTTTGCTGGGCATCACTGATATTGTCGGCAGCACCTGGGTGAGCATGCGGATCATACAGTTTTCCTTGTGGGTCTTCGCTTGTAGCGAAGTCATGTTCGCGTATGTGTTTGGCGTAATGTAGGCCGGTTTGCTCTCTACATCCTCGCCACGAAACTGATGCAGCGAGTTCTTCAGATACACAATGTAGCTTATTGCTATTCAGAGAGTCAGTCACTTTCGCTGACTGAGCTGGACAAGACGCGTACCATTTGCCATGATAGCTAGCCGGTCCTGAACCGCCGGCTTCAGGCGATCTGGAAGTGCCGCCCGAAGCTCCGCGAACTCCTGGTTAAGGCGCGATTGATACGTCGGACGCGCCTTGGGTGAGGCTGACGGCGCAATTTCACTACCAACATGCCTCCGCCATTGCTCGATGACTAAGCGCTTTTTTAGGATAGTGGCCAGCACTTTGCGGTGGTGTTCGAGGACATGAGGCGGTAAATGAGGGTGAGTGCGGCGGGGAGCGGAAGCCGACTTGAGGGAGGATGAAGAACGCATTAGGAAGTTTTGAAGGGAAGTGGGGATGGGGTGTGTCCAGTCGAGGACAATGTGTAGCCTGCTTTTATCCTGAGAGCCCTTGTTCATTGTTACCTGTGCAGTGTTCCCAGAGTTGTTGTTATCGATCGGCCTGTGATCAGCGCATCAAGTTGGGACATTGTAATTGTCCCGGAAGGGAAGTTATTGTTCGGGCTCTCGGGCTCGGGCCTCGAATACAAAAATCAAGGGCATGTGCATTCTGCAACGTATGGTCGTACGCGCCGACCCTTGTTCTACTCATCATTCATCGCATTATCTCCGAAGGTGGGCACGGACGTGGGTCCACCAGATGAGGAAGTCCTTGACAGAGAATCCGGAAGGAAAACAATGAGTCGGTTTCCCAGTCAAGTGCTGCTCGAAGAGACAAAAGGGAGATCTTCGTGCAGAGCAACGAGAGAAGAATTGGGATGAAGGTTGCCTGGCAATCCTTTTTATTGTCTTTCTTGACGACAGCGCCCACTGGCAAGAGCTTCAACTCACCGTTTGGAGTCCCGAGCACGCCGATTTGACTGGAGGCGACAGACTAAGTGCGTCGAGCCACTAATGGGCTGCTAGTACAGCTATGGGTAGCCAAAAGGACGTCCGCAGAAACACTAGTGGCGTGGAAATTCGAAGTTCGTGATCATAGAACAGTAGTCCTTTCAGGCCAATAGAGGACAAGAACATCGTCGGTGATGAATGGAATCACCCATGCATCAAGCGTGAGGCTCAGTGGGCGTACGTACGCAATCAAAAAACAGTTACGGAAGACACGAGCTTCTGGAAGGCATCCAGGACATTGACAAACGAGAGAGCGAAAGGAGTAAGACAATGTTTAAGTTGCCTGATCAAAAGCTACCGAGGTTCGGACGTTCCGCTCCTGCGCCGACACCTCGACGTGACGTCTTGAAAGCGTCCCCTTCGTCAGCGAATCGCGGAGCGCGCCTTGTGCCGAATGAGCGGGGCGAAGGGCGGGACGCTCGGGCGCGTCGGGTCTCCCGACAGCTCAGAGGCCACTCACTACTATGATGGGAAACGTATGGTGAGCCTGGGATGAGTACTCGCACAGTTGGCAAATCCGTCAAGAACAATACTAGAACAATAGCTGTCGAATCGGGCATTACTACGTCCAGACTGTGGGACGTGTTGCTTGAGAATCAGGGAAGGAATGTTATGGGGAGTGCAGTACTAAGTAGAATCGCATATGTGTACCTAAGTTACTTACCAGAAGCAGCGGCCTTATTGTACTTGCAATTGAGAGATGGACCTATCTGCTGCTTATGCTCGTTCGTCAAGGAGACGGCTGGTCGATGCTCATCGTCTACGTCTCAATCGCAAGTCTTGAACCGGGTGTGAGAAGGGGTAGGATACAAAACGAAATATTTTACATAGTGTGAGGACTAGTATGTAGTAAGTACACAGGTCATCCTTTTTGTTTTCTTCAATCCTCATCTTCGTCTTCGTCAAGATCCACGTACCCACCACCACCCCACTCTGCACGAAGGCGCGATGGAATGCCCGGGATTGATCCATCGTCTTCATCCTCATCATCCAGCCCTGTTCCGTGGTCATCATCACTGTCCTCATAATAGCCTCGACTTGCCCGATGTCGATGGACATCATAGCCACCGGAATTCCCACCAGCGTCCTCTTCATCATCCGAATCGTCCTCGTAGAGACCATGCGAGTGGTAGTCATCCTGGACATCATCTCCGTTATGATTCGAGTCTGCATCTTCTTCGCTCAGCCCGGATCTTCCTTCATTGTCATCCACGCGAATGCCTTCCCCTTGCCTTGAGCTTATATCCTCTTCGTCCTCCTCATCCTCGGTTAGAAGCACAGCAGCAGGACGTCGTGCCATTGACCGGAGGGGAAGCGGACGCGCTTCCTCGTCATCGTCATCTTCCTCCGACTCACTGAGAATGGCTCGTCGGCGGGAAGCTACTGGCCGCTGACGACTCTCACCCTCCTCAGCATCCTCGTCCTCGTCCTCGTCATCATCTCCTGCCGAAGGGGGTCTCAGGTAAGGTGGGTGAGGGGCATTGAGCAATGTTTCCCAATTCTCGGCGTCGTCAAGAACATCGACATCTTCGTCGACAAAAAGATCTTCGTCGTCATCGATAAAATCCGCCTCATACTCCGCATACTCCTGGAGCAGGGCCTCTTGCTCCTCATCCTCATCTTCGGAGAGACCGACATCGAATACGTCCAGGAGTTCTAGAAAGCGATCCCCGCGTCTGTGCTGATTATTTGGATAGACACGCTCGCATCTTGAGCACGCGCCATCCCAGATCTCATGCATGCAATCCTGGCATCGATAAACGTTATCCTCGGCGTCAAAGACGCCCATAGTCTCTTGAGCGTCCTCTTCTTGTTGTCGCTCCCGCGTACCAAAAAGACCCTTCCAAGGATCGGCGTCTATGGGTGCTTCTTCCGCGTCGGGAACATCCGTGAGTAGACCACTTTTGAGGAGGCCGTGAACAGTATTCTTGATAGTCCATATTTCAATGGGGCGCTTGGCGATGAAAGAGCGGCAATGGGGACATGTTTTGCCTTGACCCTCGGCAGTAGCTGAGAACCACTGGAAGAGACAGCCGTGACACGAGACGTGTCCGCACGGAGAGAGCGCGTAGGGACGCCTGAGGACGTCGAGACAGATTTGGCAGGTCATGGATTGTTGCACATGTCGTATAGCTTCATCCTGTTTCCTGAGTAACTATAAACGAACATTGAGTATGCAGTCTGCCGATGTGAGAACAAATGGTTACCAAAGACTGGGCCTGGAGTTCCTCTGTCAAGCGACGGATGATATCCTGAGGTGACTCATCGACCGCTTTCGCTTTGCCCTTGCCCTTCAGATCCGGCTTGGGACTGGTAGCAGACAACTAGACACCGTATGTCAGAAAAGATGACGGACGTGCTTGCAAAGTATTCACAGTTTCCGAGGAGTCGCCATCTTGTGATGCGACAATCGATGCGGCTGAAGGCATCTGTATTCTTTGTGAGGGCGAGACGGGTACTGCACGACATGGCACGTACAGTGACAGCCGACGTCTGTGCGATTCTTTCTTTCTTCTTCTTCTTGCGGCGTCGGTATTTCTTGTCAGTTTTCCGCGCGCCGGTGGCAGACTCTTTGAGCTTTTTTTCTGGTCTGTTTGATAGCAGTACGTCCGAGTTGACGCGTTTCCTGGGCTGCGAAGGGCCAGCGACTGAGGACATGTCGTGGTAAGAGACAATAAGAGACAGGAAGTTGCCGGATTTGGTGGAAACGTGCTGCTGACTCAGCCCAGTTAGGGGCTTCTAACGCGACAATGAATGATGGAGGTGGCAAGCTGACAGCCTGAGATCCCCCTAGACCGCAAACAACCACCATCCTTCCAGCCTCAGCGTCCTCCCGCCTGGCGACCCGCCCAGGCAGACCCTCGCTGATTGCATGCTATAAATTCTGGCGACCGCAGCGCCCAGCCCCGCGATGGCAACCATGTATTCGCGACCATTCGTTCCCGTTATAGACCCTCGGATTGGGCAGAATGATTTTTCATCCAACGCGTCGTACTCTCGGTCGTCGCCGCTGGTTATGACCGAGCCTTTGGACGCTCCAGAATGTCGCAAGGACGCATACAGACGCCTTCCTCCGTCTTCCAGCTCCACATCACCACAACTAGGGGCGTCAACAACGACGAGGCGGCCGGGTCACCAGCCGCTGCGTCCTTCCCCTCCGCGCATATACCATCGCGAACTCAGCCATCCAGCCCCGCTTGTCATAGAGCCATCCAGATATAAAGATGGCATTCTCTGCCCGCCAGTGACGTCTCCGAATCAGAAATCATCATCGCTCGTGTCCTCATCACGGGCATTCTGGCTTCTGCTATACTTTTGCTTCAATCTCGGGCTGACCCTTTATAACAAAGGCGTCCTGGTCTCCTTCCCATTTCCATACACCCTCACTGCCATACACGCACTTTTTGGAACGATCGGTGGAGGCATCTTACTCCGGAATGGCTCCTTCACGCCCGTGCAGCTTAGCCTGCAAGAGAACCTAGTCATCCTTGCATTCAGCGTCCTCTATTCGGTGAATATTGTGGTGAGCAATGCATCACTCCACCTTGTTACGATTCCAGTGAGCTATCGCCTTTCTCGTCTGTTCCTTGCTTGAAAAGTCCTTCTAGTTCCATCAAGTTGTCCGCGCAGCTACACCTATCTTCACTATCATGTTCTCTGCATCCTTCTTCGGACAGCATAGCAGTTACGCCAAAAGAGTCTCCCTCATTCCGGTTGTTTTGGGTGTCGGATTTGCGTAAGTTGTCGGCCCCCGCCGGTTATTCGCACTCATCCATTGCAGTACTTATGGCGATTACTACTACACACTATGGGGCCTATTTCTTACACTTTTTGGGACCGTCCTCGCAGCCCTCAAGACCATCTTCACCAACCTCCTCCAGTCGCCTAAGACGGCATCGTCTCCCTCATGGCGGCCACAGCTTCCCTCACTCGCCCTGCTCCATCTCCTATCACCTTTGGCTTTTATACAATGCGTGCTCCTCGCCTTTTTCTCCGGTGAACTATCCAACGTCAGGCAATTTGCCGCTCAAAAGATGAATGCATCCATGGCAATTGCCCTCGCCTTGAACGGATGTATTGCTCTTGGTCTGAACATTGTCAGTTTCACAGCGAACAATCAGGTTGGAGCGCTTGGGATGACCGTTGCTGGTACGTTCCTTGACCTCTACATCCTTGTTATGGTTTCTCATGAGATTTCAGCCAACGTTAAACAGGTCCTGACTATCCTGCTGGCCGTGTTGATATTTGATCTTTCCATAAGCGCCACGAATGCAATTGGAATCGCATTAACGTTGGCAGGCGGTGCTTGGTATGCGCATGTAGAATTTACGGAGAGGAGACGAAAGTGATCTGCGGCATCATCTATCTGTACATTTATTTTACCTCGCATTGTAAACTTATAGATCTCAGTCGAGACCAGCATATCGTACATCAGCATTGACTTCCAACCAGGCGAGCCAGTTCTTGAGGTAGCGGCCACCGTGGCGGACTGTCGAAGAGTCACCAACAACGCACTACGCATGTGCAACACGACGAAGTCAGTCCGCCGAAAAGGCTAGGAAGATGCAGAAATCGTACCAAATGTCGTTTGGCTCGAGTCATGGCCACTGAAACAAAGGTGAGTTGGAAATATAGATCCTTCGAGGAAACGGCTTACCATTCAATCGCCTCTTCTCCTTCAAGAAACCTACTTCTCGCTGAGGCCACGTAGTGTCAGGTCCAGACATGACAGCACTGTATGTTTGCACAGACCTTATCATTGCTGCGCACCAAGCTGATTATAACGGCATCTTTTTCTCGTCCTTGCATACCATCAACTGTGCCAATCTCAAGAGCGCCGCCGTACTGTGGTCGCAAGAGTGACACCAGCAGAGTTACCTGGGCTTGGTACCTATTGCACAATAAGGACACGAAACAAAGTATCAGGTAGTCAAAACGCACGGTGTGATGACAGCGATTTGCCCCGGGGATACACCTGCTTCTGTCTGTATATGCCAAATGATTTTGAGCGTCGGCCCACGAGAAATGCCAACAGCAAGTGCCTACCAGTTTGTCTACCCAAGACTTGACAACCATGGCCTCGTTCTCGTTGCAACGTGATCCTTCGTCGCCATCCCCTTCAACCCGCTCGAAGTATTCACAACCAGCCGTATCGAAAAACACCACAGGCGTGCCGAGGACCTCCTTGATCGTTTCTTCGTCCGCATCCTCTGTCTGTATGATATCGCTCAACAGGTGTTCCGCGACCGAGTAATGTGATTCGAGCTTGTCATGGTAGAGAGTTTTCGAAGGGAATTGACATATTTGTTCGTGCATGCTGATTGGTGACAAAGGTGAGTTATGACTGGAGAGGAAAATGAGAAGGAGGGACGCGTACCGGTATTGTACAGTCAGCATGCGCTTTATGTTGGCGCCATACATCTTCTCCAGGCGGTCAAATAGTGTTGTTTCTAACGTTCGTGGGGACACCAAGGCGGGGAGTTTGGCGACTGGCGTCGCCTTGGGTGCATCGCCCTCTGTATCCGAGACATCTGAATCTGAATCATTAGATCCCGACGCTTCAGCTTCATCCGCTTTCTTCTTGTTTTTCGATGTAGCCGGCTTGATCTTTGGTTTCTTTCCTTTCTTCGCTTTGTCGAGCGAAAGAACGGTCGGAGGTAATTGCATGGGATCTCCAGCCAGGATGAGCTTCCGAGCTTTGAATATGGGAACCATGCAGACCTGCATCATAACGTTTCGACTCTGGATGCTAAGTATGTGATTTGTGAGAACCACGAACCGGTTCTAACGCCTGTGTAGCTTCATCGATGATCACTACATCAAAATTATGATTTCGTAGCTGTCGGCCACCTGCGGAATGACACGTCGTCAAGACAACCTAGAGAAACGTATAGAATGTCATTACTCTGAAGTCAACTCACTTGAAGTCGCTTACTTGCGATTCGCCTAGAACAGCCTCGACTACACCGCCTTCCCTTTGACGATACCTGATTATCTAGTCATTAACGCGAAGGAAAGGGGCAGGATGGTGCGTACTCTTTCCGCAAGGCCTTCACATCATCCCACAACTTCCTTCTCTCAGCCCCCTTCGGCCGCTTACTCTTCGCACCTTTCCCGCTACCAGACAAAATCCCAAGAGTAGCTTCCAATTCAACTCGAACGTCTTTTGCTAGAGCCGCCTTCAAATACCGTAAATTTCAGTGCAGGCAGAAGAAGGCAGGAACACGCCTGATCCGTTCTCGACGCCTTCACCTCCAACGTCGAATTCAAAACGCCTTCATTTGCCATAACACGCGCCGGATGTCCAATCCGTGTCACTTTGAGCTTGTCGCCCTTTTCCCCAGGGGGCAGGGCGAGAAGGCGCTCGAGTATGTTATCCACCGACAGATTTGAGGCACCGCATACGAGCAGTCTACGAGGTTTCTCATTGAGGGATGAAGGCAAACTTGTGAGCTGACGGATGATTTCGATCAACGTGTGTGTCTTTCCTGTTCCTACTGCAATAGTTAGCCGCCATTCGGAGAATACGAGCGACCGGAAAGGCGTATATACCCGGTGGTCCGTGTATACAGGCGACTTCGGGCGCTTCTAAGCAAAACTTGATCGCGTCCTTTTGACTGGGATTGAGTGACTGGTCGAAGAACGTGATGGGTGGGACTGAGACGGGTTTGGACATGGATGTCTTTGCCACCAAGACTTGTATAAGTGGAGTAAGGGATGGGACGTTCTTGTCATCTGGCTAATCGACTTGAATTGAGAAAATGCTCAAATATGAATAGATGCTAACCTTGGATCCGGTCACAGTCTTTTCAAGCATATCGATGGCCTTGTCCATCCTGCACGCACATTATCTTCCAGCACTCTGTACAGCAGGCGGACTAACCTATCGTAGGTTACGCTGTTTGCGATCTTGAGGACGCGACATCTCTCCGGCAAGTCGATATCATCCGACGTGTCCGACGAATCTACAGCCACGACAACACGCGTATCAGATACCTGAAAATTGAACACATGATAAATGAAGTATGTCACGAGAATACCTTGTACACTATGCCTTCAACGGCAGAGCTCTTGATTTCTGCGGTCGATGAGGCTTTTTTGGGCTTCTTCGTCGTAGCGTTGGTCACGTTCGCCTCAATTCGCGCCAAATCCCCGGGTCTAAGCGATAGAAAGCACGTTGTGAAGTAATTACAGTTGCGCGGCGAAGACAGCCTACCGAAGGGTATGTGGCGGGAAGATGGGTGATGTGTGGTACGCGGCTGGCCGCTCTAGCTCTATGAGACTAACCCGAGATGAGCACCTTGGAGGAACATCGCCAGAGTGATAGTGGCGCGCACTAACGTCTTTCCACCAAGCCCCACATTCATGGATGCTACGCCGAGACCAGCAAGGGCCAGTCCTTTTTGCTCGAGGAGCTTCGGCCCGCAATTTGATAGTAATAAAGAGCTCCGTTCAATTTCTGCTCCTCGTTCTTGAGCAAGAAGATGTCTCTGTCGAGCGATGAACGCGGAGAAGGCTGCGTCATAAGAGTCAGTCATGGTAGGAAAGCAAGTACGAAAAAGGCAATGAACGCCACATGTACTCTCTAATTTCGCGCTGGGCGCTGAAATTGTTTTTCGCTGTTGAGGACATCTAAGAGTTTGGCAAATAGATTTTCTTTCGAGTACAAGGACCTCAGACTCTCGAGTAGCTTGGCAAATCCTCATGCGGCATGCACATGGTCCATCTACCTAATGTACATAATTAATCGCTTCATTCCTGTCCTCCATCACGACATTGATGCTACATAATACATGCCGGTGCGGAGTTCTTTGCTGTCAACTGTGGCGTTTCGTATCACGGAAAGACGTCGGCAACATTAGTGCTGCGCTGCTCAAGATAGAAGCTACATACTCATACCGCTGTAAGTAGGATCAACTCGGACTGCGCGACTTTGTGCATGATAGGCGGATATCTGCCTCGTATAGACTGGCTTATCGAGAGCGTTTTCATGGACCCAAGCCTCCCTGCGCTTCCCTACAGCTTCTTTGGGGCCTTGAGGCCGGAAGAGAAGCGGGACATTGACAATTTGAATGAACACCTGGCATTGGTAAAGGGAAGGAAGTGGAGAGTGCGAATGCTCCTATCGATGGACAAGTCGAATCTCGATGGCGGAAAAACTGGAAAAGGCCGCTAAAGCGGGGCCCAGGGCGTGGCGGGGTCATATGATTGAGGTAGGTCCATATTGATCCAATCTTCAAGACTCTTTTCTTGCCAATGCTTAGAGAAGTATACGGACTCAGGAGAGACGAGCCCTTCGGAAAATGCAAGCATGAGGACGCTGAACCAATGAGACGCGCCCGGAGGTATAGGACGGCATGATACGTGTAAAGGCTCGCGTAAGTCGCTACCCGTGCGTTATCCAAGCGTTATCGATGCCTCGAGGAGGCTGGTACCAAGTCTTTTATGTCATTTTTCTTCAGGGAATTCGCAATAACATTTGGACCCTAAAGTCGACCCACTTAATTTGGTCGGCGGACTTTGAAATGTTCATGATAAAAGGCCAAAAGATTCCCCTGTTCTCTACTTGACTCCCATCGTCTTTGCCTAGTCTTGCGTCGTGACTCGTCTCTCGTCCAACTCAATCCCCACCGAGCTACTTGCGCCTGTGCATGTACTCGAACCAGCTTTGCAGCTCACACAACTCTCATCGCGGCACCAAACACACGTCTGCTGCCGGGTTTCTAATATCCTTCTAAGCTTCCTACTGTCCCCGTCGTCCATATTATCCTTTACCAAACATGTCTGCGTCCGGATACTCCACCCCTGAGTCCGAGCTCGAGGGCATCCTCCCAGTTCACCCCACCGCAGTCCGTCGGCCTCACGCCATCGTTGTTCAGTCCGAGAACACGGCCTACACCGACGACCACATCACCGCCAAGTTCAGCAACCGTGGCTCCGATGTCACGATTGCGAACGGACAGTTCATTATTAACCCGACAGTGGACTCGTTTGAGTTCCAGACCAAGCGCGCTGTCTCCAAGACTGGGTATGTCGTCGCGTCCCTCGTGTATCTCGGATTCTAACGCGCCTTCTAGTCTCATGATGATCGGTCTTGGAGGCAACAACGGTACTACGTTGACCGCGACCATCCTTGCCAACCGACACAACATCTCCTGGAGCACCAAGTCTGGTACCCAGCAGCCCAACTACATCGGTTCCCTCCTCCGCGCCTCTACCGTCCGCATTGGTACTGAGGCTGGTACTGGCAAGGATGTTCACGTCCCCGTCTGCGACGTACTGCCCATGGTTCACCCCAACGACCTCGTTCTCGGAGGTTGGGATATTTCCGGCCTCTCCATGGACAAGGCCATGAAGCGCGCTCAGGTGCTCGACTATGACCTCCAGCGCCAAGTAGCTCCCCACATGACGCAGATGAAGCCCCTTCCTTCCATCTACTACCCCGACTTCATTGCCGCCAACCAGGAGGCCCGCGCCGACAATCTGATCCCTGGTGAAGACAAGCAGGCTCACCTCGAGCACATTCGCGCGGATATTCGCAAGTTCAAGAAGGACAATGATCTTGACCGCGTTGTCGTTTTCTGGACTGCCAACACCGAACGCTACAGCGACATCATTCCTGGTGTCAACGATACCGCCGAGAACATGCTGAAGGCTATCAAGGCCTCCCACGCCGAAGTCTCCCCTTCTTCTCTCTTCGCTGTCGCCGCCATTCTCGAGGGCGAGCCCTTCGTTAACGGCGCCCCTCAGAACACTTTTGTTCCTGGTGTTATCGAGCTTGCCGAGCAGCACAAGTCTTTCATTGGTGGTGACGACTTGAAGTCGGGTCAGACCAAGCTCAAGTCTGTCTTCGCCGAGTTCCTCGTCAACGCGGGCATTAAACCACTCTCCATCGCTTCCTACAACCATCTCGGCAACAACGACGGCCACAACCTCTCTGCCGAGAGGCAGTTCAAGAGCAAGGAGATCAGCAAGAGCAGCGTCGTCGACGACATGGTCGACGCCAACCGCTTGTTGTTCAAGGCTCCCGAGGGCAAGGGTAAGGGCGAGCACCCCGACCACATTGTCGTCATCAAGTATGTCCCCGCTGTCGGCGACTCGAAGCGCGCCATCGACGAGTACTACTCCGAGATCTTCTGCGGTGGTCGTTCGACCATCAACATCTTCAACGAGTGCGAGGTTAGTACCTCGACCATATTCTCCTTCTTCGTCTGCTTATCTTCGTCCAGGACTCTCTCCTCGCTACGCCCTTGATCTTGGACTTGGCCATCCTCACTGAGCTCCTCACTCGTGTCCAGTACCGCAAGGATGGCTCCGGAGAGTTCCAGCCCTTGTACTCGGTCTTATCTTTGCTCTCGTACATGCTCAAGGCTCCACTCGTCAAGCCTGGTAAGCTACAGTGCCTCTTTCCTTGTCGTATTCTAACCCCCATCCCCAGGTACCGAGGTTGTCAACAGTCTCAACAGGCAGCGCAATGCCCTCGACTCTTTCTTGAAGGCGTGCATTGGCCTCGAGAACAACGGTGACTTGTTGCTCGACACCAGGATCTGGTAAATGCGCCGTCAGTCGTAGCTCGGAATGTCGCGCAGTGATTCAACTCTCTTGCGCTTAGAGGTCGACCAAAATGGTCCCACAATTGTTTTTCTTCCCCAATGTAACTGCTTGCTCGAATATATCGTTTGTTGAATGCCCCCACCTCGCGTGACGTATGAAGATGTTGAGCTTTCCATTGGTCTGGGGTCCAAGATTAGTACAAGCGACGCGTCGTGCTATCACTACTTGCAGTTAGATCGTCTGCGTGCTAGACCTCAGCGCTCAGCGCTATTAGAGAAGATAATATCTATTATAATTAAATAGTCTGAATACATTGAGTTGCAACGAGCTGTGCTATGCGCTGAGCAGATCTTGGGCGCCGACGTAACTGGGATGCATGTCAGCTGCCGGGTGGGAACCTCGAACGAGCGGTGACTGTCATCTCAAAAATGCTTGTCAGAGCAGTCTTGGATTGCTGTTCGGGCGAGACTGGGCGGCTGGCCAGTTGCGATAATGGTCCGGATGGTGGGCAAGAATAAATGAGTTAGCGAGTGTATGCGCGCTATGCGTTGTCGTTTGCGCGGCTCGAAGTTCTTCGATGTTGGACGAGGTGGCACAATCGTGCCTCGTACATGACAACTCAACATGGCCAGAATAGTGCGTCGAAAAATCATCAACATTATATAAAGTCCAGGTCCATCGTGCGTAAAAACATCAAACTACTTCAAAAAAAACTAGATTAAAAAAAGAATCTGGAAATAGAATGTCATCATAACAAACTACTATGCACACGCTTAGTACTGGCCGGCACCGCTACCGCCACCAGTGTACCCGCTACCGCCACCAGTGTACCCACTGGTACCGTTGTTCGCGATGGCAAGAGCCTGGAATGCTTCAAAGCTGTTGGCGCTGTTCTCATCCGCGTTGATAGCGAAGACCATGCCTTGACCGCAGTGACCGGTCTGACGACAGTAGCCCCAGATCGGCTTGTCCTACAGGAAACGTCAGGGGATAGTGAAAGCGCAAAGGGATGAATCAAACGCACGTCTTCAACCGTGATAGTGAAGGCGGCGAATTCGGTGCCGTTGGCGGAGATGGGCACGCTGTCCGAATGGTTTCAATATCCGTTAAACGGAAACGATTGACGAAAGACCCACAATCCAGAATCAAACCCAGAAATGCCGGTGGAGACCTCGATAGGCACGCAAGGCTCGTCGAAGGCGCTCTGGGTGACCGTGTGGTTCTTGGGGCTATTGAAAAAAAAGTTTAACGCCCAGAGACAAGTAGAGGTAGATATCAGTACTTGAAAATGAAAGTCACGGTGTCGCCGGGTTTGGCGGTTATGCTGGGAGGGTCATACACGAGCTTTCCGTCTGGGCCAACCTGAATCTGGTGGTCACAGGGAGCTAAGAGAGCAGCGGTAAATATGTAGTACTGTCGAGACTTGGCGGCGGAGGGACCTACTGTAGTCAGAGTTGTCTTCCCAGTAATAACCATCGTCGTCGCAAGTGTAGCCGGGGGGAGTGGAACCGGTACCGTTGGTGGCAATAGCCAAAACCTTGAAGTTGTCGAACGAGTGCGGGTCGCCCGAGGGAGGAGGGTTGATTGCCGCCACCATTCCTAAAGAGCGTGTGAGCAGTGTTGAAACACCAGATTGTAATGTTACTTACCCATACCACAGTGGCCGACCTGCTCACAGTGGATCCAGATTGGACTCTCGTCGATCACCTGCACAAAGAAGGGAGAGACTTGTCCGATGGTATCGTTCGAGACAGGAACGCTACAAAACGTTCGATTCTCAGTCTCGAAGAGATTATCGGCGTGAAGAAATAGCACGTACAAACCCGAGTTGATTCCATAGTCCAAAGGAACACAAGGCTTGTCGAAGCTCGATTGAGTCACTGTGTGGTTCTTGGGGTTGCTGTTTTTTTTTTCGACCGTCAGGATCAATCCACAGAGCAGGAAGTGATAAAGTACACTCACAAGTTGAACTGAACAACGTCCCCGACGTCGGCATAGACGTATTCAGGATCATACGCCAGCTTGCCATTGGCGCCAACAGAAATCTGGATCGTCTTCCCGCCGTACGTGGCAAGTGTCGAGGGCACAAGGGATGCGAGTGCAAGGATTAAAGTAGAGGTCATCATCGTGAAAGATAAAGTCGGGCGTGAAGAAGAAGAATGTTGGAAGAAGTCAACGCCAAACGAAGAAAGAGAAAGGTACCAGAAGGTAAGGAAACATTACCTGTACTGGAGGGTTCTTATACCAGCCACGGACATAGCGCGCGCCTCAAGTTTCGTCGGCCCTTTGGGACACCGGGATGCCGCCCTCGGTAAGTTTCGGTAGTGGCATAGGTTGGCCATGCTCCCTTTGCAAGGCGTCGGGCGCCTCGGAGTTTCGAGAGAATCCTGGCCAATGTACGAAAACGCCAAGCTAGGATTCAAGGCGGTGATTCAATGCAGTGCCGCCACACTTTTGAGTCTGTGTTATCAGAAACAGAGCTACGAGCTCGACGTGGTAATTACATGGTGCGTAGTAGCCAACTTGAGGTCAGTCCAAGCCTGTTGCGTGATGAAGCCATCGACTAGAGCGCTGCTGGCACTCCAAAGACCCCCCACTCCATAGTCCGTTGAATGGCACGGAGACGTCGGCGAACGGGCGCTAAATTGCCTCGAGTCATTGCCACCAATTTCAGAGTATCGAGAAGGCCGACTGTGTACGAAGATGTGGACAGGAACCGCACTGTATGCGCTGAGCGCTGGAGCCTGAATTGAGCGGCTGAAGACTCGGACATGTATGAGTAAATCAGGGTAGCTCGCTTATGCACCGCGTGCGCCAATTTCGCGGTGAAACAGACCAGGGAAGAAGGCAAGACGGGCAAGACGGTTATAGCAAATTGACAAGGTGAGTGATGACAGTCGAAGGGAGAGGTATGGTGTGACCCTAATCTAGGTTCTACCCAACACCTGTGCCTCCAAGTAGACTATAATATGATGAGAGGTATACATTTCCAGCTTGACGCCTGGCGAGCTCAGATGCCGAGACGAGTAAAGATTGCACCCGAATCGACTTCAAAAGACTGGTAGGAAACCTATATGATACATTGCACATACAACGATAACGAAAGCAACATTAATGAGGTCAAACATGTCTACTAACACGCCGAGGACCATGGACGACGGCCTTCCCGCGATTACCTCTACTCTTCAGCGGCTCCCTGAAGCTCTTCGTCTCCGAGTCCCACGTTGCATACAATCTTGCATCAGGAAGGACAATAGGTGTATCATCTTTCTTGCCGTCCGACTGGGGCCCTGCATTCCAAGGTGCTGGTATACCATTCCCGTAGATGAGGGGCTTGTTGTCAGCAATGAGGACGGGAGGATGCCCCATCCGGCTTGCACGATTGAATATTTTGGCCTAAAAACATCAGCATTCAAAGAACACATGAGGAGATTGGATTCAGCATACCGGCAATATCTGTTTCGCAAGCTCCGGTATACGCGATGATTGCTGGCTAACAACGTTAGACAGTCGCTCGTTGACTATCACACTGCGAGTATTGATGCTAGGGTACTTGAAGTCCTTGTCCTTCACTAAATGCGAGCCGTGGCCATTCGCGAGAGGGACAGGGTGACTGGGACCCATGGCCGTCACTCGAGGCTGGTTGGTCGCGAGATTGGAATACAGCGTGTCGGCAGGCTCCCATCTCGAAGATGCCTGTGTCAGGGAAAGAAGCGACATTGCCACTTTATGACGAAGTGGATTGCTCGAGCCTGTAGTGCCAGGCGGAGGCTGCTTGTTCGTCAGCACCTGATGGTACGCGCCGATGAGGGATTGTTCGGTATGTGGTGTGGGCAACTTCTGTTCGCGAGCTGGCGAATCGGAAAAGGGTCCGGGGAGATGAAATTCGGATTGTGATGCGAGAGACGATTGGTGATACGGCACCTGTAGTAGCCAGTCGGCGGTGGCGGAAGATGTGAGTGCCTGTGCAGGGAGTGCAGGCTGTGTCGGCGAGAGCGGGCGGTTGATGTTCTCTGCTGGAGCCTCTTGCTCTGGCGCATCAGGCGCCGGAGACGGAGCAGCGTCCAGGGATGGGAAAGGTGGTAGAAAGTCGGGAACGTGTGGCGGAGGATCCCAGTCGAGCGTGCGCTGGCGTTTGCGCGGTGGGGGCGACGCGGGATTGGATATTGGGGATAAGGGCAATATTGGACGAACGTTGCGTGTTTCCTCCATGTGGCTGTCACTTTGCGCGTACATGTCATCCTCGTCAATGCGCGTTTCTGCCGGCACGACCGCGTCATCCACGTCCATTCCATCATCTGCCTCTTCCTCCTCCTCCTCCTCATCTTCTGGGCCCTCATAGAGGGCATAATGCAGCGGAATCAAGTCGTCGTGATCCTGCTTGAGACCCTCCGCAAGGTGGTCTGGAAGCCATGAGTACTGGCCAGGCAGCCATTGCAATGCAGCACACCTCTAAACTCGTGCAGGTCCTCCTTTCTCCGCGCAGACATGATGGCATAACGATTCAGCTCGAGCCCTTCGGTGGAGCCAAAGTCTTTCAGTTCGTCGAGGCTGACACCAAGCCCGTCCAGCGCCGAAATCGCATCCAATGGCGAGAGTCGTGTCCGGCCGCCGTGCTGGGCGTACTTGGCGCATGTGGAGGTCAACAAGGCCAGGTAGCGTGAGAGGAGGTCCGTAAGGACGAGCGAGGCCTGGGTCGACGAGCGGGAGAAGCCCGCTGCATGGAGGGTCCTGTGGGTCGCCGATTCTAACAGCTTTTGTGCGGCATTGTCCATGGAAAGCCAGACGGCGGCGGGCGGTCACTGGTGCCTACAGTGACGGTTGAGCACAGGCCCGTTCCCACGCTTCGCTGCCAAACTTACACCAACACCACCATGTCAGAGCAGTGGACCTTCTCTCAACAGTTCGCGACCACTTTCTCGGCCGACAGCGCTAGTTTGTGCTTCATCGGAGGGCGCGAAATGCACAATTAATTCCTGCCAGAACTTTCGGCGCGCGTTGCGGATGTGATATCGACTGGATCCGCGTCAAATGATATCTTGGCTGAACTGTCCACTGAACTCTCGAAATTGACCAAAGAATTGGCAGACGCAATAGGATCGCTACCCTCGTATGATCAGAAAGGCTATGAGAATGTTCGTCGTCCTGACTATTTGACAGCAACGCTTTCTAACCGAAGTACAGCAACTAAAAGCGATCGAGTCCTCTATCGAATCTCTACGGAAATCATCTAAGCCTGTCTCCAAATTTGCCTTCAAGCGGAGGGCTCAAACAACCCAGGCTTCCCCTGCTATCGCGGAAAGATCTTTACCTGCAGTCACTTCTAGCTCATCTTTCCAATCCGATGCCTTTGTCGTCCAAATCTCTTCGCTTTCGCGGCAGATAGTGGACATCGATTCACCTCCTACGGCCCCCAAAGACCTGTCTATATCAGATCTCACGGAATGTGTCGTGAATGCGCTGCATCACACGTCCATAGCTACTGTTCACATTCGCAATGCGCGCAACACAGTAGTCCTATTGCCGTCATTACAGTCCACCATCATGATGCATGACATGGAGAACTGTGTCGTCGTCGTTGGGTGCCATCAGGTAGGCACTTGCCTGTCGCGTCCATATCCTACTGACTGTGATAAAGTTCCGTATGCATACATCCCATGGAATCGATGTCTATCTATCGATATCCTCGAACCCAATCATCGAGCATTGTTCGAATATCCGCTTTGGACAGTATCCACACGGGCTACCGAACGCTCCCAAGGTTTGTCGTCTTGTGCCAACTTCCCTCAAAGTTCGCTTATTTATCTGTCGTGGTACAAGATCCCGAACAGCAGTCATCTGTCTGTGCAAGATTTCTCACACATCAAGTCGACTCCGTCTCCCAATTGGTCCGCAATTCCAGCAAATGCGGTGATTGAAGACTGGCCGTTGTTGGCGGACAGAGAAACTATACTCTCGAAGTGCCTCCCAAGACCTTTATGAGGACCAAGCAGAAACTCTATAAACTGTACTTATATACATTTATCATGTTATCCTGGGGCAGGCGTGAAAATGTTTGATCTATCCTCGGCCAAGCACACTCACTACTCCGCTTTGTGAAGAGTTTTGTAATTTTCGGATCCCTAAAGGGTGAGCACTTCCCCAGAATATTTGCGTATCAAGAGTCAGCCATCCAGCAGAGTCCAGACCGCCTTCCCGCCGTGTTCGGCACTCTGTTTGACTGCGCCCCACGCGGCGGTGATGACATGTGGCATGGCTGGAGCACGTTCGCAACATTGAATATGCTCAGAAGATCCCAAAGAAAGCATTATACTGACTGTCCGACGGAGCGGTCTTTTACTGTGCTACTCAGAATTGGAACGAGACACCAAGGGGATGCACGCCCCGCTCTAAACCTGCTCTTCCCATCACTTCAGATCCTTAGAAGCTGGGTTGAATGAATAGACGCGTCCAAGGAGCTGGACAATATTTCGAGTTGCGACTCGGAAATTCAGAAGAGACTTCTGCACACAGCTTTCCCTTGCTTCCTTTTACGTGAAGTGCCGACGTATCAGAGCTTCCATTTGAGGGCGGATGAAGCATGCTGCATCCTGATGTTGTTTTACGGAGAGAGGCTGGTTATATCAGTGGCGGTCAGTCAGCTTGGCGTGCAGAAATGTCTGAAAACTAGAACAGTTGAAGAAACTGTGAAGAGTTTGTGCAAGTTCTATTCCTTGCTGAGCTAAGTGGAAACGACGTCAATCGCTGTAGAGAGTGTTTGTACAAGCCTAACCTCTACAGAAGTTTCCAATAGACGTTTTGATTTCGGAGAGCGACGGAAAGTCCAGAGGAAGGAAGGAGGCAACCTCGCATTCGCGTTCCAGTCTCGAAGAGCCTCCCTGGTATTACTGTCGCTTTGACAAGCAAGATAGATCTTACTTTCCCTGAAGCAGCGCCTGGAATGATGTGTTAATTCAGTACACTGTACAGCGAAGACTGGGTACAGAGACTAAACGTTCTAAGATTGGGTCGGCAAGGTTCAACGGCCTTCATTTCAGATTGCAATTCAAATCACCTCACAGAGCTGAAGACCTGCTGGAGACAAGCTTGGGAGATGGGAGATATCGCATGATTGGGTTATGACGACGGCTTGAGTGAAGACATGATGGGCAGGCGAAACACTCTGAGATATTGACCTCAATGACTCGAGGATGCGCGTATCGAAGTGCCAGGGAGGCGGCGAAGATTTGATTTCATTGGTATACAAAGCGCCTCGTCAAAACACAGGTAGAACTAGAATCTGTATGAGATATGAGAGCTCCACGAGCATAGTTTCTGTGTACAACGCACCATCAAGCCTTCGTCTTTCTTCGTTCGCTCTCCTCTTTGAGAGCATCCCTCAGGTTTTTCAGCTGGTGGGTCACAGCCGTATTGCTGCTCGAAGATGGTGCCATACTGCGACTCTGATACTCGTCCAGAAAATTATCTATCTTTTTCTGGGCACTCCGAGATGAAATCGAGGTCACTGCGACCGGCTCAAGGCGAATGGGGGGCTTGAGAGCAGCGTCCATGATAGTTCTGTATGAAGCCAATCTTGCGGTGTTAACCGGACTTAGGACTCATGCCTATAGTTTTGGTCCAAATTCTAAGTTCGACACGATGGAACAACAAGATGAATAGTAGTGAGTACATAGAAGCATACAGTTGAGTAAGATAGAGCATATAGATGAACGCATGTAGTAAAAGTAGATGAAGTGCATATGAGAAACATTAGTAGTCGTTACAAGCAAAGATCATGATAAGTATGAGTAACAATTGAAATCGTAAAGCACAAGTGCAAGATTAGTGGCGTCGCACAGATCCTCGAATAGATGTGTTCGGTGAGCGTGGTCCAAATAGTCCGGGACTGCCTTGATCCGGAACGAGCAAGTTCGGTTCGACTGAAGGTGGTGTGGGGATGTTGGCAGGATCCGCTAGAAGGCGAGCTTAGATATAGTACTTGACTTGGAAGGATGTCACTCACGTTGCCAAGTGGACCACGAGCGTACTTGATGGCGGGCATCCATGGGCGCTCCAATCATTGGGGGTGGTGCGCCAACCTCCGGTGGAGGTGGCGGCGCAGCTTCCTTCTTCTTCTTCCTGGACGTCCGCACTGGCACGGTTCGCCAGGCTGGTCGAGCAGCTGGAATCTCCGGTGGCAGCTCTGGACCAGGAGGCGGTGGTGGTGGCTGTTGGGGACCCAAAGGACCCGAACTCGGCGGCTTCCAGTCCGCATCGAACTCTCCACTCGGCCCGTACTTGGATCTTGTGCATAACAGGAAACCAATTTCACTGGAAAAGTGGAGATTAGTCTCGATGAGATGAGGGTAGACCAGAAATAGCACGTACTGCTGCAGGCCTCGCCTCTCCTCTCTAAGTTTGCCGACTTCACGCAGGAGGATCCGCACTTCGGTAGCAAGAGCACGACTGAACTCATCCAGATACTGGAAGAGGCTTTAGCCAAAATGAAATAGCACACATTGAAAGCCATACGCCTTGAACATTGTAAGGGACTCGTTGATTGGCCGTCTCTTCGATTGTCCGGAGCGTCGATTCATGATGTTGAGCACAGTCCGCGCGCCAAGCTAGCGACATATATTCAGTAAGAGGAAAGTCCCGAAAGGAAAATGAAACTTACAGTCCGAGAGCTCTTTCAACAGTCTCTGTTGCTCCTCGTTCTGTTGTCGGAGCTGTTCGATAATCTGCTCGAGATCTATTGTGCCATCAGAGACCAGGTAGAAGAACGCAGGTAAAGAAACATACCGGCCTTCGAAGCACCCTCCATCTTCATCTTGTCCAAATCCTCCTTGCACTCTTTCATCTTCTCCATGATCTCTTGAATCCATTCACCGTGTAGCAGAGTATCATTCTCCTTCTTCATCCGTCTCTCCGCTTTGCCAGCGTCGCGCTCTTCACATAGTTGCTTCTTCTCCTCCATGGCTTCTCGCTGCTGATTGATCAGACCTAGGATCTCTGAGAGATCCCTCCTGAGATCATCGTGACGGTTGCCTGAATCTTGCAAATCCAACTCTCGTCGTTCCGCCTCATCAGCCGTCCGTTGGGCCTTCTCGACCTCCGCTTCCTCTCTCATGCGCCTCAGCTCCTCCTGTAACTCGGCAATCTGGGCATCCTTCATGCTGTTGACCCGCGCGTATTCCTCCTGTAAGGCCTGGCGCAAACGCTCGTTCTCTTCCCGAGCGTCTTCGCGTGTACGCTGAAGCTCCTCGCGTTCCATATCAACAATCTCGCGGAGTTCTTGCGAGTGCCGGGCAACTGCGTCATGGACAGTGGAGGCAATCGATTCGGGACGTCCGCCAGGGAAGCCAGTTTGATCTGAACGGCTGGAACGAAGTGAGCTCCGGTCGCTACCACCGTCATCGGGAGGGCCTCCTTCAGAAACTCTGCCACCAGGAACGACGACGGGTTCATCGAGAAGGATGCTTGGTTCAGGAGCAATTACAGGCGGCACCGTGTAGTCAGAAGGAGGATGAACCACTTCGTCAGTAGGATGGACCCTCGGTTCAGCGGTATGCACCCTCGGTTCAGCGGGATGCACCCTCTGGTCGGCAAGACTGTCCAATGTCTGCATAAGGGCATTGCGAGCAGCCTCCGCCTCCGCGTCCCGCCGACGCTCCGCCTCTTCGAACAGGTGCTGTCGAGACTCCTCTCCATCTTTGAAGACATCATCCCTCGCGTTTTCAGCCTCCTCAGCGCGTTCGGTGAGATCATGCAATTGATGTTCCAGCATGTCAAGGTTGGCCGTCCGCTCAGCATCGTGGGGATCAACTACAGGCGTAATCCGACCAGTTTCACGACCGGGATCGCGATCAGTTTCGCGACCAGTTTCGCGACCAGTTTCGCGACCAGTTTC
This sequence comes from Strobilurus pachycystidiatus, assembly GCA_019915135.1. Classification (NCBI taxonomy): domain Eukaryota; kingdom Fungi; phylum Basidiomycota; class Agaricomycetes; order Agaricales; family Physalacriaceae; genus Strobilurus; species Strobilurus pachycystidiatus. Next base: position 1,112,051 of record JAHLMK010000015.1, read on the forward strand.
GCGACCAGGTTCGCGACCAGGTTCGCGCTCACTTGGCGTACGAGTGCCAGGAACGCTCCGGACAGACGCCCCAGTTGGTCGTCTAGTGGGTGCAACGCTTCCAGCGTCGGCGTCGCGCCCACTGGTACCACCTGATTCTCGGGGAGGATAGTAGGGTGTGGGTTCAGGCGCATGATAGGGAATGGGTTCAGGCGGAGGGGTCAGAGAACGGTCAGAAGAAGGAGCTTTGTAGGGCGACTCTTCTTGCGGCTCATCAGGAATTGAACGAGGGCCTTCCTCAGGAGTTCTAGGACCAGAGGGCCGCACGCTTTGACGGTCAGGACGACCGGGAGTAGCTGGTGTACGGGCACCGGAGGGATGAGATGTATAGCCAGAGGGATGTGGTGCATAGGAAGCATGCGTTCTGTCGGACCTCCCAGAGTGAGTGCGCACAACTTCGGGATGATGCTCATCGTAATGGCTTCCGCCGTCAGACTCGTCTGCCTCTGCAACGAAGATGAGATATAGACACTTGTGAGAAAAAAATAAAACTTGCCACTGCGATCAATAACAGTAGGCGGCCTTGTAGCGGTTCTTCGAGAGGAAGCAGGACGAAGCTCAGTAGGGCGGTGCGAGACCTCACTAGGTCTCCGAGAAGAAGGAATATGAATCCCACTTCGGTCATCTTGATAGGACTCAGCCACAGGATGAGGTACGGATGTCTGATAAGAAGGAGTGTGCATGATGGGCTGCTGGGAAAGGACATGCCCGCCGGGGGAATGAGGGCGAGCAAGAGCGCTGGGTTCTCGACTAGGAACATAAGGAACGTGCAGAATTTCTTCCTGGGGATCACGCCGGGACTCTGTTCGTAGGGGACGGCGGCGATGACCTCCCGGAGAACGTGAGTACGAAAGGCTTCGGCTGTCTGGGGAATAACTGTCTCTGCGTGGACGACGGCGCGAAATCCTATCCCGAGACCTACGCGTATCCCTTGACCTCGGCCTATCGCGATCCCTCGACCTTGACCTACGGTCTCTCGACCTTGACCTGTCGCGATCTCTCGACCTTGGCCTGCGATCCCTTGACCTTGACCTGTCGCGGATTCTTGAAGTTAGCCTATGCGGCCTATCACGATCTCTGCTATAGGTGACCCTGGAAGGTGAGTCTCTTCTTGGAGAGCGTCGAAGAGACCGTGAACGACTGCGACGTCGTGACCTTGACCGACGACGCGGAGAGTAGGAATATGATCTCCGACGGTAACGCGTATCACGAGGAGATCTTGACCTTCGACGCGAGCGCGATCTACGACGCGATCGTGATCGCGATCGTCGAGGGGAACGTGAACGAGGACGATCGGCGACAATGATGTCAGGACGAGCTGTTGGAGGATGGGACGGCGGTACAGTGACCGGATACGGTGCTGTAACTGGATATCCCGGCGTCGGTACATACTCGGTGTGCCGGGTGGGACTGCGACTGGAATGGCTTCGCGGAGGAAGGATGATCTGGGGTGGATAGCCTTGACTGGGTGCAGGTGGGTAGCCTTGACTGGGTGCAGGCGGGTAGCCTTGACTGGGTGCAAGCGGGTAACCCTGACTGTGTGCAGGGGGAATCGAAGGTTGTATGAGAATCTGGGCGGGACTTCTGCTCCTGCTCCTGCTCCTGCTCCTGCTCCTGCTGCTGCGCGTACGGGTGCGTCCACGGCCTTCGGACACAACAATAGTCGGTTGCGCAGGCTGGGGGGGAGCTGCGACGAAAACAGGTGGTTGAACAGGAAGGATTGGAGGACTTCTACTTCTACTGCGGCTCCGAGATCGGCGTTCAATGATGACGCGCGAAGGGCTAGTCGAGTAACGTCTAGAGGGTGAATGGCTCCTAGATCGACGCGTCCTTGCCCTTGATGGAGTTCTTCCAGGATCACGTCTGCTAGATATAGAGCGCGGGCGCGATGACGATGAACGGGTGGACCGACGTGAAGGAAGCTGAGTTATGATTTGAGGGGGCGCCTGGACGGTGGGAGGGATATGAATTGTGGTCGGAGGAATACCCGGTTGAATGGTGACAACAGGCGGACTTGGCCCTCGACTGGGCTCAGTGGTGGCAGCAAGACGGATAGGAAGCGGTGATTGAGTGCGCGACGTTGAGCGACGTGAACGACGAGACCGACGAGAAGGCGACCGCGAGCTTCGACTCGAGGCAGTGCTACTACTCGACGGTGAAGCACTCATCGTGATTGGACTGTGTTGGCGCGGTGGTACAAACGGCGGAATCGGTCCTTCACCAGCGTGCGATGGATAGATGGGTACTCCATGCCCAGGAATGACTGGCTCTGGGTACATGTCTGGTACCGGTATGACGGGCTGACCAGGATGCCCAGGCATTACAGGTTGGCCATAATTCACCATGCCAGGAATGACGGGAACTTGATGTGGTGGTTGATTGATCACATACTGGTCCGGGGAAGGCATTGGCATTGGCGGAATGACTGGCTGACCGCCAGGTCCAACTGCAGGAGCTTGCACAGGATATGGCACGAACGGTGGTTGCGGAATGACACCTGGTTGTTGTAGACCTGGTTGTTGGAATCCCTGATCCATATCGCGGGGCGAAGCTGAGGCTCCTGAGCTGCTTGAGCTGGAACTGCCAGAACCTGAAGGCGAACCTGACGAACATTAGATTTTGACATATCACACTGAGCATGATCTTACCTGGCCTTCCACTGGCTTGCATCCGCTGTATCGCGTCGCCCAATGCGGCAACGTGAGTGAGAACGGCAGTTATTTCGTGCCTGCGATCTTCCACATCGCGAGAAAGCCACTGGTTCAGTTGCGTCAGATATCTGGTCAATTCCCGTTGTTGATCAACAGATGCGACTTGCGCGGCACGCGTTTCCTGTATTCATTGAGTGTTCGAAGTACAAAGTGAAATAACTGCAACAGACCCTGAGAATGGGAAGGATACCACTTAGATCAACCACCGGAGCAGGAGCCTGAAATACATGAGTGACTACTCAAAGAAAGGCTAAGCACTTACTGCCGGCGGTTGGACTTGATAGATGCCTGGTTGACCTGGTTGCTGACCAGGCGCACCCTGTGGTCTGCCTCCTTGACGACCGGCATCAGCAAACACAACGGGAGGAGGAGGCTAAGACGGGTCAACACGCGGAGAAGATTGGACAACGTGAAGACTTACCACGGCTGCTTGGGGTGGACGATACCAAGACTCCCCTAGACCCATAGGCGGGGGAGCCGATTGTGTGTCCCTAGGCGGTCCTTGCGGTTCCTGAGGGGGCATTAGTGGAAAAGCTGAGCACAACACAAAAAACTCACGAAGATTGGCCGGGGAGTTGGCCCTCTGTAGTGTAACCTATCCTGTTGAGCATCAGGCGGTCTACCAGCTTGGGAGGGTGCCGGGGCCTGGTCTTGTTGTCGAATCATGGGCTGCGTCCGCATACCAGGCTGTACACCAGGACGTCTCCTCGCTCTTTCAGGTGCCCGTCCAACACCACGACCGACAGGTCTACGAGGTCCGGGAGCTGGAGTCGGGCCGAGATCTGCCGTTGGGGGCAGCTCAAGGGGAGGTTCCGAACGCGGTCGTCGTGACATGGTTTCCACGCTTTCCCTAGGTCGAACTTGAGGCAAGAACGGCGGTCTGCTTGTATAGACTTCCGGCCGCTCGAATCCTGTAGCATCGAGCGGTTCGGTGATCATTCTGTCAAGTTCCGCGATGTTGGCACGGTCTGCTCGCTGGGGGCGGGGGTGTGCTATCCCCGTTGATTGGAGATTTCTCAGAAGCTCGTCAAGCGAGTCACTGGATGTCTCATCGGATGACGAGCGTATCGAAGGGGACCTGCGACTTGAAACAAAGGATGGCTCAAGCTGGGGCACTGTCGGTTGGGTCGGGAAAGGCTGAGGCGTTGGTGCTATCTCGCGAATGACAGTAGTTGTAGGCGGCAGATCACGCAGTCCCCTCAATAGATTTTCCAGCTCCCCAAGGCGGTCAAGGACAGGACGATTATCTGTCTCGGGACGTGACCGTACGAGATCATGGAGACGACGCTGCTCATCCATCAAGCTGGCGAGATCGCCCCGAATGTCATGCAACGCATCTGTGTAATCCGGGATGGCTGGCGGAGAGCGTGGCGACACAGCGGGCGGTAGGACCACGATAGGCGGCACAGCAGTTGGCGCGACTGGCGGCGCGACTGGCGGCGCGACTGGCGGCGCGACTGGCGGCGGTGATGGAGCGTGCATTGGGGTGGAGATTGATCTAGGCGACTGAGAAGGTGACATCTGCACAGTGGACGTATGATCACTCAGACTACGCACGGTAGGGCTAGGAGAGCGCGTTGCCCTGGGAGTCGTAGAGCCGTGTGAAGACGGCTTACTCGACACGGAAGACGACGAATGTGAGATGTGACGCGATGACGACGACGACGACGATGGGGACGAAGCGGGGGAAGAGCTCGACGAGGGGGTTGAAGCACTCTGTACGTCCCAAGGGATAGGGGAGTCCTGTCTTTCCTCCTCCCGAAGACTGAACGGAGAAGACAGGAAGGACATGCTGCTGTTCATAGTGCTGGCACGGCTGAGATCAGCCGAATGTCTGAATCGTATGTCGTATGGCGTCTCTAGCGTTGGCGTCATTTCACTGCTGCTTCCGGCGCTGCGTCCCTCGAGAACGCGGTCCCTGCCAACCGGATATGGCTGCTGTATGACCTGGGAATATGGTTGCTGTATGACCAGAGGATATGGCTCTCGCGATGGTTGAGGATACATGGACGGGACGCCAGGCTGAGGTTCGGGGGCGGGAGGATGATAGTGCACTGGCTGAGACAGTCGCTGGATATTCTCCTGGATATTTCGGAGCGCGTCTGCGATATCCTCATTTTCCTGCATCCGATGACCATCGTAATCTTGAATGAGATCACCGAGGCGATCCAAGTCGGCGAAAACATTTCTTGATGGACGTTCGGGTGTAGGCGTCGGTGTCCTTGAAGACGTGGTAACACTTCGAGAGACCACGTCAGACTCCCAAACTGGAGGCGTAGTATGACTGACGCCGTCAGGTGTGGTAACACTGACTTCACCGAGATCAGACCCTTTGGGTGTCGAGACACTGCGCGCGGCTGGAGCAGGAACAGGCAGAACAGGCGTAATCTGTGATCATGGTGTTGGTAGGTGATTAGAGGGAATCGAAATGGACGTACCGTTCGAACAGATTCACGATGCGTACTCAAAAGACTTGGGTACGTATTCGTTGATGACCTGTCATCAAACTCCTCCTGGTCATCTATGTCAGACCCTGGACGGAAGATAGATGAATCCCAGGACGTATCCGACCTGTGCGAAGACGTTGACGCGCTCGACGACGTCCGAGTAAGCTGCACAGGTCCCGGATACAAGAAGTCTCCAGAATCCACACTTGATACAATTGTGGAAGGCGCGGGAGCGGGCTGAACGACAGGAGAAGGCAGAGGAAGGGGGGACTCTGGCACAGACACCGGCGATATGGGAGGCAACGGAGCATGAGTCGTGATCACAGATTGCGTCTGCGACGGAATGTCGCTCATTCGATCCTCTGATGAGTACACCGACCCAGTTGGCCTCAAAAACGACGTTTCCATTGAATTGTCGTTGGGTCCCTCTGGCAATGGCAGTGACAGGGACGATGGCGATGGATGAAGCATTGAGGAATCCCAGGTGGAGTCCGTTTCGGGGGCAAACGACTCGCTATACTGAGTTGAGGGAGCCCTGGGAGCGACAACCGGCTCTTCGGACTCTGACTCTGACTCAGTGAGACTGGACTCAGTCGGGATGGTCGCGGACGTCCTGCCTGCAGATGGGGTGATGGCGCGCTGAACTGGAAGAGATGGCGGCACGGGGATAGGCATGGGAGAAACACCTCGTTCTACTGGTGAACCTCTGCGGACCGAGGAAGGCGGTCTGGCCACCGATTCTGTTCGCACTGAGCTACTGCTCGGACTGGAAGGCCGCGGCGGAGACGGAGCAGAGGATTCCGTCAGACGAGTGGAAGACACTATAGAGCCCACTGACGATTCGGTGCGGGTTGAAGGCGGCGCACTGGTGACTGGTGGCGATGGAGTCAACGAGGAAGGAGTCGGACTCAGAGGTGGAAGCTCGGAAGGCCCTTGCGTCGGCGTCGGTATCAGAGACGACTCGGTCGAGATAGTGGACTCTGAAGAAGAGGGCAGTGGAATGTCCTCTGGGTGGACGCTCGGTGTACGCAACAAACTTTCTTCTACTTCAGCCTCTTCCTCCACGTCCACGTACACCTTCTCGTATTCTTCTTCAAATTCGAGTTCCTTGGGAGCCCGGCTCTTCGGCGTGCTCAGGTCAGGCTCCGATGGAATTTCTTCCATCATCGACGGACAGACATCTACCGTCTCGTAGTTTGAAGGCTCCGAACCGGAGAAGTACATTGAACCCTCTTCAGCATCCGTGTACAGAGAAGGAATGCTGGGCAGTGATTCGAAAGATGCGATGGATGGCGACCTTGAGATGGCAGTATCGTACGTCTGGGAATCTGCCGACTGGTAGATGTCATCGGAGGAAGTTGAAGACGAAAGCACCGAAGGCGGTGCTGGGGGAAGCGGTCGTCTCCATTCCATTGCAGTAGCTGAGGATGAAGAAATTGTGGTCGTCTGAGGTGTCGAGTCTGACAGATCAGAAGAAGTGCACACATCGTAACCTTGAATCATAGAGTCAATGACTACTCCGAGCATCCTCGATGACAATAAACTTACCAGTCTCGTCGCTATAAGAACCTGATCCTGAACCTGATCCTGTACCAGAATATGTATCGCCCGAAGTGTAACTTGCTCCCATGGTTGTATAACTGCCCGATGGTGTGAAACCACTGCTGGAGTAGTCACCACTCAAAACGTCCGTAGTGTTCTCTTTGTCTGACGCTTCTTCGCTGCCAGGAGTATATCCACTTCCACTTGACGAGAATGATCGCGACGATGCGCGTCCAACACGCCTCCGGACACCGCCAGTACGCGACAATGTCGCGCCAGATGGCGAACCAGACGAGACGGTAAGACTGTCTGAATACGGGGAAGACCCGTAACTCGAAGTGAATGTGTACGGCGAGGAACCGTACGACGAGCTATACGTATACGGGGACCCCGTGGAATAGGTGCCAGACCCAGACCCAGAAGCGCCTTCATGAGAATCGCCCAACAATGACGCCGACGAAGGTCCGCTGTAAGGAGACAACAAGGACGGACCAGATTGAGTCTCGCTGGTGTATCCAGTCATACGCGTGGTTGTCAACGTGTTCGTCAGAGTGTCACTGGGGACCGTGGTTGTGACTCCAGTCCTGGTGTAAGAGGAAGCGGAGTAGAAACTCGATCTAGTACTAGAGTCACCCGCAGAGAAGAAGCGTGAATCCTCCTCCGCAGATGAGGGCGTATGGTAGCTGGTGGTCAAAGTCGGGTTGGATAGATCGTCTCCGAGGTCAGTCATCGATCCAGACCGGCGCAACCTGCCGCTGACGCGACGTCTAGCGCCGGTGATAGCTCTTGGGTCGCCGCGATAAATGTAATCTTCCCCATCAATGGCCGTGTCGTCGACAGTCCGGTCGTGGAAAGACGACAAAAGGGCTCCGGAACGACGTCTACCAGAGCCAGAGCTGAATGACTCGTAGGTGGAACTAATTTGAGAGCCAGACGAGCTCGATGACTTTTTGGGAGTGTCTGACGCGTAGAGGTCGTCAATGTCAGGTACCTCGGAGATGGGCGGGACATAGACGGTGGAACGAGAGCCTGTGCCAGATGAGGCGGTAGAGCTGACGCTACTCCTGCTGTCGATGGACATGATGGTTCGGATCGAGCCAGTGGGCGAACGAGAACGCGTGAAGGACGGGGTGCGAGATGGGGTTTGAGGTGGGTTATTGATTGCCTCCCTTTGAATTTGTTAGTCCAGCTTCGGAGCCACAAGACCATTGTTGTAACACACCATATCCTGTTTACCCAGCGTTGCCTTTCGACCAGACTCTCGCAAGCCAGTCTCTCCACGCCATCGTGGTATACCATCCAGAACGGAACAAGATGATCCACCAGGTCACCACGATCCATACCCTCTCTCTGTTCCTGTTCTCTTGCAGTAGCTGCCCCAATATCATCCCTTGCTCTTGGATGACCCAAACTCAGGGCACTTTCAACGGCGGTACAGTTGATCAAATCCAACTGGATGATGCCTCGTCCAGCACCGGGAGCGATCCAGGACAGCAAAATAGCATGAGAGTAGAGCAACGCCTGGCATCTTTGCCACGAATACGGAGGTGCAGAATGGACGTTGAGGTAGTATAGAGTCCCAAGGTGTATCGGCTGTATGCGCGAAAATTAGCATTCGCCATGTGGGATACCGAAAAGGACACTTACGGTCTCCGACGGGCCGACGAACCTGCTCAATTCACCCAACACTTCGGGCGAGATGGCGCTCCCATTTCCACTGCCGTTGTCCGATTCGCGACCACTAAGGCGCGCGCTGGCGCGTCTGCGAATGCCGAAAAGTCCATCGTCGCGTGGAACGGGCGGTGGAGGAGGAGGCGACGCTGCACTCTCGGAACCAACGGATGAAGAAGGCTTCGTTGGCGACCGTGAAGGAGTTCTTTCCTTCCAAAGGGCAACAATGTTGCGCACTGAGGCCAGAGGATACCTAGGTGAAGTACGCTCGGGACGACGCAAAGTAGAGGTGGGCGTGATGGAAGTGCCGGTTTGGGTCTGGGTCTCAGTTTGCGTATCAGTGAGCGTAGTGAATGTACGGCTGGGATCCGTAGTGTAAGTGTTGGTACGGCTAGGATCTATAGTGTAGGTGTTGCTGGCCGAGTAGGTACTTGACGAATTGTTATAGGATGGGCTGGCAGTCCTGTCTGTCGTACCAACCGTAGTTGACGGACGGAGGGGTGGCGAAAGCAAAGTCGAGAATGTCGTCGTAGGTCTGGTCTCCAGAGAGCCGGAGGACGAAGAAGCACTGGACTTGGTGGGAGATGGGGATCTGGGACCACCTGGTGCAGACCCTGACCTGAAATGGCCATGGCCACTGGGCCCAGGACTGTTTGTTTCGAACCGAGCAATGAGCTCTCTCGCGTGTCCTGGGGGAGGCAAGTCGCGGACTCCCGGATCAGTGGAGGCCCTAGAGTGCGATGGAGAAACGGCCCCGCCTAGGAACGAACGGCGCACAGGGTCCGGGCGCGAGGCGAAGGGTGTTGCTCCAGACACCGGTCGACTCGAGGGTTCGGTGCGCTCCGTGATTCGACTGAGACGGAAGTCTGAGTGGTGACCGCCGGCGGGAGGTGGATAGGTGGTGGCTGTGGAGTGTGTCATGGACCCTACGACCGACGGTAGCGACAAATACGACTGCGAGCCGGTGTACGTTCCCGTGTAGGATCCAGAGGGGGTGAAGGTGCCCGTGCCCGTATACGAGCCGGAGTTGGAGGACCACGAGGAGACTGCATGCTCCGTCTCGTCCAAGTCGTGCTCCACATCGTTGAGAGTGGCTTCGACTTCGTTGATGGAATCCTCCTCGTCCCACGAGTCGTCGGCGTACGAGTTGGTCGGCGAAATGTTGATGCGCCGCATATCTGGGGTCGATCTTGAGGAGTCAGAATCTGATAATGCGTTAGCATCCGCATCTCCATGGAACCAAATGGCGCACTAGTTTGCGATGAATAAGACTGTCTTGAGGGCGACATTGGCGAAGTCAGCGTGCTGAATGTCTGGGAGCCATAGGGCGGCCCAGACGACTGGGAGGTCATCGTCAACCTCGACGGCGCTGAGTGCGTCGATGCCGCAAGCTTGGGTGTGAGCACTCAAAATCAATCAACCAAAGGGATCACACTTCGGGCAAGTTTAGGGCCGGCTCTTTGGTGACCGCGTTTTTGATCACGTTTCCTCAAGTCTCATGCATGATGTAAGCTACTTAGCTACACTGCCACGCTCCCGACCTCAAGCTTAGTCCGACGTCAACGGTCAACAGTGTAACTATCGAGTGAAGATAGCAGAAATTGATGTGATGTACATTATAGATCTGTACATCCTTGATCATACGGAAACCTATCATATGAGCATGTAATTCCTCGTTTACGCAACTTGACTAATTATTACCTATGTATAATTTCATCCGATGTATGAATGTCGGGGCGATTCAAGGCAAAACTTGTGGACAGCGTGCAGCTTACTTGATTGACTGGAAGGACAGGTGTCGGTATGAGTGTGCATGAATCGACGCACTGAGCAAGGACAAGAACATTTACATTGAAAGTAGAAGGAAGGAGACAGCAAATTGATGATGATACAACGAGCAGGACTGTGCAGAACTCTAACGGCCATACCTGTATTCCACGAACATGTCAACGAAAGAGCGCAACAGAAAGACGAGGAACTGACTTCTGCAACTCCCACTCTCTGTTGTCTAGTGGGCAGACATTACGCGTCTTGAGCCATCGCGAGATGCAGTGGAAGTGGAAGGCATGCTGGAGTATATGATGAGGGTATGTAGAATGCATAGGTGGGATCGACGCACGTTACAAATGCCCCACGCGGCATTGCACTCTTCACTGCTGGCGGAGACTTGATTGGCCTGGCAATCAATACCTAGAAGAAAGGGCCATCAGCAAAGCAGACATCCTACGAGTGTTTCATCCACGAACAGAGATCCATGATATGGTTCCTGCAGATGGCGCAATTGTCCACGACGATGTCTAAGCAAGGCCTTTAGCGCCACAGACGCGATGATGAACAGGAAGGCGCACCCCAAGCCCACAGAGACACAGCATTCCACTAGCGTACAAAGGGTCAGCGCAGCACCTGGAGAAAGCGCCGCAGAGTAACACACCTTCTTGACCTCGAATCGCTGCTTTCCACCATCCTTGCCCACTGTCGGCTCCGGCTTCTCCTTCTTCACGGGTGGAGCCATGTCAACATCCATATCCTCAGCCATCGTGGTCGTATATAGTCAAATCTAGCGTTCGTCAAGCTGAACGGACGAGTGGGGCGTGCGCTGTGGTGGTTACAGTCAAAGACGAGGCGGTCGTGACTGTGACGGTGCTCGTAATTAGCCGGCGTCAGTATTACTATTTGACAGGCGGCGGCACAGGATGACTACGCTAAACTTGGGGAACGGTCCGCGCTGTTGGTCTCCAAAAATCACATATTGACAAAGCGAGTGGGCTTGGTTGAGGGTAGGCAGCCTGATTGAGGATCGTATACTGAGCCTGACAGAATTTGTGCCGGCGGGATTCCCATATATTTGACGGCTGCTTATATCAAACAAGAATCCAGGTTAGTTCTCTTCGATCACCTATCTCGGCACTCTTCGCTCTGACATCCTTTGAGACTAGCGGAAAGTCATTCTGACTACCGGTCGTGCCTGTTTAGGCGAAGTCAACACAAAGATGGCGGCGCGGCAAATCACTTTGCCAGCGCTTCCCGTTCCTCCAGCATGGTTTCCCGGCCATATGAACAGATTCACGAGGCAGTTACCGACTCTGCTCACCAAGACTCATGTTGTTATCGAGGTTAGAGACTCAAGGCTACCGCTGACCAGTATCAATCGTAATCTACAAGGTACACTTCCGTGACCCAGCTTACTAGCCCGTATGTTTGACTTTTGCTGCTCTAGACGAATTGAAGCTTTGGCGCGAAAAGCAGGCGCTCAACCACAGTCAGCCTATATGCCAGCATCTTGTTCTGTTGAACAAGGCCGACCGCATTCCCGAGTGGGGCTTTCCAGTGAGAAAGTAAACTTCCGCAGCCTGGGCACTTCGCGACCAGTAACGTCCTCTCTGTAGCCCTTCTTGAGCGTGATGAAGGAGAAATACCCTGAGCAGAGCTTTATGTTCACCTGTCTACGCGAGGTTGCACACAGTCGTAAAATATACCAGTTTCTTGCAGGTCAGTCGTTTGTCTTGCGTTGGCAGAACTCACTGATAATATATCATAGAGCTCGGGAAGCCCTACCCGCATCTTGAGAGCATCAATGTACTCATAGTTGGTATGCCCAACGTGGGCAAATCCTCATTGTTGAACGCGCTCCGCAACCAAGGAATCAAAGGGCGTAAGCATTGTTGTCTTTGCTCTTCTTTCGCGGCGCTTATTCTATGCTCCATAGCGACACCTAAAGCAGTACGCACTGGCCCTCAGCCCGGCCTAACGCAGGCCCTGTCAAATCGTGTCAAGATTATGGAAAGCCCTCCCGCGTACGCCTTCGATACGCCTGGTATGATGCTTCCATTCTTAGGTCACGGTCCGGCAGGTGCTGAGCGAGGAGCTAAGCTTGCCTTGATTGGTACGAAACGGGTCTTCTTCGTATTGTACCCCATTAAAGACTTCCTCTCAGCGGGCATCAAGGAAGGCTTATACCAATCTGAGACATTGGCAGAATACCTGCTGTACAAACTCAACGCATTGAATCCCGCCGGTACGCTCTCTTCTGTTTCTCACCGAAGTAGTCTTGGCTGAGAAATGTCTTCCTTGCAGCGCCTAGTTATTTGTCGATCCTTCCGCCAGAGTCGACACCAACCACGGACTTGTATGAGTTCTTGTCCTTGTTGGCGAAGCGAATGGGCATGCTGGCGGGTCACGGCCAATACGATACTCAGCGCGCCGCGACGTTCTTCATCGACTGGTGGCGTAAGAAAGGTGGCCTGGCTGAGAGTGAAATTGCGACGACCTCCTATGGATGGGGATTTGACTTCCAATGGGGCTCAGCCGGAGACGAGGCTGTGGACTTGAAGATTCACATGGACCGCTGTCATCGAGACTTTGAGGCCCGAGTAGAGTGGGAGGAGAAGGAAGGAAACATGATCAGTGATGCTCAGAAGGAAAAGAGTCTGCAAGAGGGGAAGGCACGAGACAGAGCGAAGAGGCTCATAGGCCAGGACTTTGATCAAAAATCTAAACGTCCTCGTCCAATTTCAGGTGGAGGTCGACGCCGCTAATTGTTGTGTGCATGGCCTAGAATAATGCACTTTTCTCGCCTACAAGATACTGTACCGACGTCTTATGCGTCTTACAATATCTTCGTTGAAACTATAAATATCTACATACTTACAGTACAAGCCCACGCATAAAGCTAGGAGATTCAGGGTCGGCATCAGTAAATCATCTGCGCAAGACTCTTCACAGGTCAGTTCATCGAGAGATTCACATTCCTCATACTCGACAGCCTGACAATTTCCGCAGAAGCCATGTGAACAGAGGAGGATTCTACAGCCGACCTCCTCCCTCTGGTCAGCTCTCGGGTACAGAAAGTTTACATCACCAATGATGACCCCTTTGGAAACGGTGCCCAGACGGTGCCACACCTAGTCAAGACTGGAAGTCCACCCTCGACACGTCCATCGCCGACCTCGACCGGAAGATCGAAAAGTTTAGAGAGGAACGCGACAGACTGGCTGCCTTACGATCGCAGTTCGATCCTTCTCTCTCCCTCTGTTCAATGCGTTCACTATCCTGTTGTAACTGAGTAAAAAATAAAATCACCGAGGAACTCGGTTTTTGACCATTTTTCTACCGAGATGTCAGTTTCCGCACTCCAGCAGTCATCGTCCGAGAGAGATAACAGTGTGATGTGACATGGGCATTTTCACCGCGCAAAGTCGGTCAGTCTACCGGAATGCGCTTAGGGTGACTGTGACGCGATTGTTTTCGAGAGATGTCCAAATTCCGAGAGATGTCCGACTTCCGAGAGATGTTCAGTCCCTTACAGCAACAGAGTTCACTTTCAAAGGAGATGGCCGGCGGCACCTTTGAAGGATACTCGGCTCATTGCCTAATCTGGCTGGCCGACTGGCCGCCCGTCGGCCCGACGCCCGTCTCGCAAGTAAAGTGTCGGGCTTGCACAGGCGATGATCTGAAGTGGCAGGGACGACAACATGTGCAGTGCAAGAGAATGGAGCCAGGTAGCTGGTAATGCACTCTAGACTACTTAAACTGTGTGTACTGTGTTCATTATCTCAGAGTCAAGTGGGATGTGGCGTAATTATGGCTGTGCCAAGGACCACAAGACTACAAGTTAACTATTAGGCTAGACTATGAGCATAGCCTATAAGACTTCCAGCATAGTAAGCCGACATCTCTCGGAAATTGAACATCAAACATCTCTCGGAACTCGACTTGTCCATCTCTCGGAAACGGTTATGTCACAGTCACCCTGTGCGCATTCCGGTAGTCTGACCGACTTTGCGCGGTGAAAATGCCAATGTCACATCACACTGTTATCTCTCTCGGACAATGACTGCTGGAGTGCGGAAACTGACATCTCGGTAGAAAAGTGGCCAAAAACCGAGTTCCTCGGTGATTTTATTTTTTACTCATTTACAACAGGATAAGCGACATTCGTGGATGTCAGCGAACATGCGTTCGGGCAAGTTCTGTCGAGCGCGCGCGGTCATCTATGCAGGCTGGAGAGTCTTGTCATCGAACAAGCTCTGCGTCTCTCGCCATCTCGTGATCGGGTAGAACCTTTCTCCTCGCCCATCGACTTGTTCAAAGATGCGCCTTCTCTTGTCGAAGTGAAGCTATCCAATGTTCATGAATGACTTCATATCCGAAGGTGGCAGGATCACCCACTTCCTCACCGGTCCTCCCTTGGACGCCTTCTCCAATGGCGACGCCGCGTTGGCTGCCGTTTTATTCTCTTGTCCGCGGCTTGTCTGCCTCGAAAATAAACGGCCTCAACCCCATCCTCTACATTGGGAAACCATTACGACCTTTGGGTCGCCTTGTTTGCACACAATTCTCACCGAGCTAGTAGCTTTTGACGCTACCTTTCTCCAGGGCTTGTCCACTCCCAACCTGTCCAAGCTATCAGTAGGACATCAGGTCGAGAATGAATACGGCGATGACATGTACATCTTTCCACGCGACATTCCCGTGGTTCTCAAATTCATCATTCGATCCCAATGCTCACTCCGGTCGCTGTCGATTGACACGCTTGACTTGGATTGTGACGAGTTTCTCAAAATTCTCGACCTGAACGACAAGCTGAAGGAGTTATCTTTCACCTTCAAAGGTCATCTCACAGACGATGCCAACATCAGCATCAACAAGGCAATGTCTGCCTTGACGCGCCACTTGAGGCTTCCCATAACTCGAGTCGATGCGCCACCTACCCGCAGTCTCCCAGATCTGGAGCTCCTCCATTTCGAATTCTCTGCGTTCTGGAAAGGCGAAAGAAAGACCTACACGTTTCTCAACGATGAGTTTGTGGCAATGGCTTTCTCTCGTCTAGCCATGTTGACGCGCCCACAACCAAGTCGGCTGCAGGAGATTCGCATGAATTTCACTTCCGCCAGTCCGGTTAGAGCATTTCCTGCCCTGTCGTATACTTCTGTAGCTTCTATGTGGCAGGCGGTGGAAGAAGACGATGCAAGAATCTGGATAGAAGGTGAATATTACAGTCATAAGCCAAAGCGTATGCAACTACGCAAGTAGATCCTTGTCTAGCTTGCCCAAAGGACGTTAACACGTTACATCGTTCTTTCCAGTACAGATCCGCATTGTTTGATTAATAAATGATAACGATAACACCTATAGTCCATTCATCCCCTCACAACCCCAACAGTAACCTCTCTATCGCCACCCAATGCACCCATACACCGATCGTACGCCCACTTGGTCAGAGTCAACACATCGTCGTCAGCCATGTCGTGCCGAACATGCAGCTGCATTGTTACGATGAGCGCCCCTCCCGCCTTGCCCGTCGCAGCAGGTGTCAGCTGCCATATGTGTGGTGCAGGGAGATGCAAGACCTGCGGGTGTCTCTCGACTTCCCGCATGGCGCGAAGAAACGCTTCCATGCGGCCGGACGACGTGCCGCGTGGAGGCGAAGTCTGCAGCAGAACGGTGCCGAGGATGAAGGAAGCACTGTAGGAAACATTGAAGGTAACGACGGTAATGAGGGAGGCGATGAAGAGATCGCATGCGGAATGTTGGGAGCTGCGAGAGGGAAGAACGTCAGTCTGAGTTGGTCTCGAAGGGGAGTTGAGGTACGTACTCCGGGACAAGCAGCGCGACCACTAGAAGGCATGAACCAAATAGAAGAGGGCTTGCGATGTATGGATTCGAGAGTATGACCGCTACAGGTGTTGATGGCGGCGGATCATGTATATGATGTGTAGATGATAACGAGCGAATGAAGGTCCCCAACGACGGTATTCGGTTCCCGGTCACTGATAATGATATGAGCGCTGGACGTATACATCACCAAGAACTTACCGTTGACCAGCTTTGAGTGATTGTTGAAATAGAAAGCAGACGCCACAACGGAGATCAGAGCAAGCAATATCGACACGATGGGAAAGTCTATGCCGTAACCAGTCTCTTCATCGCCATGATGGTGATGATGTCCATCTCCCCCTCCCATGCTCAAGAGGACGTGTTCGACGGTCTCTTTACAGACGTACACCGACGAGAACATCAAGTAGACGGCCTGGGCGAACATCAACACGGTTTCCACCCGTGCATTTCCATACGGCCTCCTGGACCGTTGTTTTTTACTGTCTCCTGGACCAAGCCAACCTGGAAGTACACTTCCGAGCCCCAACCCGAATGAATCAAAGACTATCCAATAGCCGAGCCCCGTACACCCCAAAGAGCCGATCTGTTGACCGCATACCCAGAGCCAGGCGCCAAGCACGAATTGTCCAAAAGTCAATGACACAGCACCCATAGGTACGGTCTCATCTGCTTCGTCGTCTAGATCCAGTGGCGATATCGCGGGCGAATTAACAGTCTGTTGTGCAGACATCGGAGTCCATTGTGACATGGGCGAAGGAGTGGGTTGGGTTATGAGTTCTTCGCTCTGTGAGCCCGGCTCAAGGAAGGAGAAGAAGTTGTGAGATAAGGAGTGTTTGTGGTGATGGCCTCGTCTTGTTGACGAGGAGGTTTTGCCCATGGACGGTGGGATAGGAAGGTCAGAGGAGAGACCAGGATTGGACTGAGGCGGCCGTGCACCGAATGTGAAGCCTGCGCCTAGCGGAGTGCGGGGGATGTCAGAGCGACGACTGACACTTGGGCCGGCGGAGGGGAAGGACGCTATGGGAGCCTCTGGGCGCTCCGGAATCTCTAGCTCTTGCGATCCGTCTTCAGCAATGGCAGTGGAGGGAAGTGAGCCCGGTCTGGGAAAGAACACGGACAGATTGCGTGAATGCAGCCGAGCATGTCGTCTGCCGGCCTTCGGGGAGGCGCCTGGGTCGGGGGATGAGGTGTCTGGTGCGGAGTGAGAGGCGGAGAGAGAGTAGGAGGGAGAGCGCGGCCCTTCTCTCGGAAATGAGAAGGAGAGCGGGGACGGGAGCGGTGGCGAGTATGGGGTGGAAATTGAACGTGTTCTAGCGTGACTGGGGCCAAAGGAAGACCGCGAAGGGGACGGAGAGCCATTGAAGCCATGGTATGTCGGGCTTTTGGGTCCGCTGAAGGTCGTCTTGTAGGGCCCGGCCGACTGTGGTTGACCGGGCTCGAAATTGGCGGGCGTGGAATGAACGCGACTGCGTGGTGGAGGCGGGACCACAATTGATGGCAGAGCGTTCGGCGCCGACTCTGACGGTGGCAGGACAATGGTGTTCTCGTCGTCGCCAGCGCTAGACTTGCGTCGGTGGACCTTGGTCGTTGTCCGTTCCATTGCTGTCCTTGTGGAGGCGGTCGTGCAAAAGCGCGACCCACTGTGAGAAGAGTTGTAAGGAGATATGGGACAAGGATGGCACCCTTTCCTCGATGAGGACGACCGACTTGACAGCTACGATGTTAGTAGTCGTCGTCGTGCCCAACGACGTGGTCAGAAGTGAGCTGGGAGAATGCCCTAATTTAGGTTTCCCACTCATACTGATTTGGTCAGACCATTAAACTGTAAAGCCAGTGTTATTCTTTCGTGTACATTATACAATACTCCAATGATCTATGGTGCTAGCCTTCAGGGTGTAAAAGTCTCCATCAATCCATAATTGCGCGTCCTCCTCATCACCGCCTGCCACAGTGATACCAAAGAACTGTACTTCAACGCAGGGAATGCCCTGTCCGGCTTTGGATCATTGAACTTGAGATAAATCTCCTGGAGACAACTCGGGTGAGGTCGCGTCGACATGCCCAAGCGCGAGAAAACCATCGCCACGAACTCATCGTTGACAAAGGTGGCCCCATGCTCGTCACCCCTCCAGTCGACCCTACTCTCGAAACGGAGTAACTTGAGCGCCGGGAGACCTCGAACGGGCGGTTTATCGTGATCCATAGACAATGTCAAGTAACACACCAACGCAGACATTGCGTTATTGACGCTAACATTAGCAGTGTCTCTGAGAAGGCCTCGGTAGCTGATACAGAGCTCTTCAAGCCCGTCACAGAGGCCAAGGAGCCTCAGAAACTCGTCGCAATCCAGGTCAAGCCCATCTAGCGAGAGACTTTTGAGTCACTGGGATCGCGTAATGAACTCGAGGACTGTCGGCATAACAGGGAGAAGAAAGTCAATATGACATGGGTCAATATATGTATGCTGTTGTCCAACTTGTAGCGTGGTTAAGTTGGGAGCAGATAGCGAGTCGAGGAATGCTACGCTGAAGATTCTGAGGTCGGTAAGATATGTGTGGATACAGTGCTCGAGCGGAAGCACCGTGAAAGGAATACGAGGATTTTCCGGATCCGGATCCTCCCTGTTCAAGAGAAGAAAGCCGTGGGCATGAACGCAAAATTGTGTAGGGTGTATCGTCTGGGAAGAAGGTCCACGCGCATGGGAATCTTCCAATGTGGAAGCGAGTGATATGTCTTTGCCCAAGTTTGGAGTCATCAAGATGGACATTGGACAGGTCCACCTCGACAAGAGACGACACACCCTCAAAAAGATCGATTGGTGACATGAATGCCATTCCAGTGTATCCAAAGAGATCGACATCCCCTCGTCCGATGCCCAGTCTCTTCAGCCTAGATAAACGCCCTCGGATTCCCGACAAAGGTCCGTTAAATCGTTTCTGGGTGACATCCACAAAAGTAACGTTCAACCATCGCTCGGAATGTTCAGCCAGTAGCTCCAATGTCGTTGTCTCCAAGTCGTAGGAATTATGACTCCCATGTGTTGCAGACTGATATTCAAACTCGAGACTAACATCCGCAGCCCGGCTGAGGACCGTCCTCAACAGCGTGGCAGGATCCCGGATGGTCTGAGAATGATGATGTCTGACCGCAAAGCAGGACCACAGATTTGGACATCCAAGTGCGACCATGCGCCATCGGGCACACGCGACCTACAAGCCACGGCCCCTCTGACATGTCAGATATAGGTGGTATACGGTTGCTTCTCGTCCAGAGAAAAATCTCCTCGAGTATTTCATTGGGAAGCGGGAGAGGGAGGGGGATGAGTCGAGCTGCGATCGCGTTCGTCGCGTAGCCATTCGGGGCTCTTGTACTCCGGTAATGTAGAGCTGTGATATGGTTCTTTCGCTGTTCGCATTTGTGTGATCGACTCTGGGCGTAGATAAGTGTTGTCAATGCATTGTTATCGTAATTTGACGCCTACATACCTCAAAATTGCAGAGGGCAAGAGTTTGCTGTGTCGAGTGCTACTTTTGTTGAATTAGGACTTTGAGCGCCACACCGAAGTAGTGACCGCTTGACTTACGAGTCTGCAAAAGGCTGACTTAATTTTCTAGGCTTTGGCCCTCGATATTTGGCGGAGGTCGTCAGAGGCTCAGAGTCAGAGCGCGCAAGCTGAAGACGGGCTCGGTGACGATGCTTGTGCCTATTATTATTAATTAAAAAGAAAAAGAAAAGAAAAGAAAAAGAAAAGGAAGAAAAAGAGAGGAGAAAGGAGAGGAAACAATTAGGCCCGCCCACAGAAAAAAGTGTGGCCAGCCAAAGGCAATGTGCGAGCTGTGCGCCTCAGAGTCGGGAGCACGGGCCCTTTGAGGCAGGAGCGCACGCCGATCATCTGCCCTCCCGATTAGGAAGAATCTGGCGGAGGTTAGTGAATGTTTCTTGTTCTCGCGCTGAGGAAGTGGTGCGCCTCCTGAAAAAAATTGAGAGATGCGGACGATGCTTGGAAACATTATCTGAATTTCCAGGATTTATCAGGACTTTGCGGCGCGTCCTGAATTTGGTTTCCTGGCCTGAATTCACTAACTTCGGAGTTTGAATTACGACCTAATCCGGTACACACACGCGCGCGCGTCAGTGACGCGGCACGGTGGCGACGCAATGCAGCGTAGTGACACCTCGGAATGGGCTCAGACTGATGTCCACAAGTGATGGTTTTGTCCGAGCTTCAAGAAAAGTGCCAGAAAGCACTGTAGGAGCCAATACCACTGCTGTGTCACAGTAATCATTGGTGAAGCACTCCCAGAATTAAATCATATTAAGACTACATCAAGTTCATCAGATACAGCTACTTAGTAGCTGTATGTACTGCTGGGTAGATTCTCGAGTCACAGAGGCCGGTGCGCTCGTCAACTTCGCGAGCTCGGGAGTCCGTGGGATCGACCTTCCAAATGTAATTCAAACTCCGACGTTAGTGACGCAGGTTAGTGAAACACAAGCATCGTAATCGAGCCTGAAGACGGAGGGAAGGAAGTTTGTGACGGCCCGAATGCCGATCTTGAAATTGCAAATCTGGTTTTCAAGTCCATTCAAATTGGAACTATTATCATGAGAGCGGCATGCCTCTCAGACTCCACAGAGTCAGTACAGTGGTGCATATTAACCATTGTTACTGTACCCTCAAGCGAAACCAAGTTCAGTACGTTCATTGGGGAGGCCATGTTTGATTCGGTTGAGTCTCGGTTGGTGCTGACGCAACGCGATCCGACGCGACGCGTCAATAGAGACCGAATAGAAATGGGCGTGCAACTGGTCCTCATTTTCTGCAGTCTTTCTGCCAGAAAATGGTGATGAGAGTGTCTCTGGCATCAGATGCATTGAGCGTATGGACGTTTCGGGGAGAGTGTTAAGGATCTAGGTACACGTGTAATGTGCGTGTGGAAAGCTGTGTGCCGAGTGCCGATGTTTGATTACGATCGCGCTTGCTAAGCGGTGCCGCGAGTGACTCGCTCAGGATAGCTTCTCTTTCCTGAACCACCAACTTGACTGGCGCGAAGTGCTTTCGAGTCAGTTGTAAGTCCCCTTCCACACCGAAACACCCTCCCTCGCCTTTGCCGCCGCCCCCGCGGTCGATTCCGACCTTCTGATCATCGCTAACGCAATACAACAGCACTTTCTAGGTCGCTCTCTCGCAGCCTAGCCAACAAACAACCCACCTTACCCCGCCAATCCGTCGCGATTTCTTCTCAATCCCACAACGGTTTCCCTTCGAGCTCACATGTTCACTCAACTGTGAATAGCGTGCCCGCACCCTCTGCGACTTCGTCAACGGCAACCCGCAATGGTATCACACCCCACTACCCACTGGTAATCGGTGCGGCGAACCTGGCGAGCCAGTATGGCATCCCTATGGTTCTGCCCAAGGCGCCTAACACAGCTCCGCGTAGACAGATGCCTCCCCCATCCATGTCCACATCTGCTGCGCCCTCTGCGCCTGCGCCTGCGCCGGTACCTATGAACTCCGACATGACAACCTTCCCAGATTATGACGTGCTTCGTAATAACTATCTGAATATGCTATCATCTAACACTCAATCTAATTCCTTTTCCGAGGGAGTTAACGACCTCCCTCCGTACGTGGATGAAAACGCGTATCTGGAGCAAGTCATGGACACCTCGCCGCTCTTCAGCGACCTTGGGGACGACTTCCTTACCCCCATGGATACCCCCCTGTTTGACTTCTGCGACACCTCCCCATTCACATCGCCTCTCGATGATTATCTCACGACGCCGCTCTTTCAAGATGTCGATGTCGATGAGCCCAGTGTGAAGGGCGATTTCGATGGGTTGGAGCTGTTTGGGGATGTGGAAGAAGAGGCACCTGTGCGTGAGAAAGCGCCGCCTCCACCCCCGACTGCTGAGGCAGAGCATCCTGCTCTCAGCTTGGACGAGCTCTACACTTTCTCACCCACGTCACCTGCCATGAGCTCCTTCCAACCTTCTCCATTCATGGGAATGGACAACAGCTTTCGTCCACAGGCTACCGGTACGCGCAAGGGTACCACGGCTGAGACGATGATTTCCTTGGACGCTCCGACACAGCCTCGTCACTATCGCACACCGTCTGTTACCTCACGCAAGCCCCAACCTGCGGCCTACGCGCGCAAGCGTCTGCGCGAGGAGGAGGAGGACATTGGCGAACTCCCTGCCGGAGCTTCAGAGGAGGAACAGATTGCTCACAAGCGCCGCCAAAACACGATCGCTGCGCGTAAGAGTCGCAAGCGAAAGCTGGAATATACCCAGGCACTGGAGCAACAGGTCGACGATTTGATGTTGCAGATAGAGCAGTTCAAGGCCAAGACGGAGATTTATGCGGGCGTGCTGCAGAGTCATGGTCTTGTACTTCCGGGTGTGCCACCATGACTGGCATGACTCTTCGCTCCTTGTCATGTCCCGAGTCATCGGCGCGTCCAGCACGGTCCAGCACACCCGTCGTCGTACATCCATTTCCAATATGCGTCATCTAGAATCCTGTGATGTACTTTCGCAGCCATGGACTAGCCTGATTTCATGTATTAACTCTTCGATGCCCGTGTAACTGTACTATCGGTACATCCCCCCTCACTTCCTACCCATATATTCTTCAATTGTTTGGGCATCGTCGTACCCCCCTCCATTCACATGCTTATCTTTGTTTTTATGCCAGACACCGAGCTTCGAATACAGTATTTACAAAACCGTCGTCAAGTAGGTAGCAATGAGTGATATAAATACATAAAATTTTTCTACGGAAAACAGTTGTTTGATAGGTGTCAGACAGCCACCAGAATCGCCTAGTCTATGTAAGTCTTTCGGTAGGCAGACTCGATCCTGACACTTTGATCGAATCGTAAGTAGGAGACTTGCAGCCTTACTACTGAGG
Source organism: Strobilurus pachycystidiatus (assembly GCA_019915135.1). Classification (NCBI taxonomy): domain Eukaryota; kingdom Fungi; phylum Basidiomycota; class Agaricomycetes; order Agaricales; family Physalacriaceae; genus Strobilurus; species Strobilurus pachycystidiatus. Next base: position 1,134,997 of record JAHLMK010000015.1, read on the forward strand.
AGTAGTGCGCGATGACAACTCGAACGATTCTTCCACGTACATTAGTCAGATTTGAGGGTTCGAGCAGGTAGCGGAAGTTGGACCGATTGTACAGGGGGTTGAAGGATTGGTTGTTGAGGCGGAGAAGATCATTGGACGCTTGTGTAAACAAACACCGCCACACGAGTATTCTCGCCAAGCTGCTGGTCGGTCACCCTCATGCTGATTTCCATGTGGATGTGGCTTGTTGCTCTCACACCCGCAATTCATCCTCAAGATCCAATGGTGACTCACAGCATTCATATTACGAGTCAACAGTGGCCCGAAAGATGATCTCTCTCGTGGCTACAAATGAGCTACTATGCGTGCCTATGGCAGAGCAGAGCGTGTCTTTCTACTTGCGATCATGAGAATCAAAGAAGCCGCCACCGCAGCTGCGTTGAAACTGAACAGTACGTGAGCGCCTAACCGGTCCCACAGGTATAACTCGGATTATATGTGAAGATTCTATGTATATGGGGTCTTCACTCCATCGGACACCGAGAAGAGCGAAGAAATCCGCATCTCGGCCTTGTGTATCCCTTACGGCGACCTTCCATCATGGAATCCGGATCAGCTACTCTCGTATATAAGGCGCCTCCCCCCATTACACTGTCACTTGATATCTTCCCACTATGCCGCAAACTTACACGCAGACACTCGAGACCTCCACTTTCAAGGGCACCCTTAGCGTCAACACTGGCCTGTTCATCGATGGCAAGTTTGTCGATTCTGTCCAGGGGGCCACGATCGAGTAAGCACAATGCAGTTCATTGGATTTGAAACGTGTGTTGACCGTTAGCTAGTGTTCTCAATCCCGGTAGGGCTAGTCATCATCTAGTTGAAGACCCTGCGTGATGCGACGTTCTACCAGCCACAGGCGAATTGATCACATCTGTTGCCGCTGGCACAAAAGAAGATGTTGACCTCGCGGTCAAAGCTGCTCAAAATGTCTGTCAATCTTCAAGTTGCTTCAGCAGAAGCTTGATCTGATGCGCGATGTGACATAGGCTTACAAGACTTCTTGGGGTCTTAAAGTTCCGGGAACCCAGCGCGGTCGGCTGATCTCCAAGCTAGCCGACTTATTCGAGCAACATCTGGAAGAATTTCAAGCTCTCGAAGCTTTGGATGTCGGTATGTTGCCTCTCACGAAACCGTGATCTCTTTCTGACTTTGATCCGAACAGGCAAAATATTCAGTGGCGGTTTCGAAATGCCGTTTGGTGTGAGCTGCCTTCGGTACTTCGCGGGATGGGCAGACAAAATCCAAGGAAAGACCATTGAAGTAAGCCAATTAGCGTTGAGATTCTATGTTACGGAAGTGGTCGGTCATTTTGATGCTGGTTATATCTAGACCAACGAAGCCAAATTCGCGTACACCCGGCACGAGCCGTATGGGGTCGTGGTATGAGTGTCTCTCAACTTGTACGGCATACCGACCTCTGACTCCATTCGCATGCTAGGGTGCTATCGTCCCTTGGAACGCGCCTACGGTGCGTGGCTCTTCTTGGTGAGAATCATTGTCTGACCTTCTTCGTTTAGATGGTTCTTATCTGGAAACTTGGGCCAGCATTGGCAGCGGGCAATACTGTGGTCGTCAAGGTTAGAGTCTCTGAAGCTCTTGATCAACGATATTTCAGCCAACGGTCCTCTATATAGCCATCAGAAGTGACTCCACTTACAGCACTGAAATTCGCGGAATTGATCAATGAGGCTGGATTTCCGCCAGGTTTGTCGAGTCTTCTCCGCTCTGCTACGTGCGTGCGCATCTGATTCGACGTCTGAAGGTGTTGTGAACTTTGTCAACGGTTACGGTATGACAATATCTATTAAACTCGTGTAACGACTACAAACTCGACGCCATCGCAGGAAACACCGCCGGTCAGGGCATTTCTGAACACCCCGACATCATGAAGGTCTCGTTCACCGGTAGTACCGCCACCGGTCGGCGTATCCAAGAAGCCGCTGCACGGTCAAATCTCAAACCAGTTACACTTGAACTTGGCGGAAAGAGTCCCAACATCATTTTCGACGATGCGGATATCGAGCAGGCTTTAAAGTGGTCCGCTATGGCTATATTCATGAATGCTGGTGCGACTACTCCAATTATCGGATTGAGAGATGATCTGACCGTTGAGCTAGGCCAGATGTGCAGCGCAGGCTCACGCCTTCTGGTTCAGGAAGGCGTTTATGACCAGTTCTGCGAAAAATTGGTTGCGATTGCCAAAGCACAGGCTGCAGGATATGGGGATCCATTCGACGCCAAGACGAGCCACATGCCGCAGGTTTCACAGCTGCAACTTGACGTTGGTATTCGTCCTGACTACTTGTCCCCTTGCACTGACTTGATGACATATAGCGTGTCTTGGGATACATCGATGTGGCAAAGAAAGAGGGCGCTGAGATTCTGACTGGCGGAACACGACTTGGTTCTTCCGGCTACTTCGTCGAGCCTGCGGTCATGGTCGGAAACAACGACATGAAGGCCTTCCGTGAAGAGATTTTTGGGCCTGTTGCTTCTATCATCAAGTTCAAAACGGAAGAGGGTGAGTGCGATTCTGGGGGTCATCCCGTTGTTTGACCTTCGGTTCTCTGCACAGAGGCTCTGGCCATTGCCAATGATACTCAGTACGGTCTCGCCGCCTCCGTCTTCACGAAGGACTCTGCAAGGGCCATCCGAGTAGCACATGGCCTGGAAGCGGGGTCCGCATTTATCAATAATTACAACACGCTGGAGGCTGGTCTGCCCTTCGGAGGATACAAGATGTCAGGTACGGGCCGCGAGCTTGGAGAATATGCCCTAGATGCGTAAGTTCATCCCTACTCATTGTCCAGTTGTACTGACTCATACGCGAAGGTACACGCGTGTCAAAGCAGTTCATGTCAATATTGGTATGACACTTTGAGCATTCCAGATCACCTATCGAAGTCTTTGCTTGAGTCTGCTGTCCAGTTGACATCTGCGCTCTGAAAGCTGTGATCGTTGTAATATAACTGTCATGCTGAAGCCGTGTATGCTCAAAATGTAATTGTCTTGTCTGCCGAAGAGCTGCAAGTTTTCGTCAGTCGCGCCCACGCGATCAGGTTACCAATCTTCGCCCTTAATACTAACAGGCGAAATTCGGGCTGCCCTTTTGATGTTACGGTATTCACATACTACATAAATCTTCTCTTTGGCAAACAGTCATTTGTGATGGGAGAGATTAGGTGTCTGTCTGTGGAAATCGCCACATAACTGACTCGCTGTGTAGCCCACGATATATTTAGTACATTTGTTCTCTCACGTCACACCCTTCCCACTACTTCTTGTATCTACCGTAGCTTATAGAAGGTAAGCACGAAACATGACTTTCCCAGGGAAATCTTACACGACGAAGCAAGTTTTAAATCGGTCATCAGTCCTAGTCAATCCTGGAGCAGTCATTGACAACGTTCATTACGCATACGTGAGCTAAGATTGACGTCGAGGTGGCGTCGTCCCAATGTCATCGAAGCCCGGTCCGGGTACGACGTAGATTTAAGTAGAGACTGAACCACAGCAGCGTAAAATGGAACTCGAGTATACCCGAAACGCATAGCAGCACGCTGAACTGAGTGGGAAGATAAGTAGAGTTTATCTTGAATTTCGTTTCTGGATTGTACAGTAAGTCAGACTCAATGCAATGCTTTGATTTTTGATACTTAGTTACATCGGCTTTCTACACAGAAGTCGCCCGACCGGGATCCGATCACGGTGGAGAATTATCATGAGATGACTCCAATCTTCTCAGCCTGCCTGGTCTGACGAAACAAAGACAAGAAAGTGCGCGCCTCGGGGGAAAGACTCGGCCAGAGAAGCCCAGACGCGCCGTATACACTTCTGGAGACACAATGAAAGAGCGCCTTCCTCATTTCCATCACTTGCTGTTCTGACCCATCAATGGAGCGCTTGCCTTCGAAGATGTTGACGAGGGGTTGGCGCGGTTGCAAACTATTGCACATCCTGATACCGTTCCGCAGACCATTTCGATTCACCTGGTAAAGAATGTGATCCTGTGATCCGAGATACATTGCCGACAGGGAGCAATTGACGCATACATCGGCGATATTGGAGGCGATGATGCCCATGACCAAGCTAAGGGAGAGAAGAGCTAAGCGCAGAAGAGTGGTAAAGAAAACAACGCACGCTGTCTTAACCCCACCTATGGTGGCCTCCTCATCCTTGACTGGAAATATACACGTTGAACATACCAAAAGGCATGCCAATCCAGAATTTGCTTAATGACTTGCAGGTCCAACGACCTGAGCCTCACCCGGCATGTCTTTAAATAGTTTCGGGCGAGTGAAAGAGACTGGACTTACTGGAAGGCCTGCGGCGTCATATTCGTCTTTATAAGGAAGGGAGGTAGGCGAGGCGGTAGCTATGGCAAGATACTGCGTTCGCCTCCTCATGACCGGCGGCACAAGCACACAAGCAAAGTCGTGGTCTTATCTGGGGAGAATGCGAGGAAGGGGCGCAAAGAAATGATCCATGAACAGAGCGGGGTGGTCGCCGCTCCTTGATCTCCGACCACCATCATCCGGTTTTTTCCCACGGTGAAAAGGCGGGTGAGCAGAGCATCGGGAGGCTCGTCGCGCATCCGCACAGCTGCTCTCCGCGGCGCTCTCTGCCTACGACAGCTCGGACGACACGGCCCGTCGCCAGGACACACACCGCGGATTTGAAGCCCCGAGAGCTCGGCACCCACACAGGATGGAGTCCCTTCCATGGCATATGGGTTCACAGCGGTCTGTACCGACTCGCGCTCCGCCCATGCGTCGTAGCTCTCGGCCGCACCGGAATGAGTCCCTTCCATGGCATATGGGTTCACAGTGGTCTGTACCGACTCGCGCTCTGTCTGGGTTCTCGGTCACTGGGTCTCTGCGTCCGGCACTCGGACGTTAAACAGCCGAATGAGTCCTCGCTATGGCATGCAGGTTCGCAGCGGATCTGACCGATTCGCGCTCTGTCGGGTCCGTAATTGACGTTAAACTAAGTCACTACCGGTACGTCTGCAGTCTGGTGTGGCGTCTGCAACGACGATAATCTAGTGCATACCCGGTCTGTCTCGACATACAGTCTCGGCGCTCGTGCCGTCTGGTCCCATGGGCTTGTGGGTTGTCGGTCCTTCTTGGCTTTGTCCAGCTGGATACCTGCTTGCCTCGGTGGTCGGGGCTAGACGTTAAACTCAGGAGTCCCCTCTGGCTCTGGATTGGGGGAGTAATGCTGGGAACAGTGCGCTCTGCGTCCGTCAAGACGTTAAACTCGGCTGTGTAGCCCTCCCTTAGTAAAGGAGGTTCGCATTTGACAAATCAGTCAAGGCTCACTGGCAGGTCCTGGGCATGACCTTTAAACTGTCCTTTGCCAAATCCCGGCAGGGTCCCTTCTGGGATAGGCGAACATAATTGGGGGGAACTGCTTATCAAAACCATCCGAGACCGGCGGGTCGTAGGACACCCTCAGCCTGTTACGTTGTAGCAGTGTGGTTAGTCACTTTGGTGGCGAGACAGAGAGTCCCCATGGGCTGCGGATCCGTACGAGGTGCCAGTCCTCAAACGAAGCAACCAGGGGGGCAACGGGAAGCCGTGCCGGAGTCGTCGCCTGGGTCAACGCGGTGGGCCGTAGCATGTTGGGGAATAGTCGCCTCAGCATGGCTCGAGAGTACTAAATCCTCTGTCGGTTCAGGTATCTGAAATGATACTCTGAGCTTAAGTTGATTCCTGCTGACACTTACCCGTCATATGTGCCCCTGTAAGAAAAATACACGGATGAGCTAGAAAAGCCGGCACGGGGAAGTGGTGGGCCTCGAAAGAGAACCCTTTTCGGTGGGCATACACTGACGGAGGCTGCATCCACAACGGCGACGATGATGCACAAGCAGGCGCTGGGGTCTGGTTTGGCCCAAACGACGTGAGGAATGAATCGTTTAGGATCCCTAAGAACATAACACAGTCAAACCAGACAGCGGAAACATGTGCGGCCATACGAGCGACTGAAATTGCAAGCAGCCCCCTTCCACTCGATATAAACAGCGACTCCAAATTAGTGACAGATGGGATGTGCAAACATAGGCAAAAGTGGGAAGATACCGGATTCATTGGCCGACCAAACGCTGAGGTGACAAGAACCCTGATAGCGAGGCTACGGGAACGAGAGGCAGAGACTACCTTCAAATGGGTGAAGGGACACGCCGGAATCGAAGGCAACGAAGGAGCGGACAAACTTGCGACCGAGGGGATTGAAAAAACGTCAGCAAACCTAGACCTATCTATCCCTTCACAATACAGACTATCAGGCGCCAAGTTGTCGAAGATGACACAAGCACTAGCCTACAAAGCAATCAGAGAATTACGAGGAAAGAGAAACAAGAGTAAGACGTATCTGAAGCAAATCAATCGACGACGAACTGTGATGATGCTGGACCGCGCAAGGTACGCCGCAAAGGAGATATGCGACAGACTCCCCACGGACCCCAATTTATGGAAGTCGACAGGACACAAAGACTTCAGCAAACCCATCAGACACTTCATGTGGATGATGATGCATGACGCGTACAAGGTCGGCGACTGGTGGGAAGGAAAGACAGCAGTCGAACAGAGGGCCCGCTGTGGACACTGTGGCGAGACAGAATCGATGGAACACATCCTTCTTGAATGCGACGCACCAGGCCAAGAGCTAGTATGGGGCATGATAAAGGAGATATGGACGGGGAAAAAGGACGTACCCTTCCCCAGGATATCCATCGGCATGATACCCGCCTGTGCGACAGCACGACTCAAAGACCAAGAAGGAAAGGTGCAAGAAGGCGCCACAAGGCTCTTCCGAATCCTGGCATCCGAAGGCGCACACCTGATATGGAAGCTGCGAAATGAACGAGTCATCCAACGTGGAGATGGGTCAACGGCGTCAGAGAGAGAAATCAAGAGTCGTCTAAGAACCGCGATCAACTCAAGAATTAAGACGGACCAAAGATCCGCATTGCGGGGAACCGGGAAACGAAAACTACCGGTCGACGTCGTCTACCAGACATGGGGCGGCGTCCTCCTTTTGGAGAAGAACCTCCCCAGAGAGTGGATTGGGGAGTCCGAGGTTTTAGTGGGTATGGCATCATGAAGGAGGGTTGTTTTGTTTTTTCTTTTCTCTTATGTTTTATGTCTATGTTTTATGCGTTCTTTTGGGTTGTTGGTTCATCATGATGTCGAGCCCCACACTTGGAGTGCGTAATGCATTTCCTCGGGGTGTCTAAAAGCCGCTGGGTTGGGAATCCTAGCATATCACGTGTTATTCAGAGGGTCGACAGAGTCGCCAGTAGATACGGTTCATAGTACCTACTGTATACCGCCGAGAATATCAAGTCACGTCCACCAAAAAAAAAAAAAAAAAGAGCGGGGTGGTCACAACTTGCCATATTTGAATTCTGCTTCACACCGTCACAGCTGTGCCACGACGGACACTAGAGCAACACATTTTCCGAGCCGAAAGAGGTCGCCAGCACTAATAAGGTGCGCAACTAATTCTGGAACCAATGTGAGATTCTGGAACCGCGACAGGCATTTGGTTAACTTGCCCAATCGTTTTGTTCTATACTGGCCACGGTCCGTGCTGATATACTTTGGTACAGGATTCAATCTAACCCACCCTCCGACAGAGGCCGCCAGGAAGAAACCCAGCTTTTAAATCCTGCCGCTAGCATTTCGACACGATTTTTCTATAGGCGCCTAAGAGTAGAGTCCGAGACGGGTCCATATGTACCCAAGTAATCTTCGCACCTGGCCTGCAACGTCAGCGAAGAATCGTAGACAACGGGTACGTAGGTCCGGAATTGCGAACGCTTTGCAGGCCATTGCTCGCGCATATTACAGCACGGTTCGATCCGTTTGCAATATTATTCCAGGTTTACTGCAGTCGCACAGTCTCGACGGTTGCGTTATGCACTGGGCGGGCGAAATAAGCTACCCATTACTTCGAACGACGTGCTCATCCCGCATGAGCAAACGACGGCTCGATGGTCAATCTTTCCATCGCGCCACACATCGAGAACTGTAACTGTCAGTGGATTGGCTGGACGTGCTGATATTCCAAGGTGGTGCATGTGACGGACGAATTGACCTCTGACCTTGGAGCGAAAAGACAGTGATCTACTTGCTTTACAACTCGGAGAGGATGATCTGGTCAATGGTACTGCACCACTCAGTCGATGCTCTAGAAGACTTGGGCTAGGCGACGCACCATTGGACAACGCAAGCTGGCTTCTCCCAAGGAACTCTGGCTTTCCATCAAGCTGAACAATATGGTGGATGTGAGGATATGCTCTACGCATAGATAATTGGGACTGTAAGTGAATTCGCTGGACGTGCTGACATCCCAAGGGGTTGCATGCACAGTTTGACCTCTATTCGAGCGAATGGACAGTGATTGGTTTGCTTGTGTCGAACTCGGAGAGTACTCATTACAGGACGCCACTGCGAACTGGTCAATGGTACTGCAACACTCAGCCGATGTTCTAGGATGGAACTTATGCTAGGCGACGCACCATTGGACAACAGAAATTGGTTTCTCCCAAAGAATTCGAGCTTGAAACAAGGTTCCAGCAAGTTGAACAGATGGCGGATTCAAGGATATGCTTTGCGCACGCGGGAATAAGGATACAGCGTCCTCGTCGTCGATTGCTGTCGAAAGGCCTCACTGTCAGGGCTCTTCTAGGCAGAATGCAGTGTTTTTTGGCCCACTGGGTCGTCATCGACGACGACGCTGGAGACATCTCGAAATCCCAATGCGGCCACTCTGATTCTTTTCCACGCTCTTCCCCACTCCTTCGCTCTTCCATGGAGCAAACTGGCTAGCGCGCGTATTCCAGACGTCCCCGTTCATCGACAACAGCAGAAGCTTGGCTGTAGTGCTCTCCAGGCGCTCGTGACTTGCGCCTCTCGACCCGGGCACCACACAATTCATGTCGCCACCGCGCCGTCATCTCTGAGGCAGTGATTGGTCCTTAACCAAGCAAGTCTCTGCCCGTCGGGGAAGGACGACGACGAAGAACACATCTCACTCAGACCCCATGACCCCGCCCACTCCCGGGTCAAGACGTCGGTATCGGACGGTGGAACAGGCTGGTTGGCTTATTACAGACGTCCTCGTCCATTGACAGCAGCAAAATCTTGGCTGCAGTGCTTTCCGAGCGCTCGTGGCCTGCGCCTCTCGACCTGGACGTCATACAATACACCTACATGCGGAATCCATGTAGCTACCGCGCTGTCATCTCTGAGCAGGTTGGTCACTAGTACTTAGCGAGCAAGTCTCTGCTCATTGGGGAAGGACGACGACGAAGAACACATCCGGCTCAAACCCCATGACCCCGCCCACTCGCGGATCAAGACGTCGGACTGTTCTGTCGCTTTTGTGGGAGAAACGAGCAGAACTCGGTTCATGAAGACCGGCTGAGACAAAGAATCGTATGGTTTTGCCCCCACACTGTTATTGTGAGTATCTTTGACCACTGCCATTCTGACCGTATCATAGAGGTCTCACTGGCGGCGTTGAGTTCGTTGCTGTGTTCTCCAGGAACTCTCCGAACTTCCAACCACTCCGAACTTCCAAACACTCCGAACTTCCAACCACTTTCAACTTCCAACCACCCCGAAGTATCAACCACATTTGTGACAACTCGCTGACCTCAGGGAGACTTACCACAATGCCAGGACTACCTACCTACTTTACCTTAAATACGAGATGGTAAGCAAAGAACTCGAGTCTTGGTTCAACTCACCGATTTAGCCTGAATCACGAACAGGGGATCTAAACTTGGGCTCTCGCACCTTTGTCTGTCCATGTTCTGGGTTTGATGCGTAGGTGGTAATGGATCATGTTTTCTCAGCTGGGTTCAGAGAATAGATCCAAGCCGCTGCTTCATTTGACATTCTACAGTGAGTTTGACGCGGAGGAACTGCGAATCGCCATTTTTCGAGTGTCTTTTCTAAGTTGTTGCCAAACACGGCCATTCGAGGCATAAACCTTCTGCGTAAATCTGCACTCTCTCAAACGACATTAGAGACCTACACGACAATTGTGCCACTTACTCTCGATGTCTTTCGTGAATCATACCTCCTGGCAGGGCGGTGCGGGCTCAGGCCGGCAACGCTCTCAGCTTTCCACTGCCAGTGACCTACAAGAGAGTACGACGGTTTTGTCTTGCAAAGTCAACAAAAAGTGACCCAGGGAACGACAGGCAGTCTCCACGGAACGTCTGCTCCATCGTCTCCTTCATATGTACGGATCTTGTTTTCGAGTGCATTTCTGTTCTGCTGATGCTCCTTCAGGCGCCTTACGGGGAATGCGCCACGGACAGTGGGCAACCATCCTACGGCAATGTCCAGTCGGACAGTTACACAGGCCATCTTAACCCACTGCATCCTCCGCCGCCACTCTCAATGGGTCAATACACATCCAGCTTGGAAAAGTGGGATAAAGTCGCAGTTTCGCCGTCTACACACCCTACACACCACTCAAGCAGCAGCATCTCTCAGTCGAATGCGACCCAGGCGCCAATCACTGATGCGAGCATCGTAGGCTTGATTCTCCAGTCGCGCGACTTGGTTTCTTTCCCCGTCCACCGGACGGTCCTTGCCGCTGCCTCGACTAACAATTTTGGCAATTTACTACCACCCAACGGTTCCGCATCTATTATCCCGGTTGACGACAATTCCGTCATCATATATCTCATCGTTGATGCGGTGTATGCGTCCGCCATGCCTGGCCGCTTTAGGGCTCCCGGAAATTTGGACTGGGATGCAATGGTCACAGTGCCCTCGCTCTTCCAAGCCATCGGGCGCTTGTCTGCGTACGGCCTAGGTACGACCATTGCCGTCCACACTTCGTGCGCTCTTTATAGACGATTCTGCGAGGAGATACCCAATTCTCCTATGAGCCTGTTTGGGCTCGCTGCGCATCATGGGCTTGAGGACCTTGCTGTTCTTGCTTCGAGCCATCTTCTTCCGCCGGACATTATTAAGGTGACAAGGGAGAAGCGGGACTATATAGGCGATAGATACTACGACCGCCTACTCGCTCTACACGCAAAGCGTCTCGAAGCACTCGAAGGCATCCTCGAACGACCGCCCAATACACATGAGGCCAACCTTTTGTGTACGGAAGACAAGCAGAACATGATGGTCAAACTTTGGGAGGAAAGTGCCGTGCATGTATTGAAGGAAAGGGCACCTCGTTAGTTGGTCCAATCATTAGCAAATGGTTGCTTACCATGAATGCCACTTAGATTTCTCTCCTCCCTTTATCGTCAGCCTTATGAGAGCCTATTCCGACAGCTTCAGGATCCACTGTCCTCTGTGCTCGAGCAACTTTAGCCGCAGGCTGTCGGAGGTGGCTGAACAGTGGTCCAACGTCAAAGTAGTTCCTTCAATGCTTTCCCTCAATCCAGCTAATCCACTCTCAAGTGCACGATCTGAGAGCTTGTCATCGATTTGAAAGACTTTTTGGACAAAAAAGCACCCGTGTGAAGTGTGTACTGTAGTCTATCCATCGTGTATCCTTCCTGTCCATTCGGGTCGCCGTGTCGTCTTCATAGTTCGGTTTGCTAGCCTTTTCGCATCCATAGCCTGCAGCTTCTAAGCAGTATACGTAGCTTTGTCGTCCAGGGATATTATAAATACCTGATTGCAGCACCCTGTAACGCCCCTACGACTCGATGGTCACCCCCTTCTGCGAAAGGGTACTTGCTCTGCAGGAGCAAGTTATAGCGTGAGAGAAGACCGTACGACAATATCGACCTGAGACGACCGCAGACATCGAAAATTGGAGAAGAATTCGGATGCTCCGATGTCGTTTAGCATGGCGGTTGAGAGCGAAGACGGGCAAACGAGAAGGGCTGGTTGACGCCAAGAAAGCTCTGCGGGACTGCGACTTACCTGATTGGGGATGGTCAAGTGAGGTCAGTTTTGATGACATTGACATTGACATTGACAACGACAATATGACATAGACGATGGTGGGTCATATGGCTCTAACTTACCTCCGCGGCTCCGCCAGCGCACAGAGATTCCGCGCGCGCGAGCTGTGCCGAATTCATTTCTCAACGAGCCTATAGGTCGCTCAACGCAATACCGTCATATAGTTTACTGGAGGAAGTCAAACTTCCTGTGAACTTACAAAATAAACAATGAGAGGTAAACGAATACATACAGAAAGTGTAGCTAGTAAAAATGCGATAGGAAAACCTCTAAGAATACAGATGTAGCTCATAACACGGGTATAGCTGAAGGGAGTACATATGAAGCGAAAACAAACGAACAGAACACTAATGTAGATCCTAGGCAAGTGAATAGAAACTGTAGAAGTCATAACTTCAATGAGGGTAGAAGTTTCCGCCAGACGTTTCCTGTGTCCAGTACTGTTGCTGCTGCTGCTGTGAAGGCGGATGATTCGGCCACTGCGATTGCGACTGATAGATATTGGTCTGCGACTGAGGAGGGTATCTTTCGACATCGACGCTTGGCTTCGCGTCCGCCATTGCTTCCGGAGAGTACGAGCCCGATGTTTCATTCGCAAATGTGTTCTGGTATCCTGATGCCGGCTCATAAGAATAATAGCTTTGTGAAGACGCTGAGATAGGACCACTCTGCGACTGAGGACTGGGATATGTCGGTGTGGTGGTCGTGGTTACTGTATACGGAGAGCTTGCGCTAGAGAGAGGTCCACTTGTCGTTGCATACGGGCTATTCGAAGGTGGATACGGACTCTGCGCAGGAGCATATGCTTCAGCGGACGCTGTATAGCCACGCTGAGAGTCATAGGAACTTGCACGGTCATATATCACGGTCGACTGCGATGCAACGCCATAGGTTCCTGCAAGCGGCTGCGATTGCGACTGAACTGTGGGGCTATGTGCTGGCGGAAGTCCCGTATGATATTCGGCGACCGTGTATCGACGGGCCAGCGGTGCTTCTGGATGAGGACTGTTGGCAGCAGGGAAAGGAGGGTAAGACGCATCCGGAGCGGAATCGCGTCTGGGCACAACCCTGGAGTCCACAGACTGCGAAAGAGATGAAGATCGAGAACGGTATCTTTCTGAATCTAGATGAGACATGGCGCTCAACGGAGATGGGACAGCAGAGCTAGAGTCGTGGTGGATTTGAAGAGGAGGAGTTTGGTACGACTGGGTCGAGACAGCAAGAGTAGAGTCTTGGGGCAGTTGCGCACGATCAGTAAGTATTGGACTAGGTGGGGAAAGCCTGCGTCGTGTGACAGGGCTCTCATCCTTCGTCGTTCTGACTCGGATGCCAACAGCAGGATATGGCGATTTCTTGGGCTTTTTCGACTTCTCCTCTTTCCGGAGCGACGGACTGGTGAATCTCGGGAAGACTTGCGGCTCGTCGCGGAAAGATGAGAGTGGCGATGGTGCAGAAGTAACGGAGTTCTCTGATACTGACGGAGGCGGAAGGAGGTCGTCGAAAACGGGTTGAATCTGCTCTTCCGTCGAGTAGTCAAAAATATTGTCTTGCTCTTCTTGACCTTCATTCGTTTCGTCGGCTTCTTCGTCAACATCGATGTGTTTCCGTTTCAGATAAGGGCCCATGGCGCCGCGAGCATTGACCGCTTGCTGTTTCAGCTCGGTGAGAAGCTGCAAAACATCCCCAACCGAGACGGCGTGAGAACCTCCCATTCCGCTACCGCCACCAAGTTTGCTCCAGTGATGTTGGTCCTGGAATATCTCGAACGCGAGGTTCAGCGCCTCCTCCGCAGCTGTTGCCATGACAGGCATGGTCTGTTTAATAGCCGCATGGGCACAGACAACGGCCGCGTCGAACAGGATTCGGGTGACTGGATAAAGATCAAACAATGCCGACGACAACGACGAGGCGCTAGGCATGCTCTCCCTGCCCTGGCCCTTCCAGACCGCATTCAGCATACTACAGGCCCGGATAATTAGATGGGCCGCGTTAACTGAACCGCAGGTAGCCTGGTGGGGAGCCGGGACAGTCTCGGAAACGCTGGCATGCTTCCGCAAGAACGGCATGTAGACTTTCAGGATGAGACGCTGGGCGGTGATTACCACTTCGCAGCGCTGGGAGGCGAGAATTGGATCGACTGAGGACAGGTCGATGGTTGACTTCTCGAGTCGGTAGTATGGTGGAAGATCTTCCAGCCATCGTGTCACTTCGGCCTCCATGGACGCTGCCTGGTCGATACTGTAGCCATAGCCGTTCTTCGAGGCAAACGAGGTGGCGCTGCCGTAATTGAACAGACTGGTACTAAGCTCCGAGGCACACATTCGCCGCTGAATAGTCCGAACCAGGAGGGCGAGTCTAAAACAGTCAGTTCTCCAGAAATAACGTTCAGCGACCGACACACCTGCATTTTACACGGAAATGCTGGAAGCCATGACGGCTATAATCTGAGGCCATGTCCAAGTCTTGTGGTACCGGTATCGTGGTAGACACCGGCGAAAAGACCCTCTCGTCGACATCGCCGACGGGCATCTTGGTGTTGAAGTCGTCACCAATGAGCGGCTCATGGCCCAACGCGTCAGAGACGAAACTATCATACAATGTGGCGTCAGTTGCGTGGCGCAAAGTAGACTGCATGGAAGGCACATACACGTCATAGTAAAGCACGTCCCACCATACACGTCTTCTCATTTCCGCATCATAGAGATTTGAGATGGCCCTAGGTTGGGCAGGAGAAACTACCTCGGACTTGTTAGAGTTCTTGGGCTTCTTCGCCGATCCCGAAGCATCAGGTAGGACAAGAATTTCGTGGGGATCCTTTCCCAAGCCCATCTTCCTCGCGATGTTGACCATTTTACCAACCTGTTGCTTCCGTGTCAGGGAAAAAAGGTCACAAAGGAGAGAAAGACATAGCTACCAGAGGAAAGACGAGTGCAGCGACGCCGCTAAAATTACGCGTCCTGTCGTTCGGTCTATCACAATCCTTGTCTTTCTTTCGTTTGCTGGTGGTACCGCCATCTATTGAATGACCAAGGTACGTGTCCGTAGTCTCGAGAGAGACATGTCCAAGGCCGCCCTTGACGAGAAAAGCGACCTGGAACAGGCAAGTCACCAGATAATCCAAGCCGACCTCTTCCGCGGTTTTCGCCTTAGTCTTGACATTGACCGTAAGCCCACGCTCATACTCGGCGAGTGCTTGCACACTCAGGCGATACCAATACTCCGCATCGAGATACGTCCCCGAAGAAGACCCCCTGCTTGAAGGTCCACAAGGCGGATACGAATCAATGATCATCGCATCGCCATTTGTGTTGGACACTTCGCGTGAAGCTTCCAGGGCACCTAACGCTAATGCAGCGCAGACCGCACCGAAAAAGGGCACTCCTTCGACCTTGACACAAGGATCCGAGCCATCTTGCGCGGGGAGAGCCGAAGACGGGGTGAAAGGTGGTAGAGGGTTACCGATACTCATACGCGGCATGGGGTACGAGTCTCGTGTTGACTCCGTATCTCGACGATTGCGACCTTTGATCTTGTCCTTGTCGCGATCGCGGTTCTTTGAGGTTCCGGGCGACGAGGGAGAGAAAGGTGCAGTCTTGTACGAGGTCGCCACCATTCGAGAGGCGCGTGCACGGAACTGCTTCCAGTTGATGGAAGGATACGTGTGAAACGTGGACTGCTCGGCCAGCGAAAGGAGCGAGGAGAGAGAATCAGGACCAGCGCCGGATGACTGATTGGGAGGGAGAAGATTCAGCAGAGCTTGCGTAACTACCGGTTTCAATTGTGTAGCTTGGGAATCTGCAGGGGGAGGATGGCTGGGGAATGGCAAATTGGCGGGGTTATGAGGTCGTGTTGCTGAAAGATAATACAGAGTCGTGGGAGGGAGAGGCTTCGTGTTGCGAGAGTGTATAGACAGTTCTGCTAAGTTGGGTGAAGAACTCTCCTGAGGTTCTATGTCGGAGGCAAAGGAAGGGGGGTGGGATTCAATCTTGACACCATTCAGCGCAGATGCATCTGTCCAGAAACTCGAGCATTGCAGGGAAATGCGGGTGGTGACGTCGAGGTGATCCAGCCATATGTGTGCGACGTCGTCTAAGGAAAGGGCGAGAGAAGTATAAGGGAGTGACGATGGGGGGTTCTGGGCGACGTCGGAGGACGTCGAAATGGATGCGGCTATGCCGGCATTGGGCGGTGGCTGCGGCGGCGGCCACGAATTGGATGTGGGGAAGGAGGAGGAGAACTGGCCCGACGTCATCTGAGCCAGGAGCGTTTCGACTTGTATGAGACGGTTGTTCAAGGAGTGTAGATCCCTGTGTACGCGTGTCAGAACAGGAGGCGTAGAAGGCAAATAGGGCCAGGAACGCACACTTTCTCAGCCGCTGCTGGGGAGTATATACACCTTACAGTAGTATCGCGTTTGACGCAGCTCCCACAAGGATTCCGCCTGTCGCATTTTAGTTTGAGGCGCTTGCACTGAAAATCGAACGATGAGTTGGCGGAGGGAGGCGTGATAGTCGATGGAAAGCACCTCTGCGCACACGACGGTGATACGAGAGCGGACCTGACTGTATGACATTCAGCGCGGCGGGAATCGCGGAAGGCGGGATACATACGGCGTCGCCGACGTTGACGGCTGGTTTTGGGACGACTCAGAGTCCATGGATGATGGCGGGAGGAGAGCAAAACAGTGTCGGTTAATTTAAGAGTGAGCGATCCATTAATTGGTTTGTTTGTGATCAGGATCACACGGTGCCTCTCATTCAGGGCAAGCGCGGCTTGTACTCGAAATACTGCTGCTCGGCGTCGGGCATTTCGACAGCCATCATGCCACATTCAATAGCGCTACCGTGCACCTACCGTGGGGGCGATAAGCGTTATCCGTGGGTAGGTACTGCCTGAAGCATATTAACTTCCACTCAAACCAGGCCTTTGACGCCGTAAAACGTGCGCACGGTTCGTTGCTTTTCAATGTCGCCGATCAACGCATGGATTGATTCATATTGCTCAGCCGTCGGTACCAACTCCTTTTGTACACGGTACTAGTCCCTTTTGTCCTCGAGAAGCTGCCCAATGCGTCTTCCTTTGCTGGCTGGCTACAGCCCATGAAAATGGTAAATCGCAAGGTTCGCCGTTCCCAGGCCGTTCCTCTCCGTTATCTTACTTGCGGCACAATGAAACGGACCGGCGGCACAAACCAGTCACTCGCCTTCACTCCTCCTCGCTCGCTGTTTGGTCGCCGCCATAAGTTCACGCCAAATTCACGCCTCGAACGGTGCGTCGTATCTGAGAGGTATGCGTTGTCATTCAACATGCTCATGCATGGATGCAATCCCTATGTTTTCATCTAGTTCCACTCTATCATCCACCTATCATCCACATCATTGCATTGGTAACAATCTTGTGCATATCACTGGTTCCCTTGAACGCAGTCTCTCCGACAGTTGACTTACTCCATATCATACCGCTAATCAAAGGTCTAGATCGCCATGTGCTCAAAACGTTAGAGTTTCCAAACACACTAGCCTGGTCTCTCCATACCGCGGCGCACCCCATTTCGCACGCTGTAATTTTCGGCAAATTAGCCATTGAAAAACTCAAAGGACAGCCTGAGTCGTCCTCGCAATAGAAAGGGCTTCGACTAGACCTGATCACGGAGACTTTCCGTAGTGGCTATCTTTTGCACCCTGCAATGCGTCGATTCCGTTATACCCTTACCCTGTGCAAATGGCCACACATTCTGGAATCTTTGATGACATCTTTTGCCACCGCTTCCCAGGACCTCCCAGGACCTCACCAATTGAACGCAGCTCCTGTCAGATTTGTCTTCTGCTCATTTCTCACCGACAAACCATCTTTTCCCATGGCTGTCTTCGTGGTATGAAACTTCGCCTCGATTCGGGCCGATGTTTCAATGGCGACCACGGCAACGTTCTATACGCGCAACTTTCGAACGCGTCTGGATCTTGTTGACTCTATGCTAGCGAACTTGACACTGACACAGACTGTGTTCTGATTGTGAGTGAAGCTATTAGTAACTATACATCTAATTACACCCAAACGCCACTGAGACGAAATGATACCTCGGCCTATACTTATGGACCCGTTGTCGCAGGCTAGGGGTACTTCGCTTAATGATGCGCATCGATATTTTGTCGTAAAAACTCTGTTTGAGATCTGCTACTGAATTGTAACTAATATGTGCGTCAGAACGCCGCCCATTAACTCTGATTTAAAGCACTGTGCAGACTAGGGGGCGTGCAGTGCCTGTCAAGTTGACAGCTTGTACAGTGTCGGCAGTTCTCTTCAATGAGAAAAAGGAATTTTTAAGTTGGCCATCAGTACCTATAAGTAGGTGACGGTGGGCAGACAGCTTGGTTCGTCGGCCCGCCATAGTTCGGATCAGTCCTCCTTTGGACGAGACAGTTCACTCCATCGTGTGGACCTGGAGTTTACGCATGCGCGGCGAAGTGCGTTGCTCTGTTGTTACGCTGTGATAGCCCTAACCGAATGTGTTATCTCGCTTGTACGACCAGGACTGAGAAGGTACCCGCGAGAAGTGCAGGCTGATGAACGTCTGAGAAACAACATATAATATCAATCACCAGTGCATCATGATCACAGTCAGCCGTCGGGTGGGCCTTGCCCATGTCTGGAGAAGCTATCACGTCAACAGTCCCATCAACAGGAAAGAGTCGCACGGACACAGTCCGAGTGACGACGGCAAGAAATATTGACGCCACATTGGTATGATGCGGCGTCGCCAACGCGGCGACTTCGTGAAAGAAGCCGATTACGTGGCGCTGCAAAACAACCCCATACAGTACTGATACAGTACGAGGCTGAGCCGTGTATTGAAACAATTTCTCCTTCTCCCTTCCTGCTATCACCTTGCTCGACACCGCTTTGGACGGAGAGACTAGCTTGTCGCACGGTTGTTGCCACTTCCATCGTCCTTTGGACCGACAAGGCGTGCATTGCCTCATATGGCGAGTTTTGTCTGGCCAGTCCTGCTATACGTTTCTCAGCGAGCCGATTTGTCAATCTCCAGCGTAAATATCGAGGGATCATTCGAGGAATTTCTCAGAGGCCTATGAGGACTAGTCCTGTAACCGAGCCCTATAATGTGACAAGTCGACGACAGCTTGCCTTCTTTTATACAGTCGGTAACGAGACTCAATGAGGACGACATCCGGGAGTCTTCTCCTCTCTCGCCCTCTTCGATCGTGCCCCAATGAGCGCCTCCTCGGCCTTCCACCCTATTCTCTGACACCCAGAGCCAAGATACTGTACATATAGCACTCGTCCTGCAATTCCTGTGCTAGTATTCATGTATCATTCAAAAAAATGTAGGTGGGGTTGGTATCGTGCGATGCTAATGTACTGATGAAGGTCGACCACGCAGAAATGAGAGTATACTGAGGATTATGGCACAGTCTGTGTGGCGCCTCGATCGCACCACCTCTCCTGGCGTGTGCCCCTTTATGTTAAGACTCGTTAGCTTATAGCATTCCATCTCAATACGCGCTCCCATGCTCCGGAAGCCCATCCGGAAAGTACTTCTTGAACAGTCCAGGATAGTGCTGTTCCGCGACGTCCGGGTGACTCCTAGAGAGTAAATAAGAACCTTTGCATATTCTCGAGATGTAAGTAAATAACGCACTTGACCCTTCCCACAAGATTTACGTGCCCTGAGGGTTCTGTGCCAAACTCACTGAAGTTCACGGCTATACATGGATTGGGTCGGTGGTTGCGAGAGTAAGAACGGTGGACTCACAGTCAGTCTCTGTTAATTTGCCTCGCTCGTCACGCAGCGCTAGGATAGAGCTAGGAACTGTGTTGATGTTCAAAAGAATTCTAGGTAGAGGAAAATGGAATACCTACATTCCAGCGCGTAACGCGGGTCAGAGACCCGAACGTCAAGACCAATGTTATGGAAGAACGGGACAGAATAGCGGGGACTCGTTGATCCCAAGGGAGGAGAGAGGACGCGATGTGATGTAGCGCGTGCAATGCCTTGCGTGGCAAACTCCAGAGCTGGGAAACCAAATTAATGGTGATAATGAAAAGAGACTGGCTTGTGTCACCTCGTCCAAAATTGATCTGCAAGAGCGCGTAAGCCAGCACGACGCGTCGATACAACAAGGACCTACGACAAATGTTCCCGGAATAGGTTTGGCATCTATCCACTGTCCTTTGAGATTCTGGACTTGTAGTCCTTCATGGGGAGAAGCTTGTAGGAGCTAATGATATCATTCGTAACAGAACGAGTCAAACGATATGGAACGCACGATGGTGAGGAAGCCAGCGTCGTAATGAGGACCAACTCCTTGGTTCGAGGGGGACCGTTCATTGACCACTGGGTATTGAACGATCTTGCTGCGATGTTGCATGAGCTCCGGGGTGTCGTAAAACTTCAATAGACCGTCCCGCCCTAGTCCAAGGGCTTCGGAGAGGATGGTCACGAATGTATCGGCGAGGACGTGTACTTGCTCCAGGTATGTTTCAAAGACAGTGCGGAAACCAGGAATCAAGGAATCATCCGGCCACTACCGGTCAAGATTCAACAACTTGAGATTGCCCGTTAGGGTAAGACAACACTTACCTGAGACGATCCCCACAAACGCTTGTAGTCTTCATCTCCTTCCCTCCACCGACAGTTGTGCTTCGTGGCGATATCGAACTGCTCGCGCATGTCCACCTTTCCCTTTGTCAGCTCGGCGCCAAATCGCGAATATCCAAGAAAGTGTGGCGAGTTGCGCATACGAATCTTCTCCTTCTCGACTTCGGGCAGCTCGAACAGCTTGGGGATGTAGCTGATGACCTCTTCTGTCACCTTGGGATCCACAGTGGTGTTGGATAGATAGAGGAAGCCGACGTTGATAGCTGCATTTCGTAGCTGTTCAATGAACTCTGGAGTGGATGATTGGGAATAGTCGAGGACAGGGATTTCGGTAAAGTTGGGATCCATGGTGGGAGACGGAAGGCAGGCTGAGGGCCAGGCTGGACGAGTCCAAGGTCATAGGATGCCCGCCGATGAGAACAGATTGCGCGATCTACAGTGCATTTCGTAAACCCGAATCACGACCCGATAGGAAACCTGAGATGTTCAGAGCATCATGCCATTGTTGACATGAACGGCTTTGACACGCGTATACCTCCGCGTACAATTAGTACCGCCAGACAATGAGGAGAGACGCATCAAGGTTCAGAGCATATTCGTGTGGCAGTGTCGTTGTTTACACAAGCGTCTATTGACTTCTCCCCAGTGGCGCATCGAAATCTCTACGGTACAGTAGGTCCGTAGAAGCTGTGGAAATCAAGCCTCCATTACATTCTCAAGCCCTCGAATTGGAATGCATAGAATAGTCGTTCAACGAGTTGAATAACGCGTCGCACGACATTTGAGTGTAGCGTATAGGCGATGGGTACAGTTACAATACAAGAAGTGGTACAGAACGAGAAATGGAAAAGTCATCAACAATGATGAATGCTCTACTACGACCTTTCGCCCCTCAACCGACGAGCAAGGGCGAGATCCTTAGGCTGAATAGTGACACGCTTAGCGTGGATGGCGGCTAAGTTGGTGTCCTCAAACAGTGAGACGAGGTAGGCTTCGGCCGCCTCCTGGAGGGCCATGACGGCGGATGATTGAAAACGCAGATCGGTCTGCATGAGCGCGTCAGACGATGTGGGCAGCGACGGGCGCGCGAAGACGCACCTTGAAGTCCTGCGCGATTTCACGAACGAGACGCTGGAAAGGCAGCTTGCGGATGAGGAGCTCTGTCGACTTCTGGTAGCGCCTGATTTCACGGAGGGCGACGGTTCCCGGCCTGAAGCGATGGGGCTTCTTGACACCGCCGGCGGCAGCCTACACAAAGAGAAAAGGTTAATGCTGAAAGGCGGGAAGCAAGTATGGCACGCACGGCGGTCTTGCGAGCGGATGACTTGGCGGCGAGCTGTTTACGAGGAGCCTTGCCTGGACGACGGTCACCACGATGTCGACCATGGCAGCGACGAAGAGGCACTCACCTCCAGTGGACTTGCGGGCGGTCTGCTTGGTACGGGCCATTTGAGGAGGGCGAGCTTGAGGAAAAGTGTCGTTGTAGTTGGTGGTGGAGAGGAAAGCCTGCGATTGTGTTTGGCTGTGCTTTGGACGCGACTTAACGCGTTGCACGCGGGTCACGCGCTGTAAACAGGATCAGGTGATCGAGGCCTAAGGCCGTCGGAGCACGCGACGCCAATAATTATAAGCTTCAAGAATATAACAATGAGCGGGAGAGAGCTGACATGAGCTAAGCCTTGGGCAAACAGGTCGTACATCTCCACCGTCAGGCATGCAGTCTTACCATTTGCATGTATTTCCGTTTCTCCACTAATAGTACTAGATACTGCATGACATTGATACTACTGTACATAACGGAAAGGCCTGGCTTGGGAATCTTGCTGCATCTCTGCTTGTGATACGTAGACCTGTCGCACTAGCCAGCTAGGTAGAACATATAGATCGGCTGTACGCTTTTTGGCAACATATCCTTTCAACAGGCAGGATGTATGGATGGGGTGTACGACGTAGGTATTGTTCTCGCTCAAGAGTGGCGCGTCAAAGAAGCTCATAAATCTATCCACAGGTCTCAAAGAGACGTACAAATCTCGTTGAACATCTTCCGATACTTTTCAATACGATTCATGCATTCCAGAACAAGTTGCTCAAGTTGTAGAGATTTGAGCGGAGAACGTAGTCACCAGGTGACAAAGTTTTGTGGAGCATTCACAGGCCAGGAAAGTTTGGGCTGGAGAATCATCCACGCCACAATCTAACAGAGTCGAGCATCGGCACGAATAATCGAGCGCTGACACTGACCTGACGTGGGTTCAACGCGCTGAAGCGCTGCTCACCTGCCGTCTTCTCAGCTTTCTTGACGAATTTATATCTTTTCACGGCCATCTCGTCATCCTGTAGCGTGCAGCTCACAGTCTGAGGGGTATGTGAAGCTTGGTGACCAGACACTGATCGCCACAAGCAAAAGTTCAAACAGCGAAGTAGCCGTAGCGTCACGGTGAGAAGTCGAGATTCGATCATGAGCGTTACAGTTGGAGGCGAGGAAACGAAGAGATAGGAGAAACGGATTGCAATGGTGGGAAAGCATGGAGGTCGAGAGTCTCGCATTTTCGGTGATTTCCTTGGACTGAAGGCTCGCAACGGCCTTCAAATCGATTTGGGTGTACCTTGTTTCTGGCCGAGGGCTTCCAGATTATGCACCTCGAATTCAGAGCGATGAGCAAGATTACGATACGTGAGAGACTATTGATCGCGCCAGTCGCGCCCAGTCGGAGGAATAAGGCAAAGGTGAGGCGTGGGAACAAAATAATTCTCGGCCTCAGACTCTTCGCATGCTCAGCCGCTTGGCTGTTGCCCCCCGTCCTGTCCACCTCGCCAGGCTACCACTGCGATATGCACGATTGAAACATACTTCGACCTCGGAAGGTGCCGAAGACGACGCGGAAACAGAGTATTGGCGGAGACGGAAAACAGAATGGAAACGGAAACAAGGCGTGCGTCTCTCAGTCGACAATTCCCAGCGAAATTCAGCCTAATATCCACCAGGGACAAACATTTCTTGACCATCTGATTATTACTGTTCGAGCTGGTACGTGTTGACCAAACTTGGCTGGACTACAACAGCTCAATGGCGTTCAGGTAAAGGAGGCAATGGCTGCGCCGCCTTCCATCGCGAAAAGTTCAAACCCTTCGGTCCACCATCTGGTGGAAACGGCGGCAGAGGCGGCGACGTGTACATCAAGGCCACATCTGCTCTGACGACCCTCGCGTCCGTGGCCAAGCGCGTCCAGGCCGACGGTGGTGGGAACGGCCTCGGGACATGGCAGAATGGTCGCAACGCCGACGCAACGATTATACACGTACCCCTCGGCACTGTCGTCCGCGAACTACCCCGCGAAGACCCGCGTTGCGCACCAGACGAGTGGCAGACCGAGGAGGCTAGTTTGGTGGATCTGGATTACCACTCGAAGCAGGAGAAGATGCGGGACAACCGATGGGTGCACTATCCCCGGTTCAGTGAGGCGAATACGTACCGCGATTCGTTCAAGGATGCGGAGGCGCAGCTGTTCAAGGAAGAGAGGGAGAGGCGGTATGAGCGGCGGAAAAGGCAGTTGACGTCTCCGATATCACTCGACCTGGACAAGGAAGAGGAAGTCATTGACAGTACAAACTCAGCGCTTGGACAACGCCGAACCGACTTCAAGGGCCATCTCGTCGCGACAGGCGGGTCTGGCGGTTTAGGCAATCCCCACTTCCTCTCGGATGTCAACCGTTCGCCAAAGTTCGCTACACGGGGCCACGAGGGCGAGCGCATAACGCTGTCGCTCGAGCTCAAAATTCTCGCGGACATCGGGTTGGTTGGGATGCCCAACGCTGGCAAAAGCACGCTGCTTAGAGCGTTTACTGGAGGAAGGGCCAAGACTGAGGTCGCCGGATACGCGTTCACCACTCTCAACCCCATCGTCGGTGTAGTGCGCATTGCAGAGGACGGATCCTACGAAGGTTCCCTCTCATCACATACGGTCCACGACGAAACTAACGCGGAGCGCCTCGCCGAGCGCGAAAAGGTCCAGCGTGGTGATTATGCCTTTGCCCTTACTCGCAACCAAACTTCACCCGATGCACCGTCTCACCAGTATTCTGGACATCGCTTTGACATGGCGGAAGTGTATCGCTTCACCATTGCCGACAACCCAGGTCTTATCTCTGGGGCGTCAGACAATGTCGGTTTGGGACACACGTTCCTGCGGTCAATGGAGCGCGCCCTCGCGCTTGTGTATGTCGTGGACCTCTCTGAGCCTGAACCATGGGAGGAGTTACGCGTTTTGCGCGAAGAACTCGAACAATACCAGCCTGGCATGAGCCACAAAGCGCGCATGGTCATTGCGAACAAGGCGGATCTCCTGGGCGGCGACGGGGATCCTTTACTGGTGGAGGCAGCCAAGGAGAAGCTTCACCGTCTTCAGGAATACGTTAGGACTGAGATGGTCATTCCTAGAACTAGACGACAGCTAGACGTCGTTCCCACTTCTGCCAAGTTCAATCAGAACTTGCAGAAGGTTGTGACGATGATGAAGGAGTATGTCCTGGAAGCTAAAGGGCCAAAGGATTGACGGATGCTCGATGTCCTCGACTTCCGCTTCCAGGACGCCGTCTTTGCGCGTCTCTCTGCGCTCTCCTCGAGTACTTTAAGGATCTCGTGTCGGCCATCTAGCTCACAGGAAAAGTATATTTCACTTGCGACCCAGTGGGTGCAAGCTCGCAGTGTCACTGTATATTATCATCATATTGTACACCTGTAGTTGTTAATTGCTCAACTCAAGCCGTCTGTTAGTAAGAATGTATGATGCCTAAGGCTCGCTGTGGTTTTGCCGAATTCAACATGCCGGCACCTTCTTCCTTCCGTCATCTCTTTTCTTAGTCTAGCTAACTCGAACCGTTGTCAATTTAAACAGACATGCCGTTTCAGCGTCCGGCCACAAGTCTGAATCTTTGGTCCAGGCGGTCCAGAACGGCTCTACCAGTGCCTCGACTCGTTCCCGTCACACAACAGCCTAGCCAGGCTAGCCTGCACCGAGAGCACACAATTGGACATCCGTCATTGGCCACTAAACGGCGGAAACCGTCAGGATGCTGGCCAGACCACATATAAATATGTCAAGCCCCCCGCCTTGGAGCACGATCCAATCACTAATGGCCGCTGTAGACACTCTCAATCTCGAAGGACTGACCATGACATCGCCATCCGTACCGGAAGATGGTATGGCTACCCCCCACCCCACCACCGATTCTGAATCGCCATTGCGATGCCCCGTCTCTGGCGCCCATGCCGAGGACGGCGCTCCTGGTGTCTGTCCCGTGACGGGTCAAACCGAGCTCCCCAAGGGCGATCCCGACATGCAGGAGGTCGACCCGGAACTGTTGAGGACATCCATACACACGCGAATGTCCTATCTGAAGGATTTCCTTGGCTTCCGAAGACATGATCAGGAGATGCTCAACAAAGTCGCGCCGTTGATCTACGACACCATACCACCGACGGTTGACAAGTTGTACTCCAAGCTGTTTGAGTTTGACGTGACGAAGCAGGTACGTTGTTCTGCTCAGACGAATGTCAATACATCTAATTCTGTTCTCAAGGTGTTCATGATGCGGAACGATGGCTTCGATGGCGACATTCCTTCGCGAATAGAAGATCTTTCCCTTGAAAGCCCACAGCTTGTGTACCGCAAGGTATGCTACTTGCTCCCTTTGAGGATACTATAGATCATGATGAACATTGGGACAGATTTTTATGAAAGCATGGTGTCGACGAGTCTTGACCGCCGACTATACATCGGTCAAAACATTCCAATATTTAGACAAAGTCGGCATCATGCATACCGGCGTGAAGCCATTCAAGCACAAAGCACATATGAAGCCTTTGATTGTTCCGTGTACGTCCCAATTATCTCTACTGGTCCTGCGCTGACTTCCGCTCAAGACAGAGACTGTGCTCTTACCCTCGGATGGGTCTTGACTGTACTGCAAACTGCGATTCTCACACTGGATGACGCGCAATTTACTATGCAAGAAAAGCTGGATGCTGTCGCCGCTGTCAACAAGGTCAATCTCCTGACCTGTGTAGAGAAGAATTACGATTGACTCGATTTCTGCAGGTCATATGGATGCAAAATGACCTGTTTGCCAGGCATTATATCGTTCCAGCAGAATAGATGATTCGATTACAGCTACATCCTTACATGTCATGTTACGAGCACATACAGCACTGACTACAACAGCACAGAGAAAGCCAGAAATGCATGTCACGCTATTGGTGCGATGATATGGTTAAAACGATTGGTCCAAAGCGATTACTTGAGATCTGAGTAAGTCTCCATATTGGGCCCAAGCAACTAGTGTGTCCATGACCTCTTCGTCCATCGTGAGGTCAGATCTACTGAACAAAACATCTATTTTCGATAACATCTTCGAGTTGGCCAGGTCAACATCCGCCTTCTCCAGGAGACGCTGGAGAAGAGGACAAATTTTCCTGTGAGGAAACGGTCCACTCTTCCAATCGACGGTCTGGCAACGTACGCTGCAGTAGGGCGAGATATGACAGGCGCTGCATCTCTTGAACGCGTCGCCAACCTCCTGAAACGTTTTCCCGCACCCTTTGACACAACAGACCGTGTCACGCAGGCGGAAACTCATCTCTTGCAACGCAAAGCCGAGGCGGGCGTCCTGTTTGCCACCCGTCCACGGGTCCACCCACATCTCAGGCTCGAGCTCAGCGGGTATGTGGTCCATCTCTGTAGAAACGTATATGCCAAAGTATATGAGCATATCCGTGTAAAATTTGCCGTTGTGGTCTTTGTAGAGGGAAGGGTCACGCAGGATTGCGATCATGGGCAGGAGAACGCGAAGAACTTCCTTCTGTTGGTTGCTGATCCGCGCCCAATTGCCGATCGTATCCGATGAGGGAGAGGTTCGGTTGACTGCGAAGATAAAGCGCCCGATTTGTGACAAAGGGTGCGCACTTGCGACGTCGAACTTGTGCTCTCTGATACGCTTGCAAAGAGGATGGCCCACAATGCAAAAGGATCTGAGAAATTCAGCGGAGCGCAGGAGGGGCGTAATGAGGGTTTTTCCGGAAAGCGGAAGCGCGTGCGCAAGAAAGTCGAGGGCTATGGGAGTGGGAAGGACTACGTTCCAGTTTTTGATGGAATCGATGAAGACCTCTGGAGAGACCACGATGATATCGGGGGCATCGCTCGGCCAGCGTCCGCGGTTGTGACCTTTCGAGACCTTCGAAAGGCTACTCATGGCCAAGACTTGGTTCAAACGCTCGAAGAGCATTTGAGCGAGAGTGAAAGCCGCCCTGGACTTGCCAGTATAGAACGGATTATGATCCATGCCATGGACGTGGCCACCATACTGGTGGAATATGTCAACTGCTCGGAGAGAGAAGTCGCAGGAACACTCCGACAGGCTGTGGATGAGACCAGAAAGCTGCCGTGAAGTGCGTTCCTTTGTCAAGAACTCGACAGCAACGGCGCAAAAGTCGTGTAAACGAGCAAATTGCATTGGAGGAAGAGTGTCAAATTCGGATGCTACGTCCTTCAAGCCAAGCGTTATTCCCGCCGCGCAGCCAAGGAGACATTGCGCGCAATGTTTCGGCACGTCGTGATCGGCCACCGACGCCCTGAAGAACGCGATCGAGTATTCTTCGGGATCAGTGATCGCAGAAAGTGGTTGGGCGATCCATCGCGATTTTGGAACAGTGGGCATAGTGTCGCGTTCCGCTGATCGATAGCGGTGATAGCGATGGCGGAAAGCAAGTGAATTATCGTAAGCCGAGTTGCCGAGGCCGCTGTCGTGACCAGGTTCTGAATTGCGGCTAAGTGCAGACACTGACGCGGAAATCCCTCGCGGCTACGCAGAGTGAGAATGCACGGCTTCGGGGCCTCGAGGCATTCCAATTGCAATCTGCTATAAATTCCTGCCACATCATGAGGGGCTTCCAAGTCACCCATCTTCTTCCGTCCAGTTACCATGTCCTACGCCCCTCCTCAAGGTATGATACTGTAGCGTAATCGCGCCGATTTGTCTCAAAAGTTCTCTCAGGTCCTCCTCCTCCGGCGCACTATCCATATCCCGCACCTGAAGGTACGAGCAGAACACGCGCGTTTGGTGGCAGGCCTTTCACCGTGGACTACTAGGCCCGCCTCAATTTCCTTCCCCTAGCCAGTACCAATCGCCACAAGGTATGAAAGATGCCATCGACCCCGTTTCATCGCCTGAGACTTGCACGCTACAGGCCCACCGCCAGGCCCAGATGGCGGGTACTTTGCGCCACCCCAAGTGTGTCCTCTCGCACTCTCCACCTCCATTGGCTCTTGAATCATCATTCTTTCACGTTTGACAGGCGCCGCCTCCATCCCACCCGAGCGGAGGTCACTACAACTCGCCTCCAGGCAACTACGGGGAGAAATCATACCCCCAACAAGACTACGACAGAGGCCGAGGTCCAAGCCAATACGGCCAGGGACAGTACAGCTATCAGCCTCAACCCCAGCCGCAGACCATTATCATGTAAGTGCAAAGGCACTCTTCTCCGTGACGCCGTGTCCGCCCGCACTGACGGTCGTGACAGCGCTCACCAGCAGGAGAAGCCCTCCGCAGCCGATCAAACGTGCATGGCATGCTTGGCCGGCATTTGCTGCATGTGTTGCGTTGACGGTACGTATCGCTGCTCTCAAGCAATGTTGACGGCAAACTCACATCGGCTCCAGCTCTAGTGTGATGATACCTAGTTTGACAACCGGATCTGTACCGATATCATACCATAATTTACTGTGTGTGGTAGGCTGCTTAGTATATCATTAGTGATGCAACTGTATACCACACCATAATCTCTTCACTTCCTTGGAGATCCGGCTGTCAACTACAGGAGTACTGCTCGATGTTCACCAAATCCCGCTCGATACCCGGATGACATCCGCCATCTCTTGGACGTCATGCACTCGAATAATAGCCGCACCCTGCTGTACTGCAGATGCGACCGTAGCAGCCGTAGCGAGCATCCGCTCCTTGGGCGTTGTGGTTCTCCCATGTTGCGACAAGATAGTCCCCAGGAAAGACTTGCGCGACGATCCAATCAGCGAAGGATAACCCTCCAACGGATTCCTTCTTCGGTCAGAATCTACGACGCAATCAGAACCCAACCAGCATCGGTTAAGATTTGGAGACAGACCTCGCCCAACAAGAATATCGGCAGTAACGCTTGCAGAGTCTCTCAGAACTTCCAGATTGCCCTCTATAGTCTTACTGAAACCAACACCAGGATCCACGATGACCAGCCACCGCCTCAGACCGCCCGGTCCTTTCACAATATCTTCAACCTTCTGCCCAAGCTCTATTCGCACACCCTCTACGACGGAATGATCCTTCCCTGCGTAGTCATAGGCGCTGTAGTCCTTATTCGACCCCGCGTCCGCTCTAGAGTGCATGAGCACCACCGGGACCGCAAACTCCCTCGCGACCTTCTTCATCGCGTCCCTGTAACGACCTGCATCCTCATCCGGATACGGATAACACGAAGGCCCGGAGAACGCATACACATCATTAATGATGTTCGCGCCAGCGAGTATAGCGGCGCGAGCGACTTCCGGGCGGAACGTGTCCACGCTAATGGGGACATTCACCCCGCCCTGCCGAATCGCCTCAATGACAGGAACGACGCGTTGTATCTCCTCTTCGACAGAGACGAATGCAGCCCCGGGACGAGTCGAGTAGCCCCCGATGTCCAGTATATCCGCCCCAGAGGTGACGGCGTCATGCGCAAAGGCGGCAGCACTGGAGAGGCTATCGTGGTCAGCCCCGTCGGAGAAGGAGTCGGGAGTGGTGTTGATGATGGCCATAAGCTGGGTTTTGAATGAAGTATTGGCGCGCTGGCCTGGGGAACATACGATGGGCTGGGTCCAGTGGCATAAGGTGGATGGAACGGAATCACCCGAATGCAGGGGTTGCGCTGGAACAGGTAAGATCTTTTGAAGGGAAGGATCCCGAGGTACTTTGTCGAGAAGAACAGAAATGGTTTCAAATGCAGCGGGGTGCACAAAGTCGGGAATCATGCTTCAACAGACGTTAGAATCGATTGATCAGATAAATTTGTCTTACTCTTTCAGTGGACGAAGGACGAACTCTCTTTCGCATAACCGAGGATGAGGTACGACAAGATGGCCCTCCAAATTGTTAAGATTGACGCGTTCATCTGGCGCTCGGGTGTCTATGACTTGATCGCCATAGAAGACAATGTCAAGGTCCAGCGCTCGTGGTCCATTGCGAATGGACGGCACTCGTCCAACGGTCTTCTCAATGATCTTCAGTAACTCAAGAAGTTGACGGGGCGGTAGGTCCGTTTCAACCTTCTCCAGATCAGCGATCTTAAATGACTTGCATGAACAGAAACCGCGCACCAAACACGCGCCATTGATAAATTTAGGCTGGTCTTCGACATACATGGGGGTGCTTTCATACAAGAAGCTTGTGTTAACAATGCCTACCTTGCCCTCGCAAGAAGCTAACAAGTCGCCAGGAGCTTCAAGGAACCGGAGGGCAAGCTCGATGTTATGGAAACTGTCTCCGAGATTGGATCCGAAGGCGATAGCGGCTGTGGAAGCGCCAATTACGGATTCGGAGTCAGTCTATGAAAAAGTGAGGATCAGAGGCAAGGAAAAAGGTCATAGGAAGGGAGGATACCTGCATTTTCTGGAAGTGGGACGCAGGATAGTCAGAAAAAATACGCGATATCTCGACCTCCGATGCCGACGCGAAGACGAGGGCGTGAGGTTTCGAGACTTTGACGTGGACGCTAGGTGAAGACGTCAAGTGGGATGCTTGCTCGTTGATCTCGATCAAGGTCTGCAGTGCGGCACAGGACGTCAAGGCCTCCAGAGTTAGATAGGTAGTTTCGCCGACAGTCTACAGAACTAACGCATCAGAAAAAGAGATCGCCACGCAAAATAGTCCTACTCTGTATATCCTCCTGATGAGAGCGCGTGTATCCAAAGACTTTTCATCGGCATGGTCCTCTACTATTATGTGTACTCGTGCCACTTGCTTCTCCAGACGTTCGGCCGGATTGACGCCGATGATGGCGTGGCAGTCTATGTCTTCGAGGATGTGTCTGAAAGTGCCTAGTTTCCAGGTTGAAGGACTCGTTCGTGTTCCACTGGACTCTAGAACAACCCTAGAGCAATGTAATGGCGGCTTCGTTTGGATGATGGAAAGATGCGCTTCATCCAACTGTGAGTTGAAAGGTGGCTGAAGGAGGAGAAAGTCGTATATGGCACGCGATATATCGTCGAGGGAATTGAAGGTAGTCGGGGGTGCAAGTAGATTGCGGATGGAGGAGGCTATCGCAGAGTAGTTTATTGAACTGTTGAGATCGTCGTGTTCCGCAGAATAGGTGATGTCGACAGGAACGGAGATCGTGAGCGATATCGGCTGAAGAACCGCTTTGTTTTCAACTTTTGCAGGCCATCTGGCGCCGGAGAAGAGGAGGACGTCAACGAGAAGATCTTTGACGCGAATCCAGTCTTTTCTGCGAGAAATTCGGCTGAGCAAAAGACAAAAAGGACTGTCGGACGAACGGACCTTGTCATGGCAGAAAGCTAAGCTTGCAATGCCGTGAAGCCGAGCAAGCGAGGGACACAGCCAAACAGCGCCACGCTTGCGCGGTACACGTTTCGACTCGGTGTCAATTACTCTCATTCACCTCCTACTTTCATTCGCCCTTCGCGCCCAATGTTTACCGAGGAACTGAAGGCCTTCCGCCGGTTTGGCGTGCGCCACGTATGCTCTTGCGACTGCCTCTCTAGAACGCTCACGGACTGCTGAACACAGTTACTCTTGCAATGCTTGAATTTCGCTTCAGTAATTGCCTCAGGCCTCATGATATGGAAAGGACTCGGTTTAATAACAAACACAGAGTCGCCCATTGTCGTTGTTCTTAGGTGTGTAGCCTGCCATTGCTGCGTCTGGTCCGGGCTAAACGCGCCCGTACAGTGGATCCATGGAACCAGCTTTTTACCGCGGCGACCTTCTCTTCCTCACAAATCCCGTCAGCGAGCGCTATCATACAGGCGACATCACCGTATACAAGATTCCCGGCGCGGACATCCCCATTGTCCATCGCGTTCTTGAAACCCACGATTTCCCGGCCGATTCTTTAAGGTCCGGCTGTTCAGTGATCTGACGCATCGTCAACCTAATTATTCCCCTTGCAGTGCTGTTGACGCAGTATCACCAGCAAAACAATATCTTTTGACCAAGGGAGACAACAACTACATTGATGACATTGATCTCTACCAAGGTCTACAATGGCTGGAGAGGAAACATATCGTAGGTAAGGTCCGCGGCTTCCTTCCGTACATCGGGTATGTCACGATTGCCATGGTTAGTGAATTTCCTGTGTCTTCCGTCTTGTACTGATTGTCCTCCTAGAATGACTTCCCGCAATTGAAATACGCTTTACTGGGTGGACTGGGACTTTTGGCACTCATTCAACGGGAATAAGTGTTCGTGCCTCCTTCCATGTACGACGTTCACTTCGCTTATTAGTGATGCCAGGTTCTAGATGTCTTTCTTTCGTGTAACAAAATAAAGCCTACACTAAATTATTACTTGGGTCGCCTATCTGGTACCATCACAGCGAGCGTTGAAACTGACGCATAGAGCGACTATCCTTGCGAACATTCTGGATCGTGTCGATGCGGAACGAACAAGCTCGATTCCGATCTAAACTCTTTCCTCTATCAAATTCGCCTGAATCCTGAGTATCGTAGGAATTGAAAGGTTCTTATACTGATACACATTGCCGAGTCTTGCGTCGTTGTAGTCGTCAAGGATGCGGTGGTAAAGCTAGGGCCCCATTCGACGATAGTGTTCGACGCACTCGCAGGCGAGAAATCACACGTCGTTCAGGTTGTACACTAGAGTACATGTATGGGTGCACTGTTTTGAGTCAACGCGTTTATTCAGATATAGTGAGATATCTGACTGAACGGCGGTGAACTTGTGGGCAGGCGGACCTTATTTGTCACGAGAAAGATATGTTTTTGAACGATTTTTTGAAGGATCCTCGACGGGAGTAAGAAAGTCTTAGAAAGTAAGAGTCTGGATCTGGACCCACGATCATGCACATGAGTTAGTCATGCATCAGCCGTAACAATTAAATTAGCATCCGTCTTTCTTCTTCAGTGACTACCATGGCTGCCAGATCTATCCTCGTTCTTCACGGGTGGGCCTACCTTTCTCTGAAGTCTTCAACGCATCATCGAACATCGAAACAGATACTCCCAGAACGGTCACATTTTCAGCAAACGCGTCCGTCCAATCTTTGTCCTGCCTGCCATCATAAACTCATCGATTGCAATAGGTCGGTGCGCTTCGAAAGCAGTGCGGGAAAGATGTAGATATGTGTATGCGTCATTAGAGGTCTTGACAGACGTCGATCTGAATATGTTCATTCCAGTCTTCCTCGACGCCCCACTCGTTCTGCAACCCGCCGATCTCTTTGGTACCTCCACAGCAGACCTCGGCGCCTCAGAAGCCAATGCCGATGACCCCACATTGACTCCTAGAGGGTGGTACAAATCTGGTCTCAACAAGACGAAGGCTACCGGCCTGGAGGAATCATTGCTTTTGTTAAGAGATACCCTGAAGGAGAGAAAGTTTGACGTACGTTCGACAACCAAGATTCAGAGCAGCATCCTAATCAACCTCGTAGGGTGTCATGGGATTCAGGTATGTATGTCTCGAATGCAACACAACTTCCGGCTATTCACAGTGATCATAGTCAGGGTGCATGCATGGCTGCCCTCCTGGCCGCTCTGGTGTGTCCACTGTCCATATCTCATTTTCTCAACATGTATTGAACCAACCTCTCTCCCAGCTTGAGCGCCCAGAAACTTACCCTTCATTCCTGGTTGATGGCAATCCCGTTCATCCCCCATTGTATGTCATTCCCGGTCGTGGCGTCAATCATTCCAATACTGACTTACCATCAACAGCCAATTCTGTGTAGCCGTCGCGGGCTTCAAAGTAGTTGATCCACTCTCTGATCTCGTCTTCGGAATTTCATACGACACTCCAACACTTCACGTTATCGGGAAGAACGACATTATAGTTACACCGGAGCGCTCCCAGACTTTGCTCGAAGTCTCTGCTAACAAGCGAGTGGAGGAACACGATGGAGGTAAGCCAGCGTTCTTGTCAAAAGAATCATTCACAGCTCTCTTTCAGGTCACTTTGTCCCCTCCAAGACAACCTGGCGCAAATTTTTAGCAGCATATCTCAAAGACCCTCTTGGAGATGTTCCCTCTCCGGGTTTAATATCTGCGCCACCCTCGGGTACGGCGACGCCAGTGACTGCGGAGGCATACTAAATGCAATTCGCCAATGCTCATGACACATAGACTGTATACAGGTAAACGGTTATACAGAGGTAATACATAATCTAGACATACAGTAGACAGACAAATCGAAAAATTGTGAAATAGGAAGTCCGTGTCGTTACAAAACGAGTCCTTGCAAGGATACTATGGGTACAAATCAAATCCCAAAAAGAAAAAAAAATCAGACAGAAGATCGCATAGAAAACCTCCTTAGTCTTTTGAAGACCTTGCCCACGATGCTCTTTTTCGACCCAAAATTGGACAAATCCGACCTGGGTTTCTCGGTAGCCTTTTGCTGCATAGCACTCAACACTGAGATCGTCAAACTCTCCTCTAACGTCCACTCCGAATCCCCTCTGATCCTTTTCAGCTGTCGTCGCCCAGGAGTGCGGCGAAGGACTCTATCAGAGACCACGAAAGAGTCAGGCCGCGGACTGAAGATAGCACGCCGGCGTTGAGACGAGGAAGACGACCGAGTCCCATCTTGAGGGCGCTTGTACACGTCCGGGGGCGTAACGTCCACATATCCGTGTCCATGTACAGATGGGAATGGAAGCTTGTCATCGTCGCCCTTAAGGCCGGGGGAAGGCGTGCGCTGACGCTTGTACTTCACCGGTGGCGCAACAACAGCGTGGCCCATCTGCCACTGGTCATCACTGCTGTCACTGGGGGGCGATGAGGGCGAATGTGAGGGTGCCAATGCATTAGATAGAGGCGTGAAAACCACATGACTGACATCGAGCGAAGAGGGCGAGTCCG
The DNA here is from genome assembly GCA_019915135.1 of Strobilurus pachycystidiatus. Classification (NCBI taxonomy): domain Eukaryota; kingdom Fungi; phylum Basidiomycota; class Agaricomycetes; order Agaricales; family Physalacriaceae; genus Strobilurus; species Strobilurus pachycystidiatus. The sequence goes on from JAHLMK010000015.1 coordinate 1,170,756, forward strand.
AAAACTCGTCGTCTGCATCAGAGAAGGTGGTACAGAACTGGTAGATGGAGGCAGAGGAAGGAAGAGGTTGAATGATGCTCCGGGAATCTTCTGAGTGCATTGGAACGTCGGAAGGCAGACGGCCAAGGTCGGAGGGCTCTTCGTCGTATAAGCAAAGTCCGATGTCTGAGTCGAGGTAGCGAAGACTCGGTGCTGGCAGTGGCGGATGAGCAAGAGCTGCTATCTCATCCCAGATCTCGAAGAGTGGCTCAAATACCGGTTGCTCTTCAACGTTGTCGTCCCTGATACGGTCTCGAGGATTGTACACTAGAAGCTATAAATCCCAATCAGTATAAGCTCAAGCACGCAAGAGAATGGAATAGACCGACAGCTCTGATGAAGGCCTCTAATCGCGGATCCCACCACTCCCTCTCCTGACCCTTGATTGCCATCATCTCCATTTCACCAAATGTACAGCTGAAGTCGCCAACAGTCCTGCTGTCGCCGTGTTGGAAGGGTACGCTGCCCATGCCGAGTTCGTATAACATTACACCCAAACTCCACCAATCCACACCGGAATCAATGATCACTCCGCCTTCTGCGTTTCGGTGAGCCAATTCAGGCGCCACGTACAGCGGTGTGAAGGTGATGACGTCCGACGGCTGGAATGCGACACTGCCATCCTTCATCCAAGATGACGCTCCAAAGTCGCCTACTACGATGTGTCCAGACGCCGAAACCATGACGTTCGCTGGCTTGAGATCTTGGTGAATGATGCCCTTCTCGTGGAGGAAAAGTAATGCAATAACAAGTTCAGCGGATAGAAGTCGAAACGAATGTAGAGCGGAAATGGCATTTGGTGCAGTAGTCGGAGCGGGAAAAGTGTGAGGTAGCGAGGCCGATGTGGATAGACCAACAGGTCCGTCTAGCCGTAACCGGGAAGAAATCTCGGGGTCAGAGAGTGGAGTTGGATGATATTCCTAGGTGGCTGGTTTAACAACACAAAGGAAATGCCGGCAATTGAGAAAGGCACTCACAAGAACGAGAAAGACGAAACGGTCATCCGAGAAGGTGTTCACCATGCCCTGGAGGAATGAAGTGCGAGTGTCCGTGGAGGCTTCACCGAAAGTCCTGAGCGTTCGTAGTTCTCGCTCGGCTTCCTCCTTTCCGTAGCGATCCATGCCAGTCTTTTGTAAAACCTTGATAGCTCGAAGACCTGGCTGGGTCGTATGGGTGCCCAAGAGGACCTTCCCGTAGGTCCCTCGGCCTAGCGTACCTAAGATTTCGAATGAAGAGAGAGATGATGGGAATGTGGCTGTGGATACGTCGGGCAGCGAAGAAAGTGATAGGTCTGCGTTGTCTGAGACGGTCGAAATCGCTCTATGATGAGAAAAGAGATGGGTTGGGAGGTCTTCCTGAGCCTTGTCGAGGGAGGGAAATGCGAAAAAGTCGTCGTCCCCAAAGAGCGGGTCTTCAGTAGGGGTAAGCGGGCCAGCCGAAAAGGATGATGAGCTTCTGGCGTCCGCAAGAGCGTTTGATTTGAAAGCGAGTGACAGTGGACATCTTGGCTTGGAATCCTTGGATTTAGAGGACTCGTCAGTGGTCGTAGTGGCCATAGTGTCTCGGCGAGAAAGTAGGACGTTCGAAGAAGCAAAGCTAGTGGAAGCGCCGAGGGTATGTCCGCCAAATAAGCTCAGAGAAGTTTGGCGCACGCCAGTGTACTCTATAAGAGCCAGTCACTAGTAGTCACAAGAATCGCCGAAGGTATCGCAGCGGTAAGGCCAGCTGGCACGCTTAACGGTGCAAGAAGTGAAAGGTGGAAAGGAACATAGACTACTGTCAGTATGATGACGCTTGTTTTGATCGATGTCGGCTGTCTGTCTCTTCTGTACCATCATCATGAAGTCGTTGGGAACACTCATTCAACTTGTCACTGTAGGTACTAGTACCGACTGGTTTCTGATGGGTATCCGTCAGCGGTAGGACGTCAGGCGACATTTTACTAGCTATCTGCCCAAGCCAGCACTCCGACAGTCTCGACTTGGCGGCCTGTAATTTGCTTGCCTAGTGCGGGCAGATCTCCAGGCCTTTCTTACGCAGTCGACCCCGCCACTCCAGACTCATTGCTGACGATAACTGCAAATGCACTAGTCGAATAGCTCTCAGCTCGTCCGGCCCTCTAGATCAAGCATGAGTCTCAATGAACAGCTGTCTATCAACATTGTCTCGTAAGTTAGTTAGTCTACGTTCGCATCGCTTCGTCTCCGCGGGCTCCCAACGTTCGGGGAAGGGGCTCTCCAAATCGCACCCGCGGTCAGTACATCGTTGGGACGACTGGCATCTCATCAAATGAACCTGAAGTACGGGAATGGTATACGATACGCAATGTTGAACAGTCCGGCGAGCAGTCATACTCGGCCAGCTGCGCAAGTAGATAATCAGCAACATGTTCGTGAGAATGTGTGTACGAGTCGTTTGCGCGGTACACGGCAAGGGTTTGGCTGAAAACATGTTGTACAGTACACTAATATTATGTTCATGTGCGCGGTACTTTAACGTCGAAGAATCAATGATAATTGACCAGTGGGTCGAAGGTTGTACAATTCCAGTGCGCGTCCTCATAAATGCCTTGAGGTCACTTTTGATTGTAGGATTATGAAGGCGAATTTCCAAGTCGCTAATAACGGGTTAGGGACAACGTGCATAGTTAAACTGAGACTTGCGAATCACATACCGACTTTTTCCGAACATCATCCCAAAACGCTTGATCTCTGTCCTTTTTGCAGGCTTCTCGATAGTCCATCCAGTCCTGAATGCGCCGTAGACAAGTCTCGTCGACCTCAGGATGAGCTGCTACATTCTCCAAAAAGAGGACCTTGTCGGGCAGATTCTGCGGCCCACCTCCCGCCTTGAAGAATCTGGAGAGCTGCGGACAGATGTCTTCGTGCGGACTTCCCCCTTGGTCCCAGTCCTTCTTCTGACATGCTGAGCCGCAATACGCCACGACTCCACACTCAGCACACCTCTGGTATTGCTTCCCGACGTCCTGGAAGGTTTTCATACACCCCACAACTCCACACTCATGGCTGGCCCTCATGCGCCAAATCGCCCCGCGAATGCCGACCACCGTCCCCGGCTCCTCCTCAGTGAACTTTACGTGAAGCATCGGATGCAGTGCGAGTCGCTCGGCCTCTGACACCGCATCGTTGAAGAAGAGCCCGAAATGGGCGAAAGACCTCTGCACGCGTAAATCGTTGTTAGGGAAATCACTGCGCCACGTCGCCCCCTGAGCGATGCGTATCCCTTCGGAGAGGACGTTCAGCATCTTCAACTCGTTCCCCTGCATCCAGAACGATATGCTATACTGCGACAGTGCCTCCCTCTCCATCTGGCGCAGGAATTCGACGGTAAAGCAATGTGGGTTCATGTGGAGGGTTACGAGTTTGCCTGCCTCGATGGAAGCGTTGACTTTCTCGATGTTGGCAATGAGTGAAAGAAGAAAAAGGTCACTGGAGAACACAGCTAGGGTGAGCTGTCGGCCGCACGTCTGGATGGCGGCGGAGAGGAAGTTGAGGGCGATTGGTATGGGGATGAACATTTGCCATTGTATCATGGCTTTGACGAAGGAGTCCGGGCCGTTTATGAGGATGGAGTCAACGTTTGCGGGCCAGTGGCGTGTGTTAGTGCCCTTGGCCACACGAGGCAGGCTGGTGGGGCGACTTGCATCCTTGAGGATGCTCATAAGGCGTTCGAATATCTGGAAAATGAGAAGATACGGCGGAGAGGGATAGATGGCTCCGTGTGCTTTCCAGAGACGCTCTCCAACGTCGAAGAAACCTCTGCCTTTGGACTTCCCGATGAACGCAAGCGCAGTGTTGTTATGCAAACATGTTGATGCGGCAAGAGTATTAAACTGCTCGAAGAGGCGCAGGATGTCACGAGTCGTGCGGGGGTAGACGATGAATTTGTTTAGAAGAACGCAGAGGCGAGATCGCCTGGATAACGATCTGGATGAGAGTTCTTGACCTCTTGGATCCCCAAGTCCATTGAAGATGCCAGCGAGGCAACCAAGCACGCAGAGGGCGCAGGATGAAGGTTTGGTAGGCTTGCCTAGTGCATTTTCGAGAACGTTAATGGCCAGTTCCTCGTATTCCTCTGCTCTGGGAGGCTGTTTCACAGCCTTGGACATTCTGGTAGGAACCAAGGTATGGTCGGGGATAAATAAAAGGATTTGATCTTCGCGTGACGTCAACAATGTCAACAGGCACTGACCGACGCTTGCCTGATATGGCTCTGAGTCTCAGCACCTCCTTCGTCTGCCCCTTCGTCCCAAGTTCTGTAAGGGTCTTTGTCTATATCTGAGAACGACGCAGGTAGATAATGAAGACGGTCCTCCATTACATCACTCTTTCACAGTACACAGCCTTGATTCATTCTCTTGGCAATTCGCACGGAACTAACGGGGATCTTTCGAATTCGTGGGTCATGATGGCTCTCACAAGTGGACACACATCAAGCGCGATAGCTGTGATCAGAGATCCCAGTATAGACACATCAGGGAAGCAGAGATGGAAGTAATAGACACCATAGGGCAGAGCTTCAGATCTTCAGACCTTTTCCGCAGACCCAGGACCAGATTCGTCTTGTTGTTCCTCGTTGACAGACACATCCATCGATCCGGGCGTTCGAGTGTCTGGACTGCTAATACCATCGCTACGAGGGCCGGAGTCGACACCGGGAACTTCTTGAGATTGAACGGTTTTCAAGATACCGCCGTGTTCCAGGTTATTTGCAGGTGCCGATGGCCGAGTCTATACGAAAATCAAAGAATTGGCGGAATGGCGTTGAGTTGAGTAGAGTTACCTCTGAATGCAGGTAAAAATTGCCATTGGAAATGTTGGAAATGGGTGCCTTGGTGCTTTTTCGGGCGTTCAGAGTGCTCATGAGAGTATTCGTATACAGCTCGCATAGTATAATGTTGAAGATGAGGTGTCTGGCAAACACAGTAAGTCTCAAGATACGCGGCGCGCTACAACGAATGGCACACTCACTTTCCTGATGGCTATACAAGGATCTAAATTAGTTTCTAGGGAAGAAAGACTGCGTACAGAGCTAAGATAGAGAATCAAATCGACCATTGCACAGACAGATGTGATAAGGCCATTCTGTACGGTGACTGAGTAAGAGAATGAGTCCGTGATAGAGACTGTTCGGGAGACTGTTTACGTCGAATGATGTTGTTCACTAAAGCGTCGGTCGTTACGAAACCTGTCTTTTTGCTTTTCTGTGAACGCGCAGATAAGGTAATCTGTGGGTGCGTGATTGAGACTGGGAAGGTTACCCTAAGAGCAGAGCAGTCTTAGAGATGTACCGAGATAAAGAGTGGACAAGCACTTACAGATAGAAAGTGAGGGATATAGTGATGAAGAGATCTGCGAGACAAGCGGACGAAAGCCACACGATGACTACGCCCTATATAGACCGTGAGCGACGAAGCTGCTATACAAAGTGACAAGAGAAACCTTGAATCTCTGGAATTCGGCAAGGTACACCACTTCCTGAGCTCTCGTCGTCGCTACAATGGCGCCACCTAAAGTATGTACGCATTGAAGTCAACTGGATAGAGAAGCAGAGACATCATACAGGCACCGGCGAGGGCAAGCAGAACGATAGTTCCATAATGATATAGCCAGAAGTTTCTGGTCAAGACCTTGATTCTCCACGCAAAAAAGCATTGAACCAAGCATGCGGCAATGCCTGGGCAATGCCCTGGGAGCGATGAGAGCTTAAAAGTGGCTTGTAGAGAAGCTATACCGTGATGGCCGCCTCTGTTTGGATCGTTTGTGAGAACGTAATTTAGACATTAAATAGCGGCGTCTTTACCGCTAGAGAACACTGGGAACATGGATGAACACGTATTCAGAGCAGCAGCCAAAGCGAAAGGAGCGTACCCCATGTCGTCTTGCCTAGATACAGAGCGTCGCCTAGGAGGATTTAGAGGCAGATAATGAAGAGACAGAACAACTTGCCAAAATGGATAATGAGGGAATCGTAAAGATAGGTAAAGTTGAGAATGGTATTGGCTGTATCGATCAGGAGAAGGGCGAAAACAAGAATTTTCAGTAGAGGCTTGTCCCTGAGATCAAGCCAGGTCAATGAACACAGGTATCAGCGTATGAGTCGCACGTACTTGGGGTAGGAGGTGTAGTAAATATAGACTTGGGTGAGCATGACACCGTAGAGTAGGACATTGAAAAGGAATCCGACAAAGATTGGGCCGTGCCTGGGTCGCCAGTCAGTAGAGCGATGAACGGAAAAGGCGAGACTTACGCGACTTCTGCAGGGCTCGTCATTGTGGCGAGAGATACGATGAAAGCGCGCGCCACAAGTATGACCGTGACCGCGGTCCGTAAGTGGTCGACGGTTCGAACCTCAGTGAAAAGATGGACAATTGTTGGTGCTTTCCTCTCGCCTGGAGGACCTTTCAGCTGGCGATAATCAGCCAGAGTTCATTGCCAAATCGCGCAATGTATCGGGACTGGACCTGAAGGCCTGACTCATTGACTGGACGCGTCCCGTTTGTTTGGGCCGCCACGTGGATTACATAACCAACCGTTTTGGTCCTTTGGCCCAACACAATAGTTGAATTACCACCGTCATCATTGCCAACGAGCTCGACGCCTTTCCCGCCTATCTCTTACTCTTCTTCGTCGCAGGGGCAGCGTCAATATTCCTTTGGTCAGCGTCCAACTCGATGGCCACACCGCCCTTCACGCCGCCCCGCCGTAACACGTCTGTATTGTCTCCGAGACCCTCATCACCCGCGCTCAGCATCTCCGGATTCTCCCTCATCGGCGAGGACGAGGCCTCCAGCGACACCGACTACAGCTACTGGGGCCATGGCGGCTCGCCGTACAAAGGCTTCGGCTCTTTTGGGCGCCGTGCCATCCACTCAACACCGGTGCTGAACAGTTACTTCACCTCTCCCGTCTCGCCATCCTCGCCGTTCCCCACACCGTCGCCCAGCACCTCATTGAGGTCCTTTTTGCCGCGTATCTGGGACGTCCTTACTTCTTCGCCCACAAAGAATTTCCTCTCTCCTTCTCGCGCATCAACACCGGGGCGCCAGTCCCGCTTCTCTTCTATTGGTCACAGCAGCAAAGGCAAGCGACGGGCCCACTACGAGCAGGATTTCTTCAGTCAATCATACGACGACAATATCAGCTACAGCGATCTCCCTCCACTTGATGACGATGAAGGGGAACTCATAGATGTCGATGATGAAGCTTGTTTCATTCCTGTCGAATATCCTTGGGGCGCGATGGCCGCTAGCAGGGCCAGAGTCGTAACTGGCATTGGTGCGCCCATATCCTTGCTGAAATCTCACCAAGTCTGACCCCAATGTCTAGACATTCTCGCTCTGTTGCCACCGGAGCTATCGCTCCAAGTAATGTGGATGCTCTCTGCACAGCCATTGCCACCATCCCGCCCGGGCCTCGAAAACCACACCGCCAATCACCAAGACAATCTCCACGCGCTAGTATCGTGTCTGGCCGTGTCAAAGACGTGGAGGCGCCTCGCCAGCGACAACAGTGTATGGCGTGCATTCTTTACATCACGTTGGGGTAATATGGCCAAACTGTCATCTTCTTCGGACTACAGCTATCTCTTCAAGCAGCGCTACGAGCTCGATCAGCGATGGAATGCCATTTCTCGAACTGGTGCACCGACTTTCTCCCTTTGGGAACCTAAGCGGTTCCAACTGATAGGACATTGGGACAGGTATGATACTCGACCGCCCTCTCTACCCGTTCTAATCGCTGGGCAGTGTTTATTGCTTGGAGCTTTGTCGCACGTCCGCTGGAGAAGATTATGTTATTACAGGCTCACGCGATCGCACTATGAAAGTGTGGCGACTGGACACAGGTCAATGTTTGGGAACGTTTGGTAGCGGCGTGGTGGGAGGCGAAATTGAAGGACACCGTGGCAGCGTGCTGTGTCTGAAATTCTCGTGGGATGTCGAAGGCGAGAAAGGAACCCTGTACTCAGGATCTAGTGACGCCACTGTTTGCATCTGGGATCTATGGCTGGTCAGAGATTCAGATGGCAATATAGAAGTGCGAACCAAAGTTCAGGCCGTTCTCAAGGGACATGGGAGCGGTGTATTGGATCTCAAGGTCGTTGATAACTGGATCATCACATGGTCAGTAGCCTTCGTATTGTTTGCATGATTATTCTAATACGTGTCACAGCTCAAAAGACACAATCATCCGCGTATGGAATCGTGAAACCTTCAAACTCGTGCGCACTCTTCGCGGGCATGAGGGTCCCGTAAACGCCGTCTGCTCAGAAGGCGGCAAACTTGTCAGCGCCAGTGGCGACGGCAAGTTGATCCTTTGGGATATACAGAGTGGCGAGAGACTTCGCACGCTAGAAGGGCATGACCGCGGATTGGCATGCATCGAGTTCAAGGTTCATTCGCTCCTGAGGTTTATCTGGAACTTCATTAATCCCTTTCGCAGAGCGGATTGATCATCTCCGGCTCTAACGACTGTAGGATCAAGATCTGGTCTGCGGAGACTGGCGAATGCCTCCGAACCCTGACCGGTCATGGAGCTTTGGTTCGTGCACTCGCATTTGATCCAGCCAACGGCAGGCTGGCTAGTGCAAGTTACGACAAGAGCATCAGGCTTTGGGATGTCAGCACTGGTACGTTAAACATCTCCTTGTAAGATGTCCTGTCTTATGTCTACATTTTCCAGGTCGAATCCTGAGAGAATTCAAGAACAATCATACAAGTCATATCTTCGACGTCAAATTTGACACCTTGCGATTGTTGAGGTATAGTAGCTGTGTCCATCGTTGCCTGCATCAGCTCAAGCATTCTCTCCAGCACGTCTCACGATCAGCGTGTAACTATTTTGGATTTCGGACACGATCTGGAAACAGCGGAATATTTCATGTAGGCGCGATATTTTGGAACCTGGATGGCGCTATCTTTTGAATGTAAATTATCACCTTTGTACAGCATACTACCCGACCCGTATTTATCTCAACCAGCTGGGACACTTGTACAATACTGTTGTAATCCCAGATCATGTACATATGTATACATATAATACGCACATAGTTCTTCTTGTGTCAGCGACGATTTCGGCTCTGTGTGTGACTTCCTTGAGGACCGGCTGCAGCACCTCGGCGCATCTCTTCCTCGTCTAGGCCAGCCTCAGCCAAAATCTTCTCAACCTCCTCTAGTACCGGCTTGTATTCCCCTGCAAAGAGATCAATAATGCATTGGTCACGCCTCATGGTGAGTACGTACCATATCGTTCCTCAGCCAGCCCAAAGCCGTCGCGGCGGAGCTGCTTACCGCGGTTGTCGCCGCCGCCTTTCGAGTGTGCAACCTGGGCCCAGTATTCGCGAGAACGCGCGTAGAACATGGCTAATGTCTCTCCAGGGAGCGGTGTGCTGATTACATCTTCGGCGGAACGGGCGCTGTCGCGAGCAACTCCCATGAAAAGCGCCGCCTTAGTTCGCAGGGCTTCCTGAGAGAACATTCAGACACGGGGACCACATCGGAAGAAACCTTACCGTTTCTTCTGGCCCCTGCGACTCTTGCAATAGTTCCGTCTCGCCTTCTAGCGTATCCGCCTCCTCTAATTGTTCCTCTTTGTCAGTCGGCTTCTCTAGTTCATGTCCATCTCCATCTTCGTCGTCTTCTTCTTCTTCTTCATCGTCGTCGTCGTCTTCATCATCATCATCGTCGTCATCACTGCTTTCCTCGGCATTCTCGTCGATGACAATACCGCTCTCTTTCAAACACACATAACGATCCAACCTTCGTGGGGTGTTGGAAAGGACGTAAGGCCACTGTAGTGGGTTCACTCACTTGTCTAGATCGAGTCTGTAGAAATCGTCGAGTGTGTACTCTCTTGATCCCCGCTCGAAGATGCCACCATAGCTGCAAGATATATATTGAGCCATACCGACGCCGTTACTCGTTTTCAACACTCACATGTACAGCGTGTTTCGAAGCACGGCTAGCATGGCATTATATCGAGGGATCGGAAGTGTGAGGTTGGGGTCGTCTGGGTCAAGTATGGGCTGAACGGCGTGTTATTGGATAGAAATTTTGGCCTCCGAACCACGTACGCGCTCATCTTCGTCATCGCCTAGAGCACTAGCCGGCGGCGAAGAGATCCGACTCTGCATGAAGAATGATTAGCACAGGTTATCACCGATAGTAGGCACCAACTTTGAATTCCTCTTCATCTATCACAGTCGGCGTCGGGGAAGTCATCTGTTAGGTTGAGTAACGCCCTTTACCTATGGGAAGAGTGCTATAGCTTACAGTTTCGCTCATCGCCACGACGGTCAAATCATCCTCGGCATCATCATAGGTGTCGTCTACGTCGGCCTCTCTCTCTTCTAGGGCCTGCTGCCAGAGAGGCTTTGTTTCCGGTATGGGAGGTAACTTGACCTTCGCCTTCTTCCCACCTTTCGACTTTGTCTTCTTGGGTTTCTTCAGCGTCAACGACACCCATCGTCCCTTCCCAGTCCACATATACCCATTCCTGGACTGGAATGAGAAACGGCCGGGAAGAAGCTAAGCAAGACCTACAAATCATTCCAAAAAACACTCTCCAAAGTCTCCTCGGAGGTGTCTTCGTCCGTGACACCGCCAAATTGTATGCCCATGTTCTTATTGGCCCAGATAGCCATCGTGCAGCCAGAACGAAGATTGGGTGCGTACGCAGTGGACGGACGCTTCCTACGCTCCCATTTGACCTTCAAAGGATCTGCATTCTTCGAAGACGTTCCCGCCTCCGGCGTGATAAGAGTAAGACTGGATCATCGAGACAGGTCAGTATAAGCATACGGTGCAACGAGATAGGAACCCTACTTGAGGAACCATGTATCCTCCAGCATTACACCAACGGGGCGCTTACCCTTGGCATATTCCTTACAGTAACCGCCTATACGACCAGTCAGTGCGAAGTCGTCGAATGCAAGATTGCGCTGACCGTGCAACAGGATGCCATCCGGTGTGGAAAGAAAGGAGAATCCGCTGCGTGGACTGTGTACCTGATTTGAGAGAGGCATATATTACAAGAAGTGCAACACACGTAGGTCGAAGCTCCGTAGGAGTAAACTTGATTTCGCGCCACTTATAATCTTGCGTATCAAACAGCCACAAGTCGTTGAGATATCGAGCTAGCGGAGAGTCATTTTGGAGACTACTGACAGAGCGCCATGCGTACTGGTTACTCCAGGATCGTAGAATCCACCAAATAATACGATGAAGTGTTTCCAGATGGCCATTCTAATCAAATTAGATTTCATCGAACACATATCGTAAAGGCAAGTCTCACCTGTGCCCGGATCGCGCACTAGGACGTTCCTTGGTATCGATACGGTCCCATGCATGAGTTTGGATATCAAAAACCCAGAAATCTCGGTAATGGTGAAAGGTATTCTGATGTAAGGAAGAGAATTCTCCGCCTTCAAGTAGACGATTAGGGTACATTTGAGCCAAAGTTGTCGAAGACTTACCGAATAGGAACAGTTTACCACCGCCGGAAGCAGCCTCCCAACCAGGCGGGGGCGAGTGTTCTTAGATATTAGTTACAACTGTAACGTTGCGGAATTGAACTGTGGAACGGCAGACTCCGATTTTACACAGCCACTTAAACCTTATCCCAACACAAACACTCGCCCTACCGCCTGGCAACAAATGCCGCGTGGCTTGTTTGGCACCCAAGGCGTCGCCGTCATCAGGCGCCTATCTTGATCGATCTTCTCCTTCCGCCACCATGGAGGCCGACATCGAGCAGCGCACCTCCAACGTGACGGCTGCATTGATACAGAATAATTTAACTTTACTTCTCTATCTTCGGACTCTCTTTTCTCTCAAATTCCCCTCTGCCATCAACCAACACTTGCGACATCAAGTCCAGCAAGATGCACCACAGATCTGCACCCTTTTCCTCGAGACATTCGGCGTCGTATCCAGTGTCTTCATCTGGTGCTTGACCACTGTGAGGAGTGCCCTCGTTCGGGAGATCAAGCTCCTCGTCGATCCGGCTCGCAAGCTGCATTTCAATGCATCACAGGCCACACTTGAATTTGCGGATGGGAAGTTCATGGAAGCAGCGGCCGGGAAAATGGAGGAATACGCGCCTACGTTATGGTGGCTCGTTCACGGCCTGCTCACAAATGAGACTGTGGAGGCTCGACGTGTCCGTGTGGATGAGGAAGATGATGGCACCGGCCAGGAGAGTACGAGACGAGGAAAGGTCAATCTTGGCGAAATTGGTGGAGACTCCGACGAGGAGGATGTTATGATGTCTTCTTCGTCGCCACCGTCCTCGGATCCTGTGAACGCGCCCACAGACAGCTCTGAGTCTCGGCAAAAGAAACATCGGTCCGCAAAATCAACAAAACGTCGTCGCCGTGCCGTTCAACGACACGACATCCTTAGAAGAATTGTAAGCTTTCCTATACTTTCCTACCTATTCGACATCTAATGCCTCCTAGAAGAGTGTTGTTATCATTAGCATCATACTACAGAGCGTCAATCAACACTGCAATTATCTCCAATCCATCCTCGGAATCTTCTATCATTCGGCGTCTGTTCCCGAGAAAGTCATCGAGGTTCTCGCCCACGCCGGCCTATCAATCAGTCTTTCATCGATCCATCGCGCTGTTAAAAGCCTGTCGAAAAAGTCCGGAGATCTGATCAAGAAAGTGGCGCGTACATTGGCTGCTTCTTTTGCCTACGACAACTTCGATATCACATTCCACACCAACCACCCCACCCTCGAGCATCGGTCAACATTTGTTAGCTCAACCTCTGCCACCATCATCCCGCTCTATGGTGTCGATTACATGAACCAAGATGCACTGAAGTGTGCTGACTTCTTGTGGCATCGAGACCCGTTGAATCCATCCACAACTACTGCACGAATGCCATACGACTCTGATCCGGAGCTCTACTTTGAGTTTCACATGGACGATACCGACGGCCGTAAGCAACCTGGCGAGACGCTTAGTCCCCGGATGAAGCGACTTGCCTGGTACATCCGCGAGATACTCATCAAATACGGCACACCCGAAAGCAAGGGATTTCGGTACCTCTCTACTGAGCTGGGAGACGGTCCGGAGGCTATCACACTCATACCACTTCACAAAACCGACCAGATCCCGTGTCGCGCGATGAAGATCAAGCAATCAACAACAGATGGTAACATCCGTGTTGTGCAAGAGCTCAACCGCCAAGGTGGATTGGGCCAACCACACGAAAAGTCTTTCAAACCACATGTGGACCGCGACATCACCGGTTGGGTCCTCATCTACCACGGTGATCTCTTGACAAAGGAGCGTCTCGATTCCGTCCGCGAGACACGAAGTATTGAAGACACCCAGAGCGCCCGCTTTCATCACATTGTCTTTGTACCCGGACTCTTTCACTACAAGATGGCCTGTGCGGATGCTCTCTGGCGAATTTACGTGAAGCCCAAGGAGTCTCGGAGCGATGTCAACTCCCTCATGAATAACTGTGGTATCTTGCGCCCTGATGAAACAGGGAAGTTTGGTTCTTCCCCGGGCTTTCGTCGCACGCACGATATCATTCATCACGATATTCGATCTGCTATGCTTGATTGCTGGAGACTGGAGGCAAAGGCGCTTCGATTTGACTCACTGGAGGAGTTTGCGAAGTCAAAGCCAAGCTACGAAGATGTCGTCAGGATATCTGAGCTCATCGCTACTAAGTATGTTGCCAACTCGCCGGAATTAGGTGCCGCGCGCGACAAGCCTCTCTCCGAGCGCGACAAACGATTTGAAAATCAGCTTCTACGGAACCGCGATGAGCTCATGTATCTGGATCTCTGTCATGCCATGAATGCCGGTGATATTGGACGTGTTGAAGCCAGCATGCTCTACTGGTGCTATCTGTTCAAGGCTACCGGAAAGCATAAGTATGCGCACCACATGCTTACTTTCCGCAAGGACTTGAAGAGTCGGTATTCACCACAGCTCAGGTAACATCCATTGCTAGTCCTCTATTCATCCGGGACTGATACTTGTCTTCACATAGTGAGATCATACGGATGAATTGGCTCATCAATCCAAGTGGCAAACCTAATTCTTTTCGTGGTATCGACTGGCTTGTTGAGCTGAACAACCTGTATACAAAGGTGATTCACGCAGGCTCCAGCTCTAATCGCACAATAGACCACATTGTGAACGAGTCACCGTTGATTGAACTCTACCGTCAATGTCATGTAACTGTCGAGGAAGGATTCCATCTCTTACACCGTACTGTTCGTCACTCGTCGCCAAACATGACGCGGACAACAAAAAAGCTGAACGAGCGCTTTCGGCATCTGAAGCCTCACACATTTACAAAAGGACGCGACGCAGACTATATCATTCCGGATCATGTAACAAAGGCGATGAGTATGCTACTGAACCTCAAGTCCAATCGAGAGGCAGAGGTGGAGATTCAGGCAGCTGATGATGGGGACGAAGAGGTGGCATCGGACGATCTAGTCGAAGACTGAGCCGGGACTGTGCTCAACGGCTTGGAAGGTTTGGGGGTATACATTGGACAGTTTCGATTCGATGCTGAATTACACATTATCACTTTGTGCTTGCATTCATTGAGTGACTGTGAACATACCGATATGGCCAACCGTCTTGCACTTCCTGCATGTGCGAAGTGTTGGCGTGGATTTAGCTGCAGCAGTCAATGGCGGGTATGGTGTTGGGGTTGACGGGCCCGGAACGTTCAAGTTTCGAGGCACCAGTGGCGTGGTAACGAAAGGTGATGGAAGAGTAGAGGATAGGGGAGGAGGCGTCGGAGGAGGCGGCAATGGGGGTGGTGGCCGATGTCGGGATAGTATAGCCAGGATTTCGTCGCCGTACTTGACAGCATGGCGCCATTGGGTTTGGTGCTGTAAGATCTCTACGGCATTTTGCCGCTCTGTTGGTTGATTGAGTGACTTGAGCGGTATTCGGCAACCATGCGCAAGATCGACAATGCGGTCACGTATGTCGTTGGACAGAATGAATTCTGGTCCGAAGAAGTCGTCGCCACCCAATCCCATGCCGAATAGTGTGTCCGACCGCCAAGTGTTCAGCGCTGCACGGAGGTCAAAATCGAAGGTTCCCATCGTATACTTATCAATCTTGATCTGACGCTTCCCTGTCTTTCTACGTTCGGCCTTTGGGATCCACAAAAGGAGGAAATGTTCGGGGTGACAGACCGAGCAGCAGTATCGAGACGCTAGTCCACCACAACGGTGGTTGCAGTGACAAGAGTACTTTGCTATTAAGACATCAGTTCAAGCTCAAACAATAGTGAACCTTTGAACTCACGCTGTTGGGGGTTCCTGAAATATGCGTTCAGGATCAAGCGAGGACAGATATTGCGCTCGCAAGAGTTGACGAACAAGTCCATTACAGCACTCTCGTACTGCTCCCACGTTAGCCCATGTGCTGATGGCATCCCGGGTACTGACGGAATATCGGAAGAAGCTCTGAGAGTATCAGATCCAGATGGTGCCTGCGCAGAGAGAGGTATACGACCGGTTGATTGGGTTAGGACTTCCTGATCAGAGTCGCTGTCCGAGGTTGATGAGTCCGAGTCATTGTTGACATGAGCGTTGTGATCTACAGTCAACCGCGGGCGCTTTCGAGTTCTCTGAACATTGGAATCCTTCTTGCGTTGCTTCCGCTTTGCTGCACGTGCAGCCTTTTCCGCCCTTGTGGAATCGAAGTATTGACTTTCTACAAAGTAGATTGCTGTCCCTTCTCTTGACGCATGCCGAGCAGCACGTCCAAACCGCTGCATCAGAGTACATAAGGACTTTGTATAGCCCCATTGGACAACAAGTTCGATGTCCGGCACATCTAGGCCCTAGAGAAGGTGAGCAATTACTCTACTTTGACATAATGCAAGTCTCACCAGTCCAGCCGCATCGGTACACATCAATCCATAGATCTCGCCACGCTGTAGCATTTCCATATATTTCTGTCTCCATTCGGGAGACATACCGGAATGGAACCAGACTACCTTTAGACGCAAATCCTCAGGCAGATCCTCCCACATCTGACGTGCCATCTTCTCAGTATCCTTCCGCTTGTTCATGAATACCATAAATTTGGGTGGTCGATCGCTACTTCCGTCAAGTTTGAGAACACGTCGAAGGTCATTGGCACTAGCAAGTGGTCCCTGGAGTTTGACAACATCGATGTGAGTGTTTGGTCGGTCATTAGAGAGATGAATGATCTCAATCTCGCTTTTCCGAATCCCAAATAGAGTTTGAATCTCCTCAAGAATTGTCGGTGGAAGGGTGGCTGACACAAAGTGGAAGCGGACATCGGGAAGAATCCAGCGCAAGGTTGCGATCTCCTTGTACTCGGGTCGGAAGTCGTCACCACTCCACTGACTGATACAGTGCGCTTCGTCGAAAGTGACGTTGAAGATGCGCGACGTAAATGAGCGGTTGTCGAGGACGATTTGACGGAAGCTCTCATCCTTCAGAAATATCTCGGGACTGATGATGACAACCCGATACTTGAGTGATGCGACGTCCTGTCAACATGTGAGCTTGATCAAGTACAAACATGTGGCAAGGCAGGAGAGGTGCGTCTACCTTGTAAAGAGATTTAGACGCGTTATCCCCGGTGATATTGATAGCGGGAACGCCAATCATTTCCGAGGCTTCCTTCTCATTCTTGTCACCCAATATATTCAGAGGAGTAACGATGAACTGAACTCCATCGTGGAAGTGAAGTGGCACGTAGAAAGTGAGTGTCTTGCCAGCACCAGTGGGTGCAATGGTAAAAACATGCTTCCGTGAGGTCTGAGCATGAATGGAGATACTCTGAAATGTACACGGAGTGACGGCGTAGTGCTCCCTCACCAGGGAGTCGATTTCTTTGCGGGTGGGGAGCTTGATTTTGAGGCAGGGCATAAGCGGAGGCGGTTGATGGACAAAATTGGACTTGCGTCGGCGTGTCGGGTCTGCGTGATGAGGGCAATGGCTTTGGTGCCAAATAAGCCACGCGGCATTTGTTGCCAGGCGGTTAGGTGAGTGTTCGTTGTGTCTTAAGGTTTGAGTGGCTGTGTATTCGGAAGTCTCCGTGCCCGAGTTCGATTCTCGATGGTACCAAATACATATATCTACGCCCTACAGACTCAGAGAACACTCACCACCGCCTGGTTGGGAGGCTGCGCCGGAAGGAGATGCGGCGACAGCGTGTGCTGAGCGGGGCCCAGGGCAGATTTTTGAGACAAACTTGCGCCATTCATCCTATATAAGCTCTAAGTCTCGGAAGTTGGTCGACAAAGAAATCGAGCTGACCTTCTCTGGGAGATATCGAAACACATCGTTATACTTGCACGAGTAAGATTCAGTGTTCGCGATTCAGCAGAACTACTCACAAAGTACTAGAAAGCGTAAGGATATAAGCATTTCGGACGGCAAATAACGGCTTACGGCCTTGCCATCATCACTGAAGAATTCGCCACCGATGCACCAGAGGTGGTTGCCGTTTGGACAGGCTGTCAATGTCGCGTTGGCGCGTCTGCTTGGTGTTTCCGCCAGTTCTTCAGTTACTGAGTGAGCATCCTCCCATTCCCGTCGCATCTACTGATGATTCGCTCAGACATGATGCACTTTTGCGCGTATGAGATTGTGAATACCTTGTCTAGGATGGCCTCGAGATCCTCATCATCGTCTTCATCGTCGCCGCGGCCTTTGGATTTACCGACGGTCTTCTTCTTCTCCTTGCGTTCTGTTTTCGCTACGGCTTTAGATTTTTTTGCTGCTTTTGCCGTTGCCTTAGCTGTGGCAGGCCCTTTTTTCTTCGCCATTTGCTGAACGGTTGTTGTCGTTGGTCGATTAGTGGTCGATCGAGATTGATTTTCATGCCGAAGCTGCCGTTTGCACGCTACTATATCGGGATTCGGACCGAAAGTTGAGCTGGCTTCTTCCGCTATCCCTTAAGTTGGCGGTACTGCTGCTGGGCGGGATATTGCTCTAGGATCTGAATTTATGCGGCTGATACTAGTACTTCTCCGAGACTTGATACTACCTCAGTCATTTTGCCAGCTATATCAATGTCACAAGCCGTTCCCACTTTCTCACAGGAAGTCAATGGGATGTTGAGAGCAAGTGAGAGCGTCATTCAGCCTGAGGCTCTAGATCTAGAGCACACATTCAACGGAGCTCGAGGAATGTCGCAGGCTCACTCATTCTATTGCGCCACTAATCGGTCACAGCCAGCAGTCGATGTACCGCGCCGGTGTGTGTTCCCACATCCGACATCAATCCTCTCACATGCAGAGAGCCCTATAGGTATTTATGGAAATAACACCGAGGCGCCTCGCGCAATACTCAGCCTGACGCGATTCTGCAAAGTGAGAACGTCGAGCACTGAATGCATCCAGGTGTTAACACAGACATGCGCAATTGGGGCTTTGTACTGTGACAGAGTTCTCAGCTCAATGTGCGTTCGAATAGTGATCTCTCCCTTTTGACCTCCATTTGACGAAGACGTTTCATGATACCGGTAGATCACCTTTGGTACGGCAGAGGCTCGCCTTTGGCATCCGAAGTCAACGCAGTGGGCATAAGCGTTACTGTACTAAACCCACTGTCATCGTTCGCATCCCCACTCGTGAGAAGGAAAAGGAAGACACTGAAGACCATCTCTTCTGTACATATCGTGACGCGTCAGACTGCGGGCTATCTCAGGCCATCTTAGCTGTTCGGCAACTATCCGAAATATAAGGTTCGAGGTTGGCCCGGTGAGTGTACAGTTGTTGACCTGCTTGCATGTAACTCGTCGGCGGAATGGTTCATTGCAGACGGTGCTGATTTCAGACTCTCGAGGTGTTGGGGAATACGAACCTTGAGAAGCTACTTGAGATGGATCAATGGCCGGTGTCGGCTAGATAATTTGGTCGTGTCAAGGGCTGTCTCACGCGGGCCGGCGAGGAGGTGTTGACGACCGGTCGTGACTGTATATTGTATACCGTATGTATGCAACAACTGGCAGGGAGGCTACCAATCTTGGTGGGATGTCTTTGGGGTGGTTTCGGACGGCGATTCAAGATGAGTGGCACACTGTCCCTTGCCATCAAACCACCAATTCACATCTTTCTCATCTTCCTGCGCGACCGGCCACTCGCGAAATATGCCGAGGTCCACACTTCCCCTCGAAATCACCGACAACATCGTCGACGTGGTTGACGCCGATTGTAATCTCCACGTCAGAGTGGTCACACTCTGCTCATGCGCGCTCGTGTGCAGAAGCTGGCTACCACGCGCTCGCCTTCGACTGTTTGGCGACGTCGCGTTGAACTCCGCTTTGGAACAGAAAACCGCGTTCATTGATCTTCTCCTGGATCGCAAATGCACGCTGTTGCCTTTCATCCAGTCGATCCAGGTTGATGACACGTCCGTCGGGAGTGGGCGCTATTGGCTTCCGCCCGTTCTACACGCATTTTCCCTGTTAGAGAAGCTCGACAGACTGGAAATTCACGGCACAAACCTGGAGCAGGTCTCTTTGAACTGCCTTGCTGGCTTTCGCGCGCTGCGATATCTCATGCTTCGCTCCTGCACATTCACATCCTGTCGACATCTAGCTCAGATATTGAGCATGTGTAGCACGCTAGAGTCTGTTTCGCTCTCTTCGGTCGCTTTTGGACGCGTCTTGGGTGTCGCGTCGGCAGATTCCACGTGGTATAGTTCACCTTCTCTCGCGCCCCCTCCCCGTCTCCGTGCGCTATGCATCGACAGGAGCGAGCCCAAGGGTGACATCTTCAAGTGGCTTCTGGTGCACAAGCCATGTATCACGAAATTAGTCGTCCGCAACGTGATGGTCGCCGATATGTCGGTGCTTAGCCCATTCCTACGCCACGTCGGTTCCATCCTTCAGCACCTGACTATCGGCCTAAGCCATTCGGTCTTCGAGAATGTCCACGAAGCCGGTATGTGTTATAGACTTTTACTGCACGGTGCACCTCTCAGTATGTTCTGACACACCTCTGTATAGATGCCATCTTTCGATCACCGAACCTGTTGCAAAACGCCTCATCGCTGCGTGTCTTGTCACTGGAGAACGTCCCTCCCAGAGCTACCCACACACCATCTCTGATTAATCAGATGACCTCGCGTCATCTCGAAGAGTGTACCATTGATTTTGGATCAATCAATCTATCGGAGGAGATTGGTTTCTTTCCGTGGAACCAGCTCGCGCAAGTGTTGGAACAATCCAAATTCAGTGGCATGGAGAAGTTGAGTCTGTCTGGCTGGGGTGCACGTCCAAATGGCATGATGCAAGTCAAAGACGCGTTGCAGAGGTTGACATCGAGGCGATATCCGCTTGTTATAGTTTGGGACTAGAATCTGCCAGAAGAGTCCGTACAGTAAGCCAGATGTGATGATATGTTGCAAAGCAGAAGAAGCTACTTTCTGGTCGAGTTTGGAATGATGTATGTAGAAGAGAAAAAACGAACATAATCATACAGATGGGCGAAACTAAGTATCGAGTATTGAAAACGGTATCACAAAACAATAAAGATAACGTAAAAGACTACATATTTCCGCTGACCGCAAAATGACAAGTGTGCGGAAAATGACAGGGCTTTAAAACCCAGAGAAGATAAGTAGACAGAACGAGAGTACAGTCATAGACGTAGGATATGCGATAACAGTCCGCGATACGCCACTATTTGCTGATTCCGAGGATGCAGCTGCACTAGTTGAGGTCGTGCTTCCTAGTGAAGTGGAGGACGAGGGGCTCGATCGCACTGAGGTCGTCGGTGCAGAAGACGAGGACGCAGGCGTGGTTGCGCTTAGAGTCGAAAGGGGAGGGAGAGAAGTCGAGAGGGTTCCAACGGTGATGGTAGCCACAGAAGTAATACTACCAGCGGAAGTGCTTGATGCAGTCGGGATGGGAATGCTAGACGTAGCCGCCGCCAAGGGAGATGAGAAATCGCCTGACATCTGATCAAGCCTGTCCAACAATCAGTCGAGTGAGGACTTGGGACAGGACGGCAGGGCATACTGGAAGAATGGCGAGAACGCTGTAACGGCAGTCCCGTTCTCGTTGGAGGCGGAAGTCGAGGTAAAGCATATATAGCTGGACGTGATTTAGGTCAGAATGTACACAGACTACACATTACGCACTAGGTATCCGAGTCGGGACCCGCCGCAGGGATGGGCTACAATAACGGTTAGGAGAGGCGCAACACAAAAGATGAACGCACGGTGAAGGTGAGGGAATGGGTGTTGGACACATCCGTCGGTTCTATGGTTTGAACGAGTTTCTATGAATGCTCAGGATCCATGTTATATACGCCTTTAAGATGAGCGCACCATACGGCCGGTATAAAGACCAATTTCACAGAAGCCAAAGGACGTCAATAATGGCGAGGTCCCGTCGTCCAGCCATTGAACGGTGCATGCTTGTCCACCGTGACATTTCGAGCCAGACTTGGGCGCAATAACCTATATCGCTGTTAGCATGACGCGCCACAGGCCAAGATATATTGATAGGATTGGCGCACGTATAAAGCAGCCTGGACGCAGCTGATATTCAGAGATAGAAAGAGCGCCACAACCAGAGCCAAAAAAGAGTACATAAATTGAGAGGAATCAAATGAAAGAATGACTGGGGCGATGAGGACAATTGAGAGAAAATTTGCAAGGTTTCGGCATGCAGGACGGGGCGGATGATGCTGGTCGTGAAGGTCGTCGTTGTTGATGGTCGAGTTGGAAATTCAAGCCGGCCAATGCCGGTGGAGCGACTGCCGCACCGCACGGTCCGCGCCTGATCAAGCACCACCACCCTTCCCCGCGTCTCTTTTTCATTTCTCCACATTTCTTTTCCGATTCAACGAATACCGGCTCGTCTTTCGTCGCGTTGACTAAGGCATTCGACAGATCTGGGGCTTACTGATGCTCATCAGTGCCCGTGACCACTCACCCCACATGAACTGGTGATAGCTCTTATACACATTGCCGAAGAAGCGAGCGCCGCACCGCACATTCGACATACACTAGAGTACATACTGGACGATCTCTGCGAAGACTGTCTACCTATCTCAGATGTTTCTGCGGCTAGCATCTACCACAGGTCCAAGTGAGCTTCTCGACCTTCTGAAGACTGGGTAACCTCGCTGGACGCTTTCGCACCTACTCAAAACTGATTCGACTGCTGAAGGTCTGTGAATCCGCCACTTCGGGAAGAACCACGAGTAGGACCGAAGAGCACCACCTCTTTTTGATAAGCCCTTACGCATGACCTCTCAGCTGGACGCCATATATAAGTCTCCTCCTTCGTTGATGCAAGATGAACGCTTCTTGCCTCTCTTCCGCACTCTACGCCGCATTACCAATGGAAGACAAGGAGAACCACGTTCAGCTGGACCAGCAGAATGCCGAAGGGATTGCACATCAAAGCGCGCTAGGGCCGAAACCTAAGCGCAAGCATTTCTTCTCTCCCTTGGACTCGACCTATGCGGACGCAGTTCATAGCGATGCAGAAAGCGTAGAGTATACGCCAGAGGAAGATGTGAGGTCGCCTCCTTCTAGTCATCGACATGCGCTTACATGGGCTGGACGTTAAGTATAGAGTAAAGAGGAAGATTGATAACAGAGTTTTGCCTCTGATCATCTGCAGGTATGATCTCTCTCAGTATTCTTCTGGTAGACGGTTGATAAGGCTTCCATAGCTACGTGTGTGCGTATTCGCTCAAGCTCTCAAGTATTTAACTGCATTTCGGCTCATCCGCTGTTCGTCTCGCTGGCAGTCAATCAATTCGGTGAGAGTCGGCTACGTACACCCGTCTTCGTTCAGTACTAAATTGCTCATAGACCGAACCAACATGTAAGGAGATGCAGCCGCTCTATGACCTTCGGAGCTCATATCAACTCATCAGCGGAAACGCGCACGTCCTGGACGAATTCAATGAAAACTTCGTACGTACAGTGTCGCATGTCCAATCTTGTATGACAGCGATGGACCGGAACTTCCTAGGGTATCACAAGCAACGACAAATGGACACTCGCATTGAGCATCTTCTATGTTGGATACTGTACGTCGGACATCCCGCTCACCCGTTGACATGTCAGATTACTGAACACTGATAGGTATTTTGGAGATGCCGGCAAATGGTCAGGATGATCTCTCCTCGTGATCCATTGACTCTGACGTGACTGCAATTCATAGTCTTTCAACGATATATCGGAGCTAATCGATTGTATGTCGACTTCGTTCATCTCGGGTCTCAATTCGTGCTGATCTTGACAGCTTCTTCCTTTCCTTGACATGGTGGGGAATCGCTTCCTTGTCATTCGTGTATGCGAAAGGATACGGCGGACTGTTGGCTCTCCGGTCAGTAGACGCCATTATTTGTTAGATCTCATGATCAGCTGAGGCATATCGCAACAGTGTCCTACTAGGAATTGGAGAGGCCGGTTACTATGCAGGGATGATCTATTACATGTCGTTCTGGTACAAGAGACACGAACTCGCCATGCGAATCAGGTCAGTCTCTACAGAATCTCCGCATTCTGCACTGTCATTGAAGCATTGTTCAGTTTGTGTATGACCGGAACCTTCCCTGGCGCGATAGGTGTAAGCCAGGAGCAAAATTTCAGTTTTACTTCTACTCACCTGTCTCAAAGGGTCTCCTTGCCTTTGGGTTGGTTCGCGTTAAGACCTCACTATTGACTGGGTATGTTTCAAGAGATCTCATGTCGATCTTTTCACTCATCGTGATACATTCAGATGGCAATTCCTTTTCCTTGTAAGTTTCTTACAGCGGCTCTTTCCAGTGTTGTCCAACTTTTCTTGTTTTCAGATCGAGGCCATACCGACGTTGATCATGGCATCGGCTATCCTGTTCTTCCTTCCATCTTTCCCGTTCTCAGCAACGTTTTTGACTCCTCGCGAGCGGGCTATTGCTCAAGCACGCCTTAACCGCGATCATAAGCCAACCTCGCACGGTGGCGCGACGGGATGGCAGAGCTTCAAGGCAGTTGTCAGCGATGTCAACTCGTGGATGTTTATGACTATCTACGCCAGCTGTATGTGGGGATCCCGAACATGGATGCCGTTTTGACTTACTCCTACTATAGTCAACGTCGGTGTTGCCACGGTGTCGTATTTCTTGCCTACGGTACGTGCCGTGCCCGACAAGCCGCTCTTGTTATCTCACTTTAGCGGTTGTTAGCTCATCAAAGCACTGGGCTACTCCTCCATCAACGCACAAGGAATGACTGTTGCGCCATATGTGGTTGGCTGGTTCATGGTGTTCCTCCAGGCATGGCATAGCGACCGTACGAAAGACAGAGGCTATCACATAATGGTATCCACCGCCATTTCCTTTGTCGGATACGTGATTTTGGCAACGGCGGTTCAGGAGAGTACCGGTGCAGCCTACTTCGCCCTCTTCTTGGTTGTGGGCGGTAATTATAGCTTGTTCCCGCTTGTCATGTAAGTCGGCTCGTCCTGTGTTGACACATACAACATCTTTGACCAAACTCTTCATTGTAGGAGCTGGGCAGCAAACTCGTTCTCTCCGACCTCCAAGGTGGGCCGGAATTTGATCTGATCAATTTGCGAGCGATATGCTAATAGGTCCTCAGCGTGGCGTTGGGACGGCATTCATCGTGTCAATCTCGAACTGCGTCTCTATGTAAGATCGTCTCTCATCATCTGGTGTTTTGTGTTGACATCACAAACAGAGCCTCGCCTCAAATATACTTCGATCCCGAAGACAACTACCGCAAAGGACACACTATTTCTGCCGTGTGAGTGTCATATACACTGAGGAACGGTCTCCGTGTCTAATTGGTCTGGTTGTAGGTGTCTGTTCGTGAGCTTTTCGGTCGCGTTCGCCCTGCGCACGCGTTTAGCCTGGTTGAACAAGAGAAACGCCAAGAGACTGCAAGAGATATCTGGTGATGAAAATAAGAATGAGGACGGCCCACAGCCAGAAATCGCGGATAATGATCCACGATATGTCTTCATGACCTGATTCGAAGTCAATGTATAGAAATCTACGGTACGTGGCAGGGATCTTGGCGATCGCTCCTCGTTACCTGTACAACATGTTAACGAAAGACTGGTCTATTCGACTCTCTACACGACGCTGACCGTGACGCGTGCCAGACGCGTGGACCAAGACTTTGATGTTCGTTGTGTACCATTGCTGGAAGGTAAAACCTATAAGTGGGTTGATTGAACGATCGATGTCCCGCATTCTCTCTTTCTTTCACCTTTCTTTCGTCACTCATGTTCCGAGTGCTCACAGTCATCGCGAGAAATTCATGCCCGGGCCATCCTTCCTGAAACTCCTCCGATTGCTCGACATATGCATCGCTCCTCTGACTGCTTTTTTACTATTGAAACTCGACCTGTTGGCTGCATATTTGGCCTGTGAGACTGCGAGTGCTGCATACTCAGACGCACTCTACGCAGAATCTACGAGTCAAAGTCATTGACCCTGCTGTAGAGTCGAGACCGCCTCCCGGAATCGGTCCCGACCTCCTTTCCGCCACTCGTGCACCAAGGGCGGCATGCAGTGATCTTGGACTTTGGGCTGCATCCTAATATGCCTACAGGATTGTTGCCAGGTTGAGACTAACCGGTTACCGTCGTCTCTGGGCTGCCGATATCTGAGATTGACTTGCTTCAATGCTTGCTCTGGACTTGCCCGCACGCACATGAGTTCAGGTTGATCATCATAATCGACCCTTGATCTGACAATCATCAAGCGCACAATCATTGGTCGGTGTTTCCAGGGACAAGCGTCAGGCACTCAATTCGCCCAATAAAGGAGTGTTTTCGTTGTCTTGCTTCCCTCCTCCCTCCCGCCTTCGGAATCGTCTGCTCTATATACGTCTTCGGACCCCCACACTCTCTTGCTACCTCCCGCTCTCTTGATTCAAAAAACAACCCCTTTACTTCTTCGACCTGACCATGTTCGCCAAATCCCTTGTTTTCTTCGGCCTTGTCTCCACTGCTTTGGCAGATATTTATGTAGGTCTCTTTTCTTAGAAACTCGGTTTCTGCATCCTGATAGCTGATGGCTCTAGATTACCTCACCCGTTGCCTCTACCTCGTGGGCTGCCGGTGAAGTCGGTACAATTACTTGGGAGGACAGTACCGCTGCGTCGACCTACACCCTTGCCGAGTTTGGAGAGGCTGAGGTTTCGATAGCTGTTGGAAGTGCTTCATCACAAGTAAACTCTTTTTTTCTTCCAGTGTTGCCGCATACTTATGATCCTCAGACCAAACTGTACATCATAACCCCCAACGTCAACTTCGCCACTACCTCTTCCATCCAGTTCACCGTAGACGGAAGCATTGGTCCCGATAACGACAACTAGTACGCTCCTCCCCGATGTTTTTGCCTAAACTCATGACAGAACTTCACAGCTTCATCCGTGTTGACTCGAACTCCCTGAAGGATACGACCAACACTCAATACCCTGCCCAGGCATTCTCGGCCAAATTCACGTAGGTCCCCCTTGTTTGATCCGCCCTTGATACGCATCTCACCTAAAAGGACAGTCTGACCAACATGAACGGATCTTTCAACTCGACGATTCAGTCTCAGATTGACGGCCAGTCGACTGCCCCTCTTGGTGGTGCGACCGCCTCTAGCACTGCGACCAAGGCTATCACCACGACCACCAAGGCGGCCGTTGTGACTGGCTCCGAGACGAAGAGCGGCTCTGCCTCCACCGCAACTGCCACCGGTAACAGCGCTGTCGGTGTATCGGCTGGCAAGTGGCTTGGTGTGGTCTTCAGCGCCGCTGTTGGAATAGCCGTACTCTAATTTTCTTAACCTCTGGATCCTGAAATTTCATTTCATCTCACTTGTCAATGTCACGGATCATTGATCAATGAGTTTGAGCCTCTGCTAATGATCCTCATTTGTTTGTTCATCGTAGGATGATGAAGAAAACGCGCACTCCATGTCCATGACCCGAAGAAGATTCTAGACGTATGCTTACCCTTCCTAAACCGGGACTGAATTGTATGAGAATGCTTGGGGCAGGTGTGGGGTAAGCTTTCCCACACCAGCATACAACAGTCGCGTCTCACAATGACTTGAACTGTTCCCTCCACATTTTGATGACCTGACGATCTGCCCATGCACTCATACTCGATTTCGAAAGATCTATTCCGTTCTACTTCTGTCGCCCGACGGAAGGCCAAGGCACCTGCCGCAATTTCCAGCACACGACCGCTCCAGTGCCGCCAATTCGTCGCTGTCATGCCAGCCAGAGACCTCAAATCTCGACCTGAGATCGCGTTCTCCTTGTCTCCCGTCCCCAAAAATCCGCTTGGCGAGGGCAATTATATACGCACTGCTGCGGCGCTCATTATTGGGTTCGTCTTGTGCCCAGACCCATACTAACTCCCCGTTAACTGCGGCTAACGCAGGGATGAGGTCTTGAACGGCAAGACCCTCGACCAGAACTCTCATTATTTCGCCAAGTACTGCTTTGAACACGGTGTTCAGCTGTATGTTCTGCGTGCTGCTCAATGGAGATAATTCACGTCAATTAGGAAACGCGTCGAGGTGATCGCAGACGACGAAACTGAGATGTGAGCAATGCAGCTGCCGCAGACTGACATGATCATTTAACTCGTTAGTACACTTGGACATGCAGCATCGAAGCCAGCCGACGTATGGTTAAAGACTATGACTGGGTCATCACCAGCGGAGGAATTGGTCCAACACATGATGGTAAGCCATGGCCAAATTACCGCTTTCAATGTTTCATTCATTTTGCTAATCCACTTGTCACGTAGACATAACGTACGCCTCTTTAGGGAAGGCCTTCGGACAGAAACTCGTACATCACCCCGAAACTCTGAGGCGTCTTGATCAGATGAACAGTCACAGGCCATGGGTCGCGTCCCAAACACCATCACAGAAGGAAGCCACCCAGCGAATGGCCCTTTTCCCTAGCAAAGCGGAAGTAATATTTGTGGGACGTGATTTCTGGGTGGTACGCTTATTTTGACCGCTACTCACCCATCAGCTGATGAGTACGCATTCTTGCAGCCTGTTGTGCGTCTGGAAGGAAAGCTGTGCATCCTCCCAGGCATACCCAAGCTGTTTCAAGTTATGCTCAACGGATTAACTCAATTCATTCCGTTGCCACCACCGTGCGAGCGTCCTCAACGAATCCAGATCTTCACAGAGTAAGAAGATCTGCTTCACACTTGTGATATTAACTGCGCTGATAATGCGACCTGTCATAATAGCCGTCCTGAATCCATGATCGCTCCATACCTCACCAATCTCCAGAAGCGCCTCAAGCCGCACGGGATCCAGGTGGGATCGTATCCTGTCCTTGCCAAAGGCGTCTTCGTCAGTCTCATCGGCCGTGTCGAGTCCCAGACTGATTTGACGCTCGCTGAGGCTGCTAGCGAGGTCGAGTTCGAGATTGGCGGTCAGATCCTCAGCGAGCAGGAGGTGGCGGAAAAGAAGATGAGCGCCAGGGAGAAACCAACACCTACCAACTTCACTTGCACCGCCGAACACAGTAGTAGTAGTAGTTTGACCATAGAATCGGGCTTGCGCAGAGCCAAAATGTAATTGACGTGCCACATGTATATTTATTGTTGTATCAGTATGTACGAACCTCCTGAGGAACCTAAGTTAACTAGACTGGAATATAGGATGTTACAAAAACGAAAGCGATATTCAAAGCAATATGTAAGGGAAACGTACGGTACAAGAAATTATTACAAGTCATCCTTAGTAGAATACAACGGGTCATCTCGTGTCCACGAAGTCAAGCGTCGGATCCAGCCCGTTGATGAGCTTCTCCATATGCCTCGCAAACCCAAGCTTTTTCTTCGAAGGACCCTCTTCGGGCTCGCCCAACGGGAGCGGATTGGACAGTCTGTTTTTCTTTTTCCTGTCCTTCTTCGTCAACGGCGGATCCTCTTCTCTCTGCTTTCCCTTATCCTTCTTCAACACACTGACGCTCGCCGCCCGATTCAAGCTCGGCATACTCGGACGCTGAGATAGCGAACTGGATTGCCGTGAATGAGAGGTTGATACGGTGGAGATGGTGCCTTCCTGGCGCGAACTGAATATGCTGATACTCGGCATGCTGGGACGTCTGCTTTCCGACCTTCGTAAGCTTTGTCGATGGAAAGATTCATTAGACGACGGCGAAGAAAGCGAAGCGGCTCCAGGAGGCGGCGATGTCGGAGTGAAACCTTTGAATACGATCGCAGTAGGTTCCAATTCACGCCGCTCTATGTCCCGAGACGCTGTTGCTTCGTCACCCTGCACGGTTGCAATCGAGGGAGCAGCACGGGCGCTGCGTGCTTGACGATGAAGATCCGCCATCCACCCTTCCCACTCAACCTGCGACGAGTCTGAATCCGAATCAGACGCGTGCAGATGAATATCGTGCTCATCCTCATCTTCTTGTACAGAACTCGATGCGACCGAACCATCGTCCTGTTCCTCCGAGATCTCGATCTCGCCACCATCCTCGTCGTCAGTAACCTCTTGGTTCGGATGGTCCAAAGCGGCGAGAAGACATCCTATAGAGTCGGTGATGTTGCCCAAGCCGGCCCGCCTCGCTCTCCTAACCAACTCGAACCGCCACTCGGGAAAGGGCATTGCACCCAGAGCGTTTGATTTCGGCAGTGGAGGCAGCCCCGGCTTAGTCGAGTCTGGGATCGTCTGAATAGTCGGAGGGTAAGAAATGGTAGGATGTGATGGTCCGCTGTTCTGGAATGGTGATACTGGGGACCAAGTCGGCGTATCAGGCGGACTCTCCAATGTCGGCAATAGTCCGCTAACAAACGTTGAGGACTCCGCAATGCTCTGACTATCATGTGGGAATTGTCGGTGCAGCGTGCGCAAGAGTGATGTGTAGGCGTTGTCATCTGGCATGTCTAAAACGATCCATTCCCCGATTTCATAACCAGGTGCGGTCGCGTTGGCTGCTTGGAGGTGATTGGTGGTCGGAAGAGAGCTTGGTGGCGTAGATGGTGGTATGGCTTTGCTGCCCCGATATCGATACCCGTACCCGGTGGTTCGCAACCCCAACAGGGCGTTCACGTCTTCGCTTCCGAGAATATCATCTTCGCTCGCGTCCTCGTGAGCAAAGACTGGTGATGACAGGGTGCTATCACTTTCGTCCTCCCCGTCCGGGTCTGTGGTATCTGTGCCGTTCTTCTGAGTATGAATGGGGGTATGTGATATGGTGGAAGCTCTCTTCCGTGCAGTAGCAATCTGCAACGTAGGCTGCTTTGCTTTGGCAGTTATGATGGTGAAGGTGGAGGAGGAATGTTCCTCCTCGTCGTATGAAACTCGAGTGGTGGTTTGGCGAATTTTGAACTTTGCGCAAATGATTCGTTGGTTCGGTTCAGGAACGATGGCGGTGGATTTGATGAGGTGTTCAGCACCTCGCAGATCTGTGAGATGTGATAGTGACAAGGACTTGGACGGGGGCGATTCCTGTCGCATGGCGCATCAGTGAGAGCTCGCGATGATCAAACGCCACACTGACCAAACGATCTTTACATAACGACAGTTCGCCATCGCGGACAACGACCCATCGTGGCCGCCACTCCAACTTCTGTCCGTCAGACTCTGATGCCTTGCGACTGGCGGTCCCTACAACCCGCAGAGCCTTGACCCATCCCTCCCAGTATGGCTGGCAATACGCGTACGGGTGGAAGCGTGGAAGGCGGACGTGGACAGCGGTGCGGTGGATTTCTATAAGCTCGTTGGGTGCAATGTCGTACCATTCCAGGGTGTAGTCCTCCTCCAGCACCTGCCCGGTCGAGTAGCGCAGCAGACTGAGCCGGTCCGGATCGTAGGGCGATACTTCGTGAGGCTGTATCACCTTTGATTTCGTCCTCACCTTGCGTCTGATGGGCGGCTCTGGCTCAGAGCTGGGCTGCACCTGCGGGTGGACGATGGTCGGATAGTCATCGCTGCTCTCCTCGTCGTCCTCCTCGTAGCCGACGGCCTCATCGTCGCTATTGAAGAGCCCTGTGGGGACCGTTGGCGCGAATTGGATCGGCGAAATCGCACGTTTCTTCTTCTGCGATCCCTGGGCGAAGATGATGGGGGACGGGGGCCGTCGCTGGGGCTGGGGAAGCTC
The DNA here is from genome assembly GCA_019915135.1 of Strobilurus pachycystidiatus. NCBI lineage: Eukaryota > Fungi > Basidiomycota > Agaricomycetes > Agaricales > Physalacriaceae > Strobilurus > Strobilurus pachycystidiatus. The sequence goes on from JAHLMK010000015.1 coordinate 1,201,919, forward strand.
AAACTCCTGCGGGGCGCCGCATTTCTTAAGCATCCAGTGCTTGACGGTCTTAACCTTCCACTTGGGGTTCACATGTGTGACTAGCCATTGGTCGAGAGGGACTAGAAGAGGATGAGCAGTGATGTCCGCGTTGAAATGGAAGATATGTACTGAATCTGCAAGAAACGGGCAACGTTTGTTCTGGCAGCGTTTGCTCTTCCATCGCATGAGGAAAGGGAGTAAGAGAGGGTCGTACTGATGCAATCAGCGGAGATGCACGATCAGGTGATGGCTTGCTCTCTGCCTCCGTGGGCGCTTCATGGCTTCGTGCATGGTGAAAGAGGACAGGCGCTAGATAGAGATATTGGGCGGGGATGGGGATCATTGAGCTATCAACGACCGCAAGAAGCTTCGCTGTCTATCAGCGTCTTGGCAGCGTCTACTACGAGTAAGTATTAGCACCATTTGTATATAAAGCAATGTGCTGCTGTGAGATCTTTTTGGAAGGCCAGAGTGCGTATTCTTCGGATACGTGTCGCCTTTCATAGTACTAATACACTCTTCCTTGACTCAGCTGGGCCTGTCAATTAGTGCCCGTGTACCGCGAACGACGGAAGTTTGAGATACGTCCGACCGCAAAGGGCGACCCGAACGCGCGCCGACTGTTTGTCGCAGATCGAGTTCCGGGGGATGCTCGGGTCGATTTCCGGACTGCTCTTGGCAGACAGATCACATTGTTGGAAGGAAAACAATGTTACCATCAGGTGAAGCCGACAAGCCCCCATGTAAGATACACAGCAGCGACGTCAATGGTCGTATGTTACTGATCCGCGTTGCACTATGTATGCAAGCTGACGTCGTAAGGAACTCTGGATGGCTGTTTGTTGTTCGAAATCTCGATATATTGCTCGATCCTGACCGAGACCAAGAGTTTATCAGTACTGTCAGTCTGTTGAGATCACGCGTCCGACGAGAAGAACGAGAACTCACCTCAGCTGGGGCGATTTTTACAGACTGAGACTTGAAGATGGCAACAGAGAATTGAAGTGTGAGATACAAGGACCACAGTGCGCCATAGATATCATAGATCCCTACTTGTTGGCAATCTGAGTAGTACATGGTAACCTTTCCATCGAGCGAGAATATGCACAAAGTCGTGGGGAGTGCAGTGAAGTGCAGGCCAGACCGCTCATTTTGGGAAGTTAATAGAGCCCTTTATGCTTGAGAAGACCCTAAAGATAGGATATCATTCGGAGGACTGAACAAGAGGAAGGCTCTTGCGGCTGATGCCGGACCGGCATGGCAAGCAGAGCTAAACATCATGCCGATGCCGCTTTCGACGGGCGAGGACTGGGACAGGGCGAGGACTGCATGCCTCATCAAGAGATTCTACCGTTCTAGAGCCTTAGAGGCCCTCTCTGGCCGTTCATTACACCCGTCAAGATGGACAAGTTTGCGACCTTGGAACCCGTCAAATTATATACGTCGGCCGCATCTACAGGTGCCCGGCTACTGTCACGGAACACAGCGCCCAAGCCCAGCGCTCCACCTCTCGTTGGCCGCCTTCCCACCGACCTCCATCTTCTCATCCTCGCATATCTCCCCATCCCCGATCTCCCAGCGTACAGCCGATGCTCGCGCTCGACGGCCACCCTCGCTCGCGACGAATCCGTCTGGGAGCAACGCTGGAAGGCCCTCTGCGTGGAACAGTACTCCCTGACCTCCGTACTAGACGACCTGGAGGCGAAATCAAAAGGCCAAGTCGCCGCACTGCGCGCCGCCGCTCCGCCGACAATCTCTGTCGATGATGACTTTGGCGACTTTGCTCTGGTCGACGTGCTCAGCCCACCCGCAGCGGAGATGGGTGACTTTGTTGGTGTATTCGACAGCCTGTCTCTATCCCCGAAAATGCCCGCGTTTGTGGATACGTCGTATCGCACCAAGTTCATGAGGACGCACCTTCTCCTGAAACCCCTCACACGAATACTGTCATCGCCGCCTCATGTTATCCTCAATGGTCTCTCAGATTTGGTAGCGAAGACTTTGAGGGAGGAAGCCCAGACAATACGACTCATGTCGCTGTATCTGTCCCCATCAGTGCAGCCGTTGCGGGATTGGACTACCATGGCCGCGTCTCTGAGAGCAGCAATGGATCGATTCGATGCCAATCTCCTCGGCGCGTTCGATCTCGCCGACGGTAAGGCGGATGAGGCCGGTATGAGAGCTGCCGCCTCCTCTAGCTGGGAAATCTGGGACAGACGTGGCGATTGGGAGATGGGCAAGGTCTGGGCGGAGAAACGCGAGATATTTTACATGCAGGACCAATGGAATCCGCTTGACAATTTTACGTGAGCGTGTCGCGTCTCAAATCGCGAATATGCATTGAATCGTACCTAGGAAAGGCGGTCAACTGGAGTTTGATGCTATGGACGAATTCATGAAGGCAACTGTCAGCGCAATCACAGAGCATGGATCTCGCGCTGTTCGCGTGTTCCCTCCAGCATCGGAGGTTTTGCTTTCATTCGCTGATCGCGTAGCTGCGGAAGTAGTACGTGAGCTCAGTGGGCTTGGGATCACGGCACTAATTTATCCTAGGTTGGAGAGTACATCACTTCTCTTCTAACTCGAGCCAGGGAAATCTCCAATGATATCTTCCTCAAAGCTGCGGCAGCGACGTTCAAGGAAGCTTGGAAAATGGTTGACGCCATAATGCAAGCCTCCAAAGCCAGCCCGGACTTTCAGCTATCATTGACAAGAGCTGAGGATGTCGTGTTAGAACCTCTCTGTCCTTTCAGATGACTATTTTGCTAACGCCTATACATAGATATCAAATGTTTGAAATCAACATGGACGAATATCTCGACGAGGAAGTAGAAACCGTCAAGCAATCCCTCGACGTCGTATGCAGGGACTGGGAACGTCAGGTTGGTTCTTGATTCAAGTCCTTCCCAGCCAACTGACACAGCTGACAGCATGCCGACACTTCCAGTCTAACAGCGGCGGCAGCCTCCTCGAACACCGCCCGATTCTTGAGCTCACATAATCCTGCCCAAGTCAAGCGGAACCTACTAGCATCGTTTACCGACGTCTTACTTCTTCCCGTAACCATCGTACCTCGAACAGTCAATGCCGTTGGCGGGGCCATCATGACCGGTGGCACAGCTGCCGCTCAAGGCATCGCCATGCTCAACCCACAACGATGGGGCGGCAGCGTATCCACAATTGGCGCCGCTGGGTATTCGAAGAAAGTCGAGGCTGATGGGGAAATGCTATTTGACGATCTGGAGGACGACGATGACGCCGACACCTTGGTGGAGAAGGAGAAACCGCGTCTGAAATTGGATCAAGGTTGGCCATTTCGCGAGCTCGAGGATGTCGCAGTAACCGATTGTTTGTATCACAGCTGATGACGCCGTGCGCCCTCCACTGTCATCCGCTAAGAGTTCTGCCATTACTCCGCTGACAGCGAGCTCTGGAGTCAACAAGATGGATCTACTCCTCTCACTTGATGTCGCGCTGGAACTCATTCACGCTGACCGAGAGGGCCTAAAGCGCGTGGAGACCTTTGCTGGTTATCCTGGACATTATGGACACCGGGTCCGAGATACGATCGAGGAAATATTCATTCTGATGTTGCAAGCCCTCGGCGAACGCCATGTCTCGAAAGGGTTTTCCCAGTACGCGTTACACTGTTTCCTCGCTCTTCCGAATGCTCATACGTGACAGAGCCACCGAGCAGATGATGTCGTACAAACCGGCAGAACACGAAGAGACGACGAGCGTAGCACCTTTGCTGCAGTTCTTCGAACTTGTCCACGTCGGTGATACTATTCAATCCATGGTTCAAGTGTATTTTGACAAGGAGCTGGTGAGACGCTATGCGACTCGAAGCATATGCATGAACTCACCAGGTCGTTAGGCACCGCATATCGACCGTACCGATTTCCTCAACGCTGTGGTTCGGGAGAAGAAGCGCTTTGAGAATGCATTGGACGAATCCGTGGCCGGTGGATTGAATGCTGGCACGGAAGTATTGATGAATCAAGTACGTCCACATCGAAGTCTTCCGCTCCGTGACTTGGCTTGGCTTATGAGCTTCTGGCAGGTAGAGCACATCATCTTGACGTTAACCAAACCTCGAGAGTACTACCCGCCAGAAGACGCCCCGCTCGAACTAGGCCCAACGAAAGGTTGCACCGAAGCTATCAAGTGCCTCGAGATGCATTGCAAGCTATTAAAGGGCAGTACGAGCAAAGAGGTTCTAGAGGTGTTCCATCAGGAAGTTGGTATACGTCTGATTGCGTGCGTACACATCAACTTGCACGCCATACTAGCTAATTTGGTTGTCATCGACTAAGCATCCTGCAAAAGCACATCAAGCGCCAGATCATCTCATTGAACGGCGGGTTCCAGGTTATTGCCGACCTGAATACGTACTATACGTTCATCTCGTCGTTGAAGATCCCGGCGATTGCTGCTGATTTCTCGCACCTGAAGATGCTGGGGCATGTATACGTCGTGGAGGACGCTAAGGATCTGGCACAGATCGTGAGAGATGTTACACGGTATGGGGGCGCGTATAGACCGGAGGTGAGTCTTCTCCCCTTGGCTTTGTGGGTATGGGCTAAATACAGCGATAGGATATCTATGAATTTGTCCAGCGTCGGTCTGACTGGAAGAAGATCGAGAAAACGGTCGATAAGACGATGTACAACTTAAGTTTCAAGGAGGATTGTATAATATGCTGAACATCATATCATCTTGGGGGGTCTTCATTAATTCAGGATGGCAAGCTGAATGGTGCGGCTAACCGCTGGTTCTTACTCTTCACAAAGATACGGGGGGACTTCTGTCGATTCTTCGGGATAGGTTCACCGTTACTCGGTTGTCGGTCATCGCTCTGGAAGTAAGCGATCCAATATCAAAATCTGGTAGCAGAGGTTCAAGTTGATCCTGTACCAGGAACTCGGTTGTTCGAGCTCAATCATATGCGGACCCCGTTTCTTGTTCAACATGGTCACTGGTGTTGCCGACCTCTTCCAACGTTCATTAGAGTGCTTATCATTGGACCTCTATTCGCACCAATACATGGCGTCGGGAGCTTGACCTATACGTAGCCTGCCTAGTGGCAGTTCCATTGGGTTCGACAGCCTTCGAAGTCCTACAGTTGACGTGTATAGATTCATTACACACGGCAGTACCCGCGGGATAGGCAGTCATGTTACCGCCACTCGTGATACCATGGCAAGTTTCACAGCTTTCAACTTTGACGGTGAGGGGATGCAGAAAATAATACAATTGCTTGAGTTTATGGAGGTCAATACGGATACTACTAAGTGTACATTTCGATTTGGGATTGAGTTGGTTGTCGATACTTATATATGAGGCAGGTTATGAGCGAGGGTGCAATGTGTGTGGACGGTGATGACGGATGTAATCAGACCTGCTGAACGATCTTAGCCGAGCGCGGGGAAGGAAGTGAAACAACGGACCTGAGTGGCGGTGGGGGAGGACAAGGTCTTGTGATCAGGAGGGGAGGTCGAAACGGCGGCGGAGGTGCGAGCGATGGCGGCGAGGTCGACTGGAATGAAGGGAAGAGTGTTAGATACAGCAGCAGTGGTCCAGTCGAATTTGCTTACCCTCGCCTTTGAATACATTCTTCCTGAACTCTTTAGCAGCACCGAGCTCTTGTTCGGAGACGGAAGAGGTCGACCGGGCCATGACAAGTTTGTTCAACTCAGAGGCTATAGAAGGGCGCTCGTGAATACATGACCACAGAAGCGAGCAAGGATGGCGACGCACTGGAGTCGGAGGTCTGACTAGCAGTGTCCGCATCGTCCGTGTCTTCCGAGACCTGTTGCATGTCGAAGGCCTCGTCCTCGAGGGCAGCAAACTCGAGCTCGCGTTCATCGGCAAGGCGGCCCCAGTTGTGCTGGCCTGCGCCGTTCTTGCGCAACGACTTGTCGAGGCCGGACCTGGACTCTGAGCGATCCTTGAGCATGGCCTTTGGGAAGCCTGCGCGTTCGGTGCGAGTCATGGTGAGGAATATGGATATAGGCGGCGAGTGGATGTTGTGGATTCAGCTGATGGTGGTGAACTGGATAAAGAAGTGGCCCAGGCAGGGTATTTATACGCGGCGGCCACCTGCCGAGGTGGGGTGGCAAAGCATCAATTGAGGCGCGTGACCTTGGATGGGGCAATTATCTAGACCGCTCTGGTTGCCAGCAACGCTTTGTTAGCGGCGTTGACATCCTTTATTCCTTTGACACTGTCGGCGACGACGTGCATGGGCCCTTTGACTTGGCATGAATGTGGGACGGAAACAACACGCGACGACAAAGAAAATGCGGGGAAGCGTGGGAATGAAGTTCCACGTGGTTATCACCGTGAATCGAGCGCGCCAGCTCAGGCTTGCTAAGTACTTGCGCAATGCACTTTGCTAGTATCGAGAGTTGAGTAACGTTGAATACCGTGGCATAGCTGTGTGCTGCGCCGAAAGCTACACGCGATCCATCTCATCATTCCGTTACTGTGCAGGTGCCCAGACCAGTCCGGATTTCGCCGGACTGAGCTAGTCGAGCGGTCTTTTAGAGGTCCATTGGCAAGAGATCTACGGTGTAGTACGGTCGGCATTCCCTGGTACGCCCGAAGTCCCTGAACAACAACTATCAAGTGTTCGGATCCACAAATGGTCTTGTGGGTCACTGTCCATATGAGCAGATGTGAAAGCAGCGGCTTGAAAGCGGCCTGAACGGCCCATCTTTGAACCTTATAATCCGGTGGACTGTTGGGTATTCATATCAACTAGAATTCGTGAACAAGGTGGTGCAATCCTTGAAAAATGTTTGCGCCAAATCGCTACGCGCTGCGGCTGTCTTTCAGTCGGGTTACCGGTCCGATGAATCCACGGTGTCGTCCATTTCGTCATCTTCGTTAACAACTTCGACGTGCTTTTGAGCGCGTCGACTATTCTGGACATGGACGACATCGATGACAAGCTGCGAATGCTCCTCAAGGACTCGGACGACGTCAAATCTGCCTTACCAGTCCTCTTCATACCCGGTCCATCTGATACCCAACCCGATAGCCCCGCTCCATCTCTTGCAATCGATGACAGGAATACAAGAATTCTCGCTGTAATATCGCATAAAGACGAACTAGACCAGCACGAGGAAGGAAGGTGGGGCTCTTTCTATTCGCTGTCTACTGCGCTCCGACGGACCTTTGTGCATTCAATATATACTCGTTTTGGTCATCGCGAAGCCGCTTTGAAGAGCTAACTTACGGGACGTCACTTCCATTTCCGTCGGCCTTTTTGCCTCAGGGCTGCCGGGCTTCCCACATAGGAGATCTTCTCCATCTAGACGCACCTCGTTCTACTCAAGCTTTCTCCGAAGCTAAAACTTCCCCACCAGCGTATTCGTTCTCAAGCAGAAACCAGCAAATCATGCATTTCCCGAGACTTTGGACATCCAACGCGTCTTCCCCGTGGTCGGCGATTTCTCGATTACCATGGCCCAGTTCAAACTAGGATCCACCGCTAGCTCACAAGACCGTACAGGTATGCAACCATCCTAGCTCTCTCACGATACTCTAATCGCTCTAGGTTTGAGGATAACCGTCAGCCCGAGTCACAAGGACGAGCCTCTTTCATTCTATACACATGATGTGCAAGGGTTACAATCTCTCCTGGCAGAGTGCAGACGGCTCAAAGAACTCTCAGGTGACTGCATTTCGGGAGTCAATCCGCGTTGGCTGACACGTCTGTAGAACAATACAGTCCATCTTCTCCTTCTCAAACGTATTCTTGGCTGACAACCTACACGGCCGAACACCTCCTTCCAATACGCACGTCGTACTTTACTCAAATCCGAGCCGCTTCTGACTTGGAGCTACAGTAACATCCGTACCGCCTGACCTAAGGGTGATACGCCAGCCTTTGCATGAGCGGCTGTCACCTGCGAGCGCTGGGTCACCTGGTGACGACGCTAGCGATATACCAATCCTTCGAGATGATTGGGTACGTACGCGGGCGAGAGAGCAGACACGCAAGGGTGGAGCCCGTCTCAATATTCGCGTCGGAACCTTCAACGTCAATGGTCAGACGCCCTCTCAGGACTTGGTATCATGGGTTCGGGGAACTTCAGATTACACCGGTAGTCACCTCATTCCGCCTCTGAATGAGGTATCTCCGTTCAAAGTAGATGGTATTGACAAAGATCCGTTTGAGTGTAAGTACTTGCGCAGTCAAGGATCAGACAGGCAACTGACTTTGGTCTCCAGCAACAAGTGCCTCGGCATCTTCTATGATAAATGACTCTACCTCGCCTCCCCCGCCAACATCTACCGAGCTTCCTGATGTCTTCGTTTTCTCTTTCCAAGAGCTCGATCTCTCTACCGAAGCGCTGCTCTACTCCACCAGCACGCTCCGAGCCGATGCCTGGTGTACCGCCATCTTCGCCGCGCTCGGCGAGCACCACATCCTATACACTAAACTCACGACGAAGCAGCTCGTCGGAATCCTCATGGTCGTTATCGTGCGCAAGTCCATCGCCCACCGGTTCACAGACGTGCGGACATGTTATGCTGGGGTGGGGATCATGGGTATGATGGGCAACAAGGGTGGGGTGGCGGTACAGTTGGTTTATCGAGGAGGGACCGGCGGGAATGACGCGAGTGATTCCGAGTCCGGGGGCACGGTGTTGACGTTCGTCAACAGCCATCTGGCGGCGTTTGACGAGATGGTGGAGAAGCGGAATAGCGACTTTGGGGATCTGGCGAAGAGGTTGGTATTTGGCGGGGAGGGGTCCGTGGGTGTTTGGGCAAGCGATGTCGTGTTCTGGATGGGGGACTTGAATTATAGGGTGGACCAGCCGGATGTGGTCGTAAGGGATTTGCTGCTTGAGGCGAATGAGAATAGGTGGGCTAGGAGGAGGAATTTAGTCGAGTTGATGGCTTATGATCAGGTGGGTGATTTCTTGACCCTCGCTAAATGCGCCAACCATATTTTCTAGCTGAAACTGGCCATGAAAGCTGGAAAGGCATTCCATGGCTTTTCTGAGTTCCCAATCACACATCCCCCGTCAGTGGATCCATCCATATCGAGTTCATTCGAATGACCAATACATTTAGATCCTACCGCTACAGTCCTGGTGTGCAAACTGATGCATTAGGATATGACACTAAGTAAGTAAGAGTCCTTCCAACGTCTTACGCTTTCCTTAACGAAAGCACCCAGGCGTAAACCAGCTTGGACGGACCGCATACTCAATCTCGTTGGTCCAGGCGTTAAACTGCATCAGCACACATACACGAGTAATCCGCAAATAACGATGAGTGACCATCGACCGATATCTGCCGATTTCACTCTTGAGGTCGATATTTACAACGAGAAAGCGCGCCTCACAGCAGCCCGGACGTTGTATCGGCAGCTGCAGGGTCTTGAGCAGGAGAGCAGGAGGGTGGTTGTCGAGCCCGAAGAAGTGAAGCTTGGGGAAGTGAGGTGCGCTGTTTTGGCTTGTCTAGAGGTCCTCTGGCTGAAATTCGACGACGCTCTTAGGTACAAGCAGAGAGTGACGAAGACTGTTCGGTTGCGCAATGGTGGCAAAATTCCTTGTATTTTTAGGTTTGTAGCCACGGAGCCTGACGGCGAAATACGTGAGTACCAGGAGGACTCTCTGGCTCTGGCTTACTTGCTACCTTGTTAGATCCTTCTTGGCTTACAATTGAACCTATTGCCGTGAGCACATTTGCTTGCTGGTCCTAGAATTACAAGCATGTTGACGACACTTTCTATGTTAGGGCATTCTCCTTCCCTACCAGCCGCTTGAGGTCACTTTGACAGTTCTCGTTGATGAACGAACCCCCTACTATTCTCGCGACCTAGACACTACACTCGTTCTGCACACCGGGCCAGGGATGGGCAAAGATCGATTCATCGTGGTGCAAGGCGATTATCGTGAGTCTTTTTGTTTGAATAGGATATCGACTGAATGTAGATAATTCCCTGCAGAGACATCCTGTATCGGTGTCCCACTAGTCTCATTGACGTACCTGCCAGGCCCAATCAGGACGACGTTTGGACAGGACAGTTCGAAACAGAACTTGAATGCGCCTAGGGAGGTGATGCGACTGGTCAACTGGATGATGGACAATAGGTTAGCGGAGGCATTTGAGGAGGTCGAGGAGCCAACGGAGGACTCGGACGTGGAACAGATCTTCGAGCAGCTTTCAGAACTCTCAAGTACTGCGTCGTCAAAGAGTCTCCAGGTGTCCACATCCGATTGTCTGGATTCGAAGGGTGTGATACCAGCGTCGAAAAGCGCACCGACATCGAATATCAAGAGCAGTTCGTCGAAAGCAACGATGGACGATTGTATATCAGTCGTTCGAGAGTGTTTGGACACTGGCGCTGCTTTCCCAGCGCAGCTACCGCCTCAAGCGTATGGTACAGTACTGTTAGAACTTTTGGAGGGCTTGGTCCCTGCCGAGGTCAACATTGTCAACGTGTCCTCGCGAGAAGAGGCTTTTGAGGTAGGCTTTTCTCGGTTCTTGTCTGCCTGGCATAAACTCTATGGTGGTGTAGGTCTTGGATTCATTCCCAGTTGTGAATGTCAATATCTGGATTTCCGTCACTGCATTTTTGCACTACATTGTGCAAGGGTTGGAAGACAAGGGAAAGGTTATTGGTCAGTGCCATTACCCAACGACTGTGTCCGCGAAGCTGAAAAGCTACAGCTGCTGTCTTGGCGCCGGTAGTATTGCGTGAATCCCCGGCCAGTATCATAGAGAAGAGACGGTTTGTGAGATATTTTATTGAGGGATGATGGCGGATGGCCTGGAGGGGTGGACTATTCTATGCTACGCGGACATACATACAGAGCGATAGAGGCTGTATCACTAATATGATGAGCCGTGACGCGGACAAGATGCACCAGATACTAGTACCTACCAAGTACGATGAACCGAGACTTTGTGGCGCGACAAGGTCCGAACATTCGAGATCTGGCTATGAGTGTTTACGTCAGGTTCAGTGGTCTAGTGGTTATGATTTCTGTCTCACAGTGGTGGTCACAGAAGGTCCCCGTTTCGAGCACGGGCTGAACCATTTTTGCCAGCGGTTCAAAGCAAACCGTAGAAACACACTCAAATTACGAACTATGGATCCAAAGGTTCATTTTATTGCAAAGATAAGTATGTGTACAGTGTATTGAGTTCTATTTCCTTATTGCGACCTCAACTCTAAACCTCCTCGTATCGCCACTCGAGCTGTCCGTCTACGCGTACCGTACACGAGTTATGAGACCTATGACTCCGCCGCCTCTACCATCCCACCCAACGATGGGGGCGCGGCACACAGGACACCTGAAAGATTGAGTTCGACTTCAAAATCATGAGAGTATACAAGGATTACCGCGCTATTCGATCCTCTGTTCGTTTCAGGGCAATGCCGACTGCATTGAATAAACATGTCCCACAGCTGACGTGTCCGCAAGGAGTGAGCGTCGCATTGACGGGCGGCGTGAAGCAAATGGGGCATATGAAGGCTGATAGGGTGTTCGACGAGGGCTCGTCGGGCGTCTGCGCGTTTGTATGATGGTTGATGCTATACGCTTGGCCAGCGTCCCGCGATTCTTGTCCAAGCTGCTGGTTCTGACCCTGCGCATGCACATCATCCGGAGTTGGATGTGCGGTCTGCCCGGAATTGACACAGCAAGATGGTCCTGCACTTGTACTCAACGACGTGGAAGCAGATTGTCGCGCCAATCTGCTCGCAGTCGCAGTTCTGTCGCGCGCCCTGAGGTTCCTACAAGTCAAAGGCGCCGGCAGCGGATCGTCGCTTGTGGCGGTCATGATCAGGGTGAAAAGTTACACTGCCACCAACTGCCACAGTGCCGGAAAAGTCACACTGCCACCGCTTTGAATTGACCATCATGATGTCACGTTCTCATGTTGAACTTCACGGTTTTAGCTTCATTCCGCGATGGCAGACCGTCTGTACCCGCGAAACACGATTCTCAAGTATGTAGCTCCAGTCACTGCAATGGTGGGACCTTCTTTGTTACCGCCAGTCTCCTACTCACACGTCATTTGTAGCTTCTCTGGCTTGTAGCGCTTATTGCCCAGGTTCTGGTGGCCAAATCGTGTATGGGCCTTTTCTAAATCTTCCTTGCGGTTCGGTTCTCTCAACTGATATCAGATGGTCGAGAAGCAGTGGGAGTCATGTGGTTCGCAATAGTCCTCCAATTATTCTTGAACTTGGACGTGTTGTACTTGCAAATCCGTGCGGTGTACGATCACAGGGTCAGAATCACGCACTTCGCGTCCATGGCTGCGGTCCTCGGCTCTATCGGCGTGGACAAGTCGATCTACGCGACAAACTCTTCTCAGCACGGGATGGCAGCCGGTTGGCTCGTGCTCACCCTTATTGACATTCTTTGGGTCTTCGACTTCTCGAATGAAGTCCGGTATGGACAACCCATACCATCCCTGTTTGACGGTGAAGGCGGAGACAGCCCTACCGTGATGGACCACGAGCACAATTTCAATCACCCGCAGCGAGAAAAGTCACTGCCAGTGCCCGTTATCCAGGAGACGAGTCCGACTACTTCAACACAGGACACCATAAGTGCAATTCGTGAAAAGGCAGCTCCCTCAAGTCATCACATCAGCCGGGATGAGGAGTCGCTCCTGGTTCGTGCTGAACATGTATCGACTTTCTGACCTCTAAGTAACTTTCAGGCTCCTTCGGATGATCCCTACAAATCGACTTTGACAGTACCCACCATTTCTACGAGCACTAACACTCGCAAATCATATGTGCTTCGTGTTGAGGCGCTGTTTGGATGTACGTTCGCCTACTTATCACGTTTATCACTCGTCTTACTGATCCTGAGCTATCAGACATTGGTTCCCCGGATGACGAAGAAGAGCTCAGCTTCAAGAAAGGAGAGACATTTTGGATTTCACAGCCACAAGGCGACAAATGGTGGCATGCGAAAAAAGATGATGGCAGCACCGGAAGTAAGTCTTGTCAAGACTTAGTATAGTGCTGTTCTAATTTTGGCTCTAGTCGTACCCTCAAACTATGTTCGTCTTTTATCTTGATGTGGGATGGTAAGGTTTGACTCTGTGGTACTGCTTTGTATAAAATTGTTGATCTCAACTCTCGAAGTGTGGCGTAGACACGTTCGACCATCGCTTTTTGATAGTCGGTCCTTCCGTACTCTCCAGATGTGTCCATCTTCCCGAAATGCACAGTGTGTGGCTATGTATGTACGATACTTTTGCTCTGTGACGCATTCATTGTTACTACTGTACCCGAAGCGAAACCCTGTCGCCTTCCGACTCTTCGAGCCGTGATTCCGGCGTGATTCAGACTCATTTCTACATCTTTCACCGCGGGCCTCAACATGAAGGCCTCGTTTTTTGTGGCTGTTTCCCACAGCATATCGTCTAAAACCTCCGAACACTAGGGAATGACGGCACCCCAGAGCCCATATAGGCCGGACGATCTATGACTCTGGTCATATTGCGCCATGACCACAGTACACACACTACGATCGACGCGCCAACGACGAACGGCTGCCTCGAAGCCTCTCAGCGCCATGGCTATCTTCCAAGACGATACGACTGCGAATCCTGTGGTTGCCTCTTATCTGTCAGTTCCTGTCGACCCATCAGAACAGCGAAAGGAACGCAAACGCTTGAGGAAGGAGAAGCTGAACAAACCTCTTCCACCACCTCCAGCGCCGACACCTGGCGCGCCCACGCAGGCAGAGTTAGACGTGTCAAGTTGTGAGTCCATCTGTCCAAAGTGACATCGACGCGTGCGCTGATTGATTACAACAGTCCTACCCCGTAGAGTGAGAGATTTTCCCGCTAGAATACAACAAATATCCAATCAGGAGCCATCTTTGTCTAGGTCTGCAAGGTAAGGCCACCTTTTCTCGGCACATCGGTGCTGAACGCGCTCTGTCCAACAGCACTTCCACCGTATCGTTCAACAGGAGTTGAAATCGCTCGAGAATTCCCGGTTAGCTATTGACTAGCATCTGTGCAGCTCCCCACCTGATCTGCTTGCCGCAGTTACCAGGAAACTGTTCGGGCATTCAATCTCCTCACGCCCCCAACTGCAGTCGACAGCCTAATTGAAAGCCGGAGATACCAAAACCGCTTGGACGAGGTCTGTAATTAGTCAAGCAGACCGTCGTCCCTTAACGTGATGCACAGATACTCAGAGAAGCTGATTTGGACCGGTATTATGCTCTCACTTCCAAAATCAGTGAGGCGAAAAAACAAGACCACGCGCGAATGGTTAAGCTGGTCAAGCACATTACCCAGTGGGACTCGGAGAGAAGGGAAGTATTTGATTTGAATGAGAGTGATTCAGAGGACGTCATGGATGCTTTTCAAGAGGTACAATCCCTGGCATACTTCCATGCTTTTTCGAACTCGCAATTGACAAGACGTCAGATCCTGGATGGTGGTCTCGACGACATCGAAGACAGATCTCGGTTGAAACAACTCATGAGTGCGCTCGTGAGGCGGACCTCTGGACTTCCGGACTCGATGTTCATCTCCGGCGTAGCTCTCGCTCGAGGGCAATGCAGCATCGGCGGAACCTTTGGCGATATATATAAAACCATGTACCACAATCAGCCAGTGGCACTCAAGTTCCTTCGGATCCTTGGTTCCTCCCCTGCGGAGAAACGAAAGACGTGTAAAGTACGTGCCCTTGACATCTCGTCACGATGGTCGCTCATGCGCCGTCAAGAAATTCTACAAAGAAGCGTTGGTGTGGCACAAACTCGACAACAAATATGTCCTTCCATTCCTCGGGGTGGACACGGAGAACTTTCCCGGTCGACCCTGCATGGTTTCTCCTTGGATGGTCAACGGTAACGCGCATCAGTTTGTGAAGCGCCATCCCAAAATGAACGTCGACAAACTAGTCAGTATTGAATGCGACTTCTTTCGAACGAGTCTTAGTTCTAACGCAAGGACAGCTCTTCGAGATTGGACAGGGAATACAATACCTTCACTCCAAGCTCGTAGTCCATGGCGATATCAAAGGGGTTTGGATTCTTCTCTCTTATCCCGGTCAGAGAGTAACACTATCGCCCAGCTCAACATCATGATAGATGAGCAATGGCACCCGCGCCTTGCTGACTTTGGTCTCACGATATGGGCGGATGTAACGAGACAAGACACCACGCAGCATGGCGGAACTGTTCGCTGGATGGCTCCGGAACTTCTCAACCCGAAATCATTTGGACAGGAGGACAGTCAGCGGACATTTGCTACCGATGTCTACGCATACGGCTGTTTATGTCTCGAGGTACAGTTCGGCGCCACTATCCGTTCAAGGCAGTCCTGATGCCTTGCCATAGCTCTACACTCGGAAACATCCATTCGATGATATTCACTCGGAGGCAGCTGTATCAATGAAAGTTTCTAGAGGCGAGCGTCCCACGCGCCCGGTCGATCCGCCCTTCTCGGATGACCTATGGGATCTGGTCACAGCCTGTTGGCATAAAGATGCCCAGATGCGCCCACGTTGCACAGAAATCGTGGAAATTCTCAAAACAGTCTTGCGCAAATCGGCTGTGGAAGGAGGGCTGGACGGTCTCTACAGGTTTGGGGGTTCCAGTACCGTTTCCTTACTGGAAAGTTCGAGTATGAGAGGGCGGGGATCGATACTCGCAGGACCAATATACGAGGAGCCGGATGAGATGGATCAGGAGAGGCGCTCAGAGGCTGAGTTTGAGGCAGCTCTTCTACAGGTTCGACAACATGCCGATCCTAGTCGAATGTACATGGATAAACGGAGGCTTCAGAGAGGGTGAGATGTTCTCTCGAGCCTGGTGAATAACCGAATATAACCGAAGATCTCGCAGGTTCTCAGTACAGGTGTTGCACGCCAAGACCACGTTTAACACCCCAGTCAGGATCACGCAGATTAACATCGAGAAACAAAATAAGGCGAAGATCACGGAGCTCATCAATGAGTTCGCGGGGCTGCGTTTTCTACACGACGATAATGTCGTAGGCTACATCGATATGTTTCGCTATAAGGCGGATCTTTGGGTCGTAGAAGAGGATGTTTCGGACACCATCACCCTGAGGAAGGTATTCAAGACTTCGGAGAATGAGGCGGGAAGGCGCGAACTGTTTTTGATGAAGATATTACCATGCCTGTTACAGGCTCTGGAATATCTACACAGACACGGTGTGGCGCATGGCTATGTCGGTATGGACGACATTGTTTTCAACAAACTCGCCCACGTGCGTTTGAGTGAGTTTCTTGACCTCCATTCTCACTTATGATAGTGTTGACCATACCCTTGATAGAAATGTGCGCAATGTTTCCAGACCAACAAGCAGTCCAATGGCAACGGCCTCGAAAACTTGCACCCGAAGTCACCGAAGGACGACGGTACGGTTCTAAAGGTGACATATGGAACCTCGGCTTCTTGATCATCGGTACGTCCAAAACCCAGAGGTAAACTGCCTTCTGAAATTTTCCCAGAGGCTCTGGATACGGATAAGAAGGTCGAGTTGGATCAAGCACCCGAAAACGTACTGGCGGCGTTCAAGTCCGAATTGAAGCCGTCACAAGCAATTCTAGAGATAGTGAGCGCTGCTCTGAAACCTTACTGGATGTCGCGACCCTCGGCGACGGAAATGCTTAAGGTGGGAGTGTAGCCACCCATTACGCCGCGCATTACTGACATCTTACACAAGCTGGTCACGAAAGTGCAAAATCTACGCCACAGTAGCTGCTCATAGTGGGCCGGAAGTGAATCTATAGACTAAATTAGCCGCAGTGTTACGATTAATGTATTAATTAGTGTTAGGCTGTTCTACCAAGGCGTGTATGGAGACTTTCAGACCTTTGTTTATTTGACGCGTTACACGATCACGTGTTTCTTAATTGGCGTGACATCGGTGATTCAAGCACTTCTAAGTTTCCCTTCCATCGACCACCATCGCTGACATTTGCCTTCGAGATGTCGACTGCGAAATTCCCTACAGTGTCTGGTCTGCACTCCTCTCTCGTCGCATAGCTTGTTAGCTTACCTGTTGCCTAGGTTTCAAATTGGTCAGACAAATAGGCGGTGGTGGCTTTTCAACGTGAGTCATCCGTTCAGAGCCGCGGTCAGGGCCACTGAAGTCTGCAGAGTCTGGAAAGCGGTCAACGTAGCCGAGGAACGCATTGCTGCATGCAAGGTTATACGAATAACGGAGGCTACGACAGACAAGGAACGGAAGACATTCGAGAAGGAGATGCGCGTACATTCGGCGCTCAAGCATACAAACGTCCTGGAGTTCTACACAGCCGTCGTGGTTGAACTCAAACACCAACTCTCCTACCACCCCGGAATATACATACTGCTGGAGTTAGCTGCTGGTGGTGATCTCTTTGACAAGATTGGTGCGCTGGCTGCTGCTTTGCTTGACAGTGCACTGACTATGGGCAATCTAGAACCCGATGTAGGCGTCAGTGATGCAATGGCGCATATGTACTTCCAACAACTGGTCGCGGGCATGGTCCGTTTACATCCATTCGCTCAATCCTCGGACTCATTTTCATCTTGGTCATGTAGGAGTACATTCACCAGCAGGGCGTTTGCCACCGAGATCTCAAGCCCGAGAATCTACTCCTCAACTCCGTAGGCACGCTCAAGATATCGGATTTTGGACTTTCGGCTGTGTACAAGCTAGTTGACTCGGGGAAGACCCGTCCATTGAGCGAGCGATGTGGAAGTTTACCGTACATTGCTCCAGAGGTACGCCACAAATATTGCACGATACGATGTTTGATCTTTTTTGCGCTAGCTAGCCATCGATGCGCCTTACAAAGCCGAACCTATTGATGTTTGGGGAATGGGTGTGATATTGTTCACGCTGTTGGCTGGCAGTAGGAGATCGATCTACAAGTTTCCTTCTTCATCTGACTGTCTTTGGTTCAGACACCCCGTGGGACGAACCGACCCGCCACAGTCCCGAATTTGTTCGATATGTGTCTGGCGAGATCTTTGGCGAAGCACCGTGGAATGGCTTTGAGGCTGACACTCTTGGTAAGATGTTTGTGTGCCCTATACCTGACTAGCTTGATTGTTCGGCTTGATGTAGCGTTTCTGACTGGCATGCTCAACACCGACCCATCGCAACGACTTACTCTCTCTGACATAAATCGACATCCCTGGACAATGCGACCCAGTCAGCTTGCGAACTCCGGACCAGCAGCTCTTGCAGAAAGGCTCACGGAAGGATTACGAGCCAATGGTGATCTGGAACTTGCATCGCCCAATTTCATACAGACGTGGGTTTTCGAAGACTGCTCTGTGTATTCTGGCTCTAACCATATTCACAGTGCGGACGCAGATGGTGACCAGATGATGGCCTCACAATTCACACAATCGCTTATGCTTTTCGTGCGTCACGTTGCCTTTGGGTATTGTCCGTTACTCACCTTCACCCAGTCGCAAACACAATCCGGGACACGATATACACCACATTTGACTCGATTTTATGCAGCAGTGGAACCTGCAGAGCTATTTACACTGATACAACAAAGCTTGAAGGCGTTAGGCGTCTCGTGCAAAGTGATGTCTCAGGCGAACGCTTATCCGAGGCTACGCGTAGGCGGATACGACCGGAGAAAGCTCATGTTCAAAGGCTGGATCGACGTCGAAGATTTTGTCTATCGAGGGAGCGAAGGTAGCTTCTGCATCATGGCGCGAGACGAAGTGAGCCTTTACGCAGTCTTGTGTGGCGCTGCTAATCTCGGGCTCTTACAGGGGAGTCCGATATCGTGGCGTCTACTATGGAAGTCCTTGATTGAGTCGCCTGCTGTTGGACCCCATGTTTTGCGCAAGTAGACTATTTCAGTTTGTCATCTCATCTTTGCTTCATCCATGTATCATATCTATTACATCTATTTACTCTATGTAGCATACCTTGAACACATTGAACACATCTTGTTTGCATTTTCACATGGAGGTCGACCACTACGATCTTGTCAGTGTGCTATCCGATGCCTTGAGATCGACCAATAACAGCATCTTCGATTTCTTGGAGGATCTTGAAGAGGACTACGAGAACTACACCACACACTTTCTAGCCTTATCCGATGTCAAAGACGAAGATGGGAACGTTCACCTATATACTATTTCCGACGAAGAATGTCGTTGACTGGGGATTGGATGCTCAAACTAGGATCCATGCCTTGGGAGAAAGCGGACGAGGAGCAAGGCAGGAGAGGTCGACCGAAACCATAGTTGGAAATTGGATGAGTACTTACCTCCTTGTCTTTGTTGTGTACGAGCACCTCTTTTTGACGACTCACAAAGATTATGGTAATTTTGGGGCCCACCGTAGATCCAGTACATATACTATCCCGTTTGATTACTTACATATAACGCTCCAGTTGTCCCACTGTGTTTTGCCCTCTTGGATTTCCACAATCCTACTCCAGAGCGCGAATCCCACAGGACCCAAACCGCCTTCAAACACAGGGAAGTCTAGGTCACCATCATCGTGGCCGATGCGGCCTACAGGCGCGACAATCACCGCCGTTCCCACAACAAATGACTCGACTACCTTCCCTTCCGCGCACCACTGCTTGAGATCCGTCATCGTGACGTTCCTCTCCACCGCGTGCATCGCGGGCATACCGTCGAATATCGGGCTCTCTCCGTGGGCCTTGCACAGCGCCAAGACGGACATACGCGTAACACCTGGGAGTATGGTTCCGTCGAGCTCAGGCGTGACAATGTCCAGCCCTCCGTCCTCGCGCTTGAGTGCAGCGAAAAAGTTCATGGCGCCGGCCTCGGTGACAACGTCGCCTAGTAGCCAGAGGATCTGGTCGTACCCTTTCTTCGCAGCAAGACGCTGAGGCAGGAATCCGGGAGAGTAGTTGAGGCCAAGCTTGTGTCCACCAGTTCCTCCTGGCCATGCGCGGACGTTGTCCTTCACTCCGAGAAGCGCTAGAGGCTTGGGTCCCATGCGGAAGTAAGGTCCGGTTGGGGAGAGCACTACATAAAGGAGGGCATGATCTGAGGGTGCGACACCGAAGCCGCTACGCGTGCCAATGAGGGTAGGCCGGATGTACAGACTGTACCCCTGCTTTGCGGGTATCCACCGCTTGTCGATAGAGATCAGTTTCTGGATGAGTTTCAAGAGCTCATCCGTGTTGAAGGGCTGTCACGCGGAATGGTAAGTTCCGGGCGTCTGCACAAGGATATTGTGGGTGGAACGTACGGGGAGACAAACACGGTCTGCGGACCTTGCGAGACGTGCCATATTCTTCTCGGGTCGGAAAAGACGCGCTTCGCCATCGGCGCCGATGTAGGCCTCAATGAAAAGACGTGAGAATGGGAAATGAATTGTATAATTCCGATGATTTCGCACCTTCATCCCCTCAAAAAGATTGGTGGCATATTGAAGGCAGGAGCTCATAGGGTCCAAAGGTATGGGTCCGTAGGGCTTGATCTCTGGTGCAGCCCATCCCGTCAAGGGGTCAAATGTAACAATAAGCATATGATCCGTGGGTGTCTGTTGTGGAGTTGAGAATGACCAGTTGAAGCAACAAAGGGATGCACTCGCCTGACCGAATACAAGCGTCTCAGGCTCAGGTATAGGCTTTAGCGTCTCCGCCAGATTTACAGTAAGCTTGGACGCCTAAAAGCTATTTAGCCTCGCATCCAGCATCTTTGAGATCCAGCAACACTCACATCAAGGTCCGGAACGCTTGTAACGCCCTCAAGGTTCGGTCCGCCTACTGTTTTCCAAAGAGACATGATGTACCAAAAATTGGTAAGTTAGGACGAGGGGAGGGGAAAGTGAGTGACGAGTCATGGATGCGTCTGCAAAAGTTTTTATACTTTCGTAATCTTATCAACTCGGAATTATCGGTGATTTTGCCCTATCAAGGGGAACTGATGCCGCCCGCCTTAAGCCGGTGATTTACCAGCTTGGAGTTATTATGAAGGCTGAGCTTTGCACGATAGCTCAGAGTAGAACATGATTCACGAACAATAGTGGTATGCATCATGCAGCCTACTCTAGCGACATAGGTCACGAGGTAGCCTTCTCGACTAAACGAAGAATGGCAACCGACTCAACATGAGCCGTCTGGGGGAACAAATCAAAGCCTCTCAAACTCTCCAGCACGTACTTCTTCTCCCGCGACGCCTCCTCCGTCCACCTCAACAGACTCCCGATGTCCCGCGCCTGTGAGTGCACATTGCAGCTCACATACACCACAGTCTGAGGCAAGAAGGTCACAACCTGCCGTATGAAGTTCTCGTCACAGCCCTTCCGCGGCGGGTCGATGACAATGGCAGTCTTGTCTGATGGGAAGTTTCCGACTGTGGCAAAGATGTCTGCCGCGTCGCCCTTTTGAAAGGAGATTTTCGAGGAGGGGATCTTGTTCAGCCGTGCGTTACGCTTCGCGTACATGATTGAGTCTGCCGACAGCTCGATACCCGAAACGGTGTCAAAGTGGTCTGCGAGGGTGATACCGAACAGGCCTGCACCACAGTAAGTATCAATGAGATGGGTGGGTCTGTCGACAAGTCCAGGAGGGAGGATTGCGTCCTTGATGTAGTCGGTCAAGGTGACAAGGATACTGTTGTTGTTTTGGAAGAACGAGCCGCCGTTGAACTCGAAGAAGGTGTCACCAACGCGTTCACGGACTGAACTATTGTTGTTGGTGACGACAACTTTTGTATTGCGGGCGTCGTCGACCTCTTCTGGCGATAACGAGGAAGACAGTGGGAGAGAAATGTCGGTTTTTAGAGAGTCGCGGAGGAGTAGGGTGGAACCCTTGTTGAAGGTCCCGATGGTATCGTGCACTTTCTTCCTAGACACACCAAGTTCCTGGTTAATGGATGGCGTGACTATCGCGCAGTCCTCGATGTCCACAATGCCTGATGTGCAAGAGTTGAATCCAATGTCTGGAGGAGGATCATCCGGCTTGCGCTTCCTAGATACTTGGAAGTGAGGCGTCATTTTCGTGCGGTAGCCGTATTGTAGCGGGGAACCGATTGTAGGCGAGACCTCTGGTATCTGCGATGGGTCCAGTTCTGTGGTCATGTTAGACGAGACACGAGAAGGAGAGAACTGTCTCACTAGAGTAGTTTTTGTAGGCGTTTAACACAACATCGTGCTTGATCTTGAGCTGTACCTCATACGGTAGCATCTAGAATGCGTCAGGAAATGCCAGGTCAGAGAGGTTGGATAGCAAACCTGGTACTGGCATCCACCGCAGTTTCGGAAATACTTGCATCTCACAAGGCTTTCATCACGGTATTCGGGATTGGGTTTAACAATTTCGATGAGATCACAGATGGAATGCATTCTCTGCGCCTTGTAGACCTTGACGCGAGCTATTTCTCCGGGGAACGCAAAGGGTATTTCCAGGACCCATCTCTTGTCTTTTGATTCCGGCGCAAGTGCTAAGGCTTTGCCTAGAATAATTATCAGACCAGGTCAACAGGTAGTCAATATGATATACGGACCATTTGAACACAATCGGACAATCTCAACCTCGACGACCTCATCCTGCTCAAACGGCATGTCAAACTCCGTTCCGTCGCGTATAGCCGCATCGACCTCTTCCTTCCCTAAAAGCTCCACGATGTCCAGCCATTGCACGTCGTCAGCCGAGCCGGAATCAGGCATCGACTGGCGCATCCTTTTCAGCTTCCTCTGCTGCTTTGCGCCATCGTCCATGTGCCGTTTATGTGGCGCCATTTCTCCGTCCGTATCACTGTATTCCCAGTCGTATCGGTATGTGGTCTGCTTCTCCTCTTGGAGATGAAGACTGGGCCCTCCAAAAAGGTCTCCGCTTGGTATTTTACCCGTCCAATTCGAGATTTCCTGTTCCCAGCGAGATTTCGGACGCTCCGGCTCCTTTTCGCGTGTTTCCTGGAGGTCTGGAGAGAGATTTGGGGCGGGACGGGGTGGGGGAGGGTTCAGAGGGGAGGGTCTGTCGCTACTGGCTTTGGTGATGCGGCCGTTTTCGTTGACGAAAATCGGACTGAATACGCGAGGCTTTGGGCGGCGCACTGGTGTGGCGTAGTTTCGAGTGAATTGAGGGCGCAACTTCAAAGCCTTAGCCAACATTCAAAGCGAAGAAAGATTTGCGACGAGAATAGATGTATGACCAATTATCATTGGCCAATCACAGCACGACAGTTGACGCGTGATCAATACCATCCACTTGCTCGCAAGATGCCCTCCGCTAAGTGAGCACTTATTTGGCGAAAGAGTCATCTTCAATTATTGATCCAGGCCTCGCTTGTAAGTACATCAATTACGAACACATCTGTATATGTAGCTATCAACCGAAATGTGATACACCAAAGACGTTCCAGTTTTCAAGATTGTTCAGCATCCGTTGAGGGAGGAGCACATGGTGCCGATGTTTTCTTGTACTGTGGGTCAATGTCAAGTACTGCTTGCCCATATCGATTTCGAAAGAAGACAATTTCTCCTGTGTCATCAACGAAAAGACATTCTCTCCACGAGCGCCATATGGCGCGTAGCACGCCCTGATCCTCTCAATCAGCGACGCGTTATCGTTCGCTTGTTGCGGGACTCACCGTCGAGTCATAGCTGTAGTATTCTCCGAGGACAGGCTTGATAGCCTTGGTGACTTGCGGAAGATTGTCTGGTCTTGATGAGCAGTGTGTTATCGAGGTGAACATCAGACGCACATGAGGGAACACCGGCAAAGATATGGTGAGCGAGATGATCCGTGCTGACCTGTATGGCAGGGACAATGAGCGAGGCATGGAAGTACAAGCGAGCAGAACTGACATTGTGGAGCAAAACGCGCCCTGCCCAGCCGAATATAGGACGATCCACGGTTGCCAGAGCGCCACGCGCAAAGGTCCATTCATTCTTCACGAAGACTCTTTGAGTCACATCTGGAAGTAGGATAACAGAATGCCTACATCACGATAGTATGGTATGGTCGGATCACTGTGCTGGAGGAACGTGAACATAACGATCCTGATAGATGTCGTGAGAAAGAGATACGGGCAGACCAGTCCGCACTATACCAGTTATGCGCGAACTACCAAGCAGACGGTCTCAGTTGTATACTCAACAGTCCACACGACAGGGAGCTCACCGTCCAAGGCATAAAGTAATACTTTCCCACAGATTCCCATCCAAATTGACGCACGCAAGCTGCAAGGATACAGGACATGGCTGCAACCGAAATGTTGGAAAGAACCAGTGACGCTCCTATGCCATGCATTAGAATCGGAGGGGTATCACATGCAGAGCGACAGTACTCTGTTCTGGTTTGAAGAGGCGACAGGACGGTAAGAAATGCTGGGTCAATTAGTAGTCGAATCACCGCCACAGGACGAACGAGGCAACTTACGCTTGTCCAGGCGGGATATTTGCGGTGGCCATTCATGTTATGACTGGTTGAAGAGACATCAGCCCCGGAAAGACGAGTCGCACATCAAGGACGGAGACAGACTCACATCATGTACAGTTGGTAGCCACTAGAGACGACTCGTTAGATGGATGTGTAGCTACCCGCATACGAAAACATACACAAATTGCTGGAATACAGCCTTCACCAGCGTGACAACGGGCATTTCGTCAAGAATCTCCATGTAGTCCATTCGCACTGCGACTTTCGCGTCTGGGAGTTTGAAGTCTGTCCGCGTCTGGGGACAATGGACTTCGTCTCTCTCCAGATGATTGGTTCCTCTCTGGATTACCATGCATCAGCGCAGCGATATTATTAGAAGGTGCGAAGAGCTTACATGGTGTCTGTTGTGCGTTATGCGCCACGCGTAATGTGGCGTTAGAACGGACGAGTGCAACAGGATGCCAAGGATCGCATTGACGGAACGACTAGGGGAAAGGGCGTCGTGACCGGCCTGCTCCAGGGTCAATTGCGTGTAGGTGAATTACGGAGCCACACACTTCGTGTCCTTGAAAAAAAAAAGAGTCGACATTCATGCGTAGAAAGCGATGGTCAGCTCTTACCAAGGCACCAAATGCCGGCCAGGGAGAAGCCTTGATAAATCCAGTATACGACCCAGAGGGAGTCATGCAGAAGGCGACGAGACAATAATGCTACGTTCGTATCTCCTTGGATGAGAAGGAATGAAAACGAGGTGATATGGGTAGCCGCCACGTAGAAGATGTAAGCGAAAGCCAGGTGCCGAGTCAAGTAGAAGAGGGTGCGAGTCGTTGAGCGTTCGAAGAGGTGCCTCGGGACGGCGTCGTGCAGGTCCTTCAGCTTGATGTCAGATGGACGAAACGTTCCGCGCAGTTTCCTCCGTTCGTATTCGGGACCATCTTGAAATACCTGATACCATGCCATCACTCTTCAAGTGGGGACGAGGCTAAGGACAGCACCAACACTCAGTATATATATATTCTTACCTCTGAGTACCCTCTGAGTACCATGAGACGATTTTCGGACAGATCAATCTCCGATCCATAGCAAATGGCAGGACATCATTGTTGGTACGGCGGCATCGTATCCAATGTTGGATTGAATAGCTGATCGTGGTGACTGTTTCCCCAACTCCCCGCGATACCCCTGGAATGAGAGCTCAGAACGAGTCAATGCTGACGGCGTCTTGATTAAAAGAGTGGGAAGTGCGACTAGAGCTGCTTACATTTCAGACGTTCGCCACTGATAGGAACATGACAGCTGTTTGGATAGTCTCTAGAAGCAGGGGGACCCAAGCACCCTTCTTCGATGCGAATACTTCAGTATTATATGCCAAGATCGCCCAGTGCTTTGTTTCATCCTCAAAGCTCTTCGAAATTATTCAACGCCAGAGTGGAAGACTCGGTTGCGCTATCCCGGCTCCGACGGTGATTTCACCAGCAAGGAGACTTTCGGCGTTGAACCCTTGAGACAGAGGAGGGCCACCGATACTAAGGCATGAATAGCAGTCAGGGATGTGGAGAGCGATACACAAAAGAACGTACCGACGATCATTGAATCTTGATCATCGACCTTCCTGTATCAGGGGAAGTGACCTCTTGAGATGATATATCCCACAAAACCTAGCCGCGGTGAACGGACGCGATTCAAATGTAACCACGAGGTAACTTCAAGTCTTTCCCGCCTAGTGATGATCTACGCCTCGCTCCCTAGTGTGGGCCTGGCAATGATGTCCACCCTTCCGACATGCCAGTGAATGGGAGCGTAATAACGCATTCGGGAAAGAGTGTGTGGACAATCGCAGGCACCGCCCGGATTACCGTCAAAGAGGCGTTTGTCAAGAGAAGGGAACGAGAGCGCGGCGATATGGTCACTAAAATTGTCCTGGAATCCAGGGAAATGGTCAGATGTAGTGCAATCGTCGGTGGACCAATAGCATCCGCTTCGAGTGTGAAACGCACGGGTGGAGAAAGCAGTCCTATACTCAGCGATGAAAAGCGCCACAAGGTGTGACGCCCGTTGTAATGCCGAGGCGAAACACCAGCCTGCTTCCCCACAATACTCTATACCACGCACGAGAGTCGGGGACCGATAATAGATCCATACTAGTGGCAAGTCACCCACGGCATCCGTGCCAGCATCTGATCCCAATCATTTCGGGATTGTGGCTGTCGAGAGTAGGTGACAAATTTGTTGATAGCTCTTCGACAGCGTGTGCTTTCAGTCCTCGCCAGACCGGCATCGTATGAAAGATCTAGAGAAGATAGCGGATCCTGGTACGCTCAATGCCAGCTACTCTTGCTCCCAAATTCCCTGTCATTCCGACTGAGTGCAGCGTGGGAGTCCGGAGGGCGATAGCTACAGGATGCCTGTCTCAAACGAGGGATGGTGGTAAAGAAGATGCTGCCGAGTAAACAGATATTCAGATTGGTCAATGAAAGACGCGTCGGGGTCACGTTGAACTCCTTGTGCGAGTATTTCGCGAGCGTTGCCTTCCACGTAGGGGTGAGCGAAAATGACTCGCCATACACTGATGTGTAGAGCGCGATATCTGCATGGTCACTATGGTGGTCACCGACTCACCGTTCAAGAAACAAAGTCAGGGTCTGCCGGACTTTGCCGGCGGACTTCGGCAAAGTGTCCTCCCGGAAGGACCGGACCGAACTACATCTTGCTTTCTTGCCTTCATCAAGCCTCAAGAATTTCAAGCGACCTCAATATTCATTGCTCGCAAACTTTGTGGAAACGATTCCATTGAGGCTTCTAGCAAATCGGCGTGCTCTAAGTATATGGCACAAACTCGAGAATCCGCCCCTCAGGCTTCATGCCCGCCTCGGCAACATGCTACGCGACCGACATTTCTCCAATGGAACACGAAGTGGATCCTAGACTACCGACTGGACACTCACATGGTTTTGCGCACGATTCCCCCGTCCATTCGCCCCAATGCCTTGACTCTTTCTGGTCACAAGCTACACGTACTCCTCGTGCCCCCATGGCGACTCCGAAGGATCCTTTCTAGCACCCTTCGTGGTCACCAGGTTACTCCGAACACCTGTGTCTATGGTCCACGTACTTGGTACCATATTCTCCACGCATCCTGGTCCTGGAATAGGCGAAGAAACACCTCTCGGTCCGAGTCAGATCTTTGTTTTTTCCGGAGGACCTAGTCATTCGCACCTGTCACATTTCTCCTTCAATCTATGGACCTGCTATGGAATTTGATTCGGACCTCTCACTCACTTCCTTATCTCGTTCTCCATCGTTCGCGGCATTCATTTCGGGTTTGTACCGTGAAGTGTCTCGTAAGACAACGCTGCTTGACTCAACAGCATACACAAGGCTACCACGCATCTATACAACTGGCTCAAGAAGTCACAAATTGAGCAGGAACCGGACGAAACGGAGGGGTTTCTGTTCATTTCGGTAAGAAACGCGTAAACGCCGACATGAGTTTACTGGTTACAGCGTACACAGTACCCCTTGTTTGCGTCCCCACAGAACGGAAGTACGCATTAGTCGGCGACTAGCTGACAGTAAGATGGCAGATTACCCTTGTGTAGTACGCGGTGGCCCATTAACTCGGATATACGCACTCGTCGGCCAAGGACCACAAGTGGCTATGTCTGGTGTAGAGTCTGCAGAGGAAAGAAACTATCTCTGAGTTCAGGAGGTCCATTTTCTTGTCGTCTTGTTCGTGCAGGCTCCTCTTGCTGGATCTAGAGCGCGTCTACCATTCCGTGCCTTGCCTTGGCCAAGGTGGGGTGCCCAGATCGCAAGAAGGGGCCGATTTAGACTACTCTACCGATAGGGTAGGTTTCAGACGTTCATGACTTGATTCGTTATCCGCGTTCATGTCCGCTGGGCTCGAGAGTTTGCTACAAGCCTGAAGCATGGCCATACCCAGAAGGACTACGCCCTTGACTGCGCCACAAAAAGGTTTAATTGTGATGTTTTATCGTCAAGACATCACCGAGAATAGCCGGAAGATGTGATTAGGATATGATTGTAGAGGAAGAGACAAGGGAGACAAGGGAATCAACACTTCATTTGAATTGAGAAGGATTGAGATCAATGAATAACAGGGCCGCTCGATTGGAAAACTGAAGCCGTGCAGGGACTGGGTGCGTGGGTATGATGGCGTTAGTCAGCCACATTTAACGGCGCTTTCTTAAAGAAGGACGGTTGCCTTTGCCTACCACGACGCCAGCGATGCATCTGCTCATCCCCGTGGATTGCGCCTCGTCCTGCGCCTTTTCAGTGCTTTCAGTAGCACTGGTCGGTCTCCTGCTCATCGTTCTCTGGGCCTACAAGAGCCAACACGGCGGCAAACTGTCGCTGTGGGGCGTGCTCACCTTGGAGAGCCTCCCCGACGAGGCACGGTCGATACATGGCTCCCTTGTGCGCAAACTCGCTGCCAAAGCGTCGCCGAACAGCGACAGGAAGCTGTCGCTGGAGATGGTCGAGTCCCAGCGTCGTACGTGGATCGTCTTCGCCGCTTTGGCTTTCCTTCTCACGCAGTGGCTATGCTCACAGGAACTATCTACGAGTCGCAGCCTCCCGTGTCCATGGCCAAGATGATCATGTCGCGCCATGTATGTGCTGCCGCTGCCGCCCTCGCCCTTGTCGTGTGCGCTGACCGATGCTCTCCCAGACCTTCCGCAAGCCGACGCCCAGAGTTGCCCCACCACCACCTCGGATACCAACCGCTCACCGGCAACAGCCTACTGCCACACCACCACCGCGCCGCTCGCGCTCACTATCACCACCGCGACAACCGCAGACAGTGACACGTCAACCTCTATCCGCGATGGTGTGACCTCATTTCTCACGGCGAAACCATGTTATCTATGAGAACGAAACGACACGAGTTTACGTTGCTCGATGTTACCCCAGACGATATTTTACGGTCCGTTTATTTAGACGCGGGTATGCGATGCCCGCCGCGAGGAGGAGAAGCAGACGGGAAGGAGATACCGCAGGATTTGCCTGGCATTTTACACAGTAAATTATATTGGACGAGAGCTCTCATGCTTTCTGGACATTTTTGGATTCGCTTTCGGAGAGCTTGGTAGTTTTACTTATCATCGTAAATTTTATTCAATCTATGGACTTGACTATGCGACTATGGCGATGGAAAGTGTTGTCGCTAGTGCGGCCAAATTGCGGCGTTTTGTTATCGGACATCATCTTGTCGTTGGGATCTTTCTCGGGTTGTTCATCAGCATCATATGTTCGTCATTCAGCAGGCGGGGCTGGGGCTAGGAATGGGGATGGGGCTGACAATGCTACGGCCAGTAGTTACAGTAATCGATGTCATGGTAATTTCTTCATTTCCGTAGGATTGGAGAATCTTCCGGGGCACATCCGAGCTTGACCGGGGCACATCCGAGCTTGAACTTGCATACAATGAGTAGTTCCGTCATTGTGGCGAACTCGAATGGGCGTTGAGTGATGCAATGAAGATAAGGGGACTCCATCTTCATTTATCCATATGGCCAGAGTGCCTGTTCTACCATATGCTGACAGACGGACGATATGATGTCGTTTGACGGTCCACAGACATGATGGAGAGTCGAGGCTTGAGTATATCGAAGGCAATGCGAGCCAGACAAGACCTGTAGAGGGAAGTGACTTGGAATGTCAGAGCCAGTGAAGTACGTGAACGATGAATCCCAATGGAGACTTTCATGGTCGAGTTCTCTTCAAAGAATGGGACGCAAAAGAGGTTGCAGCGACATGCGGTGTTGCACTTCGGTTGCGCTGCGTCATCTTTCAGTTCTTGCACGAGATCTGGAGTATAAAAATTGGACTTCTTTGTTCAGTCTATCTAACCAAACATCTTCTTGAAGGCCTTCTTGGCCTTTTCCTTCTTTTCCTTTGTACGCTGCCTTGTTTTTGCCAATTCATTGGCAATCGCAGCATCCGCGGGGACCAGCGCACTAGCAGCGACCAGGTCCTGCTCCGCTTCATCGTCGTTCTTTAGAACGACGTTTGACAGAGCACGCCGATAAAGTGCTTTCGCTGTTGGCACATAAGCCTACATTGAGGTACGAAACTCATGACACGGACCTTTATCAGCGTCAGACAGTGGGGGCTGCAGTTCGAGCGCTTTAGTCGCGAGTGCGACGCCAGTCCTCGGTTTAGACTTGGCACCGGCAAGAGCGCCATTCAGTAGAAGGGCGCTCCTCAACGACGCGTATTTCTCCTTGATTTCCGTAGAGGTATCCTCAGGCAGGACGTAGTTTACGTCGAGATAGCGCAAGCTCTTCTCCCACTTGTCCAGCGCCGCCGCGTGTTGGCCGGCCTTGAATGCAGCATTGCCGAGCTCGCGTATCTTAGTCGCGATCTCTAGCGCGACCTCGGGCTTATCAGTATCGTGCTCGTCGTCTGCGGGATAGTCCTCGTAGATATCGCCGCTCCCGCCCTCCTCAAGGGGAGGGAGCGCGTCGAGCACGCCACAGTCGGCGATGACGATCGGGTGGGTCGGCTTGTCGTTGGCGCCCTTGGGATAGTTTTCGATCTTGCGCACGATGCCCTTGCCGCGTACGACTTCGCCGAAGACAACGTGTTTGCCGTCGAGGTGCGGGGTCGGTACGGTGGTGATGAAGAACTGCGATCCATTGGTGTTCGGGCCGGCGTTGGCCATCGAGAGGAGGAACGGCTTGGTGTGCTTCACGGGGAACGCCTCGTCTTCGAATTTCTCCCCGTAGATGCTCTTTCCACCAGTTCCGTCGTGGTTGGTGAAGTCGCCTCCTTGGCACATGAAACTGACAGGATGTTCGTTGATGATTGACGAGAAGACAAGGCATGAACGCACTCCTTGATGACACGATGGAATCCAGAGCCTTTGTACCCCAGAAAGACGCCATCGTCGCCCGTGCGGCCCTCGCAGAGCGCTCTGAAGTTTTCGGCAGTTTTTGGCACAAGATCGGCGTAGAGCTCGAATATTATGCGCCCAGCGGACTCGCCGTCAATGGTGATGTCGAAATAAGTGAGAGGTTTGGCCATAACGACAGATGGGATGAGCTGTAGAATGAGAGTAACGGAGGAGAATAGCTAAGTATTAGTCAGCTTGGGCATGGCGCGAACATTCTTGAAGATTCGAACCAAAAACTGACAAGCAAATCATGCATACATCTCGACAATTACAAGCAGATACTACACAAGAATAGGGCGCGCGTATGGTAGCAGACAGCAAACGTGAGTACAACAACATCAAGTATCATAAAGATTACAGTATAAGGAACGAAGATACATACAGTACTTACAAGCGCTTAAGATCATCCATCATAAAATCATCTGGTCGACAGAATGCATGAATCATAAGAAAAAGAAGTAATACGGTTACCGTCCTGCTTCAACAGAATCGAACTGTGGGAAGGCATCCAGCATCGGGATGTCGCTGAAGAGCATATCCAGATCTCCGGCAGAGTACGAAGACGTAGGTTGCAAGGGCTGAGGGGATGCAGAGAAGATGGAAGAAGCCTGCGAGTGAGGGTAAAGGCCCATCAGTCTATCCTCCAACTGCATCTGGAGATAATCTCTATCGAACCCACCACCCAGCTGCACTGGCAGGCCCTCATTCGCCAACAACGTGGTAAAGTCATCGACATAGCCTGGCGGCGGCCCAGGGGGAGGCGAGTACCGGATCGGTGCAGTGATGGTCGATTGCGAGACGGTAGAGGAGTCAGACGGACCAACTTGCTCTTCGAGCAATTTGGATAGGATAGCAGCGATCTTGAGAGCACATTTCCACGAGCGGCCGATTTCCTGAAGATACCCGATGCAACGTTCGACCTTCACAATGTGGGCGCTGGTGTTTCTGCTAGCATCAGAGGGAGCTCGGCTGAGAGTGACCACCGATGTCGATGGAGTGGAAGGATTCGACGAAGCCCGAGGGCGTGTGCGAGAGTTGCCCCTGGACCGGGTCGCCTGTCCATGCAGCAAGAGAAAGACAGTTCCTGCGCTGAAGACTGCCTGGAAAAGGGTAACAGGCACATAACGCAGGGTGTACAGTTTCTGCCAAGTCTCCAGAATGCCCATGATTCGCTCTGCAGCATGTTTACACAACTGGTCAATCAGTCAGTCATCCTCGGACTGACAGGTAGATGATGGTGGGAGAACGATACCTTGCGATGATCAATGACCCTCCCCGCAGGTTTCTGTTTGCGATGGAAGAAGGGCCGATGGAGAAGGACGAACATTAACTCATAGAGGAGATGCATCATCAGACGATGTGGCGTTGCTGTCGAGCGAGATTGATGGTTGAGGTCCAGTTCCGGTGTCAAGCCGTCTTTCCAATTGTTCAGTTGAAGACTTCAATCATTCACATCAGGTTAGTAACAGATGGGGAGAAACGAGAGATACACTTACTCCATACGACTAATCAACTCGTCGTTGACGATATCGCCTCTGCCCGACGTTCCCAAGCCAAAACTGTTCACGACACCCATGACTCTGCGCGCAACGACTATCAGCTCGCACGTAGCCGCAAAGGTCTTCGTAACGTAGCTCGGTTGCGGGGGTATATTGGCCGACGAATGATAGAATGGCCGCTGGTCAAACTCGGAGTCGACAAACGGCACGGGGATATCCTCAACGTGAGCGGGAATGGGCACGGAACAGTCCCTTCCCACGTACAGAGACCAGCAGACATCGAGACTGAAGGTAGTCCAATGTGCCCAGTTCCTGTCAAGCTGATCTTCCTTGCTGATGAGACCGGCACTGACCATGCGAGAGGAGTCGACATTCAACCCCAGAATTTGGCTGATTCTGGTGCTCATGCCTGACAGGTATGATCAGCACTGCATATCGGAGATGTGATGTAGACTAACCAAAGTAGAGATATCCCAAATTCTGATCCCCGTTAGAAGAGTGAAAACTACCGATGAGGCTGAGAGCCTGCACGACACAGATGTTGGGCCGTTCGCATTCTTCCTCAATATAGGCCTTGGCTCTTTGCGCGTACATGACTCGGTTTTCCCACTTGTTAATGAGAGGGTCATCAGAGAAGGCAGTTGCTAGAGCAATGAGCGCGTTGTGGAGCATCGGAGAGTAGTGCGGTGTCTTCGCATGAGAGTCGGGGGTGGATATGTAGCGGTACATATCACGAAGGAAGAGGGCAGGGACGACACGAAGACACCAGGACGTGAAGAAGCTGAAAAGGAGGTCGAGAATCTTGTCATGTTCCATACGGGTGAGAGGGCCGCCGGGAAGGTGGAGAGACCAGTCAAAGTCGGGGTTGACCATGTCGGAAGACGGCGGCGTCGAGGGAATGCGCGGAATCCACAGCACGTAGCGTGCCGCAGGATCGTCATAGATTTCGGAGATGCGGCGCGTGGGTTGAACAGGAGAGTCAGCAAAACGGAAAGGAGCAGCCGTGCCATAGAATACAAGGTCACGGTCCTCTAGCTGAATTACACAAGAGAATGAGTCAGTATGCAACTGGTAGCATGCATCGAGAAATGTACCCTAAGATGCTCTGTGGCAGCAACGAGCTCTTGGGTGGCATCGTCTCTGTCTTCAGTGATGTCCACGTCGAGGGGGTTGAGAGGGCGCAGTTCCATGTAATTAGCGCCTTCCGCACCGTGCTCCTCGCGGCACTTGTCGGCGATGCTCTCGAGCAATGCGCAATACGCCTCCAGGCTTGCAATCCGCTTGCGCAAAGCCTCGAAGTGAGCCTCTGTGCGAGGGTGGCGTGCGAGCTCGCCGGTCCACAAGCACTGTCCGCATGCCGTCAGCCATGGATCACAGTGACAAAGATGAGTGGATGGACCTCGCCGTCTCTCCGGGACGATGAACACGGTCCGCATACAGGTCTCTGGCCGTCGCAACGTATCTTTCTGTGTAAATCATCGTAAGTATCGTACTTCCCCGCAAGTGGTGGCCTACCTTCGTCGGCATACATCACAGGCTTGGGCGGCATAGGGCGCGCGCACTCTGTTAGTAGAGCGGGGGGCGGTGACGCGACTCATGGTCGGTGTCGATGTCGTAGTCGTCGTCTGGAGCAATGGTGGGCAGATGGGGTGGCAGAGGGAAGGAGAAAGCTTGCATGACGCTCGTTTTAAGTCTTTTGATCCTATGCGATGCGTATCAGAAACGCGAGTTCGGATGCCGCGGCCCGATGCCGCCTGGGCCCTTGGTGATCCTTCCATGGCTTGCTAGCTCGTGTTCCGTCTGTTCAAAGCTGCAATTCGCTTTGGGCTCTCTCTCTTTCTTTCTCTCGCCTAGGAGATTGAGTCTGCAACACCCCGAGATAGTTGACTTGCCACGTATCGAATGTGCCGACGTACGCATCTCTTCACATACCAGGGACAAGAACATGTTCGCTTATAGGCATGGGAGGCCGAATCTACGTGTCGGCGCTACCTGGATAGGGCTGAAGCGTCTATCACTGCGCCACCCTCGAGGTAAACACGAGGCGGCATTTCCGGCCAGATATATCTGTCATAGCCACACCTTTCCAAGCCTGCAGTTTCAATGGGAGTGTCACTGTAGCGTTCTGTCAGAAACACCGTGGTGCATATGGTCTCTCGTTCGGACCATAACGGGCACAAGAAATTCACGGCTCCCCACTTCCTTGCCGTATAGGTGACTCGTTTTGCATAGCCTCCCGTTCAATTGACGATTCATTCCCCTTAGGAAAGCGTACGGAAATATGGTAGCTATGATCTATCCTCTACCCAGTGACGTATGCCAGACCCCTCATATAACTCTTGGTAACACTTACCAGTGCGGTAGGTTGTCGTAATGTATGATGTTGCTTCCAGATTCCTTGAGCTTGTCGGAAAAATTGAATCTGTACTATAAGGCCACCCAGCACCTTACAGAATTATGAGGGTCTTACACGTACTTTGTATGTAGCTTAGAAGACGGTTATGAGTGTGTTGTAAAGACTTGTAAGGCCTTACGAGTATTACAAGTCAGCTGGCCTGCCAGTGGCACGGCGGTGTACTCGACGTCTTTGATCGTATGCCTTCTTCAACCGCCACTGCGTCTCGTCTCACGGGCCGAGAAATCCATCTCTGACAACAACATTCACAACATATCAAGGACATATTTAATTATAATCGTGCTGAAAATACAACCTGGGCACAGTGCCAGAGCCGCAGAGCAGCGCTGAGTGACTACTGCTACGCGTGGGATCGATGACGCAATGCTCCAACCGGGCTCCAACTGGGTAATATAAGGCGGGCCCACCTTGCTTAGCTCTCTACAACTCCAACCACCACCATCGATGATTGGCACGCGCACCTGCCGCGACATGCATCCCATGTTGGCTCTGGGATTTTGACTACATTGACTGGACAATGCAGGATCTTACAGTAGGTGCGTGTGCCGTCCCGTCCCGTCTCGTCTACTTATGAGTTACTGATCCTGTTCACAGATCGATGGCATCGACATCTGCTTCTCTCTTCCGCGTACGTGGTACCCCCTCTCATTTCCGGTAATTGCTGACACTGCTTAGAACATTTCATTCTCTGGTTGCGGTTGCTGTTGCTCAGGATCTTGGCCTGCCCTGTCTTTACATACACCACATTCACCACTGATACGGCCGTCGACGGCGCCGCCACTACGATCAGAGGCGTCGTGCAGGCCCGCCTCATTTCTTCACATGTCTTCACGGTTGGGAACCCATACAACACATAGAATCTTGTCACGTACACAGTTCAATGATATGTTTTGTTGCACCTCCGTGGCCCCGTTCTGTTGCCCAATGGGCCGCGCAAGCGGCCCATTTTCTATTTTTTTTTGGGCTCGCCCGCTGGGCCCCTTGTACGGGCTTGTAAGGCCTTATAAAAGCTGTGTACCTTATAAGACCCGTAAGTGATTACATGTACTCATCAGTGCTCGTAACGTCGCATAACGATGATTTGATTATTATAGGGCAGGTGGGTGTCTTACAGACTTGCAAGACCACGTATCTACGTACGCGTTCTTACAACAAGGATCCGATTTTTCCGACACTGACAAACGTGCGAGGACCTTTCGGACACGGTGAATGAAAGGAACGTCGGTTTTGTCGGACTGAGGGATTTTTCTCAGAAGGCGATATGCGATGTGGTAAGTCGCGAAAATGGCGCTTTTGCCAAGGGCAGACGCGGCCGCAGGCATCTTTGAATCTTGATCTTGCTCAAAAACCCTGAGATCATTGATGCATAGACGTCACATCCACCACCGTAACGCCACGTTCATCACCATTGCTGTAGAGTGATCACCTGTCTCCGAGTCTAGGTTCCGTGCTACGCACGACTCTGCTTGTGATTTCGCTCCAGCGCGACGGTTCGTTCCACCACCAGCGACGTCACAGCTGTTGTCCTCTCCCGCTGGGTTGAGGAATGCTGTTCCGAGAACTGCGGTGGAGCAGCGATCCTGGCAAGTCGGTACGGTGCTCTCTGTGGCGCCAAATCAACGACCTGGAATGATACACGTGCACAGAGCACAATCTTGGAACTGCCTTGTCCAGGCGCCATCAAACTCTACATCCTTCGCCACCTCGCGTACTCCCGCAGTGAGACCCCATGTGATCGTGGCGGAGCCTCGTTTGCCTGGGTACTTTCACACCTATCTACAAACCGCCTGTCACTACTGTACTCGGCTTCTGTGTCTCCTGGAGTCATCCAGTGCCCCAGCAAAGCGCCTGTACGTCGGGACACCACTGGCCTCAAAGGAGTGAACTCGCAGGACTTCGGAACGTCTCGTTGACGCCGAGAAGGTCGAGGACACGTTTTCTCCTTGTACTGGCCCTGACGGCCTCCACCTCCTCGCACAGATCTGAGACCGACGGGAATCACGACTCGGTTTTGTGGAAATATATCAGCGCTTGTGGCGCGCCCTTTACAGCTATGACTGTGAAGCGGCGAGACAGACGCTCGCAACACTGAACGGACCACAGTAACAACCGGACACCACACACACAGTAGAAGACGGTCGTGCTTGTCCAACGCCACACTCCTCCTGATAGACATCACATCGCATTCGTAAGGTATACAAGTAGATTCAGTTGTAATAGCTAAAATATCGATACAAACACCCGCTTGCATGCTATTAAATTTGTACACCCAGGCTCCGAGAAACCTCGACTTGTGATAAAAGTCCGCCATGTCCCTCTCAGTTCTGCCAGATTGATAGCATGTACAGTACACATACAGTAAGTGCGCCACGGGTAACTCGAGACATCAGTCACACAGTCTAGTCAATTGACTGGGGATGAGTACTGGAGTCCCGAACGAAGAGTTACCTAAGTTGGGATTAGACCACAAAGATAAGAAAGCGAGCAAAAAACATACTGTGCAATTTTGCAGACCGCGAAGCACGCACACACGCCCTCCTCATCACCTATTCTTCCTGCGTATTATCGGCGGCTCTGGTGCGGACCCGTTGACGGTGAACAGTGGCGTAGACCCAGTTATGTCATGTTGATCCATCACGTCCGACTTTCGTTTCTGTCCTCTGGTCATCGGGGGTGCGGGAGTGACCTGGATATCCGGCATCGTAGGCGTGGCGTCTTGCTGCGGTGGTGGCGGTGGTGGTGGCTCCTCAACTTCATGAGCGAGCGGAGGGTCGAAATTGATAAATGCATTGATATCATCAGGGATGGGGATATTCGCAGAAAGAGGGAGGAGGTTGGTGAGATTCTCTATGTCATTGTTCATAGTGTCAACGGACTTCTCGATCTCAGATATATGAGATTGGAGGTCCTCCTTATGAGCGGAGGTGTCCGTTTCTGGAGCGGGGAGAGTGGATAAGAAGTCGGTGAACGAGGAATCGTTGCCAAGGTTGAAACTGGACAAGAGGCTTGACCAATCCTGCGAGGAAAAGTTGGGGGTGGGAGTGAAGGATGACGGATTATTGAAGTCGGTTAGCTTCATGAGCTGAGATTCTGAAACATCGCTAGTCATGTCGAAGCTAGCCGGGGACGGCGCTTGTGATTGTAATGCTGACAGAGGCGCTAGAGACCCGGGAGTCTCGACGGAAGGCTCGACTAACGTCACGGTTAGAAAGCAATTTAACTGTAGAGAGTGAACACTGACAAGAAGGTGAGTCGACGGAGAATAGTTGGTCCTCGCCATCGTCAGTAACTTCCATGATTCTCGCGTTCGGTGTAACACTGTCGTGACGATGAGAGTTATCGCGCCCGCCTTTGTCAGCCGGATGTCTTTTGTCCTCAATCATCAAGCGCTGCTGCTGTAGGGAGGGTGGGGCTTCATGAGTCTTGTCCTTCGTTCCGATTTGGCCAAGTAGGTTGCCCAGAAATTGGACAATGAGGTTGATCGTGTTCTGCTGCTGCTGATAACGCTGCAGAGACCGATGCGCTTCATCCCAAAGTGAACGATCCGTTTGTTTGAGTTCTGCAAGCTCTTGTGTGATGCGAGCTTGGCTACGCCGGATGTCTGTTAGGGCGGCGTTCACATCATACGCCTGGCGGATAGCGGGCACGCCAGCGGTGCTGGTCGAGGCTTCGGAAGCAACAGAGTCGACGAGAAGAGGGTCTTTTATGCGAGTGTGTTTCTTCCCCTCGTTTATCAACGTCAACAAATCCTCTCTATCACGTTGAAAGTGTTGATGGACATATTCAGAAGACTCCAGTTCGGATTGCCGCTTCAGTACTCCTTGCTGCAAGTGCATGACTTTGCGAAAGCCATATTTGTTGAGCTGTCTAACAAATGCGGCAGTCTTGTCCGTCTTGAACCAGCGAGGGAGAACGTCGGATTCTAACTTGGCCTGGTCACGGACTGTATATGTTGAATATTGGCTCCTTTGGAGGGGAAGTATATGACACGTACTTAGAAACGACTGTCCATCGTCAGCCCAGCCAATTATGTCGTTCGTCGTCGGGTCACTGACAATCCTAAGTGGCGAATGAGCAAGCAATTGATCGAGATAATTGACGAGCGGACTGGTATAATCTTGGAAGGAATGGTGGAATTTTGTTGGCGCTCGTGAATGAGTTGGATAATGCAACCTGATTGGTGGCGGTTGCCATCTGGCCGCAAAGATGTGGCGAGAAATGGTGGTAGGAAGAGCGAATGTGACGAGCCGTGACGTACAAAGCTATGGAAAGACTATGGAAAGTTGCTACCCTAGATGGTGGCTCAGAAGGCTCACACAGCCACATTCAGCACGGTTCGATGGCGTAGTTGGTTATCGCATCTGTCTAACACACAGAAGGTCCTCAGTTCGAGCCTGGGTCGAATCATTTTTCCTTGACGCCCGAGAATGTCCTGTGGCGCAGCGCCGACTCCAGTCTCCCGAGGCCCGAGCGGCATGAATTTTTTAAATGAATCATTGATCAATTCTCAATTTTTACTCTCATTGTTCACCCCTTTTTGAGTCAGACTGACTTATGTTTTGATTCTTGTACTCGAAATTTTTTTCTCGAGAATGTTTAGTCCTGACCCTAAGCTCTTGACTTCGGAGTCTGATGTTCTGAGTCGTGACTTTTGAAAGTTGTCGGTTGAGACCCCACTCCTCGATCTGAGCTGCTGTCAATTCGAAGCCGAATCAAGGTTTTGCCACTCGTACAAGGGATGGCCAGAACCTTAATTCAGAAAACCGACTGTCGGAAAGTGAGGAATGAGACTTGCACTCGTAGGTACAAATTTTGACACTGGTAATGTCTACGGCTATGTTACAGTACAATTTCCGAAAAGACTGGCAGCATTTCCGGTGAGATTCACGTTCTGACAGACGTACGCTGCTGTGCCAGTATTTGCACTACATACAGGACGCATGTTAGACTAGCAGCACGAAGCAAGACAGCTGGCACGTACGCTAACGTGAAGTTGTTCACATTGATGTCTGCGCAACGACCGCCAGGGGAGCATTTGAGCGACGCAACAGTGGATCGAGAGCCCTTTCCACTCATTCTGAGAACAGTCATCACACAAGGGTAAAATTGCATGAAACCAATCCCTTACCCGTTGAACCAGACATCCTCGATGTAAGTGTTAGATGGGTTGGCGGAACATGCAGTCGCATTAGTCATATAGCACTGTAAAATTTGCATCAATGGAGAAAGGAGTGTAACCTGAACGGCACGCACTTGGTCGATAATGACTGGGTTATCCACATTCGAGTATACAAAGTCGGCGAAGGTGATGTTCCTGACGATTCCGCTGCCTACACCAAGACCGGCCCATGCTTTGATGCGCGCTCCGTTTTGAGCGTTCGCCATTGATACGCCGCTAGAAATGAGGAATTCGTTATGAGTTATGAGTAGGTGTACCGTGAAAATCAAAGTAAACGCACATTGCCGTGACATTCTCAACGATATCGAAGAACTGGGGGTATTGGCCCAGGGATCTGCATATGGGCTCAATTACTGAAGGGAGTTTGCGAAAGAGGTAGTCCGAACCCGACTGAAATTCCGCTGAACAACATGGTTAGAGGATATCGAAAGACACGAAGATGACGCTCTTACTGAGAACCATTGCAGTTCAGGTTAGAGACCAGGATGTTCGTGGAATCTATGAATGGCACTTAGTCGGCGAGTCCCGATCTTATTGAACAAGGACAACTTACTCGGCTTGAATGACACGCAGTCGTCTCCGTTTGTGATCACAGAGTTTTGGATAACGACGTTGTCACTGCGGTACGTGTCCCATCCATCCGTGTTATGCGTCTCGAGGGCAGCGTCGAGAGTAATGTTATCATAAACGACGTTGTCGCTTTCATAGACCTTTAACAAGAGTGAGTCCTGCGCGCCGACATCACAGTCCAGTTAGTGAGCGAACTCACCAGGTTGAACCACTCAGGACTGTTGATCATCTTGATGTTCTCTACCAAGACACCGGATCCATGATAAATGGTCAAGATGATGGGACGCACTAGAGACGTGTTGGTCTCACTTCCACGGCGGTCAGAGCGCTACATGGAGAATAGCACGTAGAGCTTACAATGCGTCATACCAGGCCTGTGGACTCCTTCAAAATCAAGGCAGTGGAGGGTTAAGAATGATATGCTTACCTGGCCGTTACCATCCAAAGTTCCTCCGCCAGTGAGTTTAATATTCTTGCCCCCAAGAAGCCAGAACGTAGATTGATTTTGGAATACGAAAGGAAATGCATTCTATCCCCGCCTCAAAATCAGCGCAAATACAACGGCGCTAGAAGAAACCCGGCTGACCACAGACCAATAGTCGAGATTATCGTTGAACTTAATAGTACCCGCGAGGTTCTAGAAAGCCGATGAGGTAGGCATGTCAACACAGATTCAGCAAGCAATCAATCAGGTGCGTACGATAGTAGTATCAGACAGGCATGTCATGTTGAGAGGTGTCGAAATGTTCAGCGTCGTGGTTGACGGAATATTGACAGTGCGACACGTCTTGACTGCTTTGAGAAACGCAGGCGAATCGTCTCCTCCAGAGGCTCTCAGCGTGCATCGTGCGTAGGCGCCACCAGAGGCGATCAGTGCGAGTACGGGGAACGACAACATCATTGCCCTTCCTTCCGCGCGACGTCTTAGCGCATTATAAACGTCCGGCGGAAAACGCGCGGGCCGGATATGTTCGCACAGGTCGCGTTCACATTTATATCAGGCGCACGACAGAAGCAGATGACCTGTGATCACGGCTCAACGGCCCAGCATCTATATTCGAACTCGGGAAACCGAACGAGTACTTTAGTATTTTTATTACAACAAACACATACAATTCTTGCTTTCCTTTCCGCTTTGCTAGATAGCCAAGACGACATCTAAACATGAGCGTACAGTCCAGCGTCCTTCCTAATCTTCGTCATGGCTACGGGGGAAATACGTCCGTTAGTCACCGCATGGCAGGGATCATGGAGCCTTGCTCACCTGCAATGATTGCGCTTCCCACCCCACTTCCATCTTCGGCATGGTATGTGACAATGTTTCTGATGTGCGGGGTCAGCCAAGCGAACAACAACGGCTGGATGAGTGAAGACTACGCACTGTCCCTTGTCTCCAAAGATATCCTGCAGGCCTTCATGCACGCGATCCGCGAATCCAGGATATTTCTGGAAGCTCCAGTAAGCGCGTGTTCTCTGATACGTAGAATAGAAGGAAATCTACATTGTAAAGGGAACCGTCGGCACCAACAGCACAGCCCTCTTCAAGGTATCCCATTTTGCTGACAATTGCAGCAATACCACAAGAGCTCAGGCGGGCCGCTCGGCGGCCGATAAGTTTAGCGAGCGCCTTGAAGAATTGGCGCTCAGCAAGTGTTGTCTCGACACCAAAGAAGTGCGTGAAGATGCCGATGATCATGAGAAGTTCATCGGTCGG
Source organism: Strobilurus pachycystidiatus (assembly GCA_019915135.1). Classification (NCBI taxonomy): domain Eukaryota; kingdom Fungi; phylum Basidiomycota; class Agaricomycetes; order Agaricales; family Physalacriaceae; genus Strobilurus; species Strobilurus pachycystidiatus. The sequence continues at coordinate 1,244,598 of JAHLMK010000015.1, forward strand.
GTCACTCTCCATGAGGGACAAGAAGGCGGTTTCGAAGACATAAGGGGTCTCAAGCTTGTACGTGTCCTGACCAAGGAAGAGAACACCCTCGTCAATAAGCTCGCAGATGACCAGGCGCAAAATCTCTCCCAGATAGCGTCCCGATATCAATTTCTAGGCGCAGAAATTGAGTGGGATTAATTGCGAATACGGTGTACATACCTCGAAGGCTTGTTCTCCCGGCTTGTTAGAGGTTTCATCGACGATGATATCGTACTTGGTACGAGGAAGATTCTCGTGTTCGAAGGAGTCAAATGCACCCTACGTCAATACGTGTCAGCCAAGATGGCGAAAGTATATATGACCGACGTACCCATTCACAGTTGATCGCCATCTCCGCATCTTCGTCGATTCCACGGTTCTTCATCTTGTCAATGTTGCTCATTTTTTCCATGTACGCGGCGTTACAGCCTGTACCGAAGATGACAGCAATCTTCGTTCTCGGGTTGACGTAGTGTGAGGCGATCAGAGTCCCGGTAGTGTCGTTGATGAGAGCTGTTAGGGTAATGGGCAGGTTCTACGTGGTGTACTGCAAGGTCAGACTGGGAATTTTAGGCCTGAAATGGAGCGGGCGCGTACATGCTTCGCGAGAGATTGGCGGAACATGGCTGCAACATCGCGGCCTTCGGTGTTGGCGGCACCAAAGCCTTTGGTCCAACGAATGAGCTCTCCGTGGTCGATTTTCTCCTGACTGGGATGAACGTTGATTAGTTCCTGCTCAGGCTCCTTGCAGCTCGTCCGAATTGATAGGCAGGTGCACTTCTGCTGTCCTGTGTGGTGAAGTCGAGGTATCTGTTTGTGACGACTAAAGTCCGCGCTCCACCATACAGGGCAGGCAACAAAGTTACACCGGCCTGTCGTTTTCAGCGAGATGTGATAGACAAGCTAGCTGACCTGCATGGATAGGAGAACTAGAAGAAGGCTCAGGTGGTAATCACGGGTAAGGGTAAGTGTTACGAACAGTAAATCCAAGAGGCAGGGTCTCGCCCTCCTTCAGCGACAGGCTACCCGACTCATCAAGGAGATTGGTATCGACGAAGGTCTTGAGACATTCAGCACAAAAATCAAAGAGCTTCTGACCATCATCTTGCTTTTGGTCTTCGGTCAGACGGTACTTTGCTTGGGTTATCTCGAACTTGCCCTCGCCCTGGAGAGTGACGAGACAGACGCGAAGGTTGGTTCCACCTGGATGCGTGTTGGATGGAAAATGGAATGGATGCATGAGTGACATACCAAGGTCGACAGCCAAGTAATCGCCAGTTTCCTTACCCGTAGGCCAGCCGAAGACGTAGGTTGGTATCATGGGCTATACTTCCAGATGAAAATTGGAAGCGCGAAATGAGTACAGAGTGCGCACCACAACCTGGCCGGGCTTTTGAAGGCCGAGCTCAAGAGTGTCCTTGAATGCCTCGACGATCATGCGCATCCGCTGGGGAGTCAGGGTGAACCTGCGCGCTTTGATGATCAACAGAGGACGGCAGGCGATGCACTGTGGCGCACGTACAGACTCTCGTATTTCCGCAGATGGTCTGCCATCGTCCTAAAGATATGCGCTGAGCATGGGCGGGCACCGATGCGGCGCCGATTGCGTACTTTTTGGTGGCATGAGGCAGCTCGTCCTCGTCGTGTGTTCTGGTGTGGATGGCCATTGTCTGACCAGAGGGCAGCGTGATGCTGCCACTGCCGCGGCGTGAGGCGACCATGATGAGAGTTGCACTGAGAGTGGGACGTGGAGTGGTGGAAGAGAAACAAGGCTTAGTCGGGTAAAGTCTATGACGTCCACAAGGGTATACAGGACAACTTTCCCAGAGCGATGATTGGCCTCAAGTCCACGCTCAATGTATGCGCTCTCCTCCTCTTGCCATGCTTATTTTTCTGGTGCTTATGTGTGGCGCAGGTGATAGACAACTCGGGGGCGCTCATAGTCGAGTGTGTCAACGTTCTCAAAAATAAAGTCAACAACGGCTGGGGCTCTGTTGGCGACGAAATCGTCTGCGTTGTCCAGAACGCGCGCCCGGTATCGGCGGCAGCACAGGCGTCCTTGACCGCCGTCAAAGTGCGCCGTGGAGACGTCCGACGCGCCGTCATTGTGCGCACAAGAAAACCCGTCCGACGCCCCGACGGTCGCTGGGTTCGGTTCGACGACAACGCCGCAGTGCTGTTGAACAACAAGCGAGAGATGCTGGGAACACGTATTGGTGGAGTGGTCAGCGCCGACCTACGAATGAAGGGCTGGGGCAAAATTGTCAGTTTGGCGCCTCGGGTACGTCTGCGGCAGTCCCTTTTCCTTGCTCATTGCTAACCGTCCCGCAGGTTGTTTAGAGCTTATCTTATATCATTTTCCCAAATAATTTCTCCGTCCATCTCGCCATGGTGCTCATGCAAGAAAGGCAAGAATGGTATCCGCCACGCGCGACCTGTCCAAGTAAGCCGCCCAAACAAGTGAACCTCGCCATCACAGATTCGCCGTACTGTGTGCTCAAACGCGTAGGCCTTTGGGCTCATCTTCAACGTCTTTTGCTATCATATGTAGCCCGCTCGAACAAATGTCGATCAATCAATGTGCAGATACAGCTTTACTCTTGACCATCATCTGCCCCCTTGCCTCCGCGCGACCCTCGTATTGCACAGCATAATTGGCAGCAAAGTGACAGAGCAAGAGACTCCCTAGTTGACACTTATCTCGCGTCTGATACCATGTCGGAATTCGTTCGGAACCTGAAACCATAAAAGCCGGCAGTCCTTAGCTCTCCGCATCATCCTGCTCAATGAAGCGGCGAAGCAGTCCCAAGAAGCCGGCAACACTGCGTGGTCGTGGTACCTATGCCTCGAAAGCATGCAACGTTTGTAGAGCCAAGGTATGGTATTCTATCAGGCCTGACATGGACCCACTCTTAACCAGCTCTCTCCAGAAGTTAAAGTGTGACGAAGCCAAACCAGTATGCACGTCTTGTCAAATATCAGGCAGAGACGACGAAGTTAGTAGCTGTAGGAATATCGAACAAACCTTTTCAATGACCCCGTCATTAGTGCTCGTATACTGCAGAAACCGCCCGACGACCGAGGACGGAAGCCCACTATGAATCAATGCGGAAACATGCAGCCGCTCTCACACTCTACGTCGACCTTTTGGAATCCCTTCTCGAGAAATGCCGACAAGAACACGGCGGCCTATCAGGCGAAACTCCTTCCTACTTACAACACCGGCCACCAGACACCAATGGCTTACTCGACACTGAATTTGCGATGGACCTCCATGATAACGTCGAACCTTTAACAGACGAAGACGACATCGCGTTAGAACTCTCCGTCCCCGTTCGCAATTTGAAGGTGAATAGCTCAACCTCCAGCCGAGATCACCGCTGACGACTCTGTTAAACAGCTTGAAGACAGTGATCTTCTATTCTACGGCATTGCAGCACCATTCCGGTACGATGAGGCTCCAATCTCACCAAAGATTCGACCATCGCGATTTCCAAAGATCATGGATAATCCACGCCATGTTCTGCAGCTAACTGCCTCGGACGGAAATGACTATAACCCAGATTTTGACTGGTCCCGCCATCTTCCAAGTATCGTTCCCCTTGACCGGACAGAACATGACAGGCATGTTTATTTCCCGCACATATTCCTGAAATGACTCTGAGAACAAGCCAACCAGAATAATAGACCTTTTGTTCAAGTTCTTCACGTCATGGTGCCTGCGCATCGTACCGGCCCTCTTCCTCCGTGACATGTACGTAGCTCTAAGTGTGGCACCACACCAAATGGCCCCGAAGACGGCGCATTATTCCCCAATGCTGCACAACGCCCTTGTAGCTCTAGCTACGGCATTTTCCGATGACCCAAAGATACGAGACTTCAAGTCTCGCAAATACTTTGCCGATGAGGCAAAGAGACTCTGGGAATCCGAATCTGCAAAGCCAAATATTGCTGTGGTCCATGCCTTGTCTCTCCTCGCCAGCTTTCATTCGACCAATGGAGAGAACACAATTGGGTACATGTATTTTGGAATGAGTGCGCGACTGTCACAAGCTCGTTCGTATCAGGAATGTCGTAACTGTTGCTCTCTGCTAATCACACGCACAGTGGGTCTGAACTTCGATAGCTCTCAATGGGTCCAGGCGGGCCTGATCACACAAGACGATATGCTGGATCGTAATTGGGCATATTGGACTACATTCAGCCAGGTACGGCGCTCCTTTGCATCCTCCAGTTGGCCGATCTCATCAGGGTTTCTATAACTTAGGATGTATGTTGGTCGCTATTCGTGGGACGTGATTTTGGTGTTAGTCTGCCGTCAGAGCGCATAGTGCCGGTTCCTTTCATAGACAAGGATTATGACGAAGCGCCGTGGGCTTATCCGCCTGAAAATTCAGTCACCCAGCCGAGTTACTTGTCGAGAACGTTTGCGGCCTCTTGCAGTCTGCTTCAAATCGCGCGACGTGTCATGGAGGTCATGTAAGAGGACCGTCATCTTGGTTAACATGATCTCAACCCTCCCAAGAAGCAGTCTCAATACACATGGAACGGGGACGGCGCGGATAGAGGTCAGCGATGCTGTGATTAGCAGGATAGAGTCAGTAACTGCCACGGGTCGTCGAACATTGTCTCTGATACCAAACACAGCCTTCAACTCCATGAATGGAAAAGCCAGTTACCACCTGAGGTGGAACTAACCATCCACAACAGATCTAACGCTACACCCCATCGGTTGATGACCCATCTCGCCTTCTGGTGGGTATTCATTCTTCTGCATAGACCCTTCTTCCACCGTCGAATGCGAGATCCAGACAACGCTGTTGATCATGTCAAGGTGTGTTCCCTTTCCGTCACGGATCATCTAGCCCTCCTATTGAACTCTGTCATTCAGCTATGCAAACGTGCCTGCGACAACATCATGGAAATGACGAGCACATGGCGCTCTCTGTACACTCTCCGTTACGTGCCCATTACACTCGTCCAGATCATTTTCTCAGCGGGTACCGTCGCGCTTCTGTTGGCGAACAAAGCCAGTTCTGGTCTTCGCGTTGCGAAGAAGGACCTGGAGTCATTCTCTACCCAGGCCAGTCTCTGCATTCAGTACCTGAATGAGATGGGCAAGTCTTGGCACAGTTCCACAAAGATCGCGGAGATACTTGCCAAACTATCCAGGAAACAATTGGACCCGTTGATGCAGAGGCGGATGTCTAAGCGGCGGGCGAAGAGCGCTACGCAACCTCGCAGTACTCCATCGAACTCTTCTGACCCGTTGAACTCTTCTGACCATGTCGACGATGGAAATCAATCCGAAACACCCTCGAACCTTCCTCCGGCGGACGCGGCGATGGAAGGGGTCTCATCGAAGCCACGGGCGAGCGACTACCACCAGCCATATTCTTCGATATATGACAACACGAATCTGGGGTCTTTTGGGTATCTAGGCATGATGGGTGGGACATCTTTCGCAGACGAGCCATTCATGCCCAATGTAGATATGCCCTTCGACTACAGTGACTTGAACATGGGTCTGGACATGCCAGGCGTCGATTTATCTCAAGCCTTGGAGATCACAGACCCAGACTTTTGGCAAGTTCTTGTTGGGGAGTCAAGTGGTAGTTTATGAATGGGACACCTTGATATAACCATTGTTTCGTTCGGACTTGGCTGAATATGTTGTAGCTATACTCCCAGACTCTATGTACACAATCATCAATGCCACACATCATATGCATATCGAAGTTCGGCATATGGCGCCCCTTCGCAAGCCACCCAAACAAACGGGATCAAAAGATAGTTCCTTTCTCTCTGTCACGGCACGTTTTAAAAATATGCGATGAACGTTCGTTCGTGCTCCTCCTCTGATAGGCTGACATGTCAGGACAAGTGCCTGTCGTGTATTGCAATACTTGCATTGATGATGGCTAGTCGTTGCTTAAGTGTAGACATAGGCGCCGACTCTGACGTCTCAACGTTTGTCTTCAATCGCCTTACTGTGACTCGATGTCCAGTACTGAACATGGATTTACGAACGCGAAGGCGCAGATAGTTGGTCTCTTCATTGAGTGCCTGCTGTATGGGTGCGTGCTTGCATCATCTGTGACTGTGGGCGTGGAGCTGACGACTGTCAAATAGTACGTCCTTCGAAACTTGGCACGATAGCTGCTTGCTAACGTAAAACTATCGAAGGGATCTTCTTCGTGTCATTCCTGTTTTGCTCGAAGGGCCTCGTGTGGCAAGACGGACGCTTCAAGCGCAGGCATCTGTGCAACTGGCCGTTGATCATTTCTACCTCCATGCTCTTCATTTTCGCGAGCATGGATGTTTCACTGGGCTTGGCTATCAATCTACAAGGGTTCATCTACTACTCTGGAGATCCCGCCACATGGTTTGGCAACATGGGCTCCATACTCTTCATCTTGAAAAGAGTGGACTACGTCGTACAGACTTTCATCGGCGATTCCATCTTAGTGAGTTTTTCCACTCGGTGTTCTCGTTCGTTGATTCAGGTGTGCATTAATCCAGATCTATCGTTGTTGGGTCATACATGGACGTAAAGCTATGGTTGTGATCTTCCCTATCCTGTTCTTGCTTGGGGAAACAGGTATCTCTCATTTCTTCCTCATCTTTCACGGGCATTGACACGTTCATGGCGAAGCCTGTGGCGCTATGATCGTCTATACGCAAGCTCATCTGGAACCCGGTGTTGACGTCGACTCGCAGCTGACACCATACCTGATGAGTATGCTGACGTTGACATTGTCGGCCAACGTGCTTACTACCTGTGAGTTCTACCTTACGACACAACTGCGCCTACTCATGTGATGAACAGCTCTCATTGTCTATCGCCTTCATGAGATTCAATGCGCTGTTGAAGATTATCAGGTGGATCGCAAGCCCGGTGCCTTGACGCGCATCAAGATTATGATGATTGAGTCGGGGCTGTTGTACACCATGACGACTCTCATCTTCTTTGCCATGTACGTGTCGTCAAACAACGCCGTCTCCGTCGCCCAGGACACAGTAAGTTCACGATGTCGTTCTGCGTCAACTTTGTTTGCCAACATCCTGCAGATTGTCCAGGTCATTGGCATTACGTTCAATCTGATCATCGTGTCGGTGGCAACCCATTCCAAGACGTCGTCTCGCGGGTCGGGTGCGTCGCGAGTACCTATGTCGCTCAATCCTCGAATCTCTCTACAAACAACGAGCGGAAGGTATCCCGCCAGCAATAGCGACAGTCTCGAAAGTCAGACCAATCACATAAGTAAATCATGGGCAAGTTGGGAAAGACCTGTGTCGATCGCGGAAGACGTCGAAGTTGGCGAAGCCAAATAAACAAGTTGTCCCCTCAATTGTATCAACATGCTTCTTATATGGAACCATCTTACCTATCGTCGTCTCCTTCGGTTTTTTTTGCCACCAGAGCCATCCAAATCAACAATCACACAAGATTACCGGGATACGTACACTGAGCACTCAACTGCGCCACAGCCAGGGCACTTGTCACCGATTTTCCGCTGAGTGTCATTGAGAGTTCATTGTGGGCAATTCATGTCTATCGCCTCTGACGCAATTCTCTGACTTGTAATCATTCACGCAACCGCGCTTGCACAGGTTTTGAAGTTAAGTTGACTGTTACACGGGCCCAAGGAGCATGGCAGCTGTGCATGCCATCAATCAAGGTCATCTACTTACTGACTTGGCTCTTCTGAATTCAAGTTGATCATCCATGCCATGTAGGACGCTTTTGAATGATTGAATGCTTCATTCGCGAATAGGACGCCAGCCTGAGGGACTACCTGAATATAGAATAGCGAGGTTGACACCGTTCGCGTCTTCGCTACTAGTAGTACTATGGATTCACTTGTGCCAACAAGGTGGGCATGCACACTCTCATCATCTATGATACATCGCTCACACAACTGAGCGGCAGATCCAGCTCCAAAAATGAGCCAGTCTTCTCGTACCACGAGAAACCATCGGAGACGCTCACCAGAGAGGAATGCACCACATTCGTCACGGAATTGCGTAGGGTGGCGGCGATGTCAGTGCAGACCGATGAGAATGAGTTGCCCAATTACCAGTGCATCTCCAGAGGCGATCCTGTGGAAGCGCTTCAGGACAAAGTCATCGCGTGCGCTCGAGAAGAAGAGAATGGACAGTTGCTAGGATTCATATCTGCGGTCTTGGTGAGCACGAACAACCACAGTCAACGCAGGTCGCCACTTACATACCTTTACCCATGCAGTTACCCATTCCATCGCTGCCAAATCCGGTGCTTCATATGGGACTCACATGTGTTGTCCCGTTCGCGAGATCCTCTGGCTTGACAAAGACGCTCACCGCCATCATCGCACTGCAATATCTACAAAACCACCCAAGCCCAAAAGTTTGGGTATCGAATGTTTCGCGTGTGAGCTCTGTCATCGGAAACACAGCCGTCTGGGGAGACGAAGTGTATCCCTCTCCCAAATATCCGGTTGGCTGCCCGCCACCGACACCAACGCATACACTTATCGCCAAAGCGATTTGCGAGACACCTGCGATCCGGAAGTCTATCTACCTTCGCGATGATATCGCCTTCGACAGCATCAATTGGTTGTTCAAAGGATACATGAACGACTCTTCCTTGTCGGCGTTCGTAAAAATTTCCGAACAAGGCCCGGGGGGTGGGCATAGAGACAGCAGAGTGGACGCCTTTTACAGAGAAAAGTTGGAACAAAGTGCCGACGTCATGTTGGTTGTAGGTAACTATTCGATGGAAACGATATCTAGATATCTGCAAAGTAGGGCGAAGCTATAACGAATGTGGCGTACATATTGCATGCTTCACTTGTGTCACCGTACTAGTCGGGGTACTCGACCGTCGACTTTTGAGCAACCAGAGCCAAGACCACTAACTCACTGACTCACTGACGTGTCCCAAGAGTCGGACTTGCGACTCGAAGTTCTCGATTCAGACAACGTCGACCTTCGAGCAATAGTGATTTGTGCGATCGAGGATATGATTGACCAGGACGTTAAGGACAAGAATGCGAGATTTGCAAATTTGATCACTCGGAAACCTCGTATTACCGTCGTCCCGACTCCCCGAGCGGCGAGTTGCCACTCGGCGCTCGCGCTCACCAACGACCGTCACTCGCGACGCGTCTGACGTCACGCCGCCGCTCGCGAGTCGCGAGTCGCGACGACCGTCGACCGACGCTCTAGGCAAGAAAAAAACTGGTTCAGCCCGTGCTCGAAACGGGGACCTTCTGTGCCATTCAGTGTGAGACAGAAATCATAACCACTAGACCACTGAACCTTCCAGTACTGGCCCCTACTGATTTATCATCGGCCATCCGTCTCCCATACGTTGCTCACTCGGTTCTAATATATATTGAAGGAATGCCGTCACGAACTCATTATCACCCTTGAAAGCCTGAATGAAAGCCCATGCAGTGACGTTTGGGTAAACTCCAACCACTCCAGTACGCCGACGTTCCCCAACGCCGAACTACTGTCAGTCTGTACAGTGTGTACAGCAGGTGTACAGTGCCCGAAGGTGCCCGGGTTCGGTCCGAGTCTACGAATGGGGCTACCCTCCGCCTGCCTCCCTGCAGGATCCTGGCTTATTGGCTGCGTCCATCTCTGAAGTGCTCCCCTTCCTGCCACTGCCGAGCATGTCCTCTGCGCGAATTCGTCAAGTGCGCTTGAAGACGTGGCAGTGCTGCCGCACTCTTCTTGCCGTGCAGCGTGTCGGATCCGGAGCGACCTAACCGGATTTACTCAGCGCAAGTTGCAGCGCCGATTTAGGCTCCTGTCCTGTTGCGGAGCTGTATGAGATTGCGTGTTTCCTCTCTGTCAACGGGCCTTGCGCTTCTATATAATTAGACTCGCTTCTCTGGCCCACCGTCATTACTTTTCCCTCTCCCATCATGAATAACCACGATCCACCACCCGTGGCCGAAAAGTCACCCTACGACCAGCAAGACCAGGATCATTTCTCAACGCGCACTGCCGTCGACTCTCTCGATGACAACGCCCAGCAGGAGGTCATCCAGCTCGTCCGCACAGTCACGAATGCTTCCATCGCCCAACAGGGCCTTTCCGAAGGCGACAATCCTTTCGAAGGTGCACACGATTCACTCACCACCCAAGTCTAATACTCACGCTGGCCAGGGAGTCTCGATCCACGTCTGAACCCCAACTCGGGGACCTTCGACTTCCACCTCTGGATTCGCAATATACTCAGTCTCGCCAAGCGCGATCATGACCGCCAGAGACGCACAGCAGGTGTATCCTACCGGGGGCTCAATGTATTCGGTTACGGTAAACCAACTGATCATCAAAAGACGGTCGGGAACGTCCTCATGGACCTACCCGGGATGGTCAGCAGCATGTTCGGCAAGAGTAAAGGCAGACGTATAGACATTCTTCGCGACTTTGAAGGTCTCATCAAAGCGGGCGAGATGCTCGTCGTTTTGGGCCGCCCAGGAAGGTACGACATCCATTAGCTCGCTCTGCATCTTACTCATTCCCCGTGCTCAGTGGATGCACTACGCTTTTGAAGTCTATTTCCGGTGAAACACACGGGTTCTTTCTTGAAAAAGATGCGCACATTAATTATCAAGGTGAGACACAGTTTCATTAGGTATGGAAGACTTGGTCTCATAGCTCGTCTTAGGTATCCCATGGGAGATGATGCACAAGGACTTTCGTGGCGAGGTCATATACAACGCCGAAACCGACGTGCATTTCCCAAATTTGACGGTCGGAGAAACTCTGTCTTTCGCAGCCAAGGCGCGTACACCGCGCACTCGCCTGCCTGGCGTGACCCGCGACATGTACGCAGACCATATGCGCGACGTCATAATGGCGGTGTTCGGTTTGAGCCACACCTTCAATACCAAGGTCGGGAACGACTTTGTGCGTGGCGTGTCGGGAGGCGAGAGGAAGCGTGTCAGTATCGCCGAGGCCGCTCTCAGTGGAAGTCCCTTGCAGTGTTGGGACAACTCTACTCGTGGCTTGGATAGCGCAACTGCTCTCGAGTTCGTGAAGACTATTCGGCTCTCCACGAACTATACCGGAGCTGCCGCTGTAGTCGCGATCTATCAGGCATCGCAGGATATATACGACGTAAGTAAGTCCAGTTGACATCCATCAATCTGTCCGCTCACGATATTCCCAGATCTTCGACAAGGTCGTCGTTCTTTACGAAGGTCGTCAGATTTACTTTGGCCATATCCACGCAGCGAAGGAGTTCTTCGTGAACCTGGGATTTCACTGCCCTGACCGCCAGACCACCGCAGACTTCTTGACGTCTCTCACCAATCCGGCGGAGCGCGAAGTACGACCCGGCTTTGAGGCGAAGGTCCCTCGCACACCCGACGAGTTTGCCAGAGTTTGGAAGGAGAGCGAGGACCGGCAGCGTCTTCTCAAGGAGATCGCCGATTTTGATCATGAGTACCCAGTTGGCGGTGACAGAATTGCGCAGTTCCGTCAATCCAGGAAGAGTGATCAGGCAAAGGGAATGTAAGCGCGTCTTAACTCCCCCATTCATCCGGTACTAACTTCGCACAAGGCGCTCCCGGTCGCCGTACACGATATCAAAACCGATGCAGATTCGCCTTTGCTTGAAACGCGGCTTTCAGCGTTTGCGAGGCGACATGTCTTTATTCTTATCAAACGTCATCGGGAACTTCATCATGGGCCTCATAGTTTCCAGTATCTTCTACGATTTGCCTCACGACACGAGCAGCTTCTACAACCGTAGCGCCCTCATTTTCTTCGCTATCCTTATGAACGCCTTCAGCAGTATTCTTGAGGTAAGTTTATGTCCCGTTGCACACAGCATACATTTACATATGGTCTTCAGATTCTCACATTGTACGAGCAACGCCCTATTACGGAGAAGCACGCACGGATGGCATTCTATCACCCCGCCTCTGAAGCAGCAGCAGCCATGATCTGTGACTTACCCAACAAAATTCTGACCGCCATCTCATTCAACACTGTCATCTACTTTATGGCCAATCTGCGCCGCGAAGCCGACCACTTCTTCATCTTCCTGGTCTTCTCTTTCGCGTGTACATTATCCATGTCTATGATCTTCCGGAGCATTGGTGCCCTGTCGCGTACGATATCACAGGCTATGGCACCTGCCGCGCTCATGATCCTTGCTCTGGTCATCTACACCGGTTTCACGATCCCCATCTCTGGGATGCACCCTTGGTTCCGATGGATTAACTACGTGAACCCTATTGGATATGCTTTTGAGAGCTTGATGGTCAATGAGTTTGACGGCCTCTACTTCTCCTGCGCGGTGTTTGTCCCTTCTGGGTCGGATTATGATGCGTATCCGCTCGACAACAAGGTGTGCTCTGTTACCGGCGCTGAAGTTGGTTCGGACATGGTCTCTGGGACTATCTATCTGGAGAAGACTTACTCGTACTATCATTCTCACCTGTGGAGGTATGTACGCCGATTTTGGTTTTCCAGCCTCTTTGGTTGATTTTGACTCCCAATTCAAGGAACCTGGGTATATTGTTTGCGTTCATCATCGGCTTTTGCGCGTTCTACTTAACAGCGACCGAGCTCATCACCGCTGCCAAATCTAGGGGTGAAGTTCTCCTCTTCCGGCGGGGACATGTACCCAAGGTCGCCACTAAGACGGACGAGGAAGGCTTGGGTGATACCAAGGCGGAAACCAGGGCAGCGCTTGAGAGTGAAGGGGGCGACGGCGGTTCCATTAAGCTGCAGAAACAGACTGCGATCTTCCACTGGGAGGATGTTTGTTACGACATCAAGATCAAAGGAGAACCGCGTCGTTTGTTGGATCATGTCGATGGTTGGGTTGAACCCGGTACACTTACTGCTCTCATGGTGTGTATATCGTTCGCTCTCTCTTATCTTTCTCACTCCTATCCAGGGCGCATCAGGTGCTGGAAAGACAACCCTTCTCGATGTTCTCGCCAGCCGCGTCACTATGGGCGTTGTGTCTGGATCTATGCTTGTTGATGGGCACGAACGCGATGATTCCTTCCAGCGCAAAACGGGATACGTTCAGCAGCAAGATCTGCATTTGCAGACTTCCACTGTCCGCGAGGCCTTGGAGTTCAGTGCGAGGTTGCGCCAGCCACGCGAGACTCCTGACAGTGAGAAGGTGGTGTACGTCAACGAGGTTATCCGCCTCCTTGAAATGGAGACCTATGCCGATGCCGTCGTCGGTGTTCCCGGTGAAGGTGAAAATTGTTTCGGAGTTCATCGCCTTGTTGGCTCACTGTCATACCAGGTCTGAACGTCGAACAGCGTAAACGTCTTACAATTGGTGTCGAGTTAGCAGCAAAGCCCCAGCTTTTGCTCTTCTTGGATGAGCCTACCTCAGGTCTTGACAGGTACTTCTTCCACCTTTTCCTCAGAGAATCCCTTTGACTCAGCCTTCTAGCCAAACTGCGTGGTCTATCTGTACCCTCCTACGCAAGCTCGCAGCCAACGGCCAAGCTATCCTTTGTACCATCCACCAGCCTTCAGCTTTGCTTTTTCAGGAATTCGATCGTCTCCTTTTCCTCGCCCGCGGTGGTCAGACTGTCTACTATGGCGATATCGGGAAAGGCTCGCGTACGCTGATCGATTACTTTGAGCGCAATGGCGCACCGCCCTGCCCGCCTGATGCGAATCCCGCGGAGTGGATGCTGACCGTCACCAACCGCTCCGTCGCTGTGTGCGACTTTCCGCAGGTTTGGAGGTCTAGCCCGGAACTTGTCGAGATCAAGAAGGAGCTGCAGAGGAAGCGAGAGGCCGCCAAGCCGAAGCAGGATGGGGACAAGTCCGCGAACATGGCATTCGCTGCGCCGGTATGGTATCAGTATCTCGTTTGCACGTATCGCGTGTTCCAGCAATTCTGGCGCACGCCGTCGTACATCTACTCTAAGGCTATGCTGTGTTCTATCTCGGTATGTCGTAGTTCTTCTTCGAGACTGAACCAGCTAACTGGCTGGTCTGATAGGCGCTCTTCATCGGTTTCTCGTTCTGGAAAGCAGACAATACGCTCCAGGGATTGCAGAATCAGATGTTCGTGGATTCATTTTTGTTGAGAGGTCACGATTGAGGCTAACTTTTTTTGTAAACAGGTTCAGCATATTTATGTCAGTAGAAGTCCTTTGTCTATTTCCACCACTACTCACTCTGCTGCCAACAGGCTCTTCACTGTTTTCGGCAACCTCGTCAACCAGATCATGCCGCATTTCGTCACCCAGCGGTCGCTGTATGAGGTCCGCGAGCGGCCATCCAAGACCTACGCGTGGCAGGCGTTCATGCTCGCGAACATCACGGCGGAACTGCCGTGGAACTCGCTCATGTCTGTTATCATCTACTTTGGGTGGTACTACCCGATTGGGTTGTACAGGAACGCGGAACCCACTGATCAAGTGGCGGCGAGAGGCGCTTTGGTGTTCTTGTTCCTCTGGGGGTTCTTGCTGTTCACGTCTACGTTCACGCATATGATCATTGCTGGGATCCCGACTGCGGAGACGGGTGGGAATATTGGTATGTTTCTTCCGTCCTTCAGACTCTGATAACTCACCTCTCTTCCAAGCCAACTTGTTGTTCTCTTTGACGCTCGTCTTCTGCGGGTATGTCACGATTCTCTTTTGAGCAGTCATACTCAGCTAATGTCCCGTCCAGTATCTTGGCATCGCCCTCGACCTTCCCGCACTTCTGGATCTTCATGTATCGCGTATCACCCTTCACGTACCTCGCGAGCGGTCTCATGACCACGAGTCTCGCGAACACCAACGCCGTGTGCTCGGACATCGAGCTCAACACCATCCAGCCGCCCAGCGGCATGACGTGCGGGGACTACTTGGCGTCCTACATTCAGAGTGCCGGCGATGGGGTTGTGCATAACCCAGACGCCACATCGAACTGCCAGTTCTGCTCGATCACCACCACCAACACGTACCTCTCGAGAATTGGGGTGCACTATGATGAGCGATGGCGAAATTATGGGATCTTTTGGGTGTTTATTGTTTTTAACATCTTTGGCGCGCTCTTCCTGTATTGGTTGGCGCGTGTACCGAAGGGCTCCAATAGGGCTAAGAAGGTGTAGAGGGGTGTTATGGACGTGTACTTTACTTAGGATTGTTGTTGACTCTCGTTACTTAAACGTACTGTACTGTATTTTGTATTTTTATACTTAGACTAGCATGGTTTGTATCGCTTGATGTCTGAGTAGATGAAAGTTTGGAATTTGACGACTGGAGGCAGACTGGAAGTGTTCAGTCGTGCGTTTCGATTTGTTGTTCGATCTCGGAGCCTGATGAGGGGAGATCCTCATTTCCACACTTGTCGACCGTCACGGAATCACATCATACCCCGCCTGATAATTTTCTCAAGCCGGATGCGGTGAGATGTTGACCTCGCCTTGTTCCATAAGCTTAGGCATAAATAGTATAAACAATCAGTCATCAGCGTCCTCAACCCGCCACTCAACCACCACGCCACAGCCCTCCCACTTTCCCCTATGCAAAGCACGCCAGACGCGCCACCCCTGCGCGAGGTTGCTCACTTTGGCGCAAAAGGTCGCGATGGTGTCGTCCCGGCCCACCACGTCCTGCATTACATGCACGCGGATGAACGCGAGGGGGTCTTTGGCCAGCACGGGGAACGCGAGTGGCACACCGAGAGTCTTGAGCTTGAACTTGTGGTCGCCGTCCTTGTGTATGAGCTCCACGCGCACATACAGATGCTCCGCGTCCTCTGGGAGACCCGCTATGGCCAGAACGTCGAGCGTCATGCGCACGTTCCCCTCGGGCGGGTGCTCGTCCGGGCGCAAGACGTACCCGGGCGTGCCGACAAACATGGCCTCGTTGACCTGCATGCCGCGATCCCACTCCTGCCAGTTCACGCCGACGACCTGGCTCCCGGTCCGCCAGCACCGCACAAGATCCATGTTGCTGCTCCCGATGCGTGTGCCCCTGGGGAAGACGCGCCGCAGGTGGTGGCGCGCGTGGGCGAGGAGCGCGCGCGGGGCGAAGCGGTGCACGGCGGACTCGGAGATGTTGATCATGATGTGCGGGGGGAAGTGCGGGGGCGTGAAAATGGAGGGGGTAGACACCCACGTGCGGCTAGTGGGCTTGAACGAGCGCGCGTAGAACCCGAGCGCGGCGAGGGCGGGGGAGATCTTGCTCGGGGGAGGTGGGGCCTCCTCGTCAGGGTCGGACTCGGAGGAGGAGGAGGACTCGTCATCAGGCGACGGCGGCGCGTAGTACTCAATCATACACCCCACGCGCCCCATGAGGTCCCTCGGGCACACCGGCTCGCCATCGCCGACCACCTCCAGCCGCCCCTCGATCAATCGCGGCCCGAACTCCTCGCGCATAATGCGCACCATGTCCTCCTGCTCGTCCAGTCCCACGTGGCACTCCACGCTGATCAGCACCGGCCACGAGTCGTCGTCCAGCGCCGCCGCGATGGCCTCGCACACCGCGCGGAACGACACGCTCTTGGACAGCGTGTACCCGTGCGTCACGCGCCCGCCCGGCCACACGTCGATCTCCACGCACCGCCCGCCGCGTTTCAGGATGTGGCTGTACGCCGAGGCGGTGCTCTTGCCGACGAGCTGCCGCCCGAGCAGGTACGTGTTGTGCGATGTCGAGAGGAAGTAGTGGGTTAGCGGGTGGTCGGGTGATACACGCGGCACGACGAGCGCGGGGAGTGACAGCGACGAGAGCGCGACGTTGGATAGTGATAGAGGCGGGAGCACGAAGGACGGCGGGAGCGGGTACAGGTTCACCTGCGTGTCAATCGTGAATGTGCGGTCGATGGCAGCTTCGAGCGTGGGGTCCGACATCTAATCCAAGACGGTATGTATATGAGCGGCTGGTGATATAAGATGTTGTGGTGCTTGTTGATGGAGAGAGACAAGAGTGGGCGCCGTGAAAGCGACCCTGAAACGCGCATCCAAGGCTCGGATGCTATGTTCTCGTATGTTTCAGCGGAAATCTCACACGCGTATTCATGGACGCGCATGGTAGCATGCAAACAAGACGCGATCGTGGGAACAGCTTAGAACAAGCGTATATTAGATACCGTTTCTCTTGGGACAGGCGTCCGATTGGGTGTGGTCTCCCTAGTCAGACCTATTATAATATACCAAAATATTTGATGTGACGACGGACGAGTTGTACCATGGTTACTTTTTGTAAGCTGCTTTGTGCCGTGATGACCTTCGACCATCCTCTCACTCAGCTTCACACGGTTCACAGTCAGTCATTGTCAAGCTGGTTTGTCACCGATGTTCTTGGATGTTTAGGCGGAAAATCAGAACTTCCATGGCCATGTGTATGACTGTGTATGATCGATATGATCAATAATCATTATCAAGGAAGATGGAGAGACATGACATCAGCCAAGTTTCCGCCTCGGCCCTCTATATAGTCCCGTCCAATATCCCTTTCCACAACCACAACCACAACCATGTCGACCCCTACCTCAACACGCGAACACTACGTGCCCAAGGTGAACTGGGCCCTCTTACTGTAAAATGGCGTCCTGACGATCTCTGATTGACAAGCCCGGTTCCTTCTCTGACTTGGCGGAGAGGACCACTTCTCTTCCTCCGCTGAAAAACGGCGAAGTCCTCGTCAAGATCCATGCCGTTTCCTTGCAAGTGAGTCGCAATCCCTGCCTCCAATAACCCACTCGCTCACCGGCGTGTCTCCAAAAGTATCGCGATATCATGGTGACTACCGGCATTTACCCCACGTAAGTAGCATCCTGTATGTTATCAAATCGTCCCTAGTGCTCATCTCTTGGATGCTAGGAAAGTCAAGGAATCCGTCGTCCCATGCTCAGATATGGCTGGCGAGGTCATCGTCGTCGGTTCGGAGGTCTCCGAGTGGAAAGCCGGTGACCGCGTCTGCGCCAACTTCTCGCCTGAGCACATACACGGCGATCCCAGCGCTGCCACGGGACAGGCTGAACTTGGCGGTGCGTCAGACGGCGTACTCACCCAGTATAAGAGCTTCAAGCCATACGTGAGCCCAAGATTTCCCTTCGTAATTGATCTCGATTTCAACCTCCGTCCTTGATAGAGTCTTGTGGCGATCCCCGAGCACTTGTCGTATGAAGAGGCTTCTACACTCCCCTGTGCGGCCCTCACGGCCTACAACGCGCTGCTCGGATCTCGCCCTGTGAAAGCAGGCGACACCGTCCTCGTTCTCGGCACGGGCGGTGTTTCCATGTACGTCTCCGAGTCTTTATCCTACAAGATCCACCTCCTCATTACCTTGAATTTCCCAGCTTTGGATTGCAATTCGCCGTCGCCTCCGGCGCTACAGTCATCGCCACATCATCGTCAGATGCTAAACTCGAGATTGCGAAAAAATACGGCGCGAAACATCTCATCAACTATTCCAAGACTCCTGATTGGGAACAGGAAGTGTACAAGGTTACCAATGGACGCGGTGTCGACCATGTTCTTGAGGTTTGTGTCTACACGCAAGCACCTAACGATGGGAGCTTACGGATAGTGGTACTTATAGATTGGTGGCAGCGGCACCCTCCTTCGCTCCATGCTGTCCGCTAAGTATGGCGGATTCGTCCACGTAATCGGTGGTCGCGCCGAGGTACGCAGAACCCCGTCGGATTCGATGGATACCCATGCTGACGTCGCGAGTACAGCCGGGAACTATAGACAGTGCTTTTGGCCTCACCATTGGCCGAGCAATCACGATGCGTGGTATACGCATTGGCTCTGTCTCGCAGTACGTATCTTCTCCCCTTCAACGCTTGCTATTGAATTCGCTGACATCACGCTAAAGGTTTGAAGACATGATTCGCTTGATGAGCGCACACCCCGAAGCAACGCGCCCCGTCGTCGATAAGGTTTTCCCTTTTGCGCAGACCGTGCAGGCGTTCGAGTACCTGAACTCGCAGGCCCATGTCGGCAAGGTGGTGATTAGTTTGGAGGATTTGTGAGCTGTGTAGGCTCATGGTGGTATCATGGGACACGGATAAGTAGCGGTTGTACTGTAGCTCTCCTACGCACCCATTAGTGCGGCACCAGTGTAGAACAAAGAAAAAAAATTAGTCAAGCTGACGTCCAAAGTCAGGATGGCGGTCCGGGCCGTCATAGGAATGCGCCACGAGAGTCTTGGCATAAGCAGGAACCTGCGGACAATTGATTGAGACTAGTAACAAAGTTGAAGACTCGAGCAAGAGCCAGTGTCAGTCCTTGTAGTTGACTGACCCAGGCATAGATATCCTGTACTCCGAGAGTTTGTTGACCTATGTGATTCTCTACCCATTCTGAGTAAGTTCCAAGCAATGCGTGATGGACGGTACCGCGAGTCAGTCCTGCAATGGTACAGAGGTACATCCCTAACGGAAGTTCATTGCCGCCAGTTAATTCATCCCGATCTGTCATCGCGTCGGCGCGCCATGCACATTCAAGTTGGCATGAGCGCGAGTCAAGGTAGGAAACGTGGATGTATGGACAGGCGCCGCTCCTAATAGAACGCCATGCAAGGTTGCGAATCAAAATCAATTCATACAAAACCATACATGTACTAGTAGTGAATCCTGCTCAACCACCAGGTAATAGATCGGTCAAACCCGCTAAGGAACATGAAAATCGTAAAAAGAAGAAATTGTAGTCAAACAAATGCGCCTAACTCTTGCCATTGCGTAGACGCTCAATCTCGGAAGCCATTTCTGCCATTTCTTTACCAATGGCAGCTCCTCTGGCTTCAGCGGCGGCTGTTCTCGCTTCAGCGGCGGCTATGTCGGCTCCCAGTTGATCCTGTTGATGCAGGTAAAGTGCCTGACTCTGCATAAGTTTGTTGAGAGACAGGTAGAGACAAGTAATCATTACAGACCTCTTTTGCTGCAGAAAGCTCCTCTCTGTTGAGAGCCCATTGCTCTTGATATGCCTCCTGGAGGGCCGGCAGTTTATGCTCTTCCGGTAGCTGAGCGATTGCTGCCAGCGGGATGCCCGCCCATTTCTTCTGCTTTCCCCAACCCTTCTTGTGTGTTACGGAAACCCTCGTCTCTGAGGTCATGAGGTTCCAGAGCATGCCCGCGAACCAATAGGATTGAGTCGTCACGACGTTGTAGGCGGTCGATTCCCGGCTCAAGACACATGCCATCGTGAGGAGTTCTTCCAGGCGGAACTGAATGTTCTCTCTTTTGAAGCTGACCTGCATGAGGGAATGCGACGGCGGGTCGTCGTTCATTGATCGTCCAAGCCTGTAGGACACTTCAAGCGTGCCAACAGGGTTGGGTTTGCTAAAATGCAAGTCAGAGGACCAGGCAACCGGCTGGCTGACACTCGAGACAGAGAGTGTGGACTTTGAGGCGGGCCTTCCCGCTGGCACGGGGGAGCCAGAGCGGCTTGGCGGCAAAGGAGGGCTCGTTGGAGCAGGCAGGGCCTGGAGGGGTTTTGGGGAAGCGTCTGCATCTGACGCCAACGGGTTCGTCTGTTCTACGCGGCAATCAGCATTGCGCATCGGTGAAATGTGCAACGGCTCACCATCAACCACGACTGTCGGAGGGCCGTCATCTGGTGTAACGTTCTGCTGCTTTTTGCCAGCCTCGACTTGATTCTGTAAATTCTTTGCCTCCCGCGGAGTACTACTGAAACGCTCTAGCCTGGCCACACCCCTCTCCACAACGGTGCCATTCTCATCCAGGAGCTCGAGCCAAGCAACGACGTATTCGTGCTGGCTACCGGACTTATACTTGTAGAACGTGGCATGCCTGACAGACCAATTGCCGATGTCCAGTGGTGAGACCAGTTGTAAAGTCCTCAGTAGACCGCGCGCAGACTGTCCAGCAATGCCGTCATCAAAGACGGGAGCATTGCCGATAACTCGATGTGCCGTAGAGGAAGATGAAGCGTTCCAAGGCACGAAGAAACTGATGAAGCGCTTGAGTTGAGAGAGGATGTCCATTTCAGAACTGAGGGAGGACGGCGAGGCGCTTCAATGATATGGTCGACAGCAGGCAGCGTGTAAGCAGCGCGTATGCCAAACAAGCTCAAGTCAAGAAGCGCGCAACGAGTGATGACGAGCAAGCTGTTTCGAGCCGGGCGCACGAGTAAATTGAAGCAACGTGCCATTGACCTTTGAGCTTTGATGTAAGTTGTGCGGCGTGCCGCCGATTCGCCTTGAAAATCGTCAAGCTCCCAGTGATTCTAAGCTCGCTCCTTGAGAAATGCATCAATGATGATAGCCACTGAACTTGAACACTTACCCTTCTATTATTACTCTCCCATTTACCGCATCACAGTCTCAACTTGGTATGGGGTAAGAGGGAGATCGATCGTCGCATGTTGTAACACCTCTTCAGGCTCTTGATCCGAACCACCAACATGTCACAACGTTGAATTATGGATATCTCCAAGCCTACTGGAAAACTCCAAAGCTCGAGGGACCATCTCCAAATTCCCACTCATTTCCGAGGCAAACATTCAGCCCTCCTATGGCCAGCTCTGAGGACGAGAAAACACGAAAAATAGTGAATGTTATTATTGGACCGTATGTTGTTAACGTTGTTCTCTCTTGTGTCTATCTTTGTTTGACGTTGTGCCATGGTCTGACCTTCAAATACGTTCATCTCTGTTATCCTCTTGAGGAGGGATGCTACCGCTAATCGCCACCGCGTCAATTGTCCACAAATCTCGAAATGGTCATTCTTGTGGTGCACGCAGCGTCCGACTGGGGCGCGTCATATCGATGCGTAGAGCTCGGAAGGATCGTCTATATGGTGCTCTGTACCAATTCAATACAGGACACGCGTCTACCACATGCTCTCCATTTTACAGCACGAGGATGAGGCAAGTATACGGTACTATACGCGTCCTGGACGCGTCTCACGAGCCTTGTTTGCCCCAATCTGGGTGCGTCTACCTATTTTACCTCCACAGGCGGTCCTCGTGGCGAGAGAGAGAAGCGTGCATTTCTGCACTGTAAGTGTGACGTACACTATCTCTGATGTCTCTATCAATACGAACGTCTGATGCAAAGTCTGTTAGAGTCGAAGACGAGAACAACACGGAGATTACGGAGTTCGACAGGATCGCGCTCACGCGGCATACACGAGCAATCTCTTTCATCCGGGCTTTCCTCAGTAGCGCTTCCATCTAGCGCGCTGAGGTGAGCCCCTTCCTTCAACTTATCGCAAAGACACTTACTTATTACATACCTAGTACTTACATCGTGTATCTAGGTATAGTAGCGCTTCCATCTAGCGCGCTGAGTACTTACATCGTGTATCTAGTTCCAACAAAGTCCCCCGCTGTATTCTCTAGAGGAGCCCGGGGCTGCAAGGAACGGGCACTAAACGACGTCGATAGACGCTTATCTCAGCGTTCTACGCTGCTCTACGGTACCGCATTTCAGCCGACACAGACGATGACGAATCAATGAATTTTCGATGATAGAGACACTGACCGAGCCGAGTCAGATTCTGTATACAAAAGTACATGATTCAATTGATTGTCAACCCAGCATGAATCAGCGACGTGTAGGGACGTGCATTACCCAGCAACCACACGCGGTAAGAAGGTGAGTGACTACACATTAGTGTCCCCTCAGGAGAATATAAGTACAAGATTCCGGCTGGATTGCTCTGTGCACCCAATATCAGAAATGACATCCCCAGACTCATACATGCCACTTGGTGGCGATGGCTGGACCACCAAAGACAGGGCTACTGCTACCTGCTTTTGTGGTGCTGTACAGCTCTCATTCGTACGTGGAAATCCTCAAGTGATCGTCGGCTGTGTTTTGACCACCTTTCTTTTAGCCAACCGAGGGTGAAGGTCTGGTCGAGACTTTCATATGCAACTGTACCGATTGCCGCAAGGTCACCGCCTCCATGTTCGCGTCAAACTTCACCGTCGCGAACTCATCGCTCAAGCACGAGCGCGGACAGAACAAGCTCACCAAATACGCCCAATCCAGAACCGTTGCAACTGGCAACACCATGGAGAACAGCTTCTGCTCCATCTGCGGAACGCTGATGTACAGACGCAGCAGCGGCACACCGGAGTTGAGCTTCCTCAGGATCGGGACTGTGGATGATTTCAATCTGCACGAGACGAAGCTCAAGCCGAGGGTTGAGGTATTCGTGAAGGATCGGGTTAGCTGGTTGACTGGTGCCACAGACGTTGAACAACACCAATGAAACCACTTGTACGTGACAAAGTGCAAATTTGAAAGTGGACGTTAACAGTTGACCACAGGCAGGGCGGTTGATCGATCGATCATGATCAATGTGCGCCGCGGCGGGCCTTACTATATCTGTACTCTTTTCCTCCCATAGAGCACCGAACAATCTGCATGTCGTGTGAGACCTACATCATCACATCTTTGCCCTCTACATGATACATCATGAACAAACCCTTCAAATTCACGAATGTCAAGCTTTCATCCCGCCGAAGGCTATGATACGCATTCAGCGCTTCATCTCCAAAAAATGTCTTGCGAAAATAACTTACTTAGTGTGATAGCAAGCTCGAACAACGCTCGTCGGTAGTTTGACATAAGCATCATTTTGGTGATCGCCCTCTCACCTGCTGCGAAGGAAGGTGCCATGTTATAGATGCATGTAAGGAGATGTATATCGCGGGGATAAGATCATAGCATAGTGTACATTCAGAGGGTGACTAGCCCGTCTTGTTCTTACTCCTCTTTCCAACCTGGGCTTGGAATCCACTCTTGATGGCGTTGACACTACGACGACTCCCACAGGATTCGCATGACATGAAGAAAATGCGGTTCTCCTTGGTGAGAAGCGTGTCGGGCGATTTGCAGGTCTTGCAAGTGACGTATTCGACTTTAACGCATTGAGATTTTGTGGAAAGCGTATGAGCCGACAATGAGTACTCACCGATATACCGTCGCAGAACGTTCTCAACCTGCTTTTGCTGGAAACGACCTTTGATGACGAGGCGTCCGGCACCGTCGACACTGCCAGTGGTACCCATTTCAGAGAACAAAAATTGTATAACGTGTTCGGGCTGATGACGCAGTGAGTAGCTTGTCGCTAGAGATGCAATCGAGTAACGTACCTGTCGATGCATCTTTTTGCAGATATCGGTGACGTTGGCAAAGATGGAACGCTTGTTGCCTTCTCTGTGAATAGATGGAGGGGCGATTGTGTAGCGTTTTACAGATGAAGTCGAGAGGAGAGATGGATTGGCGGCGTGGAGGAGGGAGTAGAAACGCGTCAGAAGCTGGGCAAGATGTGAGATTGTGAGGCGGACAAGATGCGCATGCAGCATACCTCTGGATATGTGTAGTCGCGGTCGGTCTTCAGCCATGCCTCTCCGCCGCCTTCGACAGTTGGTGCGTCGGGCTGAGCGAACGGATCATCGCCGAGCTCGGCTTCATCGATGTTGTCGAGATTTGGGTTCGCCTCCACCTCGTCGTCGTCATCGTCACCCTTGGACTTTGATTCGTTGAGCTCCTTCTCGAAAGCTTCCAGATCAAAAGCAGCCTTTTTCTTGGATGATTTCTTCTTCTTCTTGAGATCGGAGAAGTCGAGGTCGTCGCCAGCGGGAGCAGCAGCAGCGGGTGCGGTGGTGGGTGTGGATGTGCCCGAGTCATCGCCCTTGGCCACGATCAGCGAAGAGGCCCAGTCGGCATGCAGCAAGTACTTACCAAGTCGAGGGGAATCTCCTTCTTTTTCTTCTTCTTCTTCATATCGCCAAACATTGACTTGAGCTCATCGTCCTCCTTCGTCTCCTTCTCATCACCCTTGAGCATCATCTCGTGCGCGGTCGCTGGACCGAGATCGACCGCCTCGCCATTCGTGGTAGTGTTGTCGATGGTCTCGGGGGCGGGCGTGGTGGGGTCGGCGTCGGCACCAAGCGGATCCTCGGTGAAGGCGACGATCTTTTTCTTACGCTTTTTGAGCGACGGGTCGAATAATGGTTCTTCAGACATGATGTCAATGAGCGCAGGAGGTGACTCGATCTAGCATCTCATGCTTACCCGGGGGACGACCGTGGGAAACACCCGCACCCCGAAATTGGCCGACAATGGCCTCCTCCTCCCTCCCTCACTGCCATGTTTGCCCGCCAATCGCTCTCGCGCGTCGCAGCGCAGTCGTCGTCGCTGGCAGCGACCCGCGCCGGGGCCAGAAACATGGCCACCCTCCGCGAAATTGAGCTCCGTCTCAAGTCTGTGCGCAACATCCAGAAAATTACCGGTGTATGCCAACCATCTGCGCCTTTTTGCTAAATTGATTCGACTTGCTTATAGACCATGAAAATGATTGCGTCTGCTGGTCTGGCGAAAGCTCAGCGTGGCATGGTGGCTGCCAAGCAGTACGGAGATGCCAACGCGGGTGAGTCCCCCCATCTTTATTTGCCCTTCAATGTTCAACGTCGATCGCAGAGGTGTTCGCAAATTCCGACGAGCCAACCACCGGCAAGAAGCTCGTCATCGTCATCTCTTCCGACAAGGGTCTCTGCGGTGGTATCCACTCCTCCGTCACCAAAGCTACCCGTCGCGCATTCATTGGTGGAGAGGACTCGCCCACCAAAGTTCACATTGAGGCCGACTCCCCCATCATGATCATTGGCGACAAGGCTAAGGCCCAGCTGGCGCGTGTGCACGCCCAGAACATTCAGCTCACCTTCAACCAAATTGGTCGAGATGTCCCGACCTTTGCCGATGCCGCTGGCGTGGCAGACCTCATTCTCACCAGCGGTGTCGAGTACGACTCCGTCGTCTTGGTGTACAACAAGTTCGTGTCCGCCATCTCGTACGAAGCCGCTGCACTGGAAATAAAGGGCGAGAAGGCCCTCGCTGCAAGCGAGAACTTCAAGGTGTACGAGATGGAGGATGACTTTACCAAGGACCTCGCTCAATTCTCCCTCGCCAACGCCCTCTACTCCGCACTCGTCGAGGGCCACGCGTCTGAGATCTCTGCCCGCCGAAACGCCATGGACAACGCGTCCAAGAACGCTACGGACATGATTAGCTCCCTACAGATGCAGTACAATCGTGGTCGCCAAGCCGCTATCACCAACGAACTGGTCGACATTATTACTGGTATGTCACCTTGCGCCATCTTCTTGGCTTTTTTTGTTCATTTCTCCCAGGTGCCAGTGCTCTGTGAGCGGTCAGGAAGTAGTGGTATGTCTTTTTAACTCCACCCATATTAGCCGACCTCATGTTCTTCCAGTGTCGAGTATAGACGTCGTAATGGATAAATTTGCATCAATTGACACCTCGCGCCCCGCGGTCTCTTCCAATTCCGTAGGCTAGACAGAAGTTCTTCTTTTTCACACCTCATCTTCTTGTTTGCGGTCATGAATGATCCCAGTTGTGCTCGGACGATAGCTTCCAGCGTGCTGTAATCGTTTTAATGGCGGCTGTAATGTTTGTCACTTTGAGAACCCGGAGATGTGAAAGTATCGTATTTGACGCGATCAGCTGGCCAGTGGCCGCTTCTCGCATTGACAACCACATGATATACACCACGAAATCTGAAGGATGACGTTGTACTTCGTCCTAGCCAACCATGATCAGCAGCCTTCTCATCCATCTCCCTGTCGCTCTGTACTTCCTCGTTCTTTCTTTCGTTGCGGCGCAGTGCCCCGACTCATCTCAAGCGGAATATGACTACATCGTGGTCGGTTCTGGTTTGTCTGTTATGTCCACATTCTGTTCCTCAATTCTGAGCCAGCATGCAGGTGCTGGCGGCGGTCCGCTTGCTGCACGCTTGGCCGAGGCGGGCTTTTCTGGTAAGGCCGTCTTCTTGGTGACGGATGAGCTTGATCTAACGTCTCGTCTACAGTGCTTGTGGTAGACGCCGGCAACGATATAACCACCATCAACACGACCATTCCTCTCTATTTCATCCGTGCCATTGAGGGCAAGTGTCCGCCAATGCTGTTCAATGTCTGCTCACAAGGCTGTGTGTAGACGAGGCCCTTGAGCTTGCTTACACGGTAGACGAGTATCCTCCGGGCTACAAATACCAGAAGAACTCCTGGTATCCTCGGTCGCGCGCTTTGGGTGGCTCCACAGTGAGTTTGATTCTTTTTCTGACGCTAGTTGAGATCTAACGCCACGCAGGTACACAATGCCCTCATCAATATCATTGCCGACACGCGTTCCGATTTTGACGGTCTCGCGACTATGTTCAATGATTCGACGTGGTCACGGAATAGCATGCAGAACTATTTTAAGAAGCTCGAAAGACATGTGTATCCTGTCTTGAACAACGATCATGGGACGGACGGGTGGCTGACTACCAACCTCAATCCAGTCCTAGTTGCCTTGGAGCCTCAGAATTTCGGTCAGTAACTTTTCGCCCGGTGTATCGGCCAACGGACTGACCGGCCTCTAGATCTTCAAATCGCATCTTTCATCCTCTCCATCGCGGGGTCCAGTATTCCTGCTTTGCTTGAAAGATTACCGCAATCCCTTTTGACTGATTCATCCTTCTTGAATGACCTACCACTCCTCATCGACCTCAACAGCATTGCCGGTGACGATGCAATTGGCTTGACCATGCCGAGCTTCACCACTACAGAGAATTATCGTCGGTCATCCGTTCGGGACAGATTAGCTTCCGTTCAAGACACGGCGGGTGGTCGCTTGACGTTTAGTCTGGAGACTCTCGCAACGAAAGTCCTGACGTGCTCAGAGTCCATCAACGGTACTCTCAAGGCCTATGGCGTCGAAATTGCCCAGGGCGCAGCTCTCCCTGTTGCTGGTAATTTTCACGGAAAGGAAGATCTTCATCCTGTGGCAGTGACCGCAGGAAAAGAAGTCATCATTAGTGCGGGAGCGTTTCAGACTCCCCAGCTGGTACGTCCTCAGTCTGAAGCCGGTTCCTCTTCTTAGATACCCTATAGCTTATGGTATGCTGACGCTTACTGGTCCACAGTTCATCACTTGACGCTCAATTTCTAGCTCTCTGGTATCGGCGATCGAGACCATCTGCAAAGTTTCGGAATCGAGACTGTTGTTGACTTGCCAGGAGTTGGAACCAACATGCAAGGTGGTCATTACTACCTCACTCGCCGCTTTCCGCTCTGACCGACCCATTAGACCATGATGAGATTGGCGTGATTTGGAGGATGAAACAGAATTACTCGCTTTTCAACGGCTGTGGCTTCCGTGCCAATCCTGACGAAGACCCATGCCTGGAATACAACCTCGAAGGCCATCCGAATCTCTACTCGTTCGGTGGAACCCTCTTCTCTGACACTTCAAAGTCACGCGAGGAATACACAGAGCCCGACATGCTGACATATTGGCAACCAGCGTATTTCAGAGGATTCGTTCAAGGTAAAGTGACGATCTGAACGTATGGTCTTGTTGTCGTTCTTGACTCACCATTCAAGGATTTGCACAAGACTTCATCGATCATCCCAACTCTGTCAGCGCGATACACCTCAAGGCTCATCCGTCGTCCCGGGGCACAGTGCGCTTGACTGGTCCTCATCCACAGGACCCTCTGGACATCGAGAAGAATCAGTTTCAAAGCGCCAATGGAACTCGAGACGTCGAGGACCTTCGGGAAGCTATCAAAAGATCGCGCCAGATCATGAAGAGATTGCCTGTAGCACTTTACGTCGAAGAGGAGATCTTCCCGGGCGAGCAGGCACAGACCGACGAAGAGATTGAGGACCATATATACAGCAACGTCTTCGGTCAGTATCACTATGCCAAGTGAGAGGTGTAACTCTCTGATGGAGGGCGCGCGCGCTATAGGTCATCATATTTGCTGTACCTGTCCCATGGGAGTCGATGACGGTACGTATATACATTTGTCGCAAGTGATGTACTGAAGCAGCGCTCTGTGTATAGATGAGTACGCCGTGCTCGATGGAGACTTTCGAGTACGTGGCGTTCAGAATCTCCGTGTAGTGGATGCCAGCTCTTGGCCCGTGGTTCCAGGGTATTTCGTTACCACGCTAATATACATGGTACGTGCCACCTGCCAAAAATACGCGATTGGCTGACTGTCGTATAGATATCTGAAAAGGCTGCTCAAGTTATCATAAACGCTGCTCAGTCCGGGTAGTGAACAAGTCCTTTCCTTTACTTTGTATCAGGACTGTGTCGTACAATCCTTCTTGTCCCGTCACTCGCTATGATATGTCGCCCTGTTCATACGGACGCGTAGTCAGGTACTTGTTTTGAGTTCGCGCCCTTGGGCTGGGGCCTTGCGTAAACCGCTCCGTGACGCCGCGACGCTGCCGATGAAGACCGTTCAATTTCACGGCGCTCCTTGTCCTTATTGATGAATCAATGTTGATCTCGTCGGATCAGCAAAGAAGAGTGGGCGGCTTTGTATGTCTTTCTCTCATGAATCCGCTCTCGCCGTTTGAACGTTATTAAAAAACGGTATGCACGGACGAGCGCATTTATTGGAGAAGGTACAAAAGGCCACGCTCAACCCAGTCTCTACACTCTAAGCCTCTCTTCTAATATTCTATTCAAGCTCTCTGCAGACTTCCAATGCGTTTCCTTCGTCTCCTTCCTCTGACCTTCGCCTCCTTGGTTCTGGCCAATCAATGCGAACAGTGGTGTTCTAGCCACGGGTCTGGGTCTTACAAGCCTGATCCGCATATGTTCAAGAAGGCTGGACACGGCGATTCGCGTTCTCCTTGCCCTTTCCTCAATGCGTAAGCGTCTTCTTGCCTCCACACGGGGCATGGGAGTATGCTCATATGTGCTTTCAGCTTGGCCAATCACGATTATCTTCCACATAACGGGAAGGACATCACTATCCCGCAGGTATTGGATGCATGCAAAAGTGGGCTTGCCATTGTCTTTACTAGATAAGAAGGCCCTAAATCGATTGGAACAGAGGTCTACAATGTCGGTCCGGATGTGCTGGGTCTCTTCGCAAAGCTTGGTGTCGTTGCTTCCTCGAAGACTTCTACCTTTGACCTCGAGGACCTCAAGCTGTACGTGTCAATCACTTTGGATGGCGCGTACCTACAAGTGTGATGTTTACAGCCACGGATGCATTGAAACGGACGCTTCTCTCTCTCGGGCAGATGCATTTACCGGTGACGCTCTTCAGTAAGTTACTCTTCCTCGTGCTTCATGATCCGCTCAAACTGATGTTGCTGCCTAAGCTTCAACGAGACAGTGTACAGCACTCTTTCTAGTAGCAACCCCGGCGTTGACTACTACAACACCACTTCAGCTGCCCGGGTCATGGTACAACGTCTTCAATACAGCACAAAAACGAATCCTCAGCTTGTAAGCGGTGGAAAGGAGATTGCGTTCCGCACTACAGAGAGTGCCCTCTATCTTGCAGTATTGGGGGACGCAATCAAAGGCCAAGCTCCAAAGAAGTATGTTTTCTGTTAGTGTCATGCCTCGGGACGACATCTGACATCGACAACGAACATTAGGGTTGTGGACACGCTGTTTCGTGAAGAACGCCTGCCGTATCAGGAGGGGTGGATGACGCCCGTCAAGCCTATTACAGGCGACGTTATCGGAGCACTTGCGCCAAAGATCAGTACGCTTTTGAACTTCGTACCCAACAATGCGTCGTATCCCGGAGCGCTTCCCTTCACTTCTGCTCCTGTTGGTTGATCTAGCGTACCGACTATATCTCTCTTTGATATACATGCCTCTCGCCATTCTTCACGGACCTGCTAGAGGCCACGTACATATCGATGGATATTACACCCGAACTTTATGAACCTTTGTTGCGTACACCGACGGGATTTGCCGAGCCGCCTTTGATTACAACCATCACTTATCTGAGTTTCAAACCAATGTCGTCGACTCAAAACCAGTCGCAGACCGGCGGGAACAGTACGTCCTCTTCGGGAGATCGGTCCAACAACTCGTACTATAAGCCTTATGGGTATCTGTCCTCAGTCGGCCCTGCTCAGACGCACATGGTTGACAAATTTACGGCAGCGGCTGGCAAGGCTTCATGCACTCGCATGGGCTGAAACCATGGGATTCCGACGACGTCGAAGAAGGAAAAGCAATCATTCAGGCTTTCAAAGACGCGGACAGGGAGCAGCGCGAGCAGGAACAGGCAGCAAAGACCAAGGGTTAGAAGACCCGGGATTTAATCTCCGTGAGTGTCCTGTGAACCGATACTCTCGTCTTGCAGTCCACTCACTCTCGCTATAATCGCAGCAGTGTACCATTATCTGTAATATCATCAGAACATCAGCACGACCTCTCTGTCCTCTAGTGGTTATCTGCATAGTCATTTCATGAACGACTGCTCGGTGCATTCTACGATATTCTACGTCCACTGTCATTGTTTGGTCGACTTGATTTACGGGGACTCAAAAAGCCGGATATCTGGAGCGCGGAAGCTTCCTTGGCTCAGAAGGCCTCCTGTAGTCAACATTCCTGCTTTCACCGGTGTCATCGTGTCCCGGCAGTTTCGCCACCGAGGAGACCTATTTTCCTTATAAAATGAGTGTCATCTTGCTGAAAGAACGATCATACCTGGGCAGAAAATGGCCGTTGATATTCAAGTGAAAGCTGACCAACGCTGGTACAATACTGCACCTGGAATAAGGTACATCCTACCCTCAGATGAAATGGAGAAACAGAGGTGAAAACTTATCACATTTGCCTTGCTCTTTCAACTTACCTCTTCTGTAGACTTGAGCTGCAGCATCATTACCTCGTCCGGAAGCTGTGCGATGGAAGACTTGTACTGGATCCCAAGGTCAAGCTTGATGATCAGTCAGAAGTCCTGGAGTCCGCCACAGGAACAGGTATGCAAGCAAACTGTATTCTGAAGGACACGGAGATTCACTGTACATGGTTCTAGGTATCTGGTTGAGCGAACTTGCCAAGGAAGCGCCACAGACGCTGAGCTTCACCGGATTTGATATACAAGATCGCCTTTTCCCCACTGCCACCCCACGCAACATGTCCTTCTCGGTTCAGTCAGTCCTGGATCTGCCACCAGAATGGAGTAATCAATTCAGTCTTGTCAATCAACGACTCCTGCTGTTGGCGTTCTCACGTGAACAGTGGACGACTGCGCTTCAGGAGATCCACCGTGTCCTCGTTCCCGGTGGTTGCGCCCAGTTCATCGAAGTGCATCCTATTCTTGACAATCCGGGCCCTGTAACAGCGACATTCCATGAGATTGCCTTGGCTCTTCATGCGGCCAGGGGACTCCATAGTTATGTTGCCAGCCATCTTCCTGATATGTTACAGAAGGCAGGGTTTGTCGGCGCTCGAAGCGAGACTCGCAGCCTGCCTATGGGAAGGTGGGGTGGCGAGGATGGACTTATTCAGGCAGAGGCCATCCTCGGTGTCTATTCTGCATACAGAGGTCCCTTGTTGAAACTTGGTATCGTCAAAGAGGAGGCGGAGTACGAAAGGCTTCTTGCCGATATGCGGCGAGAATGGGACGAGATTCCCGGTATGGGTCTTAGCTGGACGATGGTATACGCTCGCAAAGTAAGTCATATTGAAAGTTGACAAACCGCGTCTTTCTCACGACCGTAAGGTACGCGATACATGAACAGTAATACAATCAAGACCGTGTAATCGAAGCTATGCTAGAATGAAAGCTCATATGCGCGCTCTGTATCTGAGCCAAGCCGAAAGAATCAAGATTGGTGGTGTGGCGTATTTAATAAGCTCGTCGAGATTTCTTACAGTGCCAGTTTCTTCGACGGCTTTCTCTACTTATTCAGAGCAAACATCCCACCTACGGCCAAAATCCAGTACTTGGTCATCCCCATACGCCAAAGACGTGATCTAGGGAGCGCGAAAAGACTCAGGGGAGCCGAACGCCTCGCCTGGATGGGCTTGTCCAACACGACGAATCTCCATTGTCTTCCAAATGGCGTATGTCGCAGTCATCGTGTCTTTTCTCAAGTGTCACCCTTACACGACATAGACGACTAGCACGTTCTACAAAGGCTTTCCTGAATTTCTCAAATATCCATCGTCCACTAATATTGTAAGTGTCACATAACTCGCGAGCTCGCCCCGTGGAAGGAACACTTTGAGGCCGACTGTGCCATCTGCCAGTCTCACAGTCTCACAGTTACGGCTACATATGGGCGGCCCGGAGGACCACGCCACCCATATGTGACCTTCATTTCGAGCGAGGGATACTGGTGGCTTCCAGAATGCAAGGATCTAGTACGTCTCGCCAACCTGGTACCTCGTCAAGCTATCAACGTCCCTCAGGACAGCTTTAACATCAAGGTATCACAGTTTAGGTAGACAAACACATTGTCCACTATCCGTTCATTGGCGTTACTGACAGTATCTTGATTTAGACTCGAGTTATCGCAAATCGGAGTTACCTTCAGGTTCCAGGACAATGATAATCATAACGGCTCGAGTCTTGGTCTGTATCTTTTGCCTCAGGTAAGTTAGATGGACGTGAACCTGGTTTTCCCCACTGGACGGCTATACGGGTACGGGTCTTGCAGCTCGAGGCATTTAGACCTATCAGTGATGAACAAATGCCTTGAACAGGACGGTTCAAGTTCATCACCTTACGTTCGCAAGCTGATTGAAGAGATGAGACCAAGGCAAATGCGAATTCAGCGCATCGTATACAAGGCAAGAGAAGGTCTACACTTCTCCAGTAGACTATCAAAACGCGTTCCTTTGACGCTGATCTCTATCAACCCTTACGATGAACAATTGGAACATCGTGAGACATCAAACGGCATCATGTTTTCCTCGTGAAGATCTGCGCCTGCAGTGGTAACCAACAGATTCCATTATCACAGTCCGAGTCGTTGTGATCAGCTGAACGTCAAATCCGGACTACTTACCGATGTACCTTCCCTTCCCAAACTCGGTCACGGATCTTCCTCCAGTACCTTGAATTCTTGATCATTACAACATAAGGAGCTTTGGACAGTGGGGATCATTTGAATGATGCGAACAAGATGATAAATCTGGAATGTGCACTTTGGCCTTCCCTCTGGGCGCGGAGGGTGAAGACCTGTCACGGCGTCTCAGTACCCACGATCTATTGTCGGCCATTTCTCATTGACGACATCAAGCACGGCAGCACACGGCTTTTCCTTGTTGCGTATTGAGTCCTCTGGGCGCTGATGTGAATCACCGAGGAAGGAAATAACAGTATACACCTTCTTGCTATTATGTTTATATCGATACAGCAAAGGAACTCCAGATGGAAAATACAAGATGTCAAAACGGCCTTCTTTCACGGCATCCGTGTTCGCAGGTCGCTCTCTCGGGTGCGAGGTCGTGGCGGCTGGTTATCAAACACCCGCGGTCGGTACGGGTCATGGAAGGAACGGGACATGGGCGATGGAGTTTGAGGGGATGGAGATGGAGATGAGAAGTGCTGTGCGTGTCGCAGAGATGTGCGATCACGGGTCTGACGAGTAGGATACGGAACAGGGGCAGGCGGAGGAGGCGGCGTAAGAGCACCGTCTTCTTCTAGTTGAGCTGTGGCGCCCGAGGTAGAGTGGTTCCTGTAGTGGCGGCGCATGTTACTGTTCACATTGAACTCCCGGCCACACCCAGGGAATGGGCATCGGAAGGCTAATAAGTCGAGACAATCAGGATGAGTCGATCCACAAGCGAGAAAGAGCGACTTACGCGTGGCACCGGTATGGGTGTTGATGTGGATCCTTAGACTGCTGGGACGATTGAAGCGCTTGTTACACGTTGTGCACAAATGTTTCTTGGTGCCAATGTCATCTTCGCCGTCACTGCCGTCACTTCCCTCACTGGAGCCATTGTTGGGCTTCCCCTCTGAGTCAGACGAAGACAGATGGGTAAGCGTCGACGCAGATGGGTCTGAGCGCAGAACATTGTATCTGCAGTCGAGCTGTAGAAAAGTGGGCGGAGCACTGCCTCTCACGCGCGCCTCGGGCGAAACGCGCATTAAATGTTCTGAACGGACAATGAGTACACGATAGCAGACTAGGTTGAGGACGCATCATACCAGGGAACATCTCGTGTATGCTGGGAAGGGAAAACGCAGTGGCCATGGTAGGGACAATGCTGCGTGTATCGCGGGCTGTAGATGAGCTTATGTAGGCCGGCGAAATCCCAAGATAGCCGATGGGTAGGATCGACGTCAGCCGTGCCTCGATGATTGTCAGCGCGACGATGGAACGGTTGGAGATAGATCTTGGGATGTATCTCCATCGAACAGATTTGCTCTTTCGCAGTTTCGACGCCCATCGGATCCGCTGAGACCGAGGCCATCCATGGTTCCGTCTGACACCATGCCAGTATGCATTTCCATGCTGATAATCGCATGGAAGCTTCCCGTCGATGTATGTGTCTACCCGTGTAGCATAAATCTTCCCACTCGGGGAGGATTAAGTTCTAGGTTCGGGCGCGAATCCGAGGGCAGAGTACTTGGAGGAACGGATAAACGGGAGCCGCGAGGATCCGGATGATATAAGTAATTGATTGAAGAGTAAATCAGCACTCGTGCACGCACTGCTCGACCACCGATCGCACTACTCTACGCGCGCCGCGTTCATTCCCGCGGGAATGAGAGTGCCAGGCCGTTCAAGGATGGCCATGGTTAGTACGATATCTCACTCTAGCTTTCACTGGAAATTTCCGTGTGTGGATTGCTACCAGCACTGATGATCAGGCTGCGGGATATAGTCATCATTGCGCGGCCTCCCACCCCGGGAAGCCAATATGGAGGAATTTGGCAACACGGAGCAGAACTCACGCAAGAGGCTTCGATTTGTTCTTCGAGGGTGCGATGCTTAAATTTGCCGGATCACTGGGCTGGGGATCTAGCATCTCGATCTCCAAGTGCACCCATGCAACGCCAGCTCTACGGCGCTACAATCCATTTGTGACTATGCATAGTTCGTAGTCCTAAACACTGCAGCGGACTAGAAAGGAAAGGGCACGAGATTTCCGCGTGTGCCCGGCGTCAGTTCCGTCAGTCTGGCGTTTGTCGAGAGTCTGAGAACCGCTGTACATCTATAGTTCTTTCAAGTATAGCTCAGGTTATAGCTGTAGATCAGGCGACAGGGTGGTCTTGTAGGCTGTGGACAAGTTCTGCCGTCGGGAATGAGTACGAATGATTGACCGTTCTCCCGTTGGCAAAGTCCAGACACTCGGGGGGCGGACGGGACGCACCAAATAGGTTTAGATCGAGAGTAGGATCGAATGTGCACCAAGGTACTTAGTTGTCCCAGCCCAGTCCCAGCCCGCGGTCAAGTATACAGAAGGTGTAACAGTACAGATTCTCAAGAAGCTTGCTCCCTTACGACTGAATAGAGCAGATTCGTTGTCAAGCAATAGCCATCTTGTGGCCGCAGATCCACACCATGCTGTGAACGCGTGCAAATCGAAGTTGACAACGCTGGACCTTCGACTTCTGGGTTGGGGTGGCGGCCGAGCGTCCGAGGGCTACAGATTATCCCAACCCGCACAAAAGGAACGTTGCCTGAGCTATATCGCCGAGGCGGGCTGAAGGCGTTTGGTCAACGTTAATTCATTATAATCGGATTATAATTAAATTAAATGGTGTCCTTCACACGTGTGTTAACCTAGCGCTCTACCCGGGGTCGTCGATCCTATGACTCATGCAGACCTGCAATCCACTCGGACATGACGGTAACCAACCAATCATGCCTGTCCGAAGTGTCTAGATACAGAGATCTATGCCTTTATCTTTCTCGGGCTCTGGAGCAGGGCTACTGTACCCTGACGGTCAGCGTTCAATCTGACTTGGCGATGGCCCGTTTGTTGTCAACAGTCAAGTCTGTGTTGAGCGTTGAATGTAGAAATAGCGAATGCACACTTGAAGTGTCTTCGTGGCCTGGAGGTGTCTATCTTGACATCACATATGTCTTCGCAGTCAGAGTGGTGTCACGTCTGGTCAAGGGAGCCTGACAGGACTGTGAAAGTGCAAGGTATTGTGCATCTGACACCGGGCGCAGAAAGTCAGGGAGCAGATACTAGATTTCCAAGTATGGGTTCATGCATGGTCGTCCTGCTGTCCTACCATTGGTTCCACAGATACGATGGCGTTGGCGGTCATGTCTAAATTCGGATTCTGAGCTACAGTCGCAGCCAAACGGTCCCCAACAACAGTCAACTTGACATTGTCCAACTTCGCCATTCTTGGCCTCCCAGACAATGACAGACGACGTGAGTGCAGGCGATCCTAAGTTGACATGTAGACATCACTGTTTTGCAGGTAACCAGAGCCGAATTTCCTTGTCTGCTGCCTGCCGATCGCGCTCGGTGTAGTGAATGTTTATCAATTACTCTGTCGATCTTGACTGACCGCCTTACCTCGTATGTTCCCGGGAGTTCAACACAATTCAATGCACGACGCCTTCGATGATCGTGACGCAACGAAACCTGAAATGGGAGGACATGCCGACGAGAGTTAGAGAATGTCCAATCCCGTAACCTTGACCCTGGGGCTTTCTCGATACCACGGTCCCAGGAAATCCTGCCTGACACGTCCGAAATCTCCATTGAGGAGATGCAACTCCCGTTAACTCAAGTGTCGAGCCACTACTTGTGTTGTTTGGAAAGTTAGATTCGGTATCTATGAAACATTTATGCTAAGCTCATTTGGTTTGCTCCTAAAGTCCACCCGCCTTCAAGCACTAACACGGCGTAGATACTGATGCCGGTGCCTACTCCGCTCCCTATCTTGGTGCTCAAAAGCTTGAGTCCGCTGCCAACGGACATGGACGCGTTCGACGGACACCGATGTAAGTATAGAGACTCTTAGAGCCTCTGACTCGGACTCGGTGCAGATGGGTAGTGGATTCGTGTCTCTACACTGCGACTAGCTAGGACCTATATACTGTCACAATGAAAGACATACTAATATGGACGTAATGCATGTGATACGTGTGAGATACGAGTGTGCTACTATAAAGGTGTGATATCAGAAGGTGGTGCTCTTAGCACGTAGCGCGCCGTGAACACCTACACCGAAGTATCTCTCAAGCAAAACATGGCTGAGTCACTCACCCCAAGACAACCACCCATTCTGCAGCCGAGCGCTCTGCTATCTACAATGATTACTGCACAGTGTGACTTGTTTCATCATTGCTCGTTTCCGGTTTCCTCGATTGGGCATCGGCGGAAGCGCGACATACTTCAGATGACTGAAGGTTATGATCATGAGTGTATGCACTCCTCCCCCCATGAATCGAAGACATCGCCCATTTGGTCTAGTCCTATACCCGAAAACTCTATGTGGTTCGTATATTGTCGATTTCTCACATAAATGGTCGGTAACGAGACTACATTCGCTCGACTCTGATACCATGACGTATCAACAACTTCGTGGACTCGGAGGACATCCGTCGCCTCAGGTCATCACTGAGTGAGCTGAGATGTTCTGGGCAATCAACTGAGATATAAGAGCATCTGAAACCTACTGTAGAGCTACTACAAATCCGGGGAATCACTGCAGATAGGAATGCGGCATGCCGTGGCCAGATGAATCAATGTGTCCATCAAAAGACCATCTTCTCGCGTCAAGAGGGACGGAGAGACATGGCCATGCTCTTTGCGAAACAGTAAACAAAGCACGCGTCCGAGACGGTCGTGACACATGAGGAATGAGAGCCCGCGAGCTTTGAAGAGAGAGAGGCTTGTGGCAGTGCACTTCGCGAGGGCTACTAGATGGTGAAAGGAAGCTCTATGCCATGACGGGAGAGATGATTTTGATTTATATCATGATGATGATGGGGAAGAGTGTACATACCATTGCTGGTTTCTGCACAAGCGTGATCCGGCCCTTCACGACTGCGCGCGTGCCTCCTGCTTATATGTAGACTTACGAAGGACAACACTTGTTGAGGACGGGGGTGGACTTGCCCAGGACGGCTCGACCTGGTCCGAAATACTACACCACAAGAGCCCACGAGACGCCAAGTGCCATCCTTGACTGATACATTTCTGCACAGGAAGACTCGACCTGTTGGTCAACCCATACACATCTCAGTCCAACCAGCTTCTTGGGTGCCATCTGTGCCATCTCGGTGCCGCGAGTATCCCTGGCTACAGCACAACCGACGAACGCGCTAGCACGGCTACGCTGATCGGTCTGCCGCATACTGTCTTTTGTCGAGATCGAGCAGATAACGATCCAAAGTTTTTCATTCCCATCCAGTCCAACCGACGAACGCACCAGCATGGCTACGCTTGCAAAGATTGCCGGGGTGAGGAGGGAACTGGCGATCATTTTCCTGGCTAAAATTTCACTGAGAGCATAGAGACTCTTAGAGAGAAGTTCCTCTATAACATTCTATAACATTAGGAATCGCTGCGATATTTCGCTCACCCGTCGCGATGAGTGCCGGTGGTGATATAGCGGGAAGGCTCTGTTATAGGAGACAACACAAGCGTCGCATGTATCGCGAGCTCGAGGCACAGCAAGTACTTGGGCATATCGAAGACAGAATGTACTAGTCGAGCAAGTCTGCAGCTAGATCGGGACGCTAGGCGTAGTGTCGGCGAGGTAGGGCAGTCTCCAGAGGGATTCAAGATAGACAGACTGAACATGGAGACCGCGAAGTTTGAATGAGAGGTACGACGTCCACGCCTCAACAAGCGCACTAAGTTACAGCAAAGTGGGCAATGCTGGCGTATATGCTTCATGATCGTCATCCGAGGCATTGTGTGTGTGCGTGTGCGCAATCCTGCCCTCTGTTAAGCATACAAAGTTCAATGCCAGGACAGTCCATTGAGATCGAGAAAGACTGATACAGAACACGGTACAGAGGTGAGAATGTTGAGGAAGTAGCTATGCCCAGAAGGATCGCAAACCCACGGCACCAAGAGGGCGTTGGTGCGACCCTTTGCGAGCATTCGTGAGTCAGTGAGACTACGATGCTGCTAAATGATGTTCAGAGCTAGCATAGATAGGTTTACACAGAAAGAGTCGCACATACCGAGTCAAAGCGAGTCTGTTGAGTTACTTACTATGACTCAGGGACCGCGAGTTGTCCTGCCGTCGGCTTGGAAGCGGCAAGTGCAAATCCCGATTCGCTCGGGAAACGAACTGGCTCCGAGTCGATCCTGGTTTGTCCTGGTTCGTTTCAACCTCGTACTCCTACTGACGGATTGGTGAACAGTGCTGTGCGCTGTAGTTGCACCAAAGGATGTTTTCCAAACGTGTTTTGCCGCGCATACACGCTAGCAAATGGTAGTGAACTCTTGACTTGTGCAAACCTGTACAATCGTCATGAACTATTCAATACGGATCAAACGAGGCCAGAATAAAAAGACGAGGGTGCCTGCACATTGACCATCATTGGCACAGCAATCGTCCCTCATTCACTTACCCCTCAAAGCAGCTATCTAGTATCCACAGTAAGTAATTACCGTGTCACTAGAGAATGAGTCAATCCTGACTTCCGTCTGTACTGAGTACCACGCTCTTACTTATATTCAGTCCAACTGACCCGAATTGCTCTCTGACAGCCGGTCCCATCTCTCCGAACATCACTCGAGCTGAGATGAGCGTTTGCCTCGAGTGGGAAAATCAATCATAGGAGACGGTGCACACTCACCGAACCGCACTCCTTCCCCATACCTGCCCGTCGGAAGTCAAACCATGGATACACATAATGATGATCTCGCCTCGTGAGCGGCTTCTGAGTCGACCCCATTGTATCATACCTCTCACCATGACCAACAGGTACCGCGACATTGTTGACGTTCTCAGTGATCTTTCTGCTAGCACGAATCTCAAAACTGCTCTCGAAAAACATGCCAGCCGACAGGCCAACATTACCGCCACTCTCTCACACATCTTGGACCAGACGACTGCTCTGGATCTACAGCGCATAGCGCCTCCGATACAGCCAACCTGGACCCGCTTTCAAAAAGTACGTCGTGTTTCACCGAACCCTTGATCATCTCTCATTGGTTCATCCCTTGTATTCACAGCAATTTGACGAGCTTACTCAACTTAGCCGAAATAACATCAGTCATCTTCACGGTCGGCTCAAGAGTTTGTTGTCGTTACTGTGCGCTGTGGTTGTTAGTTGATGGCTTATGCGCATGCATAGTGTTCCTCACGACCATCCTTCCCTACATGGCAAAAAACATGTCGAATGACACGCCACACTCACGTCAAGAAAAGGCGCAAGTTCTTGACTCGTTCATCAAGGTTGTGTGCAATTACCTGACGGAGAATACTAATGTTCAAATGCCATCAAGATTTCGGTTGCTCATTGGGGTTATACCTGCGCTTATCTAGAAGCTTTCCTCAAATCGTCCTCAGGATTGACGGCTCTTCATCTTGAGGTTTCAAAATACTCTTCACAAAGGATCTCCATAGGCCAAGAGCAGCTACGAAGTTTGGCTTCCAAGTTGCAGGAACTGGACACCGTTACGAACGAGTAAGTCATTTGAAGCGCGTTACAGTATCACCACTGACATATTGCCAAGCTTGTATCGCGCAGTGAGCTGTATCCATCCAACCAATATCACATCGTAACTCAGGGGTACTTTCACTAGATGAAACAGTCGAAAGGCATAGACACATTGGCGTATTCGTTGCTTCGACTGCTGTCTACCTCAATCGGGCATCGGAAACTGTCGAAGAGGAACACCAAACACCGCGTAAGTGCTTTTCAGACATACTTGTGCGTTTATGACAATAACACATCTCCAGGAGTTAGAACGCTACGACAAGATTCACAGCGAAGCGGTCCATGCTAACTACACGATGCAGGTTTCACAGCGACAGACTGACGCACTGACGAGCACCCGAGCATCAATATCATCCGTTCTCTTCGACGTTTCAGGCTTACTGAGCCAGAGCATAGTCTTTCTGATGGGTACCTGGCTGGCGTTACAAAATGACTGCAGTCAG
Source organism: Strobilurus pachycystidiatus (assembly GCA_019915135.1). Classification (NCBI taxonomy): domain Eukaryota; kingdom Fungi; phylum Basidiomycota; class Agaricomycetes; order Agaricales; family Physalacriaceae; genus Strobilurus; species Strobilurus pachycystidiatus. Next base: position 1,286,418 of record JAHLMK010000015.1, read on the forward strand.
CTGGCTTCTTGGCTTCAAACTGAGGGGGCAGTAAGTAGCATTATACCATCCGCCTGCTTTCTGCTCACATCTCGAAAGGACGTCCCTCCATGTCTAGTCTTGTATAGTGATCCAGGGGAAACGTTGCACGGACCGCTCGTTGCAGCACTGGACGCGTATATTGCTGAAGCTAAGCGCTCGGTCGACTCGGACTGAGTCCCTCGAGATTGACTTCGAAAGGCATCAATGTGATTTATACCCAACGATTATTCCGGACTTTTATAAGGTACAACCTTGCGAACATGAATAGCATACCTCCCATACCGGCACAACTTCCAGCAAACACTGCTGGACGCCACCAAATATACGATCTCGTCAGCAACGCTCCGGCTATGGGTGATCCTGTTTGTGAATCTCAGCTCTGTTTGTGCACGCAGTCGATGTCATTCCGCCTACCGAGAAGACCGCCAAGACCTTCGGGAACAATCAACATGGTTGCACGCCACATCGTTGTTCCAACTTACCGGTAACAGCAAATGCTATGCCCATCCTCGCTCCAATCTCAGAATCCGTTCGCGCCAGTGATCCTATCATGGGAGCAAAGATACCCATAACTAGCCGAGACTTGTCAATGAGATGTTGCGTCCACTTGCTACTGGGACAGAAAGACTCACATGAACCTCCAAACAATCCATACAAGACTGCAAAAGTAAATATCGCTGCGGGGCTGCGAGCTGCTAAAGCAGAAAACAACAGGACAGTGTAGACCAGGATGCACATCGTGACGACATTGAACACGCCGAAACTCCCTCCCAAGGCTGTTCCAGCGATACGTCCAACAATGGTAGACCCATTCAACACGGTGAGCTGCCATCACCGCACCCATCATGAGTAGTCCTAGTCAGCGCTGGGCTGGCGAAGAAACTAAGACGATACTCACGACGTAAAAAGCCAGGTTCGGTTCAATGCCAGTTTTGATTGCCATGAGCTGGATGAAGAAGATGGGGAAATATATCCCGGCCATAGAGAAGAAACTCCTTGACACCGATCAAGGCTAGTGATTCGGAAGGTCTACAGTAGTAGCCTTCGACTCACCCTAGAACAGTCATGGCATACAGCGGCTCACGCATGAATCCGAAGGCTTGGACTAGCCCTAGATGGTTCTTCCCCGGTAATTGGGTGGCGCGTGGTGCGGTTCTGGTTTTCATGCAGACAATGGCCAGTGCTAGGATCCCAAAATTGAGTGCTGCACTTGCACGCACACCCTTACGGAAACCAACACCGTTGTGGAACAGTTTGTTCAACATGATGGGTTGTACCATTCCTCCGAAACCAGATCCCTGGAGCAGCGGTCAGTCGAAGCCAGGGGGGCACGTAGTGGCGTTTGACTCTGGTTTGACTTACTGATGTCGCGAGTCCCATTGCCAGGGCCCTTCGTTTACTGAAGTGTCGAGAGATGATGGCGATACTTGGCACGTAAACGGTTCCTATCCCGAGCCCTGCGCCGAAGCCTTGAGCGAGAAGGACCTAAACGCATGTCAGATCGCGCCAAGAGACCATCTGGTGATAGAGGAACCTGGTAATACTGCCCGGCTTGCACCAGAGATAGCATGAATAGACTGAAAATGAACAATGCGCAACCGCCGATCATGAGATGGTAGCTATGAAATGACCATGAAACGCGAAACGTTAGGTTCAAGAGATATGTGGAGGTCGCATCTAACCCACAAGTAGCCAGCATCATATAGTCTACCGCTCACCAAACCCACCATCATTACAAGCATCAATTGGACGCTTCCAACCCAACTGTTCAGGGCCCGTCATTCTAAGAATCTGTAACATGTTGCGAACTTGCCTCATCTGCGACGATGAGTACTTGTCAATCATGAACTCGCGGACATAGAAATCTGACAGCGAAGAGATGAGTCCAATCGAGCGACACCAACACGATCAAAGGACGCGCCGTTATAGACGCCGTAGGAATTGGTATAGCTGCAAGGACGCATAAACACCTTCTCGCGCTGGAGTAACAAGGAGGTGTTACACTCACCCGAACGTAGAAAATTGCACAAGCCATCTGTATCCTGTCAGGCGCACAGTTTGGAACAGACATACGAGACTTGCACGCCGAATACTGTCAGCCAACCAACGAAGTCCCCATCGACCGGTGCTTCTGGTTCGACATTACCACGACCGTCGTGGTCCGCTGAGCTACTGCGAAGTTCTTTATTCGTGATGATACCAGGGTCTTGAAGCCCAGCTCCAATCCCGTTCGTCGACTGCAAAGACTTGAGGACTCGTCGTCCACCGAGAGATGGAGTACACGGACCATTTTGCGTTCGATGGTGGGCTCAGAGAGGCGAAAATAAAAACTCGGGTTACAACACTAGTCGGTCGGAAGACTGGATTTATGGCCTCTGTGTACAAATAGTGGAAAGGAGCGGCATGCTTCGTGAGCGTGTACCTGCTTCTTGAAGACGCCGGTCGCTGACAAAACTCAGGTGTAGCTTCGTCGCCGGATTAGTACGTCCAGGACTATGGCTTCGTCGCCGCACGCTTACCCTAGAAGGTTCGAGGTATCCACATCGCGAACTGAGCTGGAGCGCTACACACAAACTGTACCGTTGCTTCTCATTCACCAACATACTCTGATCGACGACCTCGTTGCAGACACAGAGGACTGAGTGGGGCGACTTGGCCTTCAACACGTGGGAGAAACCAAGACCTGTCAATCTGTGAACGATTTCTAAAGTTTGACCGCGATAGGTAATGATACGCTTTGGCATGGTACCTTTTTATTGAGATACACATGTAGCGTCAGTATGGAGACACCTTCTATACGGTGTAACAAGATCCACTCATCAGACACGGTGAGTATACTTTTGGGCAACGAGGAGGTAGCGTGCAAAGGTAAAGCAAGTGGCCCCTGAAGTTACCAGCAGTCCGGCGAAGATGATAGGTCTCCACCATATGTATGAGGAAGTCAATAGAGCGCCAGCAATTGGAGTTCCTGAGAAGCCCGAGGATGGATGCCTGTCAGTAACGGACATATAAGAAAGAAGCTCGAAGGACAACCTATGAGACCGCCGAGTCCTGTGAGAATGGGGTCAATCGTTGTCTAGTGTCGACTCGGAGGAAGGTAAACACACCAGTGAATGCGAAGCAGATGCCCAGACGGGCGCCGATTTCGAATTCGTTCTTAGCCAACGATCCAAGCATAGGGGCGAAAATGCCGACATCTAACACGGAGACACCTTAGTTGACCGCTAGGACGGCACGAGGAAGAAGCGCCTCACAAGCTCCAGAGAATAGGCCATATAGAACGGCGAATGTGAAAGTCGTGGCGACGCTTTTGACTGCAAGCATGCAGAAGATCAGGATAGCACAGACAGACACGCAGGGTATGACGATATTGAACACGCCAATTTGCGGCACGAAGGCGGTCCCGAGCAATCGTCCTATCACCGTGCTACCGTTCATGACTGTGAGCTAGTACCTGAGTCACTTTCACGCAAACTTATCGTCAGACATGAACGCACCACGTAGAATGCAATGCCTTCTTTAACTCCTCTTTGGACGGCATTGAGCTGCAGGAAGAATGTGGGGAAGTACAACCCAGCGAGAACACAGAACGTCCTAAATTCGGGGAGCGTGGTACGTAAGTCCCGACTCTCATGTTCGGGTCAAGGTCCAGACGTACCCAGCAACAGTCAGAGAATATTCAGGTTCCCGAAAAAATTGTCGTAAATGCCGAAGGAGACTTCCCTCTTGCTTTGCGCTCGGAGGAAGACGAGTTCTTATCAGAAGGCCGGCGATGACTAGTAGCCCGAGATTAAAGGCCGCGCTTGCGCGAACTCCGTTGTGGAAGCCCACAGATCCATAGAACAGCTTGTTTAGCATTATTGGCTGCAGGGCGCCACCTAGCCCCGAGCCCTTGTGGAAGGGTTAATATCACGAGGGTGCATCTCAGAGGAAGTCACTGACTGATGCTACAATGCCTATATTCAGGGAAGTGTTAGCGAAGAGGGACTGGGGATGGAGAGTGAAGGCAGGTGCGGGATGGATGCTGCAGCATCATAGAGCTTCTATAGCTCGTGCGCCGCCGCGTTCGCTGAATTGTGAATGCATCTGCTTACCCATTGCGAATGCACGTCTTCTCTGGAAATAATGTGAAACGACCGCGATTCCAGGAACATACAGGATCCCAATACCCAGACCAGCACCAACTCCTTGTGCTAGGAGCACCTGATGACGCGTTGAGTGATAGCACACGACGCGTCAATGATATCCTGACCTGATAGAAATGTCCTGGCTGCGCGAGTGACAGCATGAAGAGGCTGAATATGAAGAGTGACCCTCCGCCGATCATGAGATGGTAACTGTGCAAGGTGAGTTCGTGAGTACGTCCGTAAACATTTGATGCGCTCGCCAACGAGTTTGGACACGTACAAGTATCCGATATCGTATAAGCGCCCGGTAAATACCCCAACACTCATGACGAGCATCAGTTGAACGCTACCTACCCAGCTGTACGGTTCAGTGAACAAGCGGGTTCAGCTCGAGGTGACAAGTGGAATCACCTCATGGTGGACGAGGAGTATTTGTCGACCATGAACACTCGAACGTAGTAATCAGTAGATCCTGGTGTGAGTCATTCATGTCATCATATTGAGCCAGATCATACCGTTATAAACACCATAAGCATTGGTGTATCTAAATATTCGTCAACAGCCGGATACATTGAAGGTAGGATAGACACACCCAAAGGTAGAGAACTGAACGTGCCATCTGCTCGGGTTCTCAATTTAGATACTTGGCAACGTGGGGGAGACTTACACTCCTGCGACAGTGAGCCACGCCTGCAGTCCACCCTCAGGGAACGCCTCAGTCAGCGTGGTTGTGTCGTCGAAACTGTCTTCTTTCTTCTCTGGATCTTGCTTTTCCTTCGGCACCGCCGCAACCTCAGGACCCATTGGAAGGTAGTCGTAGATGGAGTGAGAGAGAGGTGGATATGTTATCGGATATGTAAGCCATGGCCAACCTGTGATCAAATTCCGACACCTTTCCGAGAGAACTATTATCCGAGATCGCCGTAAGAGCGCCAGTATCGGACCGGGAACGCGCAAAAACGACCTCCTTTCATGAAAGCAATAAAGACAGTTGCATTTCAAGGATAGTGTACACGGCGTGGGTCTGTTAGGGGACTGCATATGGCGATGTTATTCAGGTTTCCATTCGATTTTCGAGTGAAGGATCCATGAAACTGTGGTCACATTTTACGCAGACGTAGAAGAGAATCATGCGAGTTTCCTTTCGCTTCGACTGGTCCTGATATAGGACGGCACTGGGCGCGCGTGTAAAGATAAGTGAGCGAGATAGCGGCGAAAAACGCGTACTCTTCTGTGCCGCACTCAGGACATGTTTGGTTAGAGTGGGCCTACAAGGTTTGATGGCTGACCGTTTGAAGGTTGGAAAGGAAGCGTACCAGTGTAGGGTCTGTTCCAAGGTCCGTGGTGACCCCGACTTGTTCTCTGCGCATTCACTGGTCAATTCCTGGCTAATCAGATAGAATTCTGGAGACACACTTTGTCACCGTCAACAGATCGTTCCTATACACACATGCATTTTTCACTTGTTTATCGAAAGGGCAGATCCGGCAGGCATAGACCATGACCCGCCGTTGTTGGTCAGCCTTGGGGTAGAGAAGATTGTTGCATTCCTCGCAGAAGTTGAGAGATGCCTATAGAGTCTAAGTCAGCAGTGCTTGAAGTGTTCAAGCAAGGTTGCGCGCCATGGGAGTTGCTATTGAGATGATGATGGGAAGAGGTAAGAAGCGTTGACTCAGGATGAGTCAGTGGCGATGACATCGTGTGTTCCTATTTGCCTCCGCCCCGAGATGGAGAAGACCGATATGGCCGTGCCCCTGCTTGGCCCTCCCATGTCAGACATTGTCAGTCCTATCATCTCCTATGTCATTGTCTTCGATTCGAGGTTTCAACTCAACTGTAGTGTCTTCATCTTGCGGTCCTAGTCCCTGTGACGGTATGTTTGAATGCTCTGACCATGCGCCACCGACAGGATACCCGCGAAGATAACGGGATGACTGGCAATGTGCTGTACAGCTATGCGTACAATCTACCTCGCACATCATAGCATCGGGTTTCATGCAGGCCTCTTATGTCACTCGCCCTCGTTTCTGGCGTCTATGAATCCAATTGATACCAAGATAAGACGGCTGTACAAGTCATTTGTGCTGTCTTGCTACTGTCGCTGATTGTAATTGTCCGCCGCATCTGCCCCGACCCAGGACTGGTTTTCGTACGCGCATCACCGCTGGTGGAGCTCGATGTCCTTCTGTGTCTTGTATAAAGCAAAGCCTAAAAGATGGACTCGTGCCTGTGCCGACAGCTCAAGCTAAAGTACCGCGCCGCCTCTACATCAGTCTCTCGTGTGTGTTTTCTGTGTTTTCTATGTACCGAGCATCATCTTCTGTCCTTCTCTCTTGCCTGCCGCCGAAACAAATCCGTACGGGTAGTCATCTTCGAATCCAGAACGTTCTGCGATACATAACCGCATCGTCGAGCGGAATACTTCGAATAACCTATAATGTGGGTAGCTCAGCGCTACTCGCCACCGCGACGGCCGTTTGCGGAAAGTTTGATCTCTATTACCGAGGTCTATATTGCTCTCCTCCTCCTAAACAAATGCTTTGCGAAGTACTGTGGTGGACCCCGCTTCAGCGCTCAAGTGCTAACGTTATGCCAGGGCATTTTGTCTGTCGAACGTCAAGCCGATACATCTACTCGCCCCCCATGTTCACTTCTGACCGAACAAGCGCCGCAGAAGCTTAGCCTTGATTGATCCTTCTCCTGGCAATGACTGAGGTATATAATGGGGATCATATCTTCGGGTTACAACATTCCAGCATCCGCTCCTGCCAACCATTTCCTGGAATCTCCGACAACCCGTTGGCACATGAAGTTCACTACCTTCACTCTCACTTTTCTCTTCCTCCTTGTCGCCTTTGTCAGTGCCGCCCCCGGCACTGAGACCAATGCGCAACGCCTTGCTCGAGGACTGCCTCTCAAGGCGCCTGTGATTAGGAGCGATGGGCGTACGTTATTTTTCGCCAACCCGTAATTTTACTCTGATTTACCTCTCTAGCGGCTAAGCGCTCTAAACCGTCCAGTGCTCCAGGAGGTTGCTCAACTGGCACTGCCCAATGCTGCGACAGTGTCCAGAAGGCTGGTCTGCTCGCTGGACTCCTCGGTCTTTTGGGCATCCACATTTCCCCCACCATTGAAATCGGCCTTACCTGCTCTCCGATCAGCATCCTAGGATCGAGCCATTCGAGCTGGTAAGGGACTGGCGCGCCGCCTTTTGGGATGTCACTGATAGAAACCTTTCCAGCAACGCTGAAGCGGTGTGTTGCACAGGTGAAAGCTACGAACGCGGGCTCCTTGTCATCGGTTGCGCTCCCAGTACGCTTTTGTCTGGACCTTACGATTCTCAAACTGACTCGCCGCACAGTCAAGTTGTAGCTTAAGTTTCTCGGGCGATACTTCTCAATGCCGATGTCAATGTAGCTATTGGACCCGGACTTGATACTTGCTCTCCCATTCTCTCGCAGTAGTCTATCTCGTTCTTCATATTCTTCACACAGGACGCCTCTTGTCAGGACCTGAACTATCCGTATCTAGTTTAATTTTGCTTGGGCTCTGAGTACTACGCTTTGGACAAACCCTTTTGTTGACTATCCGAGAGAGACGTACATCAACTTCAAGTCACTAGTCAGAGTAGATGCACATGTCGGCCTTGGGCCAAGTATTTGCACGAAGATTTCAGTGACAAAAGTCTGTCGGAATCCATGACCTGATTAAACGCGTCCAGTAAGCCCAAGCACGACTCCCCCTTTCACCTCCTGCCGAAGGCATCAATCCGGTCCTCTCCCAGGATCTCTTGGGTCCATAGTGCTGTAAGAAGCCAGAGGGTATATTCTACAATGAGGAGGCGACGCAGCATCTCTGGATGGGATGGACTGCGAGGCGACCTGCATGAAGGCACCAGCCTAAGGAGAGCACTGGGCGGGCGGCAATAGTACATGCGCGAAGATGATTCGAATAGTATATCATACCGTACTTAGCGCGACCAGTAGCCTCACAGTTGAAATACAAGGTCCGACAGCTCGGCCCGATAATACATGGAACGGCCCGATGTAACTGTACAGTTCTTGCAGAAACAAGGTTTGGCTGGTCACGTGGACAGACCACAGGCCGACCCCGTTAGGGCAAATTTCGATCCCCCGTCGACGAACTCCTCAAGAATGGTTAAAGGTGCGCCGCCCTCCCGCTCGTTGTGGCGATGGCGCTGACTCTCCTGCAGTATACAAGCCCGGCAAGGTATTCGCCATCCCGACTCGTTACAGGCAGTCAATTCTGACGGGGAATACTCTAGGTCGCAATCGTCCTACACGGCCGTCACGCAGGCAAGAAGGTCGTTGTCGTGAAGCAGCTGGATGACGGGACAAAGGAGCGACCCTACCCTCATGCGATTGTGGCCGGTGTTGAGCGGTACCCGAGAAAAGTGACGAGGCGGATGGGCCAAAAGAAGCTGGCGGCGAGGAGCAAGGTCAAGCCTTTCATCAAGGTGCGTCTAACTCGATTGTCGGATCCGCTGAAGGGACTGACGAGCAAATGATCAGGTTGTCAACTACTCACACCTTTTCCCTACACGTTACAACCTTGAGTTGGAGGGTCTCAAGGGCACCGTCTCCTCCGATACCTTCAAGGAGCCGTCACAGCGGGAGGATTCCAAAAAGACCATCAAGAAACTGTTTGAAGACCGCTACATCTCTGGGAAGAACAAGTGGTTCTTCACCCAGTTGCGCGTACGTTGTTTCTTTTACCATACCATGCTCGTTTCTGAATTTTCAATGTAGTTCTGATTGTCTTTGGCCGGGTCGTCGATGCTCTTCACTACCAAAACATCCTGTATGCATTATGATAATACATGCCGCCCATAACATCAAAAGACACTGCGCGAAAACGAAAGACTCAACCCAATCTAGTACTAAGCTAATCTTGAGCCATTCCTTCCAATGTCAAATCTTCGTAGCAACCAGCGCCGCTATATAGTGGTAAGGTCGCCTCTGTTGAGCACCACTGTCATTCACTGACACTCTAGTATTTATATGGTGCAGGTGTGCATGGACGCAGGCGAAAACTGACGCTACTGCAGATTCTTGCTCGTTCAGTCGTCGGGAATGAAAATCCGCTGCGACTATTTTGGATCATGCCTACCCAAAGTATGGGTAGGGATTGCCCATACTGCTACTGGTTCTCGAAACGATACGCAAGGAATGAGTATAACGTCGGTGATACCGCGAAAGCCAGTGTCTACACTACATTTATCTAGCCCAAGGATGCACACGCTCAATAACATAGAGCGGCCATACGGTATTATCATGTGCCAGAATCCCAAGTCGACCGAGCCCCCCGTCTTGACGTCGTATTTCGTCAACCTGACAATCAACACTTGCGTTCTTCACCGACTCGGACTCTAATACTAGTGTGGTGCTCCGACTGCTCGTTCTTGTACCGTCCTTCACGGGCTCTAGCGGTGATTCCTCGTCCTCGGTATAGATTCTTCGGGAAGAACGGTCCCAGATTTCCATAGCAAGATTTACGTGAGTGAATCTTCTCTGTTCACCGCAGCTGGACTAGAAAGCCTGTCTTTTTTTGCAGCTGGAGCCACAGACGCTAATGCGTACATTGAGCGAGACTACCACATTTGTGCATCTGAGAACTTTGATGGAACCCCGAGGAAGTCAGCAAGCTTCCTAAGCGATCTCGCTGTGTAAATAAATCGGTCGTCTACCAATGACCGGTACGCTTTCCGGCGTTCACATACGCGATTTCGGTACGAAAATCTTGTCTTCCGAATCTTTACACTCACCAATCTTTGGCCCAGGCACGAGGATATCTCTATCAGATCCAAGCTTCTCTGCCCGAGAAACCGACACGAGACCTCTTCATTATGATGTATGTACGCCGCCAGGTGAAGTCTCGGTTCCGGCTTGCCTGCGACGGAGCATACAGAATGACAACTCAGTGTGCACCCATATTGAGAAGGACTCTCCCTCTCGATTTTTCTATACCAGGTCCCCTACAAAACTCGAATGCGCCACAGTCGAGTCCTCCCTTCAGGTAAGTCATGGGGTATCCGCCAGGGTCGTTTGTGCTCAATATATCCATGCCAGTGAGCGTACACCGTGCTACACCGTGTCAGTGGTGGGGCTTACAAAAAGTAATCCCAAGGACTTAAGAGTTTCGCGTAGTATAGGGTACCGCCATGGTACGCTGCGTCCGGTGCTGGCGGAAGTTCAATTCTCCTTCGTCGACAGCATACCGTCACAGCAACCGATATGTGCCCATGGCGTTGGAGTTAGCGCATCGAACGCCGGTATAGTTCCCTTGCAATCGGGTGCCGAACGCCATACTTCCTCCTCCGTAATAGAACTCGGCGACTGAAATCTATCGATCGAGATCACAGGGACTTCTGGCCCTTGGGAGGTTTTCTTTATAACGCGAGCAGGTTTCTCATGTCAATTGTACTTTTCTTCTTCCCGGTTGCGATGCTTGCGACACGCTACGAGTTAACTCTGCTCGATGTCACTGCGTTTGTTCTGCTCTTAGCCCTTCTTCAGCGGATATGGGGCTCAAAGAGGCTGCCCGCTCCGTTTCCTCCTGGACCCAAAGGTTACCCACTGATTGGCAATCTGTTTGATGTACCACCTGTTGCACCATGGTTAACCTTCGCAGAATGGGGTGATCTCTACGGTCGGTCTCTGTATATTTTGTCACCCATAACCATCTTCTCACAGAGGTTAGGCTCACTGGTGTCCATTAATGTATTCGGTCAGCGAATGGTCATTATCAACTCCGCAGAAGTGGCTGCAGACATGCTTGACAAGAAAGGCGGCATTTATTCAGATCGACCTGTCATTCCTATGGGTGGTGAACTAGTGGGGTGGAAAAACACGCTAGTTCTATTGCCGTATGGCGCCCGTTTCCGCTCCTTCCGTCGTATGGCGCATCAGCTATTTGGGAACCAGGCTACGATGAAACAGTTTCACCCTGAGGAGGAGAGAGAGACGCGGAGATTCTTGAAGCGCCTCTTGACGAAGCCGTCGGACCTCGGTGAGCACATTCGAAAGTACGCGTCTGATTATAGCCCTCCATCGGACATGGTCTCACGGCGTTCTCTTCAGGACAGCCGGAGCTATCATCCTGCATATTTCCCATGGATATGAGATCCAAGAAGAGAACGATCCATTTATAAGTTTGGCAGACGCGGCCACCAGTCAATTTTCACTCTCTACTAGCCCAGGCAGCTTCGTTGTCAATCATATACCAATTCGTTAGTCAAGTTTGATGCTATTCTGATGGTTGATACTAATCCTGTCGTTCAGTACGCCATATCCCCGAGTGGCTACCAGGAGCAGGATTCAAGCGAAAGGCGAGAGAATGGGCTGACACTCTCAACCGTACAATCGATATGCCATACAATCTCGTCAAACAACAGATGGTAAACTCCATCGCACCGAGACGGAGCTGTGACTGATATGTCTATTCTAAGGCAGCAGGGAAGGCACCACTATCGCTCACCTCGAGTCAGCTGGAAGGAAGGACAGTAACTACCGAGGAAGAATTCGACATCAAGTGGCTAGCCGGTTCTCTGTACACTGGCGGAGCAGATACCGTAAGTCTTTGGTCTATCCATGTCATTTCGACATTGAAATGAATATGCAATAGACGGTGGCGTCGATTTATGGGTTCTTCAAAGCCATGATCATGTTTCCGGACGTCCAAAGCAAGGCAAAAGCTGAACTTGACGCCGTGATTGGCAATGAGAGGCTGCCGACATTCGAGGATCGAGAGAAGCTTCCCTATGTGAACGCTGTTGCTCTTGAAGTACTGCGCTGGCATACTGTTGCCCCAACAGGTATGTCCCCTCCCATCAAAGTGCGCCACCTACTTATGTGCGTTCACGGAAAGCCGTAGCTCATCGGAACATTGCGGACGATATCCACGACGGATATTTCATTCCCAAAGGCACGCTTGTATTGGTCAACCTATGGTCAGTCTTCCATGTGTATCCACGCATGTTGCCGTTAATGCTGAGATAGGAAAATGCTCCACGATGCCTCAGTCTACCAAAATCCCTTCGAATTCAGACCCGAACGGTTCCTGGGGTCTAATCCGGAGCCGGATCCGCGTAACTTGTCGTTCGGTTTTGGGAGACGGTACGCAGTAAATTCATCGTGGAGATTTGCTCTCGAACTGACGACTGGAATTCTAGGATCTGTCCAGGTAAGAAGAACTTCCCTGGTCGTTCATCGTGCTGATGGGTGCTCTAGGACGTGTATTAGCGGATGCGTCGATATTCATCTCCTGCGCCATGTCGTTGGCGGTCTTTGACATTGAGAAATACACAGAGAACGGTTTCACCTTCGAACCAGACATGGAACAGAGTACAGGGACAATCAGGTGCGTAGAGTTTGTGTCATTGTGGATGGATGCAATTCTTCTCATCGCTTCTACTTAGCCACCCATCGGCCTTTGAATGCGTGATAAAACCACGCTCGGAGAAGGCTGTTGAATTGATCAAACAGGACATTTAATTTTAACTGAGACGGAAAGGGTTACGACTCAGTTATTTGTTGATCATCCTAAGTATGTATAATATAATTACCATCACAGAGAGGCGAGCCTTCTTGTGGCTTGATCCAAGTATACTTGATACAAAAATGTCTTGATTTTCTGGGTCTAGCCGCCGACTCATGATCATATGTGCGCACTCGTGTCTCTGACTGTTTGACAGGGACATCACAGATACGAATATGCAATGCACAGTATACTGGAAAAAATCGCTATGATCTATGCGAGGTCCGACCGGTGGCTGGCGGGCCATTGGCAAGGGCCAAGGCTAAGCGATTGACCCTTTTCTGCATTTGTTGTATTTTGAGCACCAAATCTGTTTGATTTGTTACCAAAGCGTTACTTGCTGTAGATCGTACTATCGACCACTTACATAAATCTCGTGAGACAGACCCGCCACAGGCCGAGAGTCCTTTCTACCTCTTTCCACCACCTTCTCAGTGTGCTCGCCGTTGTTTGACGCGTCTCCCCCCGTCCACTATATCCAGGGGAAGCCGTAGAGCCTCGCCATGCGCTTCCGCACCCTCGAAATCCGTTGGCACGACTCCAAGCCCATCTCGACCTGCGACTTCCAGCCGACCACCTTCAAGAAGGCGCGTCCCCAGCAAAATGGGAGCGACATCAACGGCATGGAATGGGCGGAGAAGTGGGCCGAACAGAAGTACCGCCTGGCGACTGGCGGCGAGGACAATCACGTCAGGGTGCGTCCGGCCGTGGCGTGTCCTCCTTTCAAAGGGTCTCATTTTCACGCAGATATGGATGGTACACCCCAATATACGCCCCGTCGGCCCGCTTTCGGCGTCGACAACGGCGCCGCCGAGACCTCCACGCGTGGAGTACCTTGCCACTCTCAGCAGGCACTCGGCTGCTGTCAACGTCGTCAGATGGAGTCCCAATGGTGTGTGGCTATCCTTGCGATGTTTCGACGACTAATCTGCTTCAATTCTGCTAGGCGAACTTATCGCGTCGGCTGGGGACGGTATGTTCCTGTATCTTCAACTGCTCCCTTATCCTTACGCGGCTCTTAGACGGCATGATCATCATCTGGGCACCCTCTACAACGCCACAGGCAACGACATATGGTAGTGATTTGAGCCCAGAGGAGCTGCAGAACGAAAAGGAATACTGGAGAGTGCGCTGCACATTCAGGTCTGTACGCGCATGCTCCGGACTTCAACCTTACCTAACCAGTGGCCGCGACAGATGTACGTCAATGCAGGTGTACGACCTGGCCTGGAGCCCAACTGGAGAATATATCATCGCCGGAAGCACAGATAATGCTGCCCGTGTTTTCCAAGCGACTGATGGTAAAGATATCACCTGCCATTCTAAGGATACCATTCATTCCTCCGACAGGCAAATGCGTTCACGAAATTGCAGAACACAATCACTTTGTTCAAGGCGTATCGTGGGATCCTCTCAATGAGTACATTGCCACCCAATCATCCGACAAATCTATGCACGTCTACCGAATCAGTACCAACCGGAATATGTTCGAAGTGCATGCCGTTGGACGGAATCGGGAGATGAGCATCACCACCACGAAACGCCACCACCGCACGCCAAGTGTGGTTAGTGAAGACAGTCGAGGAAGGCAGGCTACACGGCCCCACTTTGCGCGCCGTGAAAGTACGGCCACTGCTACGAGCGATGTGGAATCTGCACTTGACGACAAGGAGGGCCCTATGCTTTGGTCGACCACTGCCACGCCCATCATCTCGGCGAAGGAAACAGCGCCACTTACTCCCGCGACGTCCGTGGCTTCTACTCCCTCGATGTTCCCGCCTCCTGGTCCTTCTGAGAAAAACATACCTCAGTCATCTTCCCGGCGATCTTCTTTCAGTGGTTCCAATGCCCCGTCTTCGCCCGCACCCTCAAACTTCAGTCGATATCGATCTCCCAGTCCCATGCCCGCTTTACCTGCCATCAGAACCGCAGCCTGGCTACATGCAGGGGGAGATGGTCACGTTGGATTGTACGGTGACGAGAGCTACACGAACTTCTTCCGAAGACTGACCTTCAGTCCCGATGGTGGGCTCCTTGTAACGCCCGCCGGCCAATTTGAAGACCCCGAAGTCGTTATCAAGGACGATGACGGCGTAAAGCGCGGAAGGAAGTTGCGCCCCACGATTACCACAGAGGGACTGGACGAGGAGGACGGCAAGAGCAATAGCTCTTGTGTCTACATTTACACGCGTGCGAACTTTGCGCGTCCGCCTGTAGCACAGCTGCCAGGTCACAAGAAGGCGAGCGTAGGTGTGCGCTTCAATCCGGTACTTTTTGACTTGCGCGCTGGCGTTGGCGAAATCGATGGGACGCCTCCGAGTGCTGTCTTGGAGAAGGGGCCCAATGAAGGCGGCATGGAAGTAGACATTATCGATCAGAGCAAGCCCAGATCTGGATCCCTCCTCGATGTTCCCTCATCTTCCCAGAAGATCGCCGCACCTGCTCCAACACTTCCTGGTGCCTCTGGATCTATGTACAACCTCATACAATCCCCCGCACTATCGCCTATGGATGCTCATGGCTTGCGGCCAATAACACCTGCTGCTTCGAAACCTGGGACGCCCATTCATGTGGCCAATACTCCAAGCGCAATGGCTCTTGGTGCCGCTCCTGTTCCTGCGACGGGAACGGTATTTGCCCTGCCTTATCGCATGCTATTTGCTGTCGTGACTATGGACACGGTGGCTATATATGATACCCAACAGGCTGGTCCCATATGTCTGCTGACGAAGCTACACTATGACGAGTTCACTGATGCTACGTGGTATAGAAAAATTCCTTCGCATGCTGGGATTATGACGCTGATCTTCCTACAGGTCGCCAGATGGACAGAGTCTGATATTGTCCTCGCGTGATGGGTACTGCACCCTGATCGTGTTTGATGAAATCCTCCCCGCCCACGCCACACAGCAACAGGCACTTCAGTTGCAATCAATAGCGCACCATAATTCTGTGCCTATCGACTATACCCCCACTTCGTCACATCGTCGAAGCGCCTCCATCAGTTCGCGAGCTGGGACTCCCAACGCAACTCCTGGGTTCGGAAGCATGCCTTTGCCATTTGCGCCGCCCACGGCGTCGAGCTCGAAGTCTACAGGATCCCATACGGAGCCGCTTACACCTGCTGGGAGTGTAGATGGTGCAGAGACGTCCCCAGAGTTCGTTTTCCCACCAAAACGCGAGAGGGAGGAATCCACAAGTCCAGCAAAAGAAACGAGCACGAGCACGAACGTGAGCGAGGAACAAGAGCCGCCCAAGAAGAAGCGGCGCATCGCGTTGACTCGGGTAGGCGATGTGGGTAGTTGATAAGTTGAGTTCGATCTATGTCTGGCTGTACATTATATCTCTTGTCTTGTCTTGTTTCTTGTGTTTCTGCCCGCGTCTACTCATCTAGTGTATACTAGCTCCTACCTTAACACTCTCGTAATGACCAAGTAGTAGTCTCACGATTTCTTCACAGACACGCATTTTGCGGTATGCAGTGCGTACGTACTGTACACTTGTAGTACTTACATACATATTGAGCGCGTGCGCGAGTTGATATTAATGGTGCATACGCGCGAAGTCATCAAGGATTTCTCATGAGCTCTCAAGACCACCGAGACGTAGCCGATGTCGAGAGCCTGGCCACTAGAAGAGAAGACAAGAGCAAAGTCCATATGAATTTGACATGTCAATGGAATGCACTCGTGTAAGGCTAAGGCTTGAGCGCTGTTCGAACCATATACAAGGGACGGCGAAGGATCTCTGCTACTGCTTCGGCTGTGAAAGTTCTGCCTGTTCCTGGCGGACCATGTCAGACGACGATCTGAGCGTGAACGTGAGTATCATCTAGCCACGTATAGACGTACCAAGCCTTCGCCTTGATTCACCAAATTTGCATCTGACACAATCTTGTTGTGGAACGAGAGTTTCGTGTCACCTCGGCCTTTGATCAGCGTCAAGAAGAAGACCCCCGTGTGATTCTATATGCCTCTTAGGAAATGCGGTCAGAATACTTGACATCGGCATTCAACACCAAGTGATCCCATGCGTTTTCATCGAGGGTGACAGGTTACATGCTGTCGACGTAGAAATTTCGCCACTTCTTTGACTCGGAGGCCAGACTGAAATCACTGGGAGAGGTGCATGCCACCTCTCTTCCAGCCCCTTGAGCTTCTAGGTGTTAGGATAAGTCAGAGACCGGCGCAATATATGATCAGAATCGAATTTAGGTATCTCGTGTATAACATCCCCTCACGTTGGTCAAATGTATCGAGACAAAGACTGGACGTGCAGAGTCCACAGTGGCAGCCGGATAGACTAGTGTGACGCCTGCACGCTCTGCCAGTGTATCGATAGCCGCATATATGCGCCACATAGATAGATGGACAGCCAGTTTTACCTTGAATCGCAGCCTTCATATCAGGGGCGTCAATTGGACAAACAAGACTCTTAAGAGTAGTAAGCATACGTTGGCTCGGATTGTTCCTCAAGAAAGGGAACTAGGACTGTGAAGTTATCAAGAGAATCGGCTACGTGGTCTGTCAGTGCAGACTGTGTCATCGCTCTGATATTCTTGTGAATATATGCGATAATATTGCCAATGAAAGCGACCGACTGTCTAAAGTGAGCCGATGCCCCGGCTCGCTTTGCGAACGCAAGAGGTTCTACTTGCGTACTAGGCTCCTAAGTATCAACGCCTTTAGACGTGTCGCTTAGCATAACAAACCTGAAGTAGCTCAGTAAGGTCTTGCTGAAGCTGTCAAAGTGTGGCGTAAATAATGTAGTACGTACTGATTGGTGTCTTGTAGCGATCCAGAAGTAGTGGGAGGGATCCTCGCGCTCGTGCTTCGCCTCAGGAAGTGGAAACCTCAAAGGGAACCAACTGCCTGTATTTGCGGTTGTGGACTCGATTGCGCTTGACACATTGAGAGTATTGCTGTAAGTCCTTTCAATTGTTCTGGATCTCGACCTCTTTCACCCTCTGCATCAGAGAGTTGGGTGTGTGAAACAGGACAGCGTGGGAAGTCGCCGAGCTTTTTTCCTAATTTGGACCGATCGTGTCGGTACCGAGTGACCTTGCGAGATTCAGTACGCACTGTGCTTCATCATCATGCAAAGACGAAATGAGGCATGTTTGCATTTGGGCTAGAAATGTCAGGCAAGAATGCGAGCCTCTAAGGCGGTCCGGATCCTTGCGAAATGCTTCTATCGACATCCTCGGTTCTGGAGTCTGGACAACAAGGTGGCGCATTCTGAAATGATTGGATCTAGGCGCTCACGACTGCACTGTCTTTAAGATAGAATCGGATTGTGCTGTATTCAGAATCATAGCTGGCTTCCTTTGTAAGTATACATAAGCATAATGGATCTGGTCCGGCCAGTTACAAATATTACACATTGGCTAAAATCACGCTGAAATACATCTCTATTATCTATAGCTTTAGGGCTCCCGTAAGCCAAAGTTATGATTTGGGTTTCGGGACGTACGAAAAGTTGTTATTAGGCATCGATCGTGAGCAGTCCTAAGGGTGACTGCGACGTCTCCGTTTGATCCTTCGCGGAGCCGTACGAAAGACGTCCTGTGCCTCTGTGGGCATGGGCGAGGGTGAGGGTGGACTTGGCGAGGATGTCGAAGTAAGAACTTCAGTGGCACCAACGGCCCCGGATGCGTGTGACAATGTGCAAAGGTAAAGTAGTACGACTATAGTCGCGATCGCTCGTATGTGACTTGCGAAGGGTGTCATGGTGGTCTGTGAATCAGAATCAGATATCATCGAGCAAAAACAGAGGGATGTCATCCCACCTTTGCGGTAAGGGAATCTTTGAGACGGGCTCAGGCTTGGCGGTCGGCACTGCGGAGAAAATGTGCGAGTCTTTATATGAAGACACACGCGCTGACCTCATTTTGGGGTTCATAAAGAGCCGGGGCTCGCACAAAGCCTCAAGGCCGGCGGGCAGTTGAATGATCCATCACCATCCATAAAAGACACGATGACCGCGCGTGTTAAATAAGGTACAGTACTGTCGGCACAAATCGCACGCGTCTTTGACACTGAGCGAGACTCGGATACAAAGACACACTGTTATGCAACCTTCCGTCATCCCCCCATTCAATTTTTACGTTCCACGAGTGCCCTATATACCACCAGTCCGTCCTTGGCACTGTAATCGACCGGGGCACCAGCGCCTATGAAGAATACATCCCCCGCGCTTATTTCCATCGATTTGTCAGCCCATGAAACATTTCCCCCGCCCTCCGTGACTACAACCAGACTGGGACCACTGACGGCACGATGATGCTCTTCCCCATTGCTTAGCTTCACCTGGACGACCGAGAACTCCGGAATCGGAGGATCGTAAAGTGTGCTAGCAGCAGATGCAAAGGGTGTGGGTTCTACTCGGTGTCTGGTCCCGTCCGCAGAGACGTATGTCAGCCCCCCGATCAAGTTGGGAATATCACGCAGCTTTGGCGTCAAGCCTGCGCGAATGACATTGTCGGAATTTGCCATACACTCGATGATATCTGGGGTTTGATTTAGTTCAGGTGTACAAAGAGCAACAAAGGGTGTTCATACCCCCAGAGACGTAAGCGTGAGGCTCGCCAGCGCCTAGGAAGATCGCTTCGCCAGGATCCATCTTGACATAGTTGAGCATGAAAGCGCAGAAGACGCCTATGTCACCAGGAAATTGAGAGTTGAGAAGGAGTACGAGCGACTCGATCTCTCCCTCTCCAGTCTTGAGATATCGTGCAATCAAAAGACTGAGCTGTGTTTTCAGCGTGGCTTCCTCCGCAGTCATCAAGGCGGCAAAGAGGTCTTTCAATGCTGCCTTCTCGGTCGGGCCGTTAGGAGTGGCGGATCCGGCGATCTCGAGGAAGGCATCGACGATGGACTGAGGTATCAGGGCGGAGAACTCGGGAGTTGAGTTGAGATGATGAGCGATGGTGGGTAGGGGAAGGAAACCACATAACGCGCCAAATGGAGTCAGGGCCAGAGCGAGCTCGGGCTTATGATTGTCATCTATAAAACCGAGTTAAATCCTGAACAGGAAGTGACGTCTTTTGAGGCCGCCACCTTTGTATATATTCGGCAATTCTGCGTGCAGCTTCTCGGCGGTTGCTTTGTCGGGGTGTGTCTGTATACTCAGGGCCTTCGCGATGGAGAGGACCTTGAACAGAAATGGTAGATTCCCCTCTGCAGCGCCAGGAAATTGCTCTATGATATCCGGGCCAATCAAATCCGGATTCGCCTTGAGATGCGACGACAACAACGCGTCCGATGAGAGCTTGGAGGGCGACGTGGGGTGGGTGCCCATCCAGAGCTGTGAGATACATCGCCATCTAGCCATTGTCTTTGTAGATGCGCAGTACACTCACTTCGGCATACGGCTTGTCGTTCTCGAGCTTGAAGCCAGGATAGTTGGCCGTTGCGGCGAGGTGGGCCACCGTCGAGGTCGATCCAAGCTTGCCCCAGTCATACTGCTGGGTGGTCGGAATTATTTTGAAGACGGGCTCAGCCATCGTCAACGGTGATAAGTAGATTGAGTCTCCAAGCGAGATGGGCAAGAGATGGGAGATTGGAACAGAAGCACGTTTTGAGCACGTTCGCTACATATCCAATTCAACAGAATTTCTATATCGGGTAGACGAAGGGCAGACTACTAGTACTAGGGTTAGGGCTACTTACTGGTTGCTTTGTACCATGACGAAACACAGCAAGAATAATACCGCTTCCTCAATATTCTCGTATGCAGAATACAAGAAGCTAGACTATGGGACCAAAAAGGTGCTTGCTCTCCTGCCAGCTTCCAATGTTTCCTAACGATATCCAGCAACGGCTTGGCAATGAATCTATGCGTCGCTTCGACTCGTGCGCGTTATGCCTATCTAGCGCTAGGGAACCATTAGCCTGCAACGAGGGACATCTATTCTGCAAGGAATGCGCTTACGCCGATTTGCGTGAGTTTCCCTCCGTCACATGCGTCAAATCCAACTCTAATACATCATCTCCCGAGTCAGTGACACAGAAAAAGGATATCAAGCAACAGAAGGCCAAGCTGGAGAAATTGAAACGCGAGGCTGAAGAGGAGAAGCAACGTGCCAGGCAGGCAGCTCGCGAACGCGTTCTCCTAGAGTTTGAGAAGGGTCAATTAGGCTTGGCTGCGACAGCAACAACAGGCAAGACCTCGTCAGGTGAAAGTGGTGAGCAGTCTGTTTGAATGCCTGCCATCTCGTGAACTAACATCAGCAGGCAGAAGCTTGAAACGCAAGTTCTCTTTCGACTCGTCCAGAGTGGAAAGTCTTGCGTTGGAGGCGGAGGAAGACGCCCTCAAGCAGATAGAACGCGAGCAAGCCGAGGCATTGCGAAATAAGCTGCCAGACTTCTGGCTCCCATCCTTGACTCCCACATATACCACCTCCGGTCCTCCCAGAGCAATAACGGACGTCAAGTTACAGACCACATGTCGTGGCGGTAATCCTGCACATCCAATAGCGTATGTATCGTTTGTCCCCTGATCTACAATGATCTCACCATCGTTCAGATTGAAAAACTTGATACCCGTCAAATTTACCTATTACTCCAAGTCCTCGTCGGCAGGCTCTGAAACCGCAGGGAAGGACGAAGAATCGAAGCCCATGTGTCCTTCATGCAAAAAGATACTATCCAACAGCTTGTTGATGTTCTGTACGCGCTGCCTTGTTATTCTCTCACTTTCACTCACCTTTGGCAGTAATGAAGCCTTGCGCTCATGTCGTGTGTAAGACGTGTACAGACTCGCTGGTTCGACCTTCAAAGCAGTGTGTCGTCTGCGACTCTAAATTAGCAGAAAGCGATGTCATCGAACTTGCTAGAGAAGGGACAGGTTTCGCTGGTGGTGGAATGGCAGAGTCGTCCAGGACAGGTATCGCTTTCCAAGGTTGATTCTGCATGCCTGGAGTTAGCCTCGGCATGGGGTTACTTTCGAGGATTTCGTTGACAACCTAGAAGTTCGGCAACTCATCGAATACACACAGGTCAGGGTTGTACAACAGTTCGAACTTGAACGAGTGAATGGTATGCAAGCAATGGAGTCACGAGTGTAAAAGAAGATGGTATAACCTAAACAAAATCTATGAGACAGTCCTAGATGGGCGATGGTTCTCGAGATCGTGCACCGGGATGCAACGAAGATGGAGTCTGAAAGTGCATTGACGAGTCGACAAGTGGACCATGGATGGGAGATTCGCTAATAGTGGCGGCCCAGTATCCAGGCGGTTGACTATCGTACGAAATCGTTCGCTCCCTCACCGGCGTCATATCTGAATCTTGACCGCCACTCCAGTCGCCGCCGCCGTCAGAACCATTCCAATGCTCGTCATCACTTCCTGGCGGACTTTCATGTGTTACGTCGCTCACTAGTAGGCGCCGCGTCGAGATGGACCGTCGAGGACCCGTGACGGGCGTTGTAGCTAGGGATCCTCGTTTGCGACTTGCCCACGCCTGTGACAGTTTCGTCGCGAGCGAATCTGACCGGTCCAAATCAGACCCGTACTCGGCGACCAATGTAGACGCTGTCATTAGCGTTGAAGATCGCTCTCCCACCCGTCGGTATCCAGATGGCTTCCCAGGTCTGTTGGGAACAAGTGGCGGGGGGACGAAGTTTCCAGGCCGAACGGGTTCCAGGCGCGGAAGAGGTCGAGAAGGTGGGGTACGGTCAAAGCTCGGTTGACTGACAGTGACAGTAGGAAGGGGGACATCGAAAGGTAGCGGCGCGGATTGCGGACGCCGATTGGGTTCTAACCGAAGTTCTGGGGGTGATGATTGCGATGGGAGCTCTCTCATCAATGGTTGCTGGTCAGGATCCCGAGGAGGAACAGTGGGAGGCGATACAAGGTAATGAGATCGGTCCTCTTGAGACTGCGCGTTGTAGCCCTTGTTTTGACGATCCCAACGGACTTTGTTGCGGCGTAGAAGCATCTGCGGGAGCAACATCAGTATCAATGGGGCGATACCCTATGGGGAAGAAGAGTGACCCACAAGGCAGGCTATGACAAGCCCAAGCAGAAGCACAGATGTAATAGTTGCACCTATTGCAAGCGCTTGACTCCTGCGTGCGTGGGGTGCGTTGGCAATCATCCCGGCCAGGAAATGTTATGAGAACTCACTTCGTCTTCCCATGACTGCTATCGCTGGTGGAACTTGATGTCGCTGCAGAGGTCGACGCTACCCTTGATGTTGTCGGAGGTGTCGAATTTGTGAGGCTGCCAGCATGAGGATAGGTCGTCAATCGAACTGGCTCAATAAAAAACGCAGGTCACAAACCTGTTCGGATCCACATAACTGAGAGCATAGTCGATCTGTAATATCCCGTCCTGATCATGATTCTGCAGAACCAAGCTATGTTCACCGTCCCCAATGTTGTTTGCGTGAAATAGAAGGACCTGAGCGGCAAGGTTCTGTCTTCTCGCAGAGAACGTTTGCGAAGTGGTACCGTCAAGTTGGACTGAGTATCGGGAGTTGTTTGGACCTATGGTCCCGAAGATGGAAACGGCATCGCCTGGCAAACGGGAAGGTATCAGTCGTTGGGTTCCGAATGACAGTACTCTGATCGACACACCCTGTAGTATGATCAGTAAGGAACACCACTGGACAGGAAGTGTTGACAGACTGTAAATGTATAGTTGACACTCGCGCCGGCATCGCTTGTAGAGCTGAAGGATGTCTGGCTTGAATAATGTTCCGAAGATGCAAAGAGCTTGACGTACTGTATGGTGGAGTTGCTATAGTCACTTAAGTTGACCTTTGGTGCAGACCATGCGCCCTGCGGCGCCCAAGTGAACGCGGCCTGTGTGTCGTCCAGTTTCTGAGTGATCGAGTTCGTTTGGTTTCCTTCCCCGACCGTGGCGGTCCAATAAATCTGCAATCCAAATAGGCACTGAAGCTCAAAAGAACTGTGCCGAGCACGTACACTATCAATATCCAAAGACATCCCAATGTTCTTCATCACCACCGTATGTCGTGTCTGTTCAAGGTTGGTGGCATTATACAACACCTGCTGGAACTCCCCAGGTCCATTTGCGAAAGCGCTCAAATATTCCACCTGGCCGTCCAAGGTGACGCTATAGTTTCCGCGAAAGTTCCGTTTTGCGCCAAAAATGATGACACCTGTGCCCTCGAAGTTGAACCATGCCTCAGCGTCCTCCTGGAACGTGTGCGTGTAGGATCCCTCCCGGTACCTGCCCCACCGGAGGATTAGCACTGTCATCACATACGAGGAGATTACGCACTTGACCACCTGTGGGTCATCTTCCGCGTTTCCTTGTGCCCAAGCGCCCTCAGGGCGGTAGATAATGAGTGGATTCGAATCGTCGATGGTGGTGTTGAGGGTGTACATCGCCCCCCAGCGCCTCCCACGGCAGATTCGTTAAGTAAGAGAACACAGTCTAAACCTTGTCGAAACGGAAAGGTGACCGTCAGGGTCGGGGAGTATGTGAACTGAAGTTTCAAGCGCGTTGATTGGAGGCTTTAAAGCTTTACTACCGGGATCATGATATGACTGAGGCGATGAAACGTCCTGTGATGATCCGAGTGTGAGAGGCGATATGTATGAACTTGTATGAGCGTTTCGGATATGTGAACACAAATGCAACATAATGATAAATAGTCAAAGAAGTCCGTATATTGAAGTAACCTTCCTTCCTTCCTTGCCGCGCTCAGCCAAGACTGGGCGACTGGCTGGTTACACCACCATATCCGCCGCCAGGAGCTGAAGTGTCGATCAAGGGAGTGTGTTCCTCGGCGACCGTTGATGTAGTATTGCGACGCTGCCGCTCAACAATTCTGATGTTACCAGTCAGTAATCGCAGGGCACTTCCGCTGATATACACACCCTCTCATGATCGCACTGTTAGTCATCCTCTTTGCCTTGCGCTTGTGGGTGTTGTCGTCGTAGCGGTCGGTCTCGTCGACGATTTCTTCAGATATGATTTCCTAGAAAACGGCGTTAGTCTCCTCATTCTCACATATGCTCAAGAGAAGCCCTTCACCTCGATGATATCTTGACAGGTTGAAGCAAGGATCAGTCAGCAGTACATGCGGAAACCAAGCCCATCCCACCTTCAAGGGTAATTACGCCCAGAGCACCGCCGGCAACACCAGGGGTTGTAGATATAAGGAGAAGATGGGCGCGCCCAGTTTGGCTGCAAAAAGAGGTCATCCTCGGATGCGCCCATCAAAGAATCAGACGCACAAGTAATCCAAAGCCTGGAAGCAATTGATGGATGGGTGCGCCTCCGGAAGGATTGATAGAGCAAACTTGGAAACAGGAAGCTCTTGCGATGGATCGTAGGTCAGCAACTGTCATCGATATCAGTTCTTGTTCCCACTGGAACAATACAAGCCACCCACCTTCTTGATGAGCAAGAGACCAACATATTGCATAGGTTTGCCGGGTTCGTGTATAGGGAAGCGAGAATATCCGCTGGTCAATCTGTACGACTGTTAGGGTTGTTCGGTGAAAGTGTCGCTGTGAGCTCACATATGATCAACAGTTTTGTGGTCCAGGACAGTATCAGAACTCAAAGTAACTACGTCCTACACGCTATGATCAGTACAATCATGCTTAAGGGCGTAAGCCATTTACCTTCAACGGCGTCATGATTTCCTCTACCGACTTCGTGTTTAGTTCCAGTACACCGTTGAGAATGTTGATCTCGTCGTCGCGTAATGGCTCTTCCCCGGTGCGATGAAATTGCAGGAAGGATTTGAGTTCGGCCTTCTTGTAAGTGTGACCTTCATTTGCGCCGAGCATGTAATCAAGAAGCTTGGCGATCGGCCAGGCTACAGGCGCAAATATCCACATCATGACCAAGACGAAAGGCGCGCAGGTAGAGCCGATGGCGAGGCCATAGCGAACGCTGATTGATTGGGGGATGATTCTGTAGGTGAACTGGTCACTACGAGGGGTAAATGGAAGGAGAAGATACAGGACATACTCTCTGTAACGCGATCAACAAGGTACGTGAGATGAGCCAATGGTGTACTTGACTTACCCGAAGATTACTGGGAGAAGATGAGTATTTGCCAAATTGATACATCGTACAAGACGCACCAATAGCAGTTGTAGACAACGCCACTGCAGCCACGCCTCCGCCAATCTGAATAGAATGACATTCTGGAATCCGAAGAGGTGGTATGTGAGACGTACAGCGCTGTCCAGGAAGATAGGCAAACTCTCGTTGATAATCTGATAGAATGGTAAGGAGTATGAACGATCGCCTAGGTCAAAACACGGACGACGTTTCCTAATAATAACACCTGACGACGTTTGAGCAAGCATATTGATAGAAAGCATGCTCGCGTACCACCAGAACCCAGTGTCGCCCTCGGCTCATTAAACGAAGAACTAGACGTGTCCTTCAGTTTGAATTCGAGGCTTGCAGGTCGTGCGCACCTTTCTTGGCATGCGCCTTCTCCTTAGGATCGTCCGATGACGCAGACAATACTCGCAAATGCAGCTCGTCCAAGCCCATGAGTCCGAGGGTGAGCCTGCTCCCTT
Source organism: Strobilurus pachycystidiatus (assembly GCA_019915135.1). Lineage (NCBI taxonomy): Eukaryota > Fungi > Basidiomycota > Agaricomycetes > Agaricales > Physalacriaceae > Strobilurus > Strobilurus pachycystidiatus. Next base: position 1,312,643 of record JAHLMK010000015.1, read on the forward strand.
CAGTTCCACGTATCGGCCTGACATTCCAGGAAACTCACCCAGCGAATACCCCTCCAGCAAGCACCAACACCGCGCTGACGATTATTTTGTACCAGAACTCTGCTGAGCCTGGCTGTGTGTCTGGTTGTTCCGGCGCGACTGAGGCATTGATGTAAGGGCGCGCTAAAGAGACGAGAGACTTGGAAAGTAAGAGGAATATAGAGTATTTCATCGAAGGAGTGTGGGTGAAACTGGGCGAAAGAAACAGACACCCTGAGACGGCTGAGGTATGTGACGCACTATTAGGCTCACACCCCGGTCCGACTCTCCGCTCCTTAATCGGATTGTGGCAGTAAGTATTGTGGCGCGTTCACTAAACTTAGGCAAGACCGACGGACTTCGAGATAATCAAAGTTGTTCATGTATTGTATTGCAGTATATATATATAGTCCTCCACCTCTCAGAATCGCGCTGGAATGGCGGAGGAGGAGGTGGAATACTGATTGCCCCAGCGGTGTTCTAACTGCCTGTGCCGTGAGGCGTCAGCGCCGACATGGCGCACATATTGAACTAGACCTTACAAGATGTCGTGGAATACTTTTTAGTATTGCTCGATTCAATGCCAAGACCACAGGAAGCGTTTTTGGATGGGAAAGCCAATCCTGCAGCCACATGGATGAGAGAGCACTGACGGCAAGGCAGCGAGCCTGGAGTATTGAGAAGCGCTCAATCTCCTAATATTCTCATCTTGATGATATTCTCTACTTATCCATCCAAATACTCCAAGCTCAAAAAGCGTTGGACTGACTAGAACGTCGTCCCGACTCATAGCCTAATGCGGAAGTACCGACAACCGATCATGACCGACTTTCCATTACAGTTTCTAAATCTGGACCACCAAACGTTCCCTCGTCACCACTCGGTCTCAGCTTTCTAACCCGCATCTACCACTGACAAAAGGGTACATTTCTACATGGATAACGATCAACTAGAACTCTTACGCTCAGTGGCGCATGGCTGGAAGGAGGAGGAGCTACACGCCTTGCTGAAGAGATACAATGGCAACTACGAGAAGGCGGTCAACGCCGTCTTTAATGACGAAAACATTCGAAGCACGTTGAAGACGACCAACACCCCGGAAGTCATCGATCTGACCGGCGACGACAACGACGAAATGGACCGCGCCCTGAAAATGTCTTTGGAGCAGAGTGGCTCGACCGACCTTGCGACTTTCGGGCCCAGTAATCGCGCCCCGGACGCTAATTGGCAGATGACGGTGGCGGCGCCGGTGAGCAATGATAAATCCAGTCAATAATTACTGGTTCATTAGTGCCACCGCAGCAACCCACCGTGCTGTTCGACGAAGGAGAGCATGCACTGCAGCAAGCGATCAAGCTCAGCATGGAAGAAATTCCCGTCGACGAGGACTCCAGGGAGGTGCCTGACGCCGATGTTCCATTCCGCGAACCGTCGACTGGACAGTGTGTCTCTCCTTTTCCGTCGACGCGCTCCTACTCAACGCGTCTGCAGACCGCTGTCGATTCACTCCCGTACTTCTAACCTGCAATACGTTGCGAACCTTATACACGCTCTTATCCAAGTCCCACAAGTTCAATATAGCCTGCGTCTCATTGCGAATGCCTTCGACCAAGTCGCGACGACCTCTTCCACGGATGCCCTCATCAATCACACCGCGCACCAGGATTACGCCTATGTTTCGTTCCTAATGGACGACAACATCTTCAAGTATTCGAAAGCCTACCCCACCAACGACCTCAGATGCATACGAGATTACTCAAAGGGTTAGTTCACATCGCATGACTTGTCGCACGTATCGTTGTTGAAACTAGTTCAGAGCTTTATGACGAGATTATAAAAGACATCGAGTTCCATCTCAATCAGCTACAGCCTGACCAAAATGCCCACTCGACGTTGGTCAGATTTCCGCTGGAAGAACGCGTTAGTAATTTGTTTCTAGGCTTGGATCGATGCGGCTTCGTCGCATGCACATTGAACACGACGGTCCTCCGACGCTGGTGAATCCAGAGCAGGAACATATCAAAGCACATGCCGTCCCGATAACATATGGAAGGACCGATGCTCGCGATGATCTCGTGCAGCTCATATTTCAGATCCTGTTCCAAGAAGGTGACAATGGCACCTCAGACAACACACTCCTCGAGTCACCTACTCCTGATATCATCGCGTTCGAGCTTCAGAATGATGGCAAGTGCGCCGAAGCACCTTCCTATCCACCCACCCTCTTCTTGGATCGCTTCTTGTCTGAAAACCTTGAGGTCGTCAACGAGAAGGTTCAGCAGCTCAGAGAGATGCAACGGAAGATGACGAAACTGGGAGAAAGGAAACAGGCCCTCACCAAGTTCAATGTTGGTTTCGCCTCTTCTCTCTACGGCGGTGATACTGACGAAGCTCCAGGGTCACGATACTATAAAGGATCTCAAAACCACAGTGCACTATTACGAAGAAGTCGCACAAGGAAGAGATGATGCGGAGCGCCGAGAACGTATTGATAAAATGGTTCTCAAACTGAAGAGCGCTCTCAAGACACTCGAACAAGAACTCGCCGGTGATTACACAATCTGCAAAACTTCGTGGCACGCCCACTTACCAATTTGCCTCGGTAGACATGGAGAAGGAATATGGCACGCTGTTACTGGATTCTCAGAGCGTATTCGACCGCCCCGAATTGCAGGAGCATCCAGTCAGTCATCCTCTTCTCACTAAGCTTTTATCTTTGCTCACCTCGTGTCATTTGCAGTACGACCTTCGCGCTGTATTGGTGAGCGGCGGGCCTCCTGGACGAAAGACACTATACTCGTACACTCAAGACGCGGAGGAGCGCTGGTGGAAGACCATGGACACCGTAGTAACCGAGGTGCGCCGTGTCAGCCTCGTTGGTTTCACTTCTAACCTTGATGAGCAGGTTCCCCAAGAAGAAGTCTACAATGATTCAAACGGAGTACTTCTCGGGGCGGGCCCTTACGTGCTGTTGTACAGCCGAAGGATAACCAAAGACCAAATAGCCTCTTTCCCCGTCTGGCCCAACTATCTAACGGTATGTGGAACTTGTGTTGCTGATCTGGCGTCCGTTGAGTTGAGGAATCCTTGTACAGGAACCCATACATTCGAATAACAAGCTGTATATGGCGGCCAAGAGTCAGGAAATACCAGAGGGTGGTAGCGTTACGAGGGATGTCAGCATGTTGGATCTATCACAGGTGTAAGATTATGTCACGATGACCCTCAACGGCGTTCTGTACTTCCGCGGATACTGTGGTGAAGAGGAGTGTTGACAAACGAAAAGGCTACTTCGGTGGCCCACATTCTCGCCATGATCATCTCTTCGAATTCAGCGTCTGTCGACTTATCACGTTCGTCTCGTGAGCTAGTTTCTGGTACGGTACCGTCAGTGAGTGTGAAGATGAGAATCATTCGAGCTATTGCTGAGAATCAGGCGGCGAGCGTGCGTGAGCGCCACAGCCAGAAGTGACTGCCTAAATTTAGTTGGAACTTCAGGGAATTTGAGCGCCGAAGATGGAGTACATATGCCTTACAAGTTACAACTGCGGAAGGGCATCACGGGTGTCGCTATGGTTCTTTGGAAGTTTGGACAGTTTTTATTGTCCTTTTGATTCAGTAGTAGTACAAACGAAGATGAACATGACTTCATGTAAGTCTGAAGCGACTGCTCAAGCGTTCATCGACAGCTCAGACGGTCGAAGAATGAAACAAGGGCGGTAACCAGGAGATAATTTGGGGTGGAGAGCGCGGATCGATCGTCTCTCGCCGTCGGAGTCTTGGCACCCGTATTCGGCAATTGAAAATGCCTCAAAGGATAGGATCGGACAAATCATCCCGCAACTGATTCTTTTCCTCTGACCACCACCTTCTCCTACCGAGTCCGCTTCCCCTCCTTATATTCCGCTCATTCTTTCTGGTCTCACCACCTCGGCGGACTCTGCACATTCCTTACCAACTGCAGCAAGATTACGACCCCAGGTTCCACCATGCCCTCAATCCTTGCAGTCCTTGCAGTCCTTGCTCCCATCTTGCCCCACGTCGTCGCTCATGGACAAGTCTCCTCCGTCTCTGCTGACGGCAAAACCATCAATGGTCCCAATGTGTGTAGCTTCTTGGCCTCGCTAGTCTTCTCTCACACGCGCGCTCAGATCTACTATGCTGCTGATGCCAAAAATGCTAAGACGGCTGTAACGGTCATGTATGAAGCCTCCGGCAAAGCCTATAACACGAACGCCGACTTCAGCGACAATGCGTACATCTATTCTCTTTGTGCCAGCGCAGTTTTATTGACATTTTCCGCAGTGCTATGTCTTGCGAGAACGCTGCTGCCCCTCCGGTTGCTATCGCGGTCTCCGCTGGATCGACGATTCGCACGTACTGGACTGGCGCTACCTCTGAGCTCCTCAATCAGGCGGGCGTCGGCGGTGCGTACGATGGTGGCAACCCATGGGTCCATGCGTATGTGATTCTCACGGGTGTGTCCATCAATTTGCATTGATTACCTTTCAAGCATGGGAACGGTCGCCGTGGATATCGCAGACTGTGGGAGCGACTGTACCTCCGTCGATCCCTCCACTCTGCGCTGGAACCGTTACCACTACGATGGACTTGACACTGGCAAGACCATTTCCGATGGCCTCCGCCAGACTATGTCCAACAAGCCAGAGACCTATTACCCGACCTCAGGGAGTGGTCTTTGGGGCATGGCTAGCCTCGTTGCCCGCGGTTCCTACGTCGACGCGACGATCCCTTCGGATTTGGCTTCGGGTAACTACATGGTCCGCGTCGAGGTTGGTGTTTCAGCATCACGTCGTATCTGTTCAATACTCACGTCAAGACTAGCTTGCCGCCATCCACTCTCCCGGTGTTCCCCAGGTCTATATTGGTTGCATCGCCACAACTGTCAGCGGATCTGGATCTAAATCTCTCAGTGGTGGAACTCTCGGTGGATCGTATGTTTGTCCCTCAATTTCAGATGTATCTTATTCACGGTTGTCACATAGCTTGTATAAACAGTCCGGCTCCTTGGTCACCTTCGATGTGTACAGTGACAAGGCTTCCAAGTGGACTGATGACGGACCTGCCCTGATGGACCTCGCCTCAGAGTCCTCCGGCGGCGGCTCTTCCGAAGAATCCTCCTCCAGCTCTCACTCTTCGCACGCGACTACCCATAAGGCCACTACCACCAAGGCTGCTGCCACCACCGCCGAGACCGTCGCCACGACCACTGAGGCTCCCGCCACGACCACTGAGACTCCTGCCACAACCACTAAGGCTGCTGCCACCACTAAGGTTGCCAGCACGACCTCAGAAGCAGCTGCCACGTCTTCCGCGACCACATGCAGGAAGCGTCGCCGCAGCCTCACGCGCCGTGTCTCCTCTTCTCACCACAAGAGGCAGTCATTCCCCCACATCCACAACAGCCATTAAACCCTCATCTTTCATCTCATATCTCTTTTATGCTCTCAGTGACAGGTACCTTCGAGGTCTGGTTCACTCATGTTACATCTGCTGTATTCTACACGTCTGTCGCTGTGCGACTGCGTTATAAACATCTGGGTTCTTGACATTGATTTGCGTGCGCTCCATGTTTACGATACCATTTATCGATATCAAATTTGAACACCCGTGAAGTTCTGCTTGGCCATCAATCTTTGCCTACTACATAATGATAGCATTCGGCGAGAAATTGAGCTTGAGTTGTCATCAAGCGTCAGCTGGCGCGAGACGTTTATCGCCCTACTCCCCAGGGCCAGTTGTCCTTGTACGACTTGTGCGGTACTCAACAATCCGCCAGATTCGCCTATTTATCAAAAATGTCACCATTGTCTGAAATGCTTGCACAAGTTTTACACTACTTCTTTTGTTTCTACGACCTCCAAAGGCACTCGGGATCATACTCGTCACAGACTGTATTGTACGTCTGTCTACGAGAGACTAAGTATACCCAGAATTCCTAAGACATGAATTTTTGGAGTCATCTAACCTGACATCTTAACATGACTCATTGATAAGCCCGAGTCGCGCTAGCGTCGTATAAAGAGACCATGTGCTGCCCTTGAAATATCCCACTTGTTTTCGTACAATCATGGTGGCCACAGAAACCAGTCCTCTCTTGCCAAACGATGAACTCCCCAACATCCACGATCATGAGGCAATCTATTCGCGCTTTCCTGATCACCAAAAACGCCGGATCGTAGCTCTTGTATCCTGGAGCGCTTTGCTCCCCAGTACGTCTCCTAGAAAGCACGTCCTGAGACTTGGTTCAATGACAATCTTCCAGTGTTCGCATCAGGCTCCTTTATACCGTCAATTCCTCAGATCGCAGCTGACCTACACTCTACTCCAGAGACCGTCAGGTGAATACCTTCTTCTGTCGATTCGCAATCGAGCGTGATAATGAGCTTTTTTCTCAGCTTTGCGGTCAGTCTATCTATCTTTTCGATGGCTATAGGCGGCTTGGTGTATGCTGCATATTCCACGTTCTGTGCGTAACCAAATTGAGCAAAGACCTCCGGTTATCGTAAAGGCTGACTGCGCGCGTTACATAGATGGACGACGCGTCGCGTACTTGGCGGGATCGCCTCTTCTTTTCCTGGGGTCCATGGGTGTCTGCTATTCCCGAGCCGTACCCGAGATGTTATTTTGGCGATGTATACAAGCGTTGGGAACGTCGGGCGGAATGGCTATTGGAGCCGCAGTGATTGGCGACATGTACAAGCTCACTGAGCGCGGTCGAGCAATGGGTGTATTCTTCGGGGTACGCGACTATCTACATTGTTGGCGATCTTGCTGATCAGGACTTCGTAGGCTGCACTTCTTGGACCCGCCCTGTCGCCTTCAGCAGGCGGTAAGCCATTGATGTGCGCGTTGATGCTTGAATCCTGACAATCATATTTCTTTTCAGGCTGGGGAGCGCATTATGCCAGTTGGCGCTGGACTCAATTCTGCCTCGGAATTGCGGGCTTTTTCACGTTTGTGATGCTGTATACATTCCTACCAGAAACAAGTCATCCGGGATCTCGTGGACTTGACAAGTACCGCCAACAACCAGGCAAGGAGGGAAAAAATGTTTGGGTGTGGTTGAATCCTTTTGCTTCATATGCTCTTCTTCGAAGCCCGAACCTCCTGTTAGCGGCATGTACAATCCGTTTTCCCTCTTCACCTGGCCGTGCTGACGTGTTCAGACCATTGCGGGTTCAGCGGCTCTTCTTACAGATTTCGGTAAAGCTAAGCTTCACATACAGACCAATTGTTGACTCGCCTTTGCATCGACAGTTCTAATGGTGCCCATCGCTTACACCATCGTTCGTCGACACTTCTTATGTTCACTTATGTATCTTTTGACCTCTGATTCCAGGGCGTTCGTTATAATATCACGAATGAATTATTGATCGGAGCCTGCTTTTTGCCCGTTGGCCTTGGCAATATAAGTACGCCAATTTCTACTTTTCATCACACCTTGCTCACGATCGTAGTTGGCGCACCGCTTGCAGGCATTCTGGCTGATCGCGCTGTGATTCAATCAATGGAAAAGCACGGCCCCAACGTCTGGAGGCCTGAAGACCGCTTGAAAGCCAGCCTATTCGGGGCGCTCATCCCCGTTCCCCTTTCCATTCTGTGCTCCGGACTTATCACCCAGTTCATACCCGGAACGTTGGGCCTTGTTCTCAACTTAGTCTGTTTCTTCGTGAATGGGCTCGGTGTCGACTTGGTCCTTACTCCTTTGAGTGCATATTCGGTCGATATCATGCGCCACAGAAGTGCAGAAGTTTTGGCTGCCACTATGTATGTCGTCTTCTAATTTTTTCGATGTCGCCTTGATTTTCATGCACCTATCATTTGAAGCTCATTCAGGTCCATTTTATTATCCTCTCTACTTCCACTTGCCATTCCGAGTATCAAACACATTGGTGTGGCCGCCACGGATGCCATAACAGCTGGATTTTCGTGGTCGGCTTTCATTCTTCTCCTACTGGTGATCCGCTACGGGCAGCAGATGAGGGATCGGATCGATGTTGGCTACACTAAAATTGACGATGCGTAAACTTGACAGCAACGATTTCCTTCTACGCATTCATGACATAGATATCAAAAGACTACGAACCGTCCATGAACTCAAGCAACAGATACACACGAAGCTGATACATTGCTCTAAGAGTATTTCCCAAGATGAACTCATATTCACGGATCTTCAACGATGAGACCGTCTCCCAGATCCCCATCGATCTCGTCGCCCTCGGCTTCATAATTCCCGAGGAGACTACCGCCATCACCATCTGCCCTCAAAATCAATGCCTTCAAACGAAGGAGCTCCTCTTCCGCTTCGTTTCTAGCCCTGGAAGTGACTTGGTCAACATAATCATCTGTCGTGCTTTCAGGATTCCACGAAATTCTATGCCCTCTCCACCCGCCGTTCTGGTGGACGTAGTTCATGAATTTACGCCAAAGAAGATCCAATGCCAATATCTCTGAATTGCCCACGACGATCAGAAGAGCCTGAGCCCGAGTGACGGCGACTGGGCAAAACATTAACAAGGGAAGTCGATGAGATGGATAGAGGACAGATTCATACCATTAAACCGCTTGTCGTTGGCGACGAAGCCAAGCGAGCGCTTGATGTCAGACGTGACGAACTCTCTGTTGCTGCGAACAGTGGACATGATGATGACACGGCGTTCCTGTCCTTGAAACTCTTCGACGCTGCCGACGGTGATGCCCTTGAACTTCAAGTCCCTCTGTAGTAGATCAAGGATCTTCATTCTTTGAGCGTGGTAGGGAGTAATAACACCAATGTCTTTCGCAGCTGAAGCCCCAATGAGTGGAAGTTACGCTGATGGAAAACAACAGCACTTACCAAGACCTTTCCTCTTATCAGCAAGCAGGTCGGCACAGTACTTCTTGACGACAGTGGCTTCGTCGATGTTGAAGAATGACGGAGACGACTTTTCCCTCTGGTCCTTTCCAATGACAGCATGGAATATGAGAGGGAACCTCTTCGTCGGGAGTACGTCCGACATTTCCAGACTCCTCGTCAACACAACATCGCCGCAAGCCTGAAGTTGATTCTCGTAGAAATGCTCGTTGGAGAACTTCAATATCGCAGGGTGTGACCGGAAACTGCGAACAAGCTTCATGATCCTGCACGAGTTGACGTTAGCACCGTCGGACAATGGTTCATGGGAGTTCATTGGTGAACAACTTACGTGACGCCGCGTCCTCCAGTAAAAGGCTGAGTCGTAGCCAGGTCGTAAATCGGTCGCTCCATTAGTCTCTCGAGATAGCTCTTCTTCAACCCAAGATCCCTAGCAAGTCTTGAGTGAACCACGGGGCCCAATTGCTTCAAGTCACCTGCCAACACAACATTCGTATACTTATCCGCCAAGCCCTTGATGGGTATCGCAACTTCCGGCTCTTTCCCTTGTCCAGCTTCATCTACAAACACCCATGCGAAGTGTCCTTTCTTGACTCCAAGACCCTCCAGTGCCCCAGCACTGATACACGTGGAAACGACGACGCGATACTTTAGAACCTGTTCCAAAGTAGGCATGGCGAAGATCTTGTTGTCGTTGTAGAGCGCGAAGGAGTGTAGACTTTCGGGAAGGTCTGTAAATTTGCGGGTCATTGAGTTCAGCCTGAAAAGCTTCATAGACGTCAAATCCACGAGCTTCTGGACCAAGATATCGGCAGCTGAGTTGTTCGGGGTACAAGCCAGTATGCGGATGTTGGGATCTTTCTCAAGGAGTTGACGAATGGCTTCCACAATCGTAACGGTTTTGCCAGTGCCAGGTCTGCATGAAGAAGTGAGTCGCTTGTACTGACCGTCAGAAAATTCTTGGGTCACTTACGGTCCAAATACGATGAAAGGAACGCTGCCTGGACGCTGGTTCACTATGGCAGTGACCGTCTCCCTTTGCTCTCCGTTTCCGCCCACCAGTCGGTTGAAAGGAATGATGTCTTCTATCATGGATTGGGTGACTCTCCTAGGCGTGTTAAGATGCTCTGGCTCTGGAAAAAGTAACCGAGGAGGTGCATTCTTGTTGACGAGAGCCTGATGCATCCGGCGGAAAGATAGGCGATTCAAAACGAACCGGACTTCGAACTTTTCTTTCTTGTAGGTGTTAAATTCGTCGCCGAATCGCATACTGACGTATTTTTCGGCGACGCGATGAACACATCCCTCAAACCATGTGGTGTCGGCATGATCCACCGCTCGAACTCGAATGAAGTCGCCGACGTTCACAGATGGGCGCCCTTCAGACAGTCCTGGAACTTCGATGCTGTTGATTATAAGCATGAGCAGATGTCAAAGAACGAGAAAGCTAGCTTACTTGTAACGTGGGTAGTTAGCCTTGATCTCGACATCCGTCATCGAATAAGCATCAAGATCTTGCCTATCAGGCCTTGAACATCGTAGCTGAAATCTTAAGGATGACCACATACTTCATCTGCTCCTCCTCCAAGTAGATCATGATCTGGAAATACGAGCCGTAGGTAGCCGCGTTGAAAGCTGAGGGCATGAAGTTCTTGGCGTCCTGCAGTGCGGACGATTTCATGTAACCCTCCTTTGTGTAGATCGTCTTCGTAAGAGCAGCAGGTATGTCAAACATCGGCAGCCTGCTGATCCATTTCGTCGGGGTCCAACTGGGCGGTCGCAAGCTGCGACTGATCGGTCCATCGAAGCGTATGTTACGACGCTTGCGGGGAACGTATTCGGACACAGGTCGTAGTTGTTCGTGATCACCTAGATCACCAACCGTCGCACTGATAGAGCGGTGGATGACGAAGCTTCGGCGCTGCCCTTGATCAAAGAACAGGAGTTCAAGAGTATCGTCGAAACGCCCGGCATAAGCAGGATGGAAAGTGATTGTGACAACGCGAGGTCTACCCACTTTGAGGGACTTCGGGCCAGGCTCTAGACGTGTCGAAAATCTATAACTGATTATCAGAAAAGACAGTCCCATTATCCAAGTACTTACATAACGTCGCCAGTGGTCCGCTCCCTGGCAGAAGCTAGTCGACATTTCAGCAGATATATAGGCGTTTCTGCGCCATCAATCCGGTTGATAGTCGCCTGTACATGACGAGGGCCTGCATCCTCTTTCACGATACCAAAATCGACGCCCCGAGGTGCCGAAACAGATATGCCGTGCTTGTCCTGCTGTGCGATGCCCATAGTCACCGCCAACTGCTCGTGAACGGAATGACTTTGCAGATGGGTATCAAACTGAGACTCTGGGTATTCTTGTAAACAACGCTGGCACAGAAGAGTAGCAGCAGCTCCTGCCTCTGGTCGGTCTGACCGGGCAGGAGCTGCTACTTCTCTTAGACGTTGCTGATGTTTACGGCCGCGCAGATGAGGCGCAAGGCTGCATCGGTAAAGAACGAGGCCGCAAGAGCATTTCGCGATGTCATGGCGCAGAAGGCATGTCCCCAAAGGCTTGGAGCAGCCTTCAGGGGTCACGGATTCATAGCACCAGCTTGGGTTGTGCATGGTACGAGTGCAAGGAGGTGTAAGCTAAAGTCGTGCTGTCCTCATGCCTTCACCCTGCAAAAAATGATGGCTGAGTCGTCTCGGACCGACCATCCGCAATCGCCAGGCACGTCTAGTTTGTGCAACGTTCATGCCTTGCCAACTGCTTGCCAATGCCTTGCGCTACACTGCCTACAGACAACTAGTGTCCCGCGGTGATTACCGATAGTAAACAGCTGTGTACCACTTGACACGTGCGTCAGAAACAATGAGAGAAAACTGAATGGCAAGTTCCATGCACTTTCTGTAGCGGTTAAAGGATAACGTTAACATAAGAAAGTTAGTTAGGATGGGTAGTAATATAAGACGGGAACGAAGGACAAGGTGGATACCACGATGTTCCATTCTAAGGCTCCATGTTCGCAACTTCCACTGCCCTCTCAATTATATCTTCAACTGCCCACCTCTCCGACTTCCTGATACCATGCTTCAAGTCAAGGATATCCCCAACCTCGTCACACGCGCGCAATATGATATCGATGTCCTCCTTCGTATGCGCCGCGCTAACACAGAACCGGACCCGACTGGTGACAAGCGGCGTCGCTGGGTACGCTACCACGACCACAATGATCGGCGTCTGACGCTGCTTCATCATAGTGTGGAACATGTTCATTTTCCCAGGGTTGAACAGAAGGAGGGGCACAATAGGCGAGCAAGGGTGTCCGTAGGTGATGAAGCCCAACTTGATCAAGCCCGTGTGAAGATAACGCGAGTTGAAGGCGAGTCGGCGGAGACGGTCTCGTCCTTCTGATCCCGAAGAGAGGGCAGGGGGTAACGAAACCCACGAAGGAAGCGACGACAACGCCGCGGGGCCTGGATGGTGGTATATTTCATCGTCGTTCGGTCCGACACTGATGTGGCGAGAAGACGAGGACGGCAGTTGAGGCATCTTGACACCCATGATACTGGCCATGCTGGCAATGACCTGAGTAAGAACAGGCGGCGTCATGGCTTCCGCATAGGCACCAGAGTATCCACGGACTCGAAGGCGATCAATGAGAGCTTTGCTTCCAGAAATGTAACCACCAGCGGCGCCGAACGATTTAGTGAACGTGCCCATGAGGATGTCGATCGAGCGCGGGTCTATACCGAAGTAGTCCGCAATGCCGCGACCGTTGGGTCCAAGGGCACCAATGGAATGGGCCTCGTCAACGAAGAGGTAAAACTGGAGGTAGGGTAAATAGAGAGCAGAGTGGCGACCTGAGAGGCTCACCTTGTACTTCTTTTTCAACTGCATGATGACCGGCAGGTTGAGCATGGTACCCTCCATACTGTACAAGCCCTCGACAATGAGGAGAATCTTCTTCCATGGACGATGCGTCTTTGGCTGGCCTTGACTAATGACCTCTCGCAAAAGAGACTCCAGACTGCTCATGTCGTTGTGCTTGAACATGCGAACGCTAGCACCACTGAGTCGAACACCAAATCGGATGGAGGCATGGTTGAACTCGTCCGAGATGACAAGACATCCTTTGTTGACCAGAGCCGGAATGACCGTGGAGTTGGTTGCGAAACCCATGGAGCTGATCAACGAATCCTCTTGGCCGACGAACTGCGCGACGAGAGCCTCGCCGACTTTGTGCAACTCACTCGTTCCTCCCTCGAGACGCGTTCCACACGTGGAGACACCGTAGCGTTTGATCGCCTCCTCGACAACGTCTGCGCAACCCCCGCGGGCCTGTGCAAAGCCGAGGTAGTTGTAGGAAGAGATGTTGAGTGCGCGGGTCTGCGTGCCTAGGTATATTTGAGTGTGATTGTAGTCGGGGGAGTATCTGTCCATGAGCTGGATGGTGCGTCCAGCAACACCAGTGATGGGCTGGGAGAAACACTCGTCCATCCGCGTTTTGAGTCGACGGGTATAGAACGAGTCGAAATCGGAATTGAGGGGGGCATATCCCTGTCAACGCGCATTAGTCAAGGCTAGAGACGACCAGAGACGGACAGACGTTGTGGGGCATAAGATGACGGTACGACTTGGGACTGAATCTCTTGCCGAAGAAGTCGCGGAAGTGGCCCAGGCAGATGAGAATGAGGTAGCTGATGTATGTCGAGAGGAGGATGTAGTAAGGGGGATCCTGTTCGACGTGTGCGGGAAGGTCGGTGCCAGGGGTGTGCTGAGAGACATAGCGGTATTTCTCGTCGGCGCAGTGGCCAAACTCTGTGTGGACGGTGGTGAAGACCTGCTCCGAAGTCGGCGGGCGCGCAGGGATGGCGAGTCCGTCGCTGTTGTCAACGTCAGGCTCGTTCAAGACGGTGTCTTCCGTGGAGGTCGTGACTGACGACGAGAGCGACAATGCTGGCGTCGATGTCGGGGATCGCCCACTGCTACGTGCACGGGCGTCTGCCTGAGACAAGGCAGATAGATAGGATGCAGCAGACGCCATATGGGACACTGAGGGGGTCGAGCGCTTCTTGAACATGGACGGCTGGGGTGAGGACCTGTTCAAGGCCATGGGGGATGGCAAGGGCGAGCTCGCTGGCATGGATCCGCACGTCTTGTCGTCGTCGTCGTCGTCCAGTAACAACCAGTAAATTGCGTGAAGTCCGAACGGTCATCAAACCCGCGTATGACTAATCCATCTTACGCGATTATAATTTCGAAAAGCGAAAGTCCAGACAACATCACTCTGCCTTCAAATTGAGCTTGTGCGCTCAAAGCATTGCCTGTAGACGACAAGAATCGAGGAAATCTCAGGAATAATGTGAATCTACTGTGTCGCGTTTCGAGCTATGTATGTAAGCCAGACTGGAGTATGCTAACTTCCAATTCAATAGTCCATACTTACTTGCGTCTGTAAACCGGTTCTTCATTTCGCGTTGGATCGGCGGAGCGGCTCTCCGCGTTCCCTCCGCCTGATTGTCCTCTCGGGGATGTTACTATTGTTAGGCTCTCTTCTCTCATTGAGACCCAAACAATTTCTATCGAGGATACTGATCTCGTCCTCTTGGGCCCCATCGAGGATCACTATAGTGTAAGTTCTGAACTTCTGGTCTTGCATCTGCCTATTGCCTGTCGAGGATATCCAATTTGTATTGATAAACACAAACAGCGGGACATCTTGGGGCCATCTATATAAAGGGACACGCGAACGTCACCCTACGAACTACCATCATCATGAATTTGGAAAGGTGAGACTCTGAGTTCAGGTCCTTCTGACGATAATCATACCCAACGTTGACTTTGACTTAGTTTACAAGCCCTTGGCGAAATCCATGTAACGAAAGGGCTTGGCCGTCTAACCGATGGAATCATGTCCAAAGCAAGTGGATCTTATCTCGAATTCGCGGACGGCCGTAAACTCCTCGACTTCACCTGTGGAATCGGTGTTACAAACCTTGGTATGTAGTATTCTTCCGAACACAACCAAGTTGCTAGCTAACAAATCTTCGAAGGTCACTGTCATCCGAAAGTTAGCAAGGCCGCTGCCGATCAGTGCATGAATCTTGTCCACGGCCAAGTGTGTGATTTCGCATCCCGATTGCCTCCATCACGCTAATCTCCACTCCCACAGTGCAGTATCGCGTTCCATGAGCCTTACCTCCGCCTCATCGAAAAGCTTCTTCCAATCGTACCCCACCCATCCTTGGATTCCTTCTTCTTCTGGAACTCTGGGTCCGAGGCTGTTGAATGCGCCCTCAAAATGTCGCGTATCATAACCGGACGCCCAAACATCATCTGCATGCAAGGTACCACCAATGATCACTTTTCCATCTCCCTTCTTGACACTTCGTAGGCGGATATCATGGACGAACATATGGCGCGATGGCCGTCACCACTAGCAAGACTATCTACTCGGAGGGTAACGGAGCTCTGATGGTACTTGTCAATGGCTCATGAAAGCTATCCCCATCTCTAATGACGCGTAGCCCGGCGCGTATACTACGCCATACCCATTCTGGCACCAAATGGGGATGCCACCAGACACGCCCACTTCCGTGCTCGTCGAGGCCGCACTGTATCAGCTCCGTCTGCTTCTTGTACAGCAAACTGCCCCGAAGGACACTGCCGCTCTTATCATCGAAACCGTTCTCGGTGAAGGGGGCTATGTCCCTGCCCCCGTCGAGTTCCTTCAAGGCTTACAGTCAATTTGCAACGAAAACGGGATCCTTCTCATCATAGATGAGGTTCAATGCGGTTTTGGGCGTACGGGGTCTTGGTGGGCAATCGAGGAAAGTGGGGTGAAGCCTGACATCCTTCTTTCTGCCAAGGTAGGATGAATTCGCGTCGTAATTTCGATGAAGTCTGAACATATATCTAGGGTCTTGCCAATGGTTTCCCTCTCAGCGCCGTCATCAGCAGGAGGGAATTGACTGACAAGCTCAAGGGCGGTATGATGGTGCGTTCATATTCAAAAATAGATCACACTTACCCTCACTGAGCCTTCCAGGGTGGAACTTACGCTGGAAGTGCAGTCTCCTGTGCTGCTGCCGTCGCCGTCGCAGAGGTGTTCCAAGAGGAGAAGATCTTCGCCAACGTCAACGAACGGTACGCTTTCCCTCCTTCAAGTTGTCGTGGTATGTGACACCATTCTCACACAACCCTCAGCTCCGCCGAAATCTTCGCAACACTCAACACCCTCGCTGCCGACCCCGCCGTATCGCCTTACATCGTCGACGTCCGGGGCCGTGGGCTCATGGTCGGTGTCGAATTCGCCTCGGCCACCTTCCCTGCGGCGCCCTCGGCCAATGCGCCTGCCCCCATCCCCAAGCTCGCCTCCCTCGTCTCGCAGAGGTGCCTGAAGAAGGGAATGATGATTTTGACGACGAGCATATATGAAGTCATACGCTTCATCCCGCCTTTGAACGTGTCGGCGGAGGAGTTGAAGGATGGATGCAAGGTATTTGCCGAGGCGGTGAAGGAAGTCATTGCGGAGAACCGCAAGTGAGGAGGAATTTACAATAGCCCCAGGGCTTTGACGGGACATGTGTCTTTGAGTTTAGCGTACAAATCGAACGTATAGTACTAGTTGGAAGTTGGGACCGGATAAGCAAAAAGCAAAGGCATTCTCTGATTTTCTACAACTCCAAATAGAGCTCATTGAGGGCAGGGAAGACTCGTTCTCGGGCCAAAAGTACAAAGTAGCTGCGACCTCTTCATTGTTTCCCGTACCATTCTCCTCGTGTTCTATCTCGTTATATACGACGCGAAGCACTAACTTATAGGTGCGACTTCGTGAACACTGCTAACCTACTTCCGTTAGACGCCAAACAATACTGAAGAATATAAATGGCGCGTACGTTGTGAATATTTCAACAGTGTGAGTCTTTGCGCCACACATCGCAATACTTCTGCAAGGTGACGATAGCATCTGAAGCCGTTGCTTTCGCGAGGTTGGCGGTGAGATACTCCAGAGCCTCGTCGACGAGACAAGAGGTAGACAACAGTTTAGCACCATGTAGTCTGCCCAGAATTTGTGTGATGTAGACTTTGTCCAGCGGGTCGGAAGCCTATCAGAATTGTGTCAGTGAGCACGTTCTAAGATTCCAAAAGGAAGAAACGTACGGGGCTGTTCCAGCAGCGGTAGAAATATACCAGCATAAAGTCCTCGAATCTCTCCTCCAACCCGAGCACGACCTCCTCCTTCGATCTCGACAGCTTCCTGATGCCGCCATATAGTTCCACTGTAGCGGATGGAGTGTACTGGCGGCTCAGAATTGCCTTGACGAGGTCGACAAACATGCCCGGAGCTGAGCCGGCGTGGGTCGTGATATAGTGGCGCGCAGTGGCGGCAATTTGTTGTGTATTGACGTTCCCTAGAAACAGGGAAAAATCAGTATCAGACTTGGGGGAAAGAGTAGATACTCCCGAGGTGGGGTGATTTGTGCCAGTTGATGACCGCGACAAACGAGAGCTGATCATACAAATTTAACTCTGAAATGATTAGGGCATGGGATAAATACCGTAAGACGTTATTCAGGAGATCGAACTTCTCTCGGCGGCGGACAACTGCATGTTGAGACTCGGACGCGCTCTATTGCGATGCAGGATTAGACTAGGAGCGATGGAACACAGATCAAACACACCACAGTAGTGTCACTTGAGGACTCGGACTCAGCGATCATAGACAGTGGTAATGCCCTTCGCTTCATCATCTTGTGGATATGGTTCACCAGCAGATCTTCGCGTGGAATCAACTCCCCCAGACCGGTTACGTCTGCCGTAATGGGGACTTCAAAGAATGACGGAGAAAGGGATCGACGAGGTGGTCGTGCCACCGCCGCTTCTGGGTTCGGAGTGACTTGGTGGCAAAGCGGTGAAGGTCGCGCCGGAGTATGCACATGAGTAAGAGAGGGAGGCGCCGGCAAAGCTGTCGCGTTGGACGCAGCAGTGCCTTTACTCTCTTCGAGTCGTACCCGCCAATTTGGGCTGTCCGAGCCTTGTGGTTGACGCACAGCGGTGTTCATGTGGAGCGGCCCAGGCGCTGGATCGCTTGAGATTGGTGTCGACGCGTCGTTCATCGCGCGGTTGTGTGGCATCAAGGGAGTGGGGACGCGGGCTGCCTGGGCAACTCCCTTTGCTACAGCAGGTTTAGCTATAGGTGCAGATGCCAGCGGAGGAACATTCTCGTCGATCGCCACAGGTAACGTCCTACAGGAAAGGGTCTTGGTCTTCGTGAGTACGGCGGCGCTAGGCGCTACCACACGCGTCGCGTTGATGCGCGGGTATAGGACAAGATCGCCATCGTCGGGATCATCCACTTTTGGGATGGACACCGCTTTGGCTTCCTTGCTGGGGACCTTCACAGACGCGACGTAACGAGGCGGGCGTGCCGCCACAGATGATGCTCTGCTCTGCGGTTTCTTTGGCAGCGAGGGCTGCGTTGTGGGTATGGCGACCGTTATACGGGGCGTCGGTGCATAGACTTGGAGCTGTGTCTCCAGAGGAGACGATTTCATTTGCTCCGACGATCCCTTTGTGGGCATAATGACGGTGAGACGAGGTGTCGGAGCGTAGACTGTGTCAGATTGGAGACTCGGTTGCGCCATCAAAGGGGCCGCGGACGATTTCTTTCGGGGCAGCGGTTTCTTCGTGGGCATAATGACCGTGAGACGAGGTGTCGGAACGTAAACTGCGTTGGATTGGGGACAATCCTTCACAGGCGGTTTCTTTGGCAGCGACGTTGTCTTTGTGGGTATACCAACCCTGAGACGGGGCGTCGGCGCGTAGACCCCAGTGGATTGGAGATACGCCCCCAAGGGGGCTGTCTCGAGAACGGAAGGGAAGGGAAGTGGCTCAAGGATCCGGAATGCCTTTCGTTTCTCGGTGGCGGCCAGATCATGTTTACTACCAGAGTAATCAGCCAAGGGTGGACTTAAAGAGGGACATACGGAGCGGCGCGTCGAAGAGGACCGATTCGTGTATGATGGAGACATTGAGGTCAGTGTAGAGGATTATGGTAAGAAAGTACGCGTCTGGATGATGGAGAGATAGTCAATAAGTGGCTCAGCGCGTCCCTTTTAAATTGCTTCAGGAGATCACATGATAGAGGTCAAAGACCATCATGATACAGTGCCTCTGACGCGCTGGAGGATTCGGCGACGGTCAACAATTTGACGCCGCGAGAGCTGAGGACATGATCGAGCCCGGGGTCGAGAAGGCTATGCAAGCGATGGTCATTCTGACAGTGGGAGAATACTTTTGAAGGTCTACTGAGGTTAGCTGTGGCGTAGTTGTATGCCCCTTGACTCTTCTGCTCTTGCATGTTCGAAACTTACTGTCACTTCGCAGTGACATCGGGAACGTAATTTGGTCTGATGGGCAGATGCGCGTCGGATCTGCGAAAAGTCATATCAGGATATACGGGTACAGTGATGACATTCTGCAGTTGAGTGTACTTGCGCGTAGATTATACTGGCGGATGCAGATGATTCAATCAAGCCTCAAGGCAGAAGACATCAATGAACGGAGAAAGCCTGGAGAAATTGTGAATAGCACGGCGTGAGATAACTTTGGTGAAAACGATGCCGATGAGTTGAGTGGTTTGGATATTGTAAGGCTCACGCCACGCATGACCTGCTGTAGCGGGATGAGGTGTTCACCTAGGACTCGAGGCGGGAGGAACGAACCCGCGGCAGGCGGAAACATTCCTATCCGGGAAATTTGAATTTCACAGACACCGTTTATCCTTTTCTTTCGACAACGACGACCGTGGTTTTCCGCACGAACGGCGCCATCCGCACGATGGACACGCGCATGGACGACCAGCAGCAAAAAGACTACATGGCGTCTTTTTTTCCCAACGTCGACTCGAATCATCTGCAGGCGGACGGGAACATGGGCCTCATGCAGCACCCGGCGCTCAATTCGCAGCAAAATCAGACGATGATGCCAGGCCTCAGCATGCCGCCCCAGCTCGACATGGAAATGCTCGGCAATCTCATGTCCATGCAAGGCTTGGCCAGCCCACATCACCACCAGCTTGGCGCGGCATCCCCCTCTCAATCTCACTTCCCATCAACCTCCAACACGGCCAACCCACAGATGATCATGGAGCAGCAGTTCAAGCTCGCACAGCTGCAGCAACTCCAACAACTTCAGAACCAGATCTTCCAGCAGCAGGTGAGCACCGTACCCGTCCGCCCGGCCGCCTGCTAATGCGCCCTGGTGCAGATTGCGCTTATCAGCGGGCAGTCGACCAATGCAGACACTCCCGTGCAGGAGCCAGTGCGCGATCAACAGACGAATTATCATGGATTGCCCACTCCTGGTACTTGGCTTGCTTGCCCTTCATACCGCATTTAACAATGATCGTCCCATAGGGTCGTCCACTGAACTTCGCGCCCAGCAACAGCCACTGGAATACGTCTCCCCAATGATCCTCAACTACCTTGAGCCTCCTCCGGAAAACTACCCAGAGGCAATGACGCCTATGCCGTCCTCCATGAACCCCCAGTACACCATCCCTCCCCGTGGTGCCGCATCCGCGCCTGCGCACATCGTCTTCCGCACCAATTCCTCGGCTGACATCGATGTCGACATCTCTCCATTGACAAGTCCCTGGCTCGGTGCCCAGCAGCATCACTCCTCGTACATGCAGCGCAACAAGCGGACCGCTTCCTCAAGCGGTGACGAAGCTTCCTCCAAACCCTCAAAGAAGAAGCAGTCCCCTGCCATTCGTCCCTACAATCATGCAGCAGCACCAAAACGGTCGACGCGAACTTCTAAATCGACCACATCTACTCCCATACTCCGGTCAGCACGCTCACGCAACGGCAGCATTGTGGGCAACGAGATATTCGATGATTCCCCATCTCCGGTTGATCTGTCCATGCCACCTCCTGCTTCAACTTCGAGCCATTCTGTCATGACGATGCCGCCTCCCGACAGCACTGCATTCCCTTCGCCTTCATTAACACCCGTAACCCCTGCCAGTATAATGAACCTTGGTCGACTCGGTGTCAACAATACCAATAACCTCGCACCTGTCAAGGTTCACGACAAAGGCAAGGCTCCTGCCAAATCTTCCATCCCCACCGCCACGCTTCCGCAGCGGAGTAAAACAACTAGAAGAGGCTCGATTGGTGCTTCGCCTGCGCTTAAGCCTATCCTTCCTGGTCTGTGCTCGAATTCTTTTCCTTTCTTGGAAACTGACCTGTTGTTCTCAGCTGGAGTCGCCAATGCACCCATGCGGAACGCTGGTCCTGCACCTGTTCCCCAAGTTCGCAAGACGTCGCACAAAGCAGCGGAGCAGAAGCGACGCGATTCTTTGAAGACGACATTCGATGAGCTTCGCGGGCTCATTCCACCCATACCTCTTCCATCGGATGGCCGGAATCACGACGAACCCGTCCTCCCTGGTGCGCTCCCACCTCGAGGACCACCCAAAGCGGGTAGCGACGGCCCAAATAAGGCTGTCAGTAAGCTGCAACTGCTCATGTGCGGTAACGACTTCATACGACAGTTGAAGGGACGGGTGGAAAGGCGGGACGATGAGATTATGAGGTTGCGCAGGGAGTTGGCGCGTTTGAGGGGTGCGCTGGTGACTTCTGCGCCAGGTATCTTGGAGGAGGGTGAGCCTTTGGATTTGGAGAAGGATCTCGACGATATTGAGTCGCTGACGATGGGTTTCGGGCGGGGTACACTGCTTGGTGTGGACGAGGATGCGGACGAGGAAGGTGAGGTGGACGATTAAGGAGTCTATGGCTTATGTATGTCTTATTTAAACATTACGGTACACAATATGATACACACACAATATGTTGTTGTAAGACTCGTTTTGGATTATGAGACTCGAGAGCGCGATCATCTTCCAACCCGCCCACCGATCGTTTTTGTCGGGATGCGGATGTGGACAGTGTACGTAAAGCTGGCGCAAAACACTAATCATTGGGGTTCCTTCCACCCAACTTCCACCACTCTTCCACCTGCCTTCCACTAAGCACTTCGATGATGAACAGGTTACAGGCCCGAATTTGCAACATTTGACGCATATCCTGTTGGCTCCTTCGAGATAAGAGCGTGTGTCTCACCTCTTGCAAAACCTCGAGCCTTTCTGTTGAGCGCCGTTTCCTCGAGCAATCGAGGTATGTCAGTCGCATCTGGACTTCCGAGTCTATGTTCTGAATTCAAGTGAGATCAGCCCTTCGCACTTGTGTCTGTACCGAAGAATGGAATCAATCAGCTGCAACCTCGCCTGGGTACGGAGCAAAATCTTGAGTGGAAAAGTCTGTGGGGCCTCTCCATAGCATTGCACGTTGCTGTATTGTTCGATTTGTGGCGCTACAATCTGCTCAGGGTCTGGACGGGAGAGCTCCATGATCCAGTTCATGTTTGCCATTCAAGTTGTTCAAGGCTTGATCGTGATATTATGTCTCGGGTCCTACAGTAGGTCTTATTGTTATTCTTGCCGTCACTTCGCGCTTAGTCCTTGAGTTATAGTGAACGAATGACAGGTTCCTTGAGCACTCACTTACCGGAAGTGCGAATGAGCCGTCAGGGAAAATCCGAAATGCATGCCGCGATTTGTTCTGAGTGGGAGTGTGTGGGTTATTGTTGGAGAGCTTGCAGTGCTTCTGGGTCAGGGATAGGAGAGTTGAGTTGCTCAGATGTTCTGCTTTATGCACCAACATAACGACAGAGAACAATAAAACAACCAAAGATGGAAATGGCGGGAGCTTTCCGCAAGGAGATAGTGAAATAGAGTTCGGACCAGACGGGTGCCAGACGGCAACATGGAGGCGGACATTGCGAATATAAGAGGTTGCGTGAAATGAAACTTTCCCTTCATATCACCCATCCCTGACTTACCTCCAGCAGGCTCAGCGACGGCTAGAGATGTTGGTGGCTATTGCGCTGGCAACCACCGCGCTTTGCGTCGCTGTGTATTGGATTCGATGGCGGTCCAACCCACTTCGCAAGCTTCCTGGTCCCCCCGTTCGCGGATTCTTTGGATCGCATTTGAGGCATGTATCCGGGTATGTCGACCCAATTCCGGGCTTGCCGTGTCTCACCCGTACTACCGCCACAGAGCGCGATCTGGATTCAAGGTCTATGACTTCCTGGGCAGGCGATATGGACGCACCGTTCGCATTCGTGGCACGTTTCCTGTACGAATGTTTTCCCCCAGTATCATCCGAGATTGTGCACTCACATGTCTGTAGTGGGAAGAAAGGCTCCTTACCATGGACCCTATTTCTATGGCTCACATCCTGAAGAACGCCGATCTGTATCAGAAGCCTGCACTATCTCGGCGTCATATTTCAAGTCTCATAGGAACTGGAATGCTCGCCGCGGAAGGCCACGTTTATCAGCGACAAAGACGCGTCCTTTTACCCGCGTTTTCGAATCATAATCTCCGAGGATTCATACCCCTCGTGTTGAAGAAGAGCGTGCAGTTGAAGGAAAAGTGGCTGTTGATTATGAAAGAGAGAACGAGCTTAGAGCCGGATGCAGCGGCTGTAACGTTGGATCTGAACATCTGGACCAGTAGACTTACGTTCGATGTCATGGGTCTGGCAGGTAAGGTTTTCACACACTTGCTCTTGATCTATTTTGTACTGATGGAACCGCCTCCTTATACTAGGGTTCGATTACAACTTCAATGCGGTCGAAGACGAATCCAATGAACTGTTACAGGCGTACAAGGAGATGTTCCAGAAATGCGCCGCGCAGCAAGGACTGTTCTTTCTTATCTGTTTGTATAGCCCCTTCATGAGATGGCTCTTCGTAAGTCATGGCTTACCTTCTAGATTGGTCGACTCATGACATCTCTGTTTAGCCCGACCGAGTTGCCCAGCGGTGCAGAGCCACGATATATCGCATCGCGGGACAACTCATTCAAGAGAAGAAACAGAAATTGGCACACGAGGAAAAGAACGGACACCTGCAGTCTGGCGACGATCTCCTTACCTTTATGTGTGAGCTACCCATTTTTCTTGGTTGACCCATCTCATTCGCCTCGTATCCTAGTAAAATCAAACGCCGATCCAACATTGCCGCCTGAAGCCAAAATCTCGGAACGCGATCTCCTCGACAACATCAACACTCTCATGTTTGCCGGGTCGGATACTACATCTCTTGCTATGAGTTGGACTTTCGTACTCCTTGCTCAGCATACCGCCATTCAAGACCGTCTCCGGGACGAAATTCTTGCTGTATTTCCCTCCGAGACGTCTCTAGAAGATCTTTCCGACGAGGAGGCTGAATCGCTGCACCAGGCTATCGCGTCTTTGCCCCTTCTGAACAACGTCATGCGAGAGTCACTACGATTGATACCGCCGCTACACTCGTCGCTAAGGGTAGCGACTCAAACGGACGAAGTCCCTACGATGTATCCTGTTCATCCGTATGACGACTCAAAGCCCCAGAAACAGAGTTTCACTGTCCCGAAGGGAACTTTTGTCCACATCTGCGTAGAAGCATTCAATCTGGATAAGACTGTTTGGGGTGAAGACGCATGGGAGTTCAAGTGGGTTATTCAGTCATTGTGTACTGGGATGTTCTGAAGCGCTCTATAGTCCTGACAGATGGGATTGCCTTCCTGATCGTGTATCCAAGCAGCCTGGAATCTTCTCGCATCTGTTAACTTTCTCCTCTGGACCTCGAGTACGTACACTACTTTGACCGCTCGGTTTTGAAGTGCTGAGTTTGATCTGACAGGCGTGTACTGGGATGCGCCTTTCGCTGGCAGAGATGAAACTCTTAACATCTGTCCTATTGACCAACTTCGTCTTCAACACCCATCCTGACCAGGAGATTATCAAAGTAAATAAGTAAGGCTGACGGTTCTTGCGCTACTATCGGCTGCTCATGAATCATGCAGGGTTTTAACGCGCCCTCAAGTCGCCGGAAAGGATAAAGAGGGCCCCCAATGCCCGCTCTTAGTTTCAAGATATCATCGAGTCTGACGTTGACTCGGAAATGCCATTGACACACTTATTACTTACTGTAACGGATGGCGAAAGTGTATTTGTATTTCTAGTGTTTTTGATAGTCACCGTATCTTGAATATTTGCATTATACCTTATTTCTCGAATCAAACTTGTCTTTGCACGGCAAGCAGCGCTGAACGAACGTCTAAAGATGGACTCTGAAAATCGATCTGTTCGTGTGGCTGTGCAGACGATCCCCCTTCCTTCCCAATGGCCAAGAAGAATAAAAATCGCGAACCCTCACCACCGCCTGCAGCGGCAGCCGATGAAACCGCCGATGCCCCGCCCGCTGTTGAGCCGACACCACCGGTTGAGATGTTATACTGTGCAGGTAGATGACGGTCTCTGGCGCTGCAAGGGACACCGTTGACAGCATCTGCTCCAGTGTGCTCATACCCTCCGGAGTATTGCGAGTTCGGAGAACGATTCACTCGATGTAAAGACTGGCTGGAAGAGGAACATCCCGACCTTTTTGCCAAATACTACTCCGATGGTGCGTCTCAGTAATCTCCTTGGCCGATTCCTTCTGATTTCCTGCGTAGAGGCATTACAAGCCAAGCTTGGAACGCTGAGCTTAGAGGCGCAGAAGAAACTGGAGAAGGATACCGCTAAGAAGGAGGCAAAAGCTGAGGCCAAGGCCGACGCGGCGCTCAAGAAGAAGCTGTCCTCGACAGTGCGCACTTTTGTCATTTTCCATCCGGGATCCTTTCTGACTGGCTTGCTCCAACAGGTCACTATCAAACGAATAGAACGGAATAAGCGGAAACATGTCACAGCCATCCACGGATTGGAAGCGTTTGGCATCGATCTGAAGAAAGTCGCTAAACAGTTTGCCTCGAAGTTCGCTACGGGTGCCTCTGTCACGAAGAACGCGCAAGGTCAGGATGAGATCGTCGTACAAGGCGATGTCAGCGACGAAGTGCTCGAAATGATCGAAGAAGAGGCTGGCTTACTGAAGGGAATACCAGCGGACAATGTCGAAGTCGTTGAAGAGAAGAAGAAGAAGAGCGCCGAGTGATCTACTGTATAACTGGTCAGATAAATTTTCTCTTTTTGTTCACCGACGAATGCTAATGTCGCGCTAGATATTACTTGTACTAGTCTATTGTATACTGACAACAAAACCTGAGAGGTCTTCCTGTGCTCTTGTTCTGCATTGGTCAAAGTCACTGAATATATGAAATAGCACTAGTTCTCGCGGTGGCCAACGCTCTGATGGTATATCAATTTCGTTGCATTGCCCATCTGCAGTCATCGCATTGGCACACCTAAGCCAGGACCGTCGTCACTTTGTCCAGTACACGCCACTCAAGAGGTCCTCTTTGATCAGATGCCGAATCTTGGACCAGCGATGCCGAGCCCTTTGTTGCAGGGACCCGCCTCTTTGGCCGGTGTCATGCGACCGGTTCTTATTCTCCCCCCTAAATAGGTAATTGATCAATGCTACAAACTGAGGGTATAAAGCACCTGTCGATATTCGAGGGTTTTCTTCACTCATACTACCATCTATCGAGCTCTCCCTGCAAGAGAACTCACTCAGCTATCCTCAGCCTTTCCACCAAAAATTTACATCTCATCCAACATGGTCGAAACTCGTAGTCGTGCGAGGACAGCTGCTTTGACTGCGCAGGCTACCCAGGCCACCCAGCCCGCGGCTGCACCTGAACACAAGGCGACTGGGAAGAAGATTAAAGGCCTTTTCAATGACGGCAAGAAAGGTACGTGCACTCTGTCGCCATTTCGATCGCATACTAATCCTCCCTAGCCGTCAAGAACCTTGGGAAGAAGGCCGTCAAAGCCGTCAAGGGTACGTTGACAGCACTTCCTCATAGTTCTCTCGCTCACCTCCCTGTAGGCAAGGCCAAAGCCAAACCCTCTGGAGACTCCAAGTCCAACAAGGACGACGAGCAGCCCAACGTGGGCCCTTCCGCTGCTGCCGATTCCGCTCTAGAGGAATCGGTAGATGGCCATGAAGGGTTCCCCCTGCTACCGACTGCTCATGCAGTCCAAGCCACAGCGGGAGGGTCCGCCCTCGCTGCTTCCCCCGACTCTGATACCGGTTCTCAGTCTGTCGGTACGTCGCACCCACCATTCCTCTAGGCCACCTACTCACCTAACTTTCTCCCAGGTGAATCGCAGGAAACCGCCATCAGCGACAACGCTGCTTCCGACGTCGACTCCCCTCCTGCTGCCGCTCCTCCCGTCCATGGTCTTCGTCGCTCTCCTCGCGGGCATAAGGGCACAGACAAACCCGCCGTCTCGCCTACCCCAAAGCCTAAGGGAGGTAAACGCGCCAATGCACAGTTCACCGAGGCTCGACCCCCTGCCACCGACAACGGCTCGTCCTTGTCCGACAATGCTTCCTCTTCGGCCTCTGGTGAAGGATCCTCTAACAATGCCGCCACTGCCAACGGCGTCGATGAAGACTCGGACGAAGAGCCCCGCCCGCGCAAAAACAAGGGTAAGGGCAAGGCTCCTGCCAGTACCTCCGATGATGAGGATGCTGACGACGAGGACTCTATGATCGTCGACGACGACGGTGACTCGAACGATGATGATGACGATGATTCTCCGCCCAAAGGCAAGGGCAAAGGGAAAGGGAAGCGCAAGCGTGCCATTGAGGATGACGACGAAGAGATCCAACCTGCGCGCCAACGCTCTCGTCTTGAGGAAGATGGTCAGACTTGTTTCCTTCATGCGAAACGAATGGTACTCACTTTCTTTCAGGAAATGAGGACTCTACTTCCACTCAAGCCCCGTCGTCCTCGAAGCGCAAGCGCGACGATGACGACTCCGATTCGGACGATGCGCGCCCTTCCACTTCCCGTCGCAGGTTGGATGGTGGTAAGTCTTGGTGGTATAAGTATGAAAGGCGGATACTGACGCGTGGTTTTCTTTCAGCTCCCCAGGGTGCTTCCCATCAACCGATCGCCGTTCAGGCCCAGTCCAATCCTTCCAGTGAATCTATCTATTATCAACAATCAGCAGCGCCGCCTCCTCCTCCTCCATTTGTACCAGCCCCTCCTCCGCCCTTGCCTGCATCTGCGCCTCTCCCTGCACCAGTAGCTTTTGCTCCTGCTCTCGCACCGGCAGCCCCTGCTCCTCTAGCTGCTCCTGCTCCTGTGCCAGCCGCTCCCGTACAACCACCTGCCGCAGCAGCAGCCCCACATTTTGTGCCAATCGGGACCACAATGTTTGTGCCTTGGACTCACGGCGTGGCCCCTGGTTTTGTCAACAACCAACCTCCTCCTCCTCCTCCTGAAGCCAACGGCCGGCAACCTCTTAGACGCGATCCTCCTATCAATCTTAGCCTGCACTGGAGGCGGTGAGGCCGGTGGTCGTCAGGTTGCAGATCCTCTATAGGGCGAGATCTGGGTCGTCCGCCTCCCCTCCGTTTCTCTTTCTCCATTTCTCCCTTCCGTCTCTCCATCTATACTCAGCTATGCCCATTTCTCCTTTTACTCCATCCAAGTGCGCTACCAGTCACACAATTTCCGCAAGCTCGCAACATCTCGAATCCCACTTAACTCTTCAATCCCGACGCCCGACTTTCGATGACACGTCTCGCGCCTCTATGTACAGGACCAGTCGCGTCGCTCCAGACCCCCATGGCTCACGATCAAAGATAGACGAAAGCGCCCTCGCCACACGGCGGGGGTTGTTCCCTACTTGTCGATTTGCCTTGGGGATTTCATGGTTACCCTACTTGCCGACTCGACACCCACCGACAGGACTAGGACGCGGATAGCTTGACGCGGCACGGGGCGTCTTACGACGACTACCACTACGTGCCAGCAGTCGCTTCGCGTCCTCGCGCAGCCCGATACATCCTTTGTTCGGTTCTCTGCCAAGTCCCCATGGCTTACGATTAAAGATAGATGAAAGCGCCCTCGCCACGCGGCGGGGGTTGTTTCCTACTTGTCGATTTGCCGTCCCTGGGTGTCAGTCGAGGTTTGGGTAACTGCCACGCGTAGTGCTTTGTCTCATCGTTGGGTGGATAGTTTGCGGGATGACTGTTTAGCGTTCGGGTCTGGACTTCCTCTTACACTTATCTAATTTGTCGCTACATGCTCTGTGTATATTTTGATAGAAAGTAGCATGTAGTGTACTTCCCTTTCCTCTGGTCTTCTCTCTCTTTTGTACTATTTGTAATGATTATATGTCGGGTCGTGCACGCCTTCGGTGCACCTCCCGACTTTCTGGATTATCACTCTGTGCTTGAACTAAATCTCAGCAAAGATGTGAATAGTCATCATTTCCATCGAATGCATATTAACAGTACATAGCTGGACGCGACTCGGAGAAACTGTAGGGTGGGACAGCATGGATCATCAAATCATAACAGCGCTGGAAAAGAAAACATAAACCTCTACGTTGTTCAAACAACTCGGCGATAATTACCATCAGCACAGCAGAAGCAGCACATTCCCGCCATGCATGCTAGACAGCAGTTACTGTCATCGTTCTTCTGAGGCTCTTGTTGACTGAAGGTGACACATCGATGTCAGTCCAAATGTGGCGCATAAATATAACCGATCGTCACATTATAATGGTTTGCGGTGGCTGCTGCTGTTGATATCCTCCTGGTGGTGGGCCATATTGACCTTGTGGATATCCCTGGTAAGATTGGGGCGGTTGCTATGAATTGTGCTTGTTCACGGCGTTTATAAGTAAAGTATTCAAGGCCGTGTGCGAACCTGCGGGTAGTAGCCGCCTTGTTGCTCTCCTGGAGGACCTTGCTGTCAACCCAGAAGAGTCAAAATGACGGGCGAACGATCCAAACCTTGTGGTGGATAGTAAGACATGAGGGCGAGGAGGAGGAGGAAAGGATGAGAGTCAACACGCTGCCTTGGCGTCGTGTCCCTTATATAACAGCGAGGTGCCAAGTCGCACTCGGTGTATACTCTGTCTCTCTCCGAGGGGAAAACGGGCAACGCGCCTCGATGGCAATGTGGACGACACGAGGAAAACGCGCAGACGAGCTAGGCGCAAGTATGCAATTGTCCAGAAGTGTTGCCCGGGTACGGACGTCAGTAGATACTCGGTAAATATCCAGCCTCCGATGCCTATTTCAGCCAAAGTCCTATCCCTAACCCGAAACAAAACCCTCCTACGATAGCTACTCGTACCTTTAGATCGCTTAAGAAGGACTTGATGGATCGCCGAGCAGGCCCAAGGACCGAAAAGGTGAACATCATGATGGAGGTGAAGTGCAGTGGATCGAAGCCCGCTTCGTAGCACGGTCTCGGAATATCCGGATCCGAGTCATCTCTCAGCTGCTTTGCCACATCATAGGAGAGGTATTCGCCCCACTTCTTCTCTGACCATGGTGCGCTGTCATGGTCTTTCCGCTGCCGACGCTCCCTTACACCCTCCGTCAAATGCAGTACTTCGCGCCAGCGAAAGAACCGGTCAGCGGCCTCAGTCCGAACATTCAGGAGAACTTCTGGGTTTCGGAAGAGGCCCTGTCGTAGTGTTATGGGGGAGGATGGTTTGAAAGATGATAATGTGGCGTCGTTGATGTCATCCGGAATGCGGGGAAGTGCAATGATCGGGATGTACGACGAGAGTTCTTCAATAATGGTACACTCAAAGTTTGAGGATGCTTGAGATAATTAGCTAATTATCGACACAAACGTTTGGAAGACTTACTCGATGGCATTAATAGTACAAGTGCGGTATACAGAGGCGTGTATGGTGAAGATAGTAGGCCAGAAGCGGTACCGGATGGATCACACGAAGGATCCAGCACCTCTGCCAATGACCGGAAGGGGTTTCGTATCATAGCCTTGACGTGTGTCACTAGTTCGTTAGGCTAAAGATACGTGTCAGCCACAAAACAGGGAGATGCGATAAAGGCACACTCACATTGTCGTTACATTCGTATCCTGGTAGTTCATTGATTTCGACATTACGTGTCGGCTCATACTTTTCCAAGCCATGGGCGTCACGGTGGTCTATCCAGTCCGTGGAAGCACGCCGGATACGTCCATATCCGGTATCCTCCCACTCTCCAGCATCCACGATGTCTTCATTGTCTTCCAACAGCAGCTTGGCCAAGAAATCTTTTCCACCGACGACGAGCAGCCTCAGATCGCCCAGTGTCTGACCGTACGGCGTGGGCTGATGCAGAGCCTCCGGAAGAGTCAATGACGGAATTATGAGCCCTTGCGTTGATTCCCGGGCATGATCAGAGGGAGCGTGTGAGTGAGGAGGGCTGGCGGCGGCTGAGCTGAAGAAGAAGGACGACGAGACAGAGGGAAATGACGAGACGGAACTTGTGGATGGACTGTCCGGGGGAGATGGGAGGGCGCTGGAGCGTGGAGAAGAGGGTTGAGAGCCGGACTGGTCTGCTGAAGAGTCGAGCATGGCGGTGTGGAGTGCACGGATAGTGGATGCGCTCGTGCTTATGTCTGCCAAATCCATAGTATTGAGACTAATATGTTGTGGTGGTGGTGAGAGGAAGAGGACATGACCTTCGATTCTGATGTGCTCTCCGACACGTGGATCGGCGTATCGTAATCTGATAACTTTTGAGAGAATATCCGATCCCCAATGTATTATGTAATCACTGCTAACTTATGTTGAAGTCCTTACGCTGGACGCCCATGAGCAATGAAACTGTAGAATCTTGACTCTCTTCCTGGCTCTCAGAGGTGCTTACTGACGATGAGAGCCACCGGAATTCAAGTAGCAGCCCGATCATGATCTAAGTTCGTGACGTCAAATCTAGCTGACGCCAATCCATGCTTGACCTTCCATTCGACCTTCTTCCTGTCATTCTCGTTCATCTAGAGCATCCCAGACTCTGGTACACCGCGTCTCTTGTCAGCAAGAGCTTCCACGGCTTCACTGTTGCGTGTCTCTACCGTCACATATCTGTGTACTCATGGCACAAGCATGGAAAGACCAAAGTAAAGACTGTCTTCGACGACAAGTAGTATCTCTCGTGCTCACGCATGCGCAGGTCATTCAACTCTTTAGAACGCTCTCAGAATGTCCCGAACTAGCTTGGCACGTACATGAACTCGGTGAGCATCAGAGTAAACCCCTTATCGATGTCATCGTTGTTAAACGCAAACGGCATAACCCTTGTTAGATATACGAGACTTTCCCAAGGGCTTCACGGACAGCGATGAGGTTTCCGACTTTGTCATAAAGGGTCTCAAGAACTGTGTCAATCTCCAATACTGCTCGTGGACCCGCGACGGATCGCTCACCTCTGAGATTCTCCGAGCCTTGCATGGGCTGCCCTACCTAGAGAAGCTCGAGATCAACGGGCACCACCAAGGGAACTATGATCAACAGGAGCTCGTCAAGTTCACGCACCTCAACGCGGTGTCCATAATCATGCCGAGCCAAAGCGTGATCTCGACACTACCCAGTTGGTTCACGGCCACGGGAAATACCTTGACGCGATTGACGCTCATATGCAAGGTCGGATGCCTCTCATCCTGCTATGCACGTTCTGAATCCACCTAGTTCTCAACTTTTATCACCGATACCGTGCTAGCAGGTCTTGCGCCTCACCTTACTAACCTTGATCATCTCTATATCACTGGCTGTCCCAAAATAAGCCAGAGGGGGATTTGGAGCATCTTGAGACTCAACGAGAGTGGCATCCAAGGTTTAGGCCTTGAGGGCCTCTCACCCCACTTTGTATGTCCCTTCTCTGCCCATCGGTGTCCATATCTCTTATCTACTAGAACCTTCCACGATAGGACATGGGTGAATTTGGGCAGCTATGTGCGAGTACTAATGCCGTGCACGCTCTTCGTGCCATCACCCTCACGTTGAGCCACCACACGTCCATCGAGGAGTGGATTTTCGACGTTCCCAATCTCCTCTCATCTTCCCCTCTGGAAAAGTTCCAAATCTACTCGACGGGGCCCGTGTTCGAGTCTCTCCCCACTGTCGACTTTTGGAGGGCCATTGTGAACACCCACGGACTGCGCTTGGCACGGTTCTCGGTGCATCGTATGCTCATCGGCCTCGACTCCATCGAGGACATCTGTAGGCGCTGTCCAAAGCTGGAAGAGCTCTTCATCGTCATCGAACATGCGATGGTGGTAAGAGCATTTTTGGCGCCGTGGATTTGCCTCACTGAGTGCCTCTCGTTGCCTTTTAGGACGACCTAGTCGATATTCTGCCCATAGCCCAAAAACTCGAAGTGTTGCACATCAACTTCCCTCTAGAAGCCACCGAAGCTCCTCCCATGGTCTCAACCTCCGATGCGCTCAGGATAGCTCGTAGCTGTAGCTCGACGTTGACGCAACTGGGGTGCAACACGAGAGTCTGGCAGGTACGTGGATTTCGTCTCATCGGCATGTCTCTTTCTGAATTGTGGCTCACAGGTCGAACGGACGGTGAAGCGTGAGAAGAACGGCGACCTGCAGGTTGAACGATCCATTGTCAGATATAATCGAACCAGTATCCCAGAACAATTCCTTGTTGTTCGCACATAATTCCAGATGTACAACTGTCAGGAATGATGGGGCTCTTGTGATGAGGCGCTCGGCTCAGTGGTGCCAAGGACTGCTGAGGGTCTCGCTCTCTAGTAGCTGTTATAGTTCGCCCCAGACGGACAAGAGTGACAGTGTCGCTGACTGGTAGTAAATGTGACGATGTTATTAAAATGTGCGCGTAAATGACTGACGGGTCGCTTGGAATATGTTATTGAGTCCATTGCAGCTTGATCATCCCCCAATCGGGCACGCATCCCTTCTCCCGCAGATAATCCACTATATCTCTCGCGTCCCTCTTCATCGCAACCTTCAACAGCTCCGGGAACTCCTTGCACACCACACGATCAGGTATTCGGCGCTTCTTCTTCACCTCTTCTTTCTCCCTGCTCTCTTTACCGGGGTAACGATATCGCGGCTCGACCAGCATGCGCACTAGACTGAGATCCTTCTGGCGTATAGCCACAACGACTGCTAGAGCGTCTTTGATGTCGGGCTTGGCGCCTTTATCGAGCAGCCAGCGGACTAGGGAGATGCATCCTGCATGGACGGCCATGGAGAGCGCGAAACCGCTGTGAGCGTTGACGTTAAGCAGGGGTATGCCTTCACATGCGTCGATATGTCGCAGGAAAGGGAGTGGATGGTCATCCTGTGAGATGAGGCCTTTGAAGATATGTTTTGGCACCTCTGTCCTCTTGGACAGTCCCTTTACATGGGCGGATCGCGCGCAAATTATGTCGAGGACCGGAGCCGTGCATAGGCGATAGCGCAGAGCTTTGGAGTATAAGTTCGGTGGTGCAACGTTTCCAAGGATGTATTGCGCCTTGAGTGAGTTTGGTGCGCAGTCGAAGACGTCCTTGAGGTGACGCGAGACAAGCGGGAAGGCGGGGGATAGGGCCAGAAGATGAATGTCATATAAAAGCTGGAAGGATGATCAAGTTCTATACGAAAAAGGACTAGAAGGAGACCCACCCACCTCAACTGGTAGATATTCCAAGCCAAGTCTGACCTCCATCACTCGTCAAACTCGAATGAGGGCCGCTTCGTCTTTTTGACAGTGTCAGGGCCTGGTCCGAGGATGAATCCCGAGCCTTTTTTGTCGAAAGAGATGGTGATGGGTAATTCTTTGGGGGCTGAGATTTCGCTCAGACATCGGACGAAGGTTGTTCAAGACAGCACGCACTGTAATACAGGGGACGTTCCACCCCATACAATTTTGGGCGAACTTGTGTACTGAATTGGAGAGGCGGATGCTCTTCTTTCCTCTTGGCTCTTTTTATCGCTGTGTCCCGTATGTTCGCCTCCTGGCGCAGCTTAAAATCCTCGTATGCTTGGCGCCTTTCGGCTCTTGTCTTCTCTCGCTTTTCGAGGGCGTCAGGCTCTTTCAAGGACGGCGCCGCCTCGTCAGGAGGCTGCGGCGGTTGCAGTGCCGCTAGCTCAGCGGGGGCCCGCCAGGTGAAGACGGTTCGATGATGATTGACAGAGTCTTGTACGGGTGGAAAGATGTGACGACGGACGGCGGCGGGGCGCGGAAGCAAAGGCCGCATGGAAGAGAGCGGGAAAGCGGGACCGAGGTATAGTTGAAGGACAAGATTTGTTTATGCCGCCGGCGGAGGCGAGAAATCAGACGCGCAACAGACGCGTCTCATGAATCATTGGATGATCAGCGGCTTGGAAAGTCGTGTATAAAGACGTGCACTATGAGATATGGCAATGGTCGTAGAGTTGGACTGATAGGTACTGTGTTGATTTTGCGATGGAAGTGAGGGTGAAATTACTGTACGTGAAGGCAGCCCAACTTACGACGTCCAGAACGATTGCGTGTGTCCGGATCCTATTATACGGTGTCTGCGGCTTGTCCAGCGCAGATATCTTTACCTTCACCTTTCTCGTTCATCACTTCGTATGTAGTGATAATCATGATAAGCACTCAACGTTGAGGCTTCGCTTGCTACTGTACTAGCGCTCAGCGGCTCATCTTCAATGTATGAATCTATGGCCGCACAGGTCCCGGACTGTCCTTGCAGCATTGTTGTCACCTTGGCACGTTAAATGTATGCCAGCAGTGCTTGCCTCTTGCAAAATTGAGTATTCTCCTTGTTCAATGGCTGCTCGACTAAATGCATCGAGATTTGGAGGCGCAGGTTATGGTGCGAAAATATGCCACAGTTAACATGGGCTCTTGGCACAGGGGTAGCGCGCACGCTTCGCATGTTATAAAGCTTGCGTGAGGTCGTGGGTTCAATTCCCACAGTGTCCAGTTTTTTGCAGCTTGCTTGCACCGACTCGGTCTAGGGTGGCGCAGTAAATAGGGCCGTGGGGTAAACCTCCCGAGGCAGTATCAAACCGGTTCCATACCTGGCGGGGTAGCGGGGGCGGTTTGGAACCGGTTTGGTACCGGTTCCAAACCTCCACGTGACTTTTTCACGTGACTCC
Organism: Strobilurus pachycystidiatus; assembly: GCA_019915135.1. NCBI lineage: Eukaryota > Fungi > Basidiomycota > Agaricomycetes > Agaricales > Physalacriaceae > Strobilurus > Strobilurus pachycystidiatus. The sequence goes on from JAHLMK010000015.1 coordinate 1,348,466, forward strand.
AGTGCGCACAGGCGGCGGCGACGCGGCGCGCACTCTGGGACAGCCACGGAGGGCATCAAAGATTGAAATAAGCATAAAGAATGTATTATAATATCTAAAACTGCATAGTATAGGCTTCACCCTCATCCTCCTCAGCTGTAGCATTACCATCGGATGCACCAGTTTCCACTAACTTTGTCTCACTCTTCTGCCGCGGCGTCCCTTCACGCGCAAGCTTCTCCCACACCAAATCCGACCTGAAGTTGACTGGACTGTCCAGACAAGCGTAGAAGTCCTCGACATCAAACCACGAGTTCTCAGATCCGTCAAACTCGGCACCCATTGTTGCGCCACCCTTGAACGGAGTACCCACAGGCTCATCTTCCACTGACCGATCAAGCCACTTGTCGCAAACATCATCATGGACAGCTGCATCTTTTTCAAGACCAGCCTTCTGGATGTCCACAAAGCCAGTGCGAGGGTTGGCATCCAGTCTGGTTTTGATCTAGTCAACGGGGCATCTATGAGTGCTTATGTGAAGTGGACAGGTGTCGAGACGTATTACCTTCTTCTTGGCTTGATAATGCTGCCCCAACTGTGCACGGCAGGTCAAAGTCTGGACTGATGTCTGACTGCGCTGTGGCGGAGTCAGCCAGGTGAAGCGAGATACTGTCCGTTCCTCGGGCATTGAATTGACGCGAATCGAATATAGCTTTACAGCCAGATGCTATCATATCATCAGTACTCAATCACAATGCCAACAGAACGAGTAGACCCTTACCGGAAGTATACAAGCTTGACGAGAGTCAGCGGGTAAATGAGAATCACTGTTAAGTATACTATTCCACCACTCGCGAACGGCGTAGCGCTTGTTGTCGTGAACTATGGGTGTGTCATATGGATATATGCGCCGAGCATAAAGCAATATCTCCTTTTCAAACTGCATGGCAAAAGATCGTCCGCGTCTCTGCCAAACTCTCCAGTGGTCGTGAAATCCCAACGTGATCTCTGCTGAAGCCAGCTCGGACAGATACGATGCAACAGTACGAAATGCGGTCGGATGTGCAACGCCAACATATTTCGGATCCATAGGCTCTGTGCGAAAAAGGTCCGACTTGAGGTAATCTGTGAGTGCAATCAAAAGTTAATACGAAGGAGCGAGTACACGAGCTTGAGTGATATACTGACTGGGATTAAGATACGCGGCGGCCAAGTATGCTTTGCTCAATAGCCGGCCACCGTCACCAAGTAGCTCATTGAAACAATATTTGAGAATCCCTAGAGCTTCTTCTCGAACATGTGCCGGATAGTCGTTCTTCTTGAGGGCCACGGCGGCAACTGTATGTACGACAACAGAATGCATATAAAGAAAAACATCAGCGGCAGTGACTTCGATGGATTCAAGACATGTCAGTGCATTGGCAGCAGGGCGTCCGAGTTCAATGAGCTGTGACGCACGGCAATTGAAATGCCATGTCTCCTTTGATGTGAGTTCGGTTGAATAGTACTCTTCGTACTTTGTTGAATGATTAGATATGGTGCAATACATCGGAAATGATCAAAACATACATCAAATGAGACACGGCCCCACTCTATCGTCTTTTGAATCGCAGGGATGCAGCGCTGCACGGATATTGCAGAGTGAATGATCGACGCAAAACGTGTCTTGCCCACAGCCTCTAATCCACGTTTGATGTCGTGTTTCTCGCGTGCCGTCTTGAGATCCGCAATGCCGATATGTGAGCGGTGGTAATACGAGATTGTCTTGCGTACGACTTCAATAGGCTGCTAGATGTCAGTAGGTAATAATTGACTAGTACATAGTTACGCACCGTCTCGAAGTATTCGATCTTGCAAAGGTTTTTCACAAAATTATGGAGATGGTGGCAAACATCGGCCAGAGGAATAGCAGTGGGCAAATCAAACGTGAAGATTTGACGACTTTTTCTGGTATTGCCGGTGCTGTCACAGATATAGGCACCAATGCGCCCAGGACCGATACGCTGTGCGACCTGGGAATGAAGACAATCAGCACCGAGTTAGCAGACTCCATTAAGACTTACCTCCATCGCCAGATTCGAGATGAATTCGGCTGTGTGGGAAACATCTGTGCACTCTCGGCACTCCATCAGATAGACCACGCCATTACGATCAGAAACGTGCACGGTATAGAACGCCTCTCTTCCTTCTGTCGTCCCACCATCAATTGACAACGTTTCGTCGTACTCTGCCTGCATGTGGCTCAAATTTTCCGCTCGTATCACCTCCACCTCACCATCCATCATCTCCTCAAGCCGATCGCGTGTGGGCACCGAATAAGAACTATCCAACTCGTTGAACGGAGCACGCCATTCGGAACGATCACAGAGACTGCTGGCCAGCCCACCAACGGCGAATAATTTGGTAATGGCAGCATCGGTGCGCAAATGTTTACTCTTCTTTCCGTGCGTCCTGAAGTAGAGTTCCTCTCGCGTAGTGTGCATGTGGTTGGCGTTGTCGTCAAGCTTCAACCGCTTTGCCGGTGGCTCGTCATCCAGTTTCCTCTCAGCCCCATCAACAATCTCTGTCCCGTCCACCATCGCCACCGCTTCTACTCTTTTCGCCGCTGCCACGAGAACCGAAGGTGCTTTGCCCCTGGCGTAGACTCTTGCCGTGTCGCGAAGCTCATCCGATAGTTTTGTACAGTCCTTACAATGGCGAGTTGCCCGCGCGGCATTACGCTTTGAGAAGGTATAGCCACATTCAACTCCTCTACACCGCCATCTGATGGGTTGTGGGACCTTTTTAAGATCTCCTTTTCGTACGCACGGGCGCAAAAGTTTGTCGAGATAGCTCGATGCCGGTCGTCCGCCCTTTTTCGGATTACGGCGGGCAGTCGTCACATCAACGAGCAAGTGAAACGGCTCCGGACCATCGTCGTTGTCATCTTCGTCATTCTCGCTATCTGTCTCGAGATCATTGGCATTCTTCACGGGCTTCTAGGACTGGTAAGCACTCTGGCTAATACATAAGATTTCGTAACTGACCTTCTCCAACGTTTTCTTTGGCTTGTCTTTCTTTGGCCTGGACGCTCTCCTCACTCCGGAAACCTTCTTTGCTGGCTCAGCTTTCCCCTTCAACTCCATCTGGGGAAACAATGATCCCCATCCAGATGAATCCCCACTGGCTTTCTGTCTCCCACACCTCTTCTTCCCTTTTTCCTTGGAATCGGGCTCGATCTCGTCAACGTCTACATCCATCGCATCCATATCAGAACCGTCATCACCAGAATCACTATAGTCATCATCATCGGAGTATTTGCGGCGGTGACGGCTGGGAGACTCGAACGTGAATTCCCGCTTCTCATCTATCCCAAAGACAAATGGCGAGGCATCGTGAACCTCCGATTCTGCAGCCGCATTCGAGGGAGGCTCTACCGCACTCGTCATCGGCGTATCCTTCCCGTCACCCTTCATTTCACCTCCACGTCCTTCTCCCTGATTCTCGGTGCCCTTGCCGGCGTCTGGAACAACCTCGACATCCGAGTCGTTATCTTCTGGTTTGTTGCGGATGAAGACGGTTGGCTATAGTGCTGGTAAGCTACTTGATTCGGACTGGTTTGGAATAAGGACTCACCTTTGCCCGCATTAAGTCCAGTATCTCACAGAGGATTCGAAGTCGCTCTCGAGAGCAGTCTCGTGTAGTGAGGAGAGGAAAGTTGTTGGGGAGAACGGCCCGGGCTCCAGCATTAGTCGCGAGGATTGAGCACGAAAACCCATCACTCTGCGACGTAACGACAAGATCCTTAATTGAGAACGTGGTTGACTCCAGGTGGAACGACAGCCATAGTGTAAGGATCTCGATAAGACCCTTTGGCACAGGTAAGTGAAACGAATCACCATAGAATATCGTCGGTGGCTGACGGACAATGACAGCGACAACCCAGTGATTACCCTTCTCCATCACTGGAGGCAAGGTGCATGTATTGTCGGTCTCGATGCGAACATTGATGGGAAGGATGAGATGGGATGCGTCCTGTTTCGATAACGCCTCGCCTGCCTTGAGTAGGCCCCCACGAGATGAGGACTCCATCGCCGAGAAATACGCGTCTCGGCTGCCATGTTCGCTGCAAACAGAGCGCATGACGGTGAAGAAGAAAGGGTCATGGAAGTGAGTCTCTGCAATGAATTGTGTGACCTTGCGCTGATTCAGGTACTGCATTTGCAGAACATGCTCGTCGGAAAGCCACCGGTCGCTGGCGTACGCGTACAACACCGCGTGTGATATACGGCCCATTCCCGAAGGTGTACACGCTTTCCAGGGCGTTGTGAGGAGCATCTGCCGAGCTCGGCCAGCCTCCAGACGGTCCTCTGACTTCCATCCCTTCTCGTGCGCGCCTAACCATGCCAGTGATTTCTTTAGGTCTGTCTGGCGGTGCCCAATATCATGCCAGCGATACCAGAGAAGCAGCACCCACCACTCAAGACGCAAATCCCCGGGTCCGACTGTGAACGTCTTCGTATGTGTGGTTTTGGACCGAATTTCCGGAAGGGCCTGCTCGGTGATGTGGTTGAGCTCCGTCATCCCGGGCATGGTCAGGGCAATGAGGGCAGAGCGAGCAGTGGCGGGTGTCAGAGATGATGGGAAGGATGTGAAGGAAGCAGTCATGCTGGGAGTGACGAGTCGTCTGGCAAGAGTAGGCACACGGAATTCTAGCAGTTGGTTGTTGAGAGCTGTGTCATGTAACAGTAGTGATTGGAATAGAGGGGGAATTGGTGCAAGTTTTTGGAGTGCTCTGATGAGATCCTGGTCTGGCTGTGACGGAGCCATGATGCGCCAAAGTGTAATGAGGATGTCGGCGAAAAGGGAGAGGCGGGACCACGTACGCCGAAATTGCTCGGCGAAGTCACGTGAATATATCACGTGCTGGTTCCGAACCTACCCTTCCAGGCCTCCGAGGTTTGGAACCGGTTCCAAACCGGTAACTTACCGAGTCAAACTGTTTTGGGGGGGAAACATAGGTTTCCCCCACGACCCTAGCAGTAAACCTCGGCCGTCGGTTTGAAACCGTTACTTACCAACCCCCAGTTTGGCCCGGGTTTCAAAACCGTTACTAACAGTTTCGATACAGGCACGTGATGCACACACGTGATGGGCGCGCCGCCCTCCCGCCCCTTCCCCGCCCTCTTGTTGCCGCCCTCAGGCTTGCCCAGCAGCGCTGCCGCCGTCACGTGGATTCATCACGTGCCGGTATTGAAACTAGCAAACCTACTCGTCGACCTTTCAAAACCGTATCAATACAGTTAAAAACCGTCATAAACCCTAGGTGTATCAAAACCTAGGGTTTACTGCGCCACCCTAACTCGGTCGTCGTCGAGTGACTCGACTCACTCGAGTCTCGACTCGTCGAGGGCTCGAGGTCACCGTCCGAGGTCCGAGGACACTGAGGCGGCACTGAGGCCTCTGAGGCGACGCTGTGCGCGAGCGCCGAGCGGCGACAGCCAAAGTGTTCAAGGCAGTGTCTGAGCGTCAGTGCTAAGTCTTGCTAGGTGCTCGATGCTGTGTGCTATTCAGGCTTGAACAATAATCAATAATAGCCTCCAGATAGCCTCTAGGTTTCCAGAACTGTAACGCTTACAGATGTTTACTGTACCACCCAGGGCGCGAGTCCGGAATTGTCAATGCAGACGCCGGTAACTTGCCGGTAACAGAGGCACGCGATCCAGGCAGGCACAGGGCCTCATCAGAAAATGTATCTCTACTTACGGCCACCACCACCAACATGCACTGGAGACGTGTCCCTGCCGGTCTTCCTCCAGGTCCAGGACTCCGTTATACATCTTGTTGGAAACCTCCCTGCTTGATAGACATGTAGAACAGTCATCTGTTCTGCATCGCCGCCGTCACGGACGCAGAAAACAACGAAGACCTCGCCAAGAAACGGCGCGACAAACTTCCGAATGGTCTGTGCAGAGTCATCCCTGGCATACAGGCTTGTTTTTTGGGGGTTCGTAGTCACCAGTTTGACTCGCATCGAGCTTAGCTCTGACGATACCTGAAGGTTCACCCATCATCCATCATGGACAATTCGCGCCGACGATGTCGCGATGGGCCCACCCTTTCTCCGTTCAGTTATAACAATATGACAATGCTCTGCGGAACGTACCTAAGGCTCGTCTGAGGTCTCTATCCGGGCTAGACTCTGAGCTCGATGTCACCCGCATCATTCTACGAACGTCGCACTCGAGGGAATGTCAAACTGACTATCTATCGAGCGCACCCCCATGCTCAAGGCGGAAATCGTATAAAGTCGCATAATTGCGCTCTATCACTCCAGTTCACAGCTCTTCCCGGACACTGCGACTACTACTGATACAATGGAATACAAGAGAGTAAGTCTCGTTGCTATCATCGCCGACGAAAGTCTGAATACATACTCTTCAGGCCTTTGATTTCACCGGCAATATCGAATCCGACTTCGAGTCACAAGATGTGACTGGTATCAAGAGACTACAAGGCGAGGCTGGTGTATACAAGGCGCTTCGCCCCATCGAAGGACGGGACGAGGCGACCACCGAGGAATTTTACCTGCACAAGACTTACAAGCTGTACGTCTTGAAGGATGCCCTCAAGCAGCGGCTTATAAGCCGCAAACAACGCCAGGACGACTACCAAGCAACGAAAGGGCACGACTCTGTCAAGCCCATCGAGCTCTGGGATGCTAGGGGCCATCTCGCGAACGTGCCCAACATGTTGATACCCACATTTGATGAATACGACGACGAGCAGCAGCTTAAACTGTGGACGGGCTTTGTAGGCAATCTTGAAGGAAAACCCCCTGCTGCGGTCCATAATCCGGTGTATGCGCGTTTTGCGCTGATGCCGGACGCATCCTTGCGCCAGACGATGAAGCTCTACTTCACTCCCCACGATCCTCCCTTTTTCCAGGTCGATCGCGGCATGCTCGAGACCATCGTCGCGAATAACAAGGATTCGTCGCCGTTCAAAATATGGCCCGAACCCGAAATTCTGGAGTACAAGGCGGCGGAAGACAAGGGTCTCAAGTTGGTCGGTATCAACTTCTTGCAGCTGTACGTCGTTTGGATGAGCGTGGATGACTACAAGAAGCTCTGGTCACTTGCCCCATGGAGCCTTACTCAGCTCCTTCTCCCCTTCCCTCCCCCCGCCTCAGAGCCCCCCACCGAATACGCGGACCTAGCAAAGCAAGTGAAACTAGGTCGGAACGTCGATGGGCTGGCGATCCCGATCACCTCTTCTAAGCTCACTGCTGCTAAAGGGAATCGAGATGGGACCACGACGCTTGCGATCATGGGGCTCAGTGCCACTGTGGTACGTTGACATTCGATTTTCGAGTGCTGGGCACTCACTGATACGTCGCACAGATCGCCCAGAAACTCTGGGGCAAGGACGCGCCTACAACTGGCATGGGCGGCAAGACGAAAACAGGCGAGCCGAAAACAGTAGAGGTATGAAGCTTTCTGCAAGTCCTCTGAATTCTGATCTGAATGTTCGAGATAGTGGTTACATCGAAGCTGTTTCGCTTATGGGGGACTGGACGCCGGCGTTAGTTTGATCACTTCGAACAATCCAGGAAATCTGGTTTTTGGCTCCTGGGAAAGTAACACAGATATGATACGCGCCGAGAACGTCGTCTCTCACATGATGGTTGGTATCAAGAAGGGCCAGGGCGCAGACCACGATATCAACTTCAAAGGGATACTGACCACGACGAACATATACACTGGACCAGTTACGAGACGGGGACTAGAGAAAGACGATGCGACAGAAGAGATTCCGAAGTGGGTTGACGCAAAGAAATACCGTATGTATAGATGCACCCATTAAGTTCAATTTGACTAACTGATAGATACCAGCCTGGCTTTCTTTTGCATTGCGATACCAATTTTCCGTGGTTGATCATCCGTCTCCATTGGTTTGTTCAAATGTCTGGCTGTCCCATGACGATACTAATAATTTACCTCGATAGGGCTATCCCATTGCTGCCGAGACAATGTTCGATCCATGGTCATTACGCGTGCCTCTACATATCGAGGCGCACATGGATATGCAGATTCTCCAGCACCTCAAAGACCAACTCTACCCCGTCGTCAAAACCGGCGCGGACACCTGGACATCGACGTTTAACGCGCTTACTGATCAGGAACAGTCCTTGCCGCAATCCATGTCGAATTTGCCAATCCCTGCCTGGGACACGGACCTCCCCACACTCGCTTGGAAGGCAGCAATCAATGGCTTGCCCTCTCTCGAGCTCCCGGGGCTTGTCATCAAGAATCCTCAAGTCGCCCAACCACCCGACGAGACTGTGGGCCACAAGGACGAAGTCGAGTGGCATGCCGGATCCCACGAGACTGCCCCGACCAAGGATTCCTCTCCGCCTCCAGCTGTGCCTAGCGTCTTGGTTCCCGCAGAAGGCTTTGTTCTTGAGGGGGATATCGAGCTCTTCGGTGGAGCCCTTGTTGGCCGACTGGAGAAATGGCTCGGTCCTCCTCCGGAAGATGTCGTCGTAGGCAGTGTGCCTCCCTCGATCGAAAGAGTGACACTGTCGGGCGACTTCCGCCTCTCGACGCTTGTCCCGCTCCTGGCAGACACGCCATTTGACGATATCATCTTCCAGAATGTTGTTTTCTACCACCAGAACTATGCTTTCGACAGAACGAAGGCGATCGGGTGGCATTTCAATGCGGACTGGGTCATCGGGCCCTCTTGCGGCGTGCTGTATGACGTTCTTACGCGCGTCCTGCAAGTCGATCGACCAGTACTAGGTCTACATGCGGCGCTAGGGGAGCAACAGAGCTGGAATTCCCCACTCAGTCTTCACAGCTTCATTCTCGAAGGCGTGTTTTCCGGTCTAACGCTGTCCCCCATTTCTGGGTTGCATCTGACCTCCATCGGTGTTCGACTTATGGGTATCAGGGGCTTTGCGTTTTCTCCAAAGCCGCACTCGACCCTTTTGTACGGTTTTGGCCTTTTTGGAACGATGCAGCTGGACGTGCCAGGCTCTGTCATACCTCTTGATCTGAATTTTGAGATGGGTGTCGCAGGATCTACAGTCAACCTGAGCGCCGAGCTATCTGGTCAAATATGGGAGAATGCACTCGGTGTGCAAAACTTGCTGGTACGTTTACCTCCGATAGTCTACACATGTCGCTCATCACGAGCAATTCTAGCTCGAGGATGTCCTGTTCCGGACGTCGTTTTCAACAACTTCGCCCTGGGCCTCATTCGCATTTGATGTGTCTGCCACCTTTTCGTATCTCACGTCTCAAGCCGTTCTACAAGGCTCATATGCTTCTGGCGGCAACTTCGCTCTCGCGGCGGAGTTCAACAATTTCAGAACTCGAGATCTTGATAGCATCTTCTACACACTGTTCTCCAACTCTCTGACGCTCCCTGATTTCGACGTACATATCGGTTCGGCTGCTTTGTCTGTTGTCTCGGGTGTAGGGGTATCCATGTCTCTCCGCAATGTGGAGATCGCAGGCTATACGGCCCTGGACGCCGCAGTCTCGTTCACCACCTCTGGCGTGTCACTGTCCGGCGCGATATCTAGCACGGTGATCAAGTTCGATGATGTATCACTTCGTGAGGCCGTCCTCCAAGTTTCTTTCTGGACAGCGCAGAAGAAAAAGCAGGTCGATCTTATGCTTGGTGGGACTCTCGACGTCGAGTGCCTCGATATGAGAGTTACGGCCGCTGTCCATCTGTATCCGGGTCCGAAGGGAGTTGAATGGGCAGTCGTGGCCGAGCTCAGCTCTCCCGAGCACTCCATTGCCCTCTCTGACGTTGTTTCCGAGGTCAAGGACAGCTTCCTTGACTTGTCCCTCAAGAGTGCTGTGTTTATTGCAGCATCCCAGGATGATTCAGCGATCAGCAAATCGTTCCCAGCTTACACTGTTCGCCAAGGTAACTATTCCCCTCCTTGGTCGGACCCCCGAGCTCACCTTGACGAACAGGCATTCAAGTCTCTGCAGTGATTGACCGTATTCCGCCTTTGAACGACCTACTTCGACAGGATGTCTCTAAACTCGTTCTGAGCGCAGGATGGTCAAAGGCATCCGGTTTCAATCTCGGGGTGTCCTTACCGGCTGCTTCGAGTCTGGATCTGGGAAATGGTATCAGGACGACTCCAATTAGTCTGGAAATTCGAACGCAGCCCGTGGAACTTGCTGTGATCGCCGGACTAACTGTACCTGTGAAGGATTCGACGCCTCTCGATTTCTCATTTGTCCTCGCTGCCAATGCCACTGGTGCGAACGCATCTGCGGAAATGAACGGCTGGTGGGTCAAGCCATTCGGAGTCGAACACCTCAAAATCGGGCCAACCGTGGCGTTGTCTATCGAAATCGTGTACGCTCAGTTTGTTGCTACCGGAACGCCGAGGTACGAGCGACACCTGCTTACCCTTGCAGTCTTTAATGGTTTCACACTCTAGCGGGTTTGGTCTGGCAGGTGGTCTCATGATTGGAAGTGTAGAAGCCCAAATGGCGATGAACATCAGCGAAGATCCCCAACGTAAGCTTGTTTTTATCTCTCCAATTGACCCTCCAATTTAACTGTCCTGAAGGTCAAATGTTGTATGGATCGCTGAAGAAACTCGCGATATCCGACATAGTAACCTTCGCCGGCAAACTCATTCAACAGGACATACCCAAGATTGAGGACAACTTGTTCAAATTCGAGGAGTTGAGCATCTACGTCTGCCCGGTCGGGGTTGTCTTGGGAAGAACTTCTTATCCCCAGGGGTTCTCATTCAAGGCCGACATGATTCTCTTCAAGAAACGAGCCAACATAGAGTGCAGTAGGTCTCCAGTAATTGATTGCCCTGCTCCGCTGATTCCTTCCAGATATCAACAAGGCAGCAAAATCAATCTATATAGCAGGCGGTCTGGATAACTTCGAGCTTGGGCCTCTATCTTTGCGCGGCATGAAAGGTCCGCGCGCAGAACTCCAATGTCATTTCGGAGTCTCCAAGCAGCAGCTGAGTCTCGATGGCGCAATCTCTCTTTTCGCAATGGAGGCACAGACGTCTGTTGATATGCAACTCATGCCGAAACCAGAGTTCAAATTCAAAACGTGAGGCATCTTCTTCATGATCTCTGCGACCCAATTCTTATGAATGATACATCCAGCCTTTTACAATTCGGAAAACTCGTCGGGTTCCAACTCAACGCGGAACTGCTTGGATCTCTTGACTCGTCGATCCGAGACGCCGATTTCTCGCTCCATGCAGAACTCAACAGCGACATCCTCGATTATGTGTCGCAACAAATCGTCGAGCAGCTAGAGGTCGCTAAAGTGGCCGCCGCTCAAGGTCTCGCAGCAGCTCAGGAACAAGTCGAGACAGCGAAGAAGGAATGGGAAGCCGGCATTGCTGAGGCTAACCGTAAAGTCGATGCAGCATACCGAGAGTGGCAGTCGTACGAACTGCCTGTTCGGGCTTCTTGCCAGCCCATCATCGACCAGTACCTTTCCGAAATCTCCAGGCTCCAGGACAACGTCACCAGTGCCCGTAGGGAGTTCGATGGTGCTCTGCGGGTCGCTGAAGCAGCGGTTGAACGAGCCAATAACGAGCGTGATGCGGCTTTGGTGACTGCAGAACGCGGTATCCAGACTGCTCAGCGTGAAATGGACCATGGCATCGACGTTGCGCAACGAGCACTCGATTCCGCCAAAGCCAGTCTCACGTCGGCTTTTGGTGGCGCACAACGAGCCCTTGAAACTGCTCAGCAGCGTGTTTGGAGCCTTGAAAGTCAGATCCAGGGCGTGAAGAACATCATCGACGAGTACGAGCGTGCCTCTTGGCGCGAATTCTGGAAGAAAGGTGCCATTGCTGGTCTATGGGTCTCTGTTGGAACGCTGGAAGCTTCCAGAGGTATCGCACTCGGCGCTCTTGCTACTGCTAAGGCTGTCTTGGGTGGCGCGGAGTATCTCTCCAAAAATGCAGCCGTCGAAACTGCCAGTGGCGCTTTGACTCTCGCCGAATTGACAGGTTCTGCCGGTCTTGCGGCAGCACGGTTGACGTTGAAAGTCACCAAGGAGACTACCAAATTCGCTGTGGACCGTGCCATAGATGCTGTAGCGGGTGTACGAGTCGGCACACAGGCTGTTGCATTCCAGATTGCGATCGAGGCTCTTGAGCTGTTCAAAACCGCTAACAAGGCAGCTTACGAGGCAGCTGTTGAGGCCATCAAGGGATTGGTTTCTGCTGGCGCATATCTCGCCTATCTCGCGGCAAAAGCAGGCCTCCAGATTGCCATAGGCTACTCGGCCCTTCTCGAAGCTGCGAAGGCGACGCTGAAGTTGGCGGAGAAGACGTCCGATACTGTCTTGTCAGTTCTCCAGGCGTTGGCACGGTTCGGCGCGCAGGCGGTCAACGTCAAGTCCATCGTCCTTTCAGGTACTCTCCGCGGTGTCATTGGCATCCCGGGTGAGAAGAGCCGCCCTCTTTCTGCGGCGGTCAAGGGATATCTCATGGGCAATTGGTTCGACGTCTCAGTCACATTCGACTCAAGTGACATTGCCGCGTTCATCGTCTCGCTTTTCAAGAAGTAAGTAACTTGGTCTCCCTTCACATATAATGTCACTAATGATTGTTTTTGATAGGCTTTGGGACTTGATGACGCCCAGCTTCCGCGCAGTCGACCTTTCCCACGAGATGGCAGATAGCTTCGGTGCCGTCGCCCAGAGTGAGGGCGAATGGAAACGAGACGTGTCTCGCCCATTGCTCATCACTCCTCTCATCGACGTTGCCGACCAGCTGAAACCGCTACCGTTTGCGGTGGCTAAGAGCATGTTCATCGACAACCAACGACAGCTGTCTGGACAGTATTTCAGTGCCGACACTGTTTCCGAGTTGGCATTGCCAATGGTTCGCATTCCTCGTGGTCCATTCACGGCGACCCCGACGCGTGGCGCATATTGATGCAGAAGGCTATTTGGTGTTGCGTTATGGTCCACTCTTCACTGTCGTACTCTGTAGCTGCCGACTTGATCGAAAGTTTACACTCAATCTTTTACCTGTCTATGTATATATATATCTGGGATAGTCTGCAATATATCTGACTTTGCGTTGGCAATCATCGCTTATTGGTGCTCACTTAGACTCGAATGAGAGACACTGGCAGGTCACCTCGCCGTAGCCCTGGGTATACAGGCCTGTGTCGATGGAGAATCTGGTAAAAGTACAAATATCATTCTTCTGATATACTCTCTGCGCCGATTAAAGAAAAAACCTCATCGTTGATTACAGCCCATTTTTCACTAGAGATTCTACGCATAAATCACCACGGGGTCCCACTAGGGAAGACCATTGGTTTATACACTTCACCTCGCTTCTCCTTGCCGCAAAGCAACTCGACGAGCGTCAATGCGAAAGGGAAGGTAGTGCCTTTGTAATTGGATGTGTGTGAGTTTCCTCTATGTTGTGAGCTGTAAGATTGGAAACGTACCGGGGCCACGGCTGCGAGAAATGTGTTAGTCGTGTCGTCAAAGTTTAGTGGTGAACAAGTACCGACCTTGTGACAAGATGACCAGAGATTACAACTGGGGCATCGGAGTAGTCAAAATCTTGGTTGCCTTGTTAGACCGCGCGTTTATACTTCGCCGGAGGACTTCGTACCATTGCTGAGTTGATCCTTAACGGAAGGGTGGGACGTCAACGACTGTCTCGGAAGACCAGAAGTCAATGCCGCGAGACTTCCTGCGGACTGTTAGTCATATAAAGAAAGGCAGGAGGCCGCCTTACCAGCACAAATCATCCCAACATATTTCTTCTGTTCGATGTATTCCTTGACCAAGCCCTGCACATCTAAAGATTTGGAAATTGTTTCTGCGCCTTTAGCGCCACCTGGAACTACCAGTAAGTCGTATTTGTCCTTGAAGCCAGATATTCAGCACGTTTGACGCGCATGGAATGGCGGGGTGGCGTACAGGCCCACAAGCAGATACGTCGAGGTAGATATCGGGCAGGATGTTGATGCCGCGGGAGCCTTTCGCTGCTGGAGGGGATACAGAGCTCGAAGGGCTCGAGGTGTCGGGCACGTAGGCGGATTGAGTGGTGATCCCAGCACGGACGAAAGTGTCGTAGGTGATCGTACTGAAGCGCCCCGACTTGAGAGGAGGTACAAGTTGAAGGTAGGGTTACATACAACTCCATTTCCTCCGTACCATGTGCGAGCAATATAAGGGCCGAAGGCATATTTAATTCAGAGTGGTGTGATGGTCAAAAGTAAGATTGTGGCCAGGTGATTGCGTCACCGCCGTCAAGAGCCCAGTCGTCGGAGAGTGCCGCAAATGGACATCAACGCTTTGCTCTGGACCACCACGGTAGGACTCATTTACGACGAAGTACACCTGTACATGTTTTTCTTTCTGCGAAGATCTTGACTCTGCACTACTTGATGCTTGCGAAATCACGCGTTCGCTGTCTTTTTCCCGGCTCGCCTCTACATCATGCCAGACAAGAACGGTGTTGGCGTACCAACGAAATATTTAGGTCTAGGCTCAGCTTGGCACACAGGCTTCTACCACCGTTCTATGGCCGAAGCCTACAACAGTCATCAAGCACTAGTGAATCACAGTGGCGCCAACCTTGTGGTTCTGTTAGGCGTATTACAGCGGGCCGACAGTCTCTAATTCCGGCACATCTCATGCGTCGTAATTCTCTCGGTGTCTTGCTCCGGGGCCTATCTTGCAGAGTAGGGAGCCAATTTATGGAGTGCGTTGGGTTGACTTGACCACTCATGCAGGTGCCATGTCTGACAGTCCGAGACTTGTCCTCATCACAGTGCGAATCCAAATCTTGACATGATCAGTGTTCTAATCAACTCCGGCTAGCTGAGTGACACCTACACGTTGTCGATACACCACCATGTCCACGTCAGGCCTAAGGCCATCGGATGTAAGTTCGCGGGCTGACTACTAATGGTCTGCGCTTACTTTCTTACGCAATGCAAGTCAGTAGCATCTCCGCCAGGCAATCTTCCCCTTGAAGCGGGCTATTTTGCGATCCTGGAGGAGTTGCGCGTAAGGGTTCATGCGATTTGCGGGCATCGTTCTCCAACGTGTGCTGGATAGGCGATTCGTGCCCACCAAGTGGATTCCATCGCCCTCCAGCGGCAGATGACTCGGGATATCCATCAACTCCATGTCAAGCTGGAAGATGATGTTCGTCGTCGAATCCAAGAGATGCAAAACGTCAGGGACACGATTAGCGCCATGGGTGAGGAGATCCGGAGATAACGTGAGGACGCTGCAGATGCTTGTCGAGGTTCTTCGCACACAACGGAGGATAATCACCACATACAGCATGCGCTTGATACGGGGCTGATTCGCGCCGTTTGAGTGGCCTTTCGGCGCCTCTAGCCCGCTGGCTGGATGCTACGCTTGGCGCTCGTTGGTTCTCTGAGGTCGAGCACAAATGAGTCTGGATTTCGTACACCTTGTTAGAGGATGGGCAATAGCGTACTTATGCGAGTAGACTCAGATCAGAAGTAATATGGCCTGATCACGAATAATGAGCTTGATTTATTGATAACGGAACGGAAGTAATAAGGCCGTGTTTGGCAGCAACGAAACTCGAAACTCCTTTCGCACCTTCCGTTCTTCGCTCATGGCTCCCGTCAAGGTTCAGAAAATTTGCTGCAGTGCGTTTACCTTCCCGCCATTGCTAGCAACGATGAGCTCACCGTCTTCCTAGTCGGTGCTGGTTATGTCGGTGAGCAGTTCGCTTCATGCACGGCGGCGCGCGCGATCCTCAACGAAACAAGGTGGACCGACCTGCGCGGTCATCGCTCTCAAGTGCCCCCACGTAGCGGTCACCATCGTCGACCTCAACCAAGACCGTATCGACGCCTGGAACAGCCCGGATTTCCAACTTCCGATCTACGAGCCTGGCTTGGAAGATGTAGTGCGCCAGTGCCGAGGACGCAACCTGTTCTTCTCGACGGACGTCAACAAGGGCATCCTCGAGGCCGACCTCATCTTCGTCAGCGTCAACACGCCGACCAAGAAGAGCGGTGTCGGCGCCGGCTTTGCCGCTGATCTCAAGTGTGTTTCCCCTCCTTCTACGCTGCTGTACCGCCATATCTGAGCCCACCACAGCTACGTCGAGCTCGCCACGCGTCAAATCGCCAAGGTTGCGACGTCGTCCAAGATTGTCGTCGAAAAGTCGACTGTGCCCTGCCGCACGGCCGAATCGATGCGCACCATCCTCGAGGCCAACTCCAAGCCCAACTGTCGGTTTGACATCCTCTCTAACCCCGAATTCCTGGCCGAGGGCACCGCCATCGACGACCTCTTCAGCCCCGACCGAGTCCTTATCGGCTCTCTCCAAACCGAGGAAGGCAAGAATGCCTGCCAGTCCCTGACCGAAGTCTACGCCAACTGGGTCCCGAAAGAGCGCATTCTCAACGTCGGCCTTTGGTCGTCAGAACTCTCCAAACTCGCCGCCAACGCCATGCTCGCCCAACGCATATCCTCCATAAACGCGCTTTCTGCCATCTGCGAGGCCACCGGTGCCAACATCGATGAGGTCGCTCACGCCGTCGGATACGACTCACGGGTCGGTCCCAAGTTCCTAAAGGCCTCTGTCGGATTCGGCGGCTCCTGTTTCCAGAAAGACATTCTCAACCTTGTCTATCTCAGCGAGAGCCTGCATCTCCCCGAGGTTGCCGCGTACTGGCGCCAAGTTGTCGAGATGAACGAATACCAGAAGGCGCGTTTCTCAAAGCGCGTCGTGGATACCCTGTTCAACACGATCACGGGCAAACGTATCGCCGTCTTGGGCTTTGCATTCAAGGCGGACACAGGTGACACCCGGGAGAGTGCGGCCATCACTCTCATTAAGAACTTCCAGAACGAGAAAGCTCTCATCAACGTGTACGACCCTCAGGTGCCCCATTCGCAGATATGGGCGGATTTGCAGGAGGTCAACCCGGGTGTGCCACTGGATACGCGTAAGTGACATCTCATACCTCGGGGTACTCGGTGCTGATGAGCCAAATCTAGTGCAAAAGCAAGTGACGATCTCTCCGTCTGCTCTTGATGCTTGCAAGAACGCAGAGGCAGTGGTCATCGCCACAGAGTGGAAGGAGTTCAAAGACATTGACTGGGAGGTCGTCTACTCAACCATGAATAAGCCGGCGTTCGTCTTCGATGGACGATTACTCGTAGACGCCGAGAAGCTAAGGCAGATTGGATTCAAGGTAAGTTTCTTCTTGGTTTAGCCGTCACTAGTCTAAACATGGTCCCAGGTCACGACCATTGGGCGGGGAGGACTGTAAAACACCTTAGATAACACCTAGAAGCTTACACTCTCTTCTGGTCACATCCAGCTAGATGCTACTACCTTTGACGTCTTCTTCGGTCTCGGCTTTCTTCTTACCTACACGCATACCTGTAGTTTGTCTAGATCTGTTTCGTTGCAGCGGCGGGTTCTGTCTTATAATAGATCTTGATGTGTTCGGGATTGTATACCTGCTAAAGAGTGCGCGCACGAGTGAGGATTGCGACACTGAGAATGAGGACACTCAGTCGCGCCTCAAATGGTGCAGAATTACTATGCCGAGGATCTCCAATGAACGATGGGCGAAGGGCCCCACTCAAAGTTAAGCTCGAAGAGGGGGGCGGAATACTCGACTGCACATCGGTCGGGCAACATGGATGTGATGAAAAGAGGGCGAATGACCGGTGAGATGACGAGCGACCAATATCTCGATTCAACCCTCTCGAAATGCTAAGGTTGCAAGACTGAACACTCCCTTCGGAGTCAAAAGTCTCAGATATCGAGATTATTTATGAACATGTGGTAGTGAAAGTCCTTCCGTAATTAGAGGGTATGCTCATTGTTTAGCTCACTCCTTAAACTCTGCAGTCGCGAAGCTGAGCGGCGTGAAGGCCTGAAAGAAAAGATGAGTGATCCGATGCGGCGGAGGACGACACAAAGAAACTCACATGACCTCCACCCATGAAATGCTTGCTGTTCGCTTCGACCCAGTGCAGACGAAGGGCATGCAAGAAGGCGGAAAGGCCCTACACAAGCGCGGTCAGACGCGTGTTTACGAATGAGCGAACGTCACATACCTCCATGATACACAAGATGAAGATAGTCAGCACAAACCACATCACGCCAACGACGATGAAAAGGATCCAGCCAAATATTCCCGACGGGTTCAAGAAGCTCTCAATTGTCATGGTCCATAGCACCTCACTCAGCTGGGCATGAGCGAGTGACAGAGCCCACAGACGCAGGTACGAAGCTGTGTGCGAGATACAGCCCAGACAGAACTCGATGGTGTGAATGATTTGATGAATCACAACCTCGCCGAAATCGTGTTCTTCCTATCGGGTCGTCAGTGAGGCAATAGTGTAAATTGAATTCACCAACATGTTCATCATCAGCAGCCTCCGCTATAGCGCGTCCGTTACCCTCTTCCTCGCCCTCTAGAACCTCATCCGAGCTATCACGGCCATTCTCGTCGTGGTTGAGTCCCACATAGCCTTGAGAGTGAATCTTCTTCATCTCCTTGTACTCGATGTATGGTTTCGTGATGAGCAACCAAGGGACACAGACCGCCGCCATCAACAGTAAAACCACTTGAATGGGTCCCTGTCCGCGATACAACGGCTCCTCAACCGTCCCAGGAGCCAAGAACATGGAGATGAGCATGTTCAACAGTGATGGTGGTTTAACATCCGTCTGGCTCCAGTCAACAGACCACTTGTACAGGATGCAGATGACGAGGTAACCAAAGATAGACATCAAGAAGATAATTTGGGGTACGAAGTTGGCCCAAATGTCGATGTGTCTCTTGAACCTGAGGTGATTGGGGACTTGCAAACACAACGCGAAAGTCATCTAGATCTGTCTCAGCAACGCCATCGAGGAGGGGATTGAATGGCTTACATGAATCACACCAAGCACAATAGACATCTTCATCTTGTACGAGTTGACGAAGACAAGGTTGTTGTCCGCACCGTGCCAGCCTGGGTCAAGACCGAAAGGATACATGTGTCCGTTGTTCTCTCCGAAGATCTTGGTGCCCACTTCACCAGGCTCTGGGAAGGTCCATCCAGAGTGCCACAGGTGGAGACTCTTGGAGAAGATATCGTTGTACATAAGGCCGGTGTAGATGGAGAAGAGACCCATGAGAAGGATGATGTAACGACCGCTAGAATAGGGTTCAGCACATACGTCTTTGAGAGGGAGGCTTGAACGACTCACAAGAAGAATTGACCGATAATTTCACCTAGATCCTGCTTGGCAAGTTTGCGTTCGGCGAGGATCATGTAGAGAGCGGCAAAGAGGATGATGAAGCCGTGTCCGATATCACCGAACATGACAGCGAACAGGAAGGGGAAGGTGACCACGGCGAAGAGACCTGGATTGACTTCCTCGTACGCCGCAATACCGTAACTGTCCATGATAGTCTGGAAGCCTTCGGTAAACTTGTTGGTCCGGATGAAGGTGGGTGGGGTTTTGCTCGTCCGCAGCTCGTGCAAGATGGGAGGAACAGAAGTACCAGATTCCTCAGTAGCACTCCGGAGGGCAAGCTGGATGGTTGTGATGTCACGGGTGGGAACCCATCCCTCCGCTATGAGTGTCTTCCTTCGGACATCATAGTTGAAGAGGTTGAGAGTCTCGTAGATCAACTTCTCCTTCTTCACGACGTCCTGCCAGCTGCGAAGACTTTCGCCAATCTTGACAATCTCGGAGCGACGGCTTGAACCAGTGTTGTACAAGACGGTTTCAATGTCTTCAAGACGGACGGAGACTTCGCGTAGAGCGTCGGCGCGCTTGTCTGCGTTGGGGTCAATGGGGTAGAGGGTGGCGCCCATAGACTCTGCGACCTTGCGAATTTTGGCCAGAAGGGCGTCACCATGAGCAAAGATGATGAAGACATTCTTCCTGGTCTCTGCGCCGGTGGCGGGGTCCACGAAAGGCTCCTCAATGTCAATGTGGTTCATGTAGAGGTTGCCGCGGAGGACACGCCAGAGAACTCGTTCAAATGTGGGGATCCGAGCGCGGTCGAGGGTTCCGGTGACAAACTCCAAGTCAAACTGTACACTCGAGGCGGCAGCGTACTGATTCTCCTGGTCATCGTGCTGGAGCAGAGGGGCCGAGCTGTCGTCGAAGGAGGTTCGGATGTCACTTCGCTGGCCCTGAGCCCTGTCGAAGAACACAGCAGTCTCCCTCAGCACATGCTTGGCCTCAATGAGTTCGCGGGTCCTGGCGCTGAGCATCTGGTAGCTCTCATTCATCTTGACGAGCCTCGACTCGTGTTCGGCGAGGGTGAGGTCCAGCTCGTCAATCGTCTGCGCGGCACGCGGACCAACAGTAATGAGCGGCGCAGAGTCGTACAGGGGACGAATGGGCACGACGTCCTTCTCGGCAGCCAGCTGAGCAGAGAAGAATCTCACTCGACGCGCCATCTCGTCGATACGGCGAATCTCGCCGACAAAAGAGCGTTGAAACGGATTAACGCTGGGATTGAGCTACAAATACGATGAGCGGGACGTCGGTAACGAATAAAGCCGTTGCTGACATCTTTGAACTGCATATTCCCGAGCTCTCCAAGCTCGGCGACTGTGTCATGGGCGACTTCGGTGGGCACAAAGAGCTGTACCAAGCTCATCTGCTCCGAGCCTGTTCATATGATGTTCAACAGTAGCGCAGAAGAGGTATTAACGGACATACGGAGCAGACTGGGAAATTCCTCCATCTTTCGATGTTCAGGGAGGAAGAATGGGATAAGATGGTAGAAGGCGGGTAAGGAGCCGGTTGTTGGTACTTACGGGCGATGACTGCCTCTCAAAGCAGGTGCAAGCAATTGCACAGCCACTTGCCAATTGAGCTTTCTGACTTCCGCCATGGTTCCTTGAATGAATACTACTGACGCGAACCTCGTCTCCGATTTCCACTGCAAAGTCCGGTGATATATTTCAGTGCCCCTTCAGTCAACAATCTCTTCATCTAGATACATAGGCTATACATACTACTTAGAGGATACACGAATCGGAATACAAGGTCATCTGCTTCTGGACCAATTTACCGTCCTTGTCCATACTGCTGGTATCCCCCATAGCCCTGGTTCTGATTCTGTTGAGGTTGAGTCTGATACGACAGCGGCGCCGGAGGAGGAGGCATCCACTGGTTCTGGTTCTGACTCTGGTACTGCGGCTGCTGGGGCGGAGGCGGGATAGACGAGTACTGCTGCTGAGGAGGCGGCGGCGGCGAGGAGTACTGTTGCTGCTGGGGATATTGCTGCCACTGCTGCTGTTGAGGCTGAGGAGCATAATGCTGTTGGGAGTGCGGTGGCTGGGGAGGGGGAGGAGGAGTCTGGTATTGCTGCTGTTGGGGAGGTGGTGGCGGTGGCGGAGTCTGATACTGCTGAGTAGGAGGAGCAGGAGGCGCGGAAGGTGTGCTCTGGTATGAGCTTCCAAACATGGCCAAACCTCCATACGGATCGGTTTGCTGCTGAGGTGGTGGCGGACTTGAGTAACTCGGTTGTGGAGGCGGAGGTGGAAGGAAACTCGATGTCTGCCGAACAGGCTGGGGCGGTGGGGGCGGAGTCGCATATGACGCTGGCGCAGGCGAAGAATAGGAAGACTGGGGCGGTGATGCATAGGATGACCGACTCGAGGGCGGTGGGGTCGGGTGATATGGCGCATTGTACTGAGATTGAAGGGGAGGAGGCGGTGACTGTGATTGCCAAGGTTTGTCGTGCATGCTCATAGACTGGAAGGAAGACGCCAAACTGGAAGCCGAAGGTGGTGGTGGAGGCACAGGTGGCTTCACCGCGACTGGGGGTGCAGTTGATGACAGTCGTTTTTGCACCTCGAGTTGAGATACCAGCCTATCCGTCTCATTCTTTCGCTCGGAGATGAACGACTTTACGTTGCTCTGCAGGCTGTTGACGTAGCCCGTGATGTCGTTGTAAAAGTGTAGTCCCTTCCTACGAGGAGGTCAATATTGTTCTTCACAATGACCGCAGAAGTTGCACTCACGCTAGCCCGTCACGAACTTCCATGTAAACGTCCCTCGCTCTTGAGAAGCGACGGACTGTCTCCTTCTTCCTCTTTTCCCGCTCGTCCCACTTTCGTGCACCAGGACCACGGCCAGCAAGATCACGCAGTCCTTTCCAGTAACCAGCGACCTCCTGTAGGGTCAAAGCCTGCATGTGCGTTGTTCCTTCCAGACGCTGCTGATATGGGCGGAATTTCTCCAGCTCTGCAGCGAAGAGAGTCGGCTCCACGGTGGAATTGCGTCGATTGAGAAGTAGCAGATGGGAAACATCATCGTTTTGAATCTATAGAACATAGAGATTAGGGTTGCTTTGGCTGCACACAAAAGGAAAAACAAACCTTCTCCTTGAGATCTTTCAACACCTCGTTGCGCTCTCTGGATATCTTGTTTAGTTTACCCAACCGCTGCTCGATCTCGTGTACATAACCACCAATCTTGGCTCGCTCTTGGGCATCGTCAATCTCACCGCCAATATCGAGGTCTAGGAGACTCTCTCCTGGCTTCGCGCCCCGCTCGGTACTTGCCCGAAAGACTTCCTCCAGATTCGGACTGAGCAGAAGCCCAAGATCTCCCTGGACTCCCTCCCACATTGATATCACTTGTTGGTCTGAAGGCGCGGCCGCTTCCAGGGAACCAAAGTGCGTCTTGATATCCTGGCGATACGTTTTGGCGACGCCTGCAGAAGGTTCCTGGGTCCAAAGATGATCATACTTGACGCGCATCATCTCGCAGTTCCTCGACTCTGTATCAAGTTCCCGCGACAGAGACTCCAGCGTCTGGCCCACATTGTTCTTCAGCCTGCCGAGCTGAGCAATGAGTGTTGAGACACCCTCGCGCTCTTCAATGACAGAGATGTCATCTCGCCACCGACGAACGTCCAATGGTATCTCGTCCTCTCCGCCGACCTCGCCTTCAGCCATAGCCCGGAACCTCTTCAGCCCCTCCTTGACACCCATCTCATCCAAGGCGCTACTCACTTCGACTTCAGCCAACTCAGCCTTCTCCACCTCTCCTCTCACAAGTTTCGCCTTTTCCTCAGAGTACACACTCGCGCTCTCGTGGACGCTGAGAGGTATCAAGCGAATGAAGAGATCCTGTCCGATTGTCTTCTGCACCTCGGGAGTGGCGTAGACCTCCTGAATGGGAATGGGAGCCGCGACCACAGTCTTGTCGATCTGAGGTAGTGCCTCGGGGGCAGGCAGAATGGCATTGTAGATGAGATCGTTCTCACGCGTAGCTTCGTTCCGTTTCTCGGTGACGATTGCGAGATGACCTTTGAGACGGTCTGCTATAGTGGTGCCTGCATCAGAAGGGAGGGTTGGGGACACTGTAGAGACAAAGCTGGATGAGAAGGATGATGCAGCTCGCGAGGCTTCTTTCGCAAGTGATTCGGCGACATTGAAGCGTACGAGGGCTTCGCCGTATTTACTAGCAGCTGCGTCCGCCAATCCACGGTGGTATTGGGCGAGGGAGGAGAAGTATTTCGCCTTGATTTGGATGAGGGTGACCCAGTTACGGTCGAAGATGCCCTTTCCCATGAATTCCTTGACCTCTTCTGTGAGGCTGGTATACATCGACGCTGTCTGGGCACCAATCTTGGCGACAAGCGCGCTACTCTTCTTCTCGTCCGCGCACTTTTCGAAAAAGACCTCGGTGGCCTGTGCGAGAATGAGCCCTACGAGGAACTTGATGACCTCCCGGCTGAGATCTGTCGATGGGGCGTGGAGAAAGTTCTCGTTGATATAAGTGAGCATCCCGGCGCATGTCTTGTAGTAGCTGAATGCGCGTTTGAGTCCTTCTGGGTCGGATCTACTCTGGGATGATGCGATGGCGGAGTGGGTGCTGGCGATTTGGAAGAGAACGGACGCCTTCTCGAACGCGATAGAAGTCTGGGTGGTCAATTTGTTCGTGAACGCATCTCTCCACGGAAAGTTGACTCGTATTTCCGCAAATCTCAGCTCCAGAAGCTCGAGCTGGCCGAAGTATTTGTACAGCAGATCGCGAGCTTTAGGAAGGGTCAGATGCTGTGAATATACACGACACAACTGCGAGCGCACCTGTGTTATCACTGCCTGCGCCTCGGACGGCATCCTGTCTGCATCTCTGCAGCGCGGCGCACTCGGTGGCGTAGTTGTCGGGATTCTCCCCGTACGACTGGGCGACGAGGGATCGGATGGGAGAGGTCCAATCAACTTCCTCCGTCGCTTTGCGCGGTATCGATATCATGGGGGATTGGTTGGCCATCTTGTGCACAGCAGTCAATGTCAAACAGAAGATATATAGCGCACAGACTGCGAGGTGCGCAGTATGGATGGACGTGGACGGTGATGATGGTACAGAGTCAAGCTGGCGTCACTGCCGACACGGCAATTCCTTACCTCTTGACACCCATGTCGTCGACCACCAAACCTGTTTCCAGCGAAGATTTGGTCGGACAGAAGGTGTGCACAGTGTTGAATTATCAGTAAATATAAAATAACGAGTATATGCGCCAGTATGACCGGTGCTGTATGTCTCGCCTTTAGCCAGGTTGCTCACGGAAACTAACGGAATCGACAGTGGCGGACTTGCTGGTGAAGGCGTGCGTCTCAATACCCTTTTTGCACTCATTCGCGTCGTCTGACAGCTATCTGCAGCGGTGTAGGCTTTAGCGCAGGCGTCGTTGCCTCTGTCATTCTGTTCCGGCGTTTGTCTTTCCTTCCACTCTTGCTGCAGCCAATCTCAACTTGATTGCTACAGGACGGACATGGCCCATAGCATTGACTACCGGATTTGGTGCCGGAGCTGCCTACGCCGACTGCGACCGCTCCTTCAACCCCGCCAGGATACCCGGCACGCGCATCATCCCCGCCAGCGAGCAGTCAAAATAGAGGAGGTGGATTAGGGAGGGAGCCTGCTTTTCAGTTGTACACCTGCAGAGGAAACGTTGGCAAAGACGCGCAAAGCACAGAGATAGACAAACATATACGCATTTCCGCCATCCCCTTCACCTTCAGTGTCGTCGCTCCTGTTCTAACTCTGTATTCGCAACCAGTTGGCTTGGAGTCGCATCCTTTGGTATCAGCTTTTTCTGAGGCTCGCCCAAGTATAGCCGTTTGTAGAGAACAACTATTCCTCCATTGTCCAATTAGCGCGCCAGGAAAACTAACATGTTCTCACAAGAAGTCACTACTATCATTGGAATAGTCGCCAGAATTCGAGTTGCCTGACGAGGCGTTATCGGGACTGTGTGCTTTTCGCCTGGCTTTCGAGCGTTTTTCGCCATCAGAGGCTAGCGTCGTGATAGTCAAGATGAGAAAGAGCCTTCGGTGCGAAATTTAAAACAAGTAAGTACGCTAATTACATGATCAAGTTCAACCAACGTTTACAAACTTGAAACATGCATACAACAAATGTCCACAACTACAGAGCTAAATCAAAACAACAAAAGACGTCAAGGAAGGGTATCAAATAATTAAACACCTCCCAAAGTGAAAGGTCCGAAACCAATTATCAAAAATCCACCTGTTTCCATTCGACTAGACCTTGACAAACTTCCATGTCTGATGGACACCCTTCCACTTCCCCCACAGAGTGATGGGATCTCCGGGCACTGGGTCTCCGTAGTTCCAGAGGTCAAGGTTGTAAGTCGTGAACGGAGCGAAAACCCTGTGCGCTCAACTCGTCAGAAAGCCCATCTCACCAGAAGTCGATTAATCCTCACCTAAACGTCGACGGATCCACCTCGTCGTGCCAGATATGCCACGGGGTGGGGTTGCTCAAAGCGACGAGATGTGTCCCGTTAGCAGGGGAGCCTGCCAAGCCGAGGTAGAGCCTGGAGAACAGAGGGTCAGCATTTCCCTTGAGTGCCACTCATTCAAGCAGTTCATACCCGGAAGACACAGAACGGAACGTCCAGGCGTTCCCTATCCAGTCCAGAGTCCACTTCTGATTGGGCCCGTTGTGGTCTGGATACCCAATGACTAAAAAACCGATGTTAACCTCCGACTTGGAAGTGGGGGACAAAGCAGGGGAACGTACTCGTCTTATTGTCCACGCCAGACAGGTCCATAACCGTGCCAGACTTGGCGTTGACAATCTTGTACGAAGTGCCGGATGAGACAGACATGGTCAAAAGTCAACTTGGTTGAAGTGGGGGGAGTCAGGGCTCCCTGAGGCAGCTTTATGTAGATTTTAATGTCGGGTGGGCTTCTGTTCGGGCGCGGATGACGTCTGAAAGCAACGTTGCAGGGTGTATATGACGCTTCTTCATTCAAAACTCACCAGTATCGTTCCTGGACAGCATGTTTCGCCACAAGGCATGTAGATCGCTCCAGTCTCCCTGTTCGGAGTTGTCAAAGTGTGGATCAGGAGGACACATATTTCGCTGAGGTTGTACGTGTACATAAGAAGCTATTAGTATCAGAGCTTCAAGGGTGATCTCGAGAATGCCTTAGAAGAGACCCTTTACTGAAGAGACGTTGAGCATAGACGTCCGTACTCACCGCTGGGAAGCCCTTCGCGCTAATGAGGTGGAAACTGGAAAGGTCTTTTAGACGGCTGCGAGCTTGTACACAGTAGGCGGCCAGTATGCCCAGGGACGATACCCGTCAAGACCTGGTCAAGACTGACGTCAGATTATTTGGACAGAGAATGCAGAGTGCTATATCAGAAGGACTATCGGTGGAACAAAGGTGCGAATATCAAAAGTTGATATGACAACAGTGCCTGGGAGACTTTGTGTCTGTCAGAGACAAGTCAGAGATTCTCAGTCTGAGGTCAGAGGAAGAGCAGCCTACTGTACGTACTATCAACCGAAGCCTGCCCATTCGATAGACAGATATGAGACCTCCTTCTTCAGGTCGTTCCAACAACAAAGGAGATGCGCCTTCTTCGTAGCAGTTCCCAGCCGCCCATGAGCGACAATCTCCACCGGTATGATGGGAGTATCAAGCGCCTCCACGATCGAGGCCGTAAAATGAGAATGGTATCTCATGGGGTCGCCTGCCATCGTCATCAGCGCGAGATGAGAAGGCAGACAGACAGAGAGGCTGACCGGGATAGACTAGATAGTCTCCACCGAACTTAATACCAGAGCCCATGAAGTAACCTTGATCCCATAGACCTCGAAAGACGCCGCACTTCGCCCTCTCTGAGAGGTCAGAGGGGTACGTCCATATGCCCGCCTCTTTGGCAGCCGTTATAGTGTCGTAACGCGCAGAGTTGGGATCAAACCACGATAGAGAGGATGAGTCGGCTGGAATCATGATGTTGTACAATGCTGGAGGGGGTGGAGGGGGAGGAGCGTCAGGTATCTCTTTGCCAGCTTTTTTCTGTTCGCGTAGTTGTCGTTTGCGGATGGCGTCCTCGGACATGGCTTTTGAGCTGCTCTGCGAAGACTCCTTCATTTGCGAGAGTTTCAGTTGTTCTTCCATATCGTTATGCTGATCGCGTTCTGCTTGTTCGAGTTGAGCGGGGGTTGGTTCTCGATGACCGGTCCGATCGTCAATTAAGAATGCATATTCTGACGAGTGGACCAAGTAAGAAAAGAGCTGATTTGAGAGTTATTATGTACCATTTTCGACGAGAAGGACCACTTCTTCCGGCGTCAGAACCAAAGGAATGCCGAGAAAGACGTTTTGTTGAGAGACGTGAGGCAATGTCCCAGTCAAGATCCCACAAATATGGTGCTTTGAGCGAAGGGTGGATATATCTGGGATGATTGAGCAATACTCTTCATTGAAATGGAGAAATACACGCCATCTACATTCCAAACATACGCCTTGTAATTGGAGACATGGATTGCAATCCGTGACTCGTCGGCGACCATGATCGCTCTTGACAAGCCGGGTGTCGGACATGTGATCCGCTCCTTTCCCTTCACCCACCTGGACCATCACTGGCATCAGCCTGGAAACCCGGCTCTAGTAGCGAAGACAGTCGTTCGCTGTATAACACATCATGTCGCGCATGGCAAAAGGGAATAACCTTTCCCTCGAAACCAGCCAGAAATCCCAGATTGAGGACCTCGTCCAGCGCAATCGGAAGCTCGAAAACACAAACAAAGGCCTCCGCGACGACCTCGATGCCGAAAAGGCCCACAGTCGCAGCCAACTCAACCAGGTCTACGCTAAATCTCATGCTGAGCAGAGCGAATGGCGCAAGGCCGTATCAACGCTGCAGACATGTCATTACATCTCCTCTCTCAGGATTCAGCTTGACTGGGATGCCGAGCGTCTCAATGTTATCCGCGAACAGGAGCTGGCCCGTCAGGAGAAGATTGCCCGCATCCAGCGCGACTTCAAGCTCGTCGAGTTTCAGAAGACGGAGAGCGAGCTCATGGCGCGCATATCATCTCTGGAGGACCATGCCGACACGCTCAAGGCTGCCCATGACGAGCGCGAGGCCAAGTTCAAACGAGCAAACGCGGAATCTCTCTCCACCATCCAGAGCCTTCGTCGAGAGGTAGCTCTAAAGGAAAAGGAGTACGAGGACCTCGCGGATAAGTTGGCTGCACAACTCGAAGAGACGGCTCGACACAAGGCGGAGCACGAGAGTCTTCTGCCCAAACTGGAAAGAGCCAATCTCCTGAACGATGATGCCACCAACCAACAGGCAGAGCTCAAGCACGAGATCGACGACCTCCGACGGTCCAAGTCCGAGATGGAGCGCCAGATGGAGAAGTGGCGGTCGCGGGAAAACAAGGGCGGAGAGGATATGGAGAAGGAGAGGAAGCGGCGCATAGAGCTCGAGGCAGAGTATGAAGCTCTGCGTACGCAACACGACAAACTCGCGGAGAAGTACGCGGAGAAACAGGCCAAATACAAGAAGAGTTTGTCTGAATGGGAGGTTCGTATCTATTGTTCTCTTTCCTACACACAACTGACTGAAGAGTCTTAGGAGCACGTAAACACCCTGGAGCAAGACTTGGACGATGCCCAGAAGAACGCCGAAACAAGCAACAAAGAGATAGTCACTCTTCAGAAGAAGATCGACAAGCTCAAAGTCGCACTGGAAAAGGAAAGGATCAAGACATCGTCTCCCCATAAGGTCTTCCACCACATTTCTCTGTTTAATTACATGGAATTCATACCAATGGCTTTCACAGACATCCTCTTCTGTCGCCGGTTCTTCCATGCTTCCTAGTCCTACGCCGCGACCAAAGCCTCGAGCACCGGCGGAGCCTGAACCTGAAGCCCCAGACAGTGATACAGTCGAAGATGCTTCTGCGAAACCCAAAGCCAAACCGAATGCGCGAAAGAAGGATAAGGTCGCTAAACAGACCGCAGACAGTGAGGTCGAGGAATTGCCACAGCCCAAGCCCAAACGGAAGGGGAAGGCAAAGGCCGCTGAGGTGGAAGACGAGGAAGGAGGTACCAGCGCGCAGGAGGTGGAGGAGGTTGTTCAAGTCAAGCCAACCCGAAAACCGAAAGGCAAGGGAAAGCCCGACAGTCATGCGAATGGTAAAGGCAAGGGCAAGGCACGCGAGGAGAGTGTAGTGGAAGTGTCCGAGGTCTTCCGTAAGGGGAAGAAACGGGCAATGGAGGAGATGGAGGAGGAGGGAGACGACGACGAAATTGAGGAAGTGTCAGCTGAGGTTGCAGCAGCGTCGGCGGTACCAAAGGGCCGGAAACGAGCTCCTTCTAAGCCTCCCTCCGCCTCTACCGCCCTTGGCTCGAAGCAGATACATCCCTCGCGGCAGAAACCACCGTCGAAGCAGGCTGGCGAAGATACTAGTGACGACAAGCCCGCCACGAAGCGACGGAAGATCAATATTTTTACGGGTGGTGCATCTGCTAATCCCCAATTTAGCTTCAATCCTACGGTGGGTCTTAATACTACAGCAGAAGCCAAGCAGTTTCTGATCGAGTTTACAGGGAATTTTGAGCACATTGGGTATACCCACCGAACTATCGCCTGTCAAGGAGACAGAGAAAGCCCCACCCCGCGCCAAGCCTCCTTCGAACCGGTCGTAACATCTGTGTTGTTCCACCTTTTTCAATCCATTTTTGAGTATCAATGCTAGACGAACTACCGTGAAGAAACGGTTCAACTATCTTGTAAACTGGGATGTATCGCTACATGCAGCCGCTGGTGTCCAAGACTATCATACTGTAAGAGTCTCTATCAGTTGTCTCGTCTCGACGTAACGAAGACGTCGGTCGCCGCCAGACGCTCGTCGACGATTCACCATGATGTTGATCGGAGTACAGTCGTCGGTCAACCGTTCGACCTTGATTCGTAAAACGCAATGGTCAGACTCAGGGATCCGGTAGGTTTGAACTTTACTCAGTACTGTTGACTGGTAATTGTAACGGTGCAGTAACTGATTACTGGTAACTTTCACGATTCACTCTTGAAACTCGATGCTCGAGCCTACTGTCTCGACTCTCGACGTCGCTCGCGCCGCGCGGCTTCGAGCTCGACGTAAAGTCGTTAAAGGTTACTCAGATCTGACAGATCTATGACTGAGGGGGTCGGGGGTGGTATAGTATATACTTCGCCGCGGCACGCCGCCCTATACCTATTACCCTAGGGCCTATTATTATAGTAAGCACTTAAGTGACAACTTACAAGTCTTAGGATCCTGGATCATCTGCCCAGTGCCGCTGCGCCACCCCAGAGGGCAAAAAGGCACTACCAGGGTTCGAACCTGGGTTGTGGGAAATCGTACTATGCAGTCAAAATCCCAAGTGCTGCCACTACACCATAGCGCCTTGCAAAAATTTTAAAGAGCCATGCCTGGTGTTTGCCCAGTCGTACTACAGAATGTGGCCGTGCGCCACGATCAGTAGCATCAAGAGGATTCAAAGCGAGACCTACTAACTATTATGTTTCATTGGTAGATACATAGAGAAAATACACATCAAGCGCTCAAGTTATACAAGTCATATCCAAGAGATTGAGCGCTGGACTGGAATGTCGGTTAAACTGCTACGATGTGAGATCGATCTCAAAGGGACAAGCTTGACGAGCTCACTCCAGTTCGACGCAATCACCGACCCGCCTCGCATATAGGTGCAGTTGTTGCCCCTGTACACCCTTCTGCCTGACCGCCCGCACGTAGTTCGCATAGCCCTGCTTATGGAAGGGGATCTCGAAGGGCCATCCTCTCGACTTTGCCATGGGAGGATCGCCAGGCGAAGTGCGTAGTAAGATACTGCGCCTTCGGTCCCAGAGAAAGATAGTCTGGCCCTGATACTGTCCATTGTGACTGTAAGTCGCAGGCATCTGCGTGAGGACGAGAAACCGCTCGTCCCCATATTCGTTACGAGGACAGTCGGTGATGTTAGAGGATCCGCTGTACTTGATAGCTTCTTGTTCTATGGCGTAACCACTTTCCGGAATGAAATCAACATAGGTGCGGGCGGATATGTAGAGTTTGTCGGAGGGGAAACTTGCGGGATCGGTTAAAAGGCGTTTAGACAACTTGCAAATGGCCTGGAGCGCGGTGTTAATGCAATTGACATAAAAACAGTTGAATGAGCCCCACGAACCTTGTGTTCCGCCCAGTCGCTCTTGTTACATTCCGAGCCACAATAGAACTTGTGAAGGGCGTTGGAAGTCTGAAGTACTATGAAAACGAACGAGCTTACCACAGACTTGCAACTACATGGAAATCAGAAAACGATGCGCATACGGTCCAAGCAAGGGAAACGTACGAGTTACAGACGAGTTTCTCAGCCGGTTTACTACAAGCATTGCAGGTTGTTCCCGAGATGATTCTCGCAGGTATGCCAGTCGAGATTTCTTCGAGTGCCCTGGGTGTTCAATGTAAGAATGGGCGAGGTCAGACATACTCTTGTCTCATACCTCCATCGAAGTCTGAGGCAAGGAACAAAAAAGCTGATTCTGGTTTCTTTGACCACATCACGAGAAAGACCGCTCCAGTGTGACTGCAGTTCCTCTATACAGGCCGGATCGAGGAGACTGGAGTTGTAGGAAAGAAGCCTGGCGAACATGCGTAAGTGGGCCTCCGGCGTCTCTATACCACTCATTAAGTGTCTTTGCATCTTCTCCCGTACTTGAGCCTGTGAGGCTCCAGGCATGCCTTCGCCTAACTTGTTTTGGAGATGAAGAGTAAATTGTGAACCTCCCTGGAAGAGCGATGAGTTTGAGCTCGTAGTCAAAGACCAGCGAACAAAATGACCTTTGGGCGACCTTCCATATACGAGTATCGAATGAAAATCAGCGGCATCTTGGGCGTCTGCATCATAGGGACAATGGGGCCTACTCAAAGTGAGCAACTCTGATGAGGTCAAAACTAAAGTCATACCCTTAGCGGAGTGCCCAAATTTGGTCTCTTGAACCGTTTCACGACTCATCCTCTCTCCTCCACGTACGATCCGTAATAGACTCATGACTCTCGTGTACCATGTAAACTCGTGAGGATACTCAAATGAGATGATAAGGAACGTTCAGTACCAGATGCTGTGAGTTGGGTGAGGGGAAACCAAACTGTTTCCGGTCCAGTTCTCCACTGTCGAGACTGGGAACCGAAACCAGTTGGTTTGACCTGATGTCGAGCAGAGTGCTTTGGATCCGATAACCCTGCACTCTGCTCTAACATCCAGACACCAAATGTTCCTTCTTCTCTCTGCTGTCTCTCTATCTTTATACTCTAGCGGACGGGTGGGTGGGCCAAAGAATCGAAAATCCGAAGACGCCAGTGATATGTGCTGCGTCTCTCGGAGCTCTCAGATCGTAGGTGGTAGTGAGAAGCGAAGCGAAACGGGATCACGTGTCAGTTCGCGTCAGCGTGAAACATCGCTCCGATTCCTCCTTTCCGCGCCAGCCCCCTCGGAGCTCTTATTCTGATCTGATCCCACAGCTGGTACAGAAAACGACGCGTTCAATTCGGATAACAGCCGAAGCAGAGACAACGCACCTTTTTACCAGGATCGGGCCAAGTCACTTGTTTGACATCAAGGATCTCTATGACGAGCATACGAGTATTGACAGGATCGTGAACATGGAACGACACGAATGGCGTATCTGCGCCTCCTGGATACAAGACATGAGGGAAATGATATGAGAGGCGACCAGAGCACTCACCCTCCCTCGTTACATCTAAAGCGGCACTGGACATCTTGGCCTTTGTTCCGACCCACGCTCCCTGGATACCCTTAGGTGGGTTCATGGCAGATCCCTGCATGTTTTCCGTCTGCGTAAAAGCCGACATGGAGAAATGGCGGAAAACGTAAGAATTCAGTCTTTCCGCGTCTTTGAACCCATCCATCTGGACAGCGCCTATCCTGTCTGATCTGAGCTCGGGATGCGCTTTTTGCCAGTCTGGCCAGGAAGGAATTGTGCTAGGATCGATTTTTGGCGATTCGCAGAAGGCTTTGGTGGGAAAATAGTTGTCCATTCGCTGCGAGTCCCAAAGGGCCAGACGAAGACGCCGCTCGACTTCTGCGTCCGGGGTAGACGAAGGGATGCTCTCAGTGAAGCCCAAACTGTGCAGCCAGATCAAGCAATCTGTCCTGTTCATGGAGCTGAACGCGCCGTTGTCGACAGAGGGGTCGGCGACGCGCATGTTGGCAGCTATCGCAGCGATTTCTGCGTCGGTAGGAACTTGCACATCATAATCGTAGGCTGCTGCAGCCATGATGATGATGGTGAAAGAGTGGCGAATTTGAAAATAAACCAGGATGTTCGGCTGGCCGCCGAACTTAGAATGCAACATTGCAAAGGCGCAGCTATCTATAGTTTCAAGCTTCCATCTCTCACATCTAGAGCGTAGCAGCGCTTACTGTTATAACCCTCAATAAATTTGTGATAAAGTTTTGCCAATCAACGAGATCAACGCTCTTACTTGGACATGTAGGGCTTGCTCATATGACAGGTAGCTATATCGACGCTTTTGCTAAGACATGTAGCTCTGAGCCATGTAGTAGCTATATTGACGCGTGCTAATAAATATAGGCTAGGTTACCTGGCAGGCCATGACAAGTCCTGACAATTGCGAGATAGCGCTCTGTGAGCTCATCGGCCGGATCTTACCACGGTCGCTTCAACTTACCACTTGTACCAACATGTCAAGTGCTATGTACCACTCGACGTACCATGTCCTTCTGTCCATTGAGGTACATGAACACATCTTTGCCTCCTTCTCTTTTTGGATTCTCCTCATGATCGTCAGTCGAGCATTCGATTTTAGTATACGCGCTACGCCACATCGGATCGCACCGTCCGAAGAATTTCCAATATGTTTGCCGACGGAGAGCGGACCGTATCCGCCACGCCCTTGGGGTGAATAATTTCGAGATTGTTCCGCCAGTAGAACTGATGGGCCGCCCACATGGGCCGAGCAGACGTCCCAATTCCGCCAGCGTTTTTGCCGGGCCTGCCGGCGTATCTGGCATCGCCTGCCAGCGTCTGAGCTTCGATCTGCCAGCGGGTCCGCCCGGGTAGCGAGCACATCCAATCAAAACCGCCAGCGGCATCAGACCTTCACGTCAGCGCCGCGCTGCAAACGCGCTCGCATATCTCAACCGCCCGGCCAAGGGAGGACTACCACTGCCCGCCCACCTGTCGTCATTTTCCTAGCGCCAGCGCCTCCCGCCTCATTTCGTTTAATCTCCCAGACTCTCCAGGCGACCATTTGTCCTCCAAGTGGCGCACGTTTAGATCATTTCTCACCCGAGTGTCTTGAATGTGTGTACACTACCAGTAGTTTTGCAATCAAATTGCCGTACCGATGCATTGCCAATTTGAAATCGGATGAGATCCTACCCCTGCAGCTGCCCAGGTCACCCTTGAGTATTATGTAGATTCGAAATAGATTAGAGAGCCATCAAATCTAGTCAAATCTCCGATCGGGCACACTTCGGGCACGGCTGGCTCACGCCATTTTTGATGGCCGTCGCTCTCTCTTGTGAACGACGACCTCCGCGTCGTTAGCCCGAGACCGTCCGCGTGTAATTTTACCCTCAACCATCGCATCACACTCACCATGCCCCCCAAAGGCACGCCGACCGCCCGAAACTGGAAAGATACTGCCCGCTCGCTCAACGCCAAATTCCGCTGTGGTAAGAAGTGGGTCTTAGAGAATCCCGAGCGTGTCAGTGTTCCCTCTTTCCTAGCGCGTCTTGCTTATGCCCCAACAGGACCCCTGCAACTTCTGTGCCGCGCACCAACTCGATTGCGAAGGTATGAAAGCCCGAGCCCGGTGCGATACGCCTGAGTGCCGCGATGGCCCTGCACGATGTTCGCTCGACAACGATGAGCTGTTGTCGGCTGTTCGCAAGAAGCACCCCGGAGTGACCATTACAGCAGCAGAATTTGCCCTTTTTGCACAGGATCTCCCAAAGCCCGCTACCAGGACCTCTTCGTCCAAAAAGCGCCGTGCAGGCCCGGACCAGAGCGACCTCAAAGAGGATTCGTCGGAAGGCAAAGATTCGGACAATGGTGCGCAGACGCGTATTTACTTTTTGCTGACATCCCAACCCACTCAATGCAAACCTGGACAGACACCAACGCTCCACCTGCCAAGCGACCAAGGCTCGGGCAAAGCGTGTCCACGTCCAGCGTCGCGCCAGCTCCACCCAGAATGTCACACGTTTCTTCCTCTCGTCCTTCCACTGGACCTCGACTCCCCAAGCCCGCCGCACGCACTTCTCAACGCGCACTTCGCTCCAATGCACCTCCACCCGCTAACTCTCCCCAACCCTCCGTCTTCTCTGCCTCACATGCCAGTCATGCATCAGAAGTCCCGGTGACAACTTTGGCCCAACTCGAGAGGCGGCTTGCCGCGCTTGAGGCCCGAAGGTCTGAAGAGCTAGCAGGTTCCACTGGCTCCATCCTTGCTGTATCGTCCCACACTCAAGTTTGATTCTCAGGAACTCTTCAAGACCTTCGCACTCAAGTGCAAGTATTGAACGGTATGTTGTTGTGCGCCGTCTCCTTCCTGCCAATTGACCAACTTATAACCTAGGCGACAACTCAGACTTGCAACGCGATGTTGATTCCCTGCGTACTGACCTCCAGCAATCCACGGACCAGGTTCGAGTTTTGACGAATGACTTGGAAAAGGCGCAAGGTCCTGTCCATCCTATGCGTTTCCATTAAACATACTAACCTTACTTATACTAGAACTTTCAAAATCGTTAAGGCTAGAGCTAGACGCTACCAAGGCGAAACATGAGAGCGCCACGCAAGAGGCCCTTGGTGAGAACCTTTAGTCTAGAGTCTATATTGTACTGAATTTCCACACCCAGGTGACAGTGCAGCCAAACTCGAGGCAGCCAATGGTGAGTTTTCCCTTACTATCTTCACGACTCACCTCTGATGAGCCATTCCGGTCATACTTAGTGAAGACGAGGCAATTGGAGAAGGAACTCCGCAAGTCTCAAGGCAAGCTCTTTGGCCTAGGCCTCGCACACATTTGACTTCCGTCTCATGCCCCTCAGTATTGACTGAGAAGTTTCGGCAAGACGTTGGCTACCTAGAGCAAGAAATGCACCGGTCTCGCGACATTGCAAACAAGAAATTGGACGACGCCAATGGTACGCTTCTTTCTCACGGTACACAACTTGAACTTTGTTTGACAATCTCTTATAGCGAAGGTGAAATCCTTCGCCACCAGTCTCCAGAGGAGTCAACGTGAGTGGTCACATCCCTTCGAGTTCACTGGCCGGACCGGACTCATATTCACACCAGGTGTTTGGGCTGCGATAACCAGTGAGATGGTCAAGATCAGGCAGGAAGAGCACGCAGATGGACACAGCGCGAACGAGCATGACAAGGATCGAGTAGACGCCGGGACCGCGATCAAGCAGGAGTGGCACATCATCAAAACAGAGCTCGAGAACGCGAAGGAGCTGACCATCGATCATCAGTGTGAGGAAGACGAGGATGCAGAAGAAGATGAAGATGGCGACAAAAATAATGCGTGAGACCCGACCCGACCCCCTACAAATATGTATTCCAACTTAGCTATCTCAGAATTGTACATCTATGTTCTATCTTACCCACTGTTCAATGTTTATCTTTCTTGTCAATGATGACTCCTGAATTGCTGACCAGTCCATCCACACTTGCCGCCATTTCTGATGAATCTGCTCGCAGACTGATTCATGCCTGCCCGCAATCCTTATGAGTCTGCTGACAGACCAGCTTATGCCTGGCAGCATTCCTAATCAATGTGCCCCCAGGAGAAACATGGGCGCTACCGACTCCCCCAAACCTGCCCGCGGCTTGTTTGTTGTCCATACGCCTGTAACGCAGATTCACTGTACTATGATATTGCATATACAACTTTATTAGATATCGCGGTTTGTTCTATTCTCTATTTCCCGATGTGCAGGCGTCTCTCCTCCTCCTCGTCCTCTGCCTTCTCTTGAATGTCTTCGACCAGCAGTTCATCATCGCGAAGCAGGTCCCGCAGGTCATCCCTCAGCTTGTACTCTTCGTTGGGTTCGTCCAAGGTTGGGAAGGCCTTTATGAACACATTCCACACCGCTTCTGTGATGGGACCGTCGCAGGCACTGCTGTCTTGGTCTTCAATGAGCACTGCGCCACAACTGGTTAGTCAGATAACATCATGAGGAAGTGCTTGCTCACCCTGAGCCAGAAAGCGTAATTTGACCGGAGAATCCACCCCAAGTGCATGGAAACAGTTCGTCCATCTGCGCTCAGACCTCCCTGTCTTCTCCATCCACTTGACTAGGTCCGGGTGTAGTTCGCGCGCACTGGCTTCAAAGTCACCATCTTCCCCAGACTCGTCCTTGCGGTCAGGTTTGGCCTCTTGAGAACGGGTGGTGGCTTTTCCTAGAGACGTCAGTTCCCAGTGACAGGTGAAAGTCGAATCTCACACCTTTTGGGAACATTATACACAGTCTCTCGTGGAGCTCGGATAGATTTTCGATCAAGGCGCGCAACGAGTCTTTCGCGACTTCCCCCTCTGACGGTTCTGGGACAGCCCCGTATCCTTTACTGGCGGTCATGGCAGCAAGACTGCCGGTCGGCCGAGGCATAATCCTTGGTGCTCGATAGGCACCCCGATTCACAGGCGGTCGAGGAGGAGAGACGTAGGGTTTTTGGTGATTAGTAGATGGGTACGACATCTCCGCTGAGGAGTACGGTTAGATCGAAGTCAACCTAGGATGGGTGGCAGTGTCTTTGATGCGAGCGTTTACCTCAAACTCCGCCTGCAGCATCCTACCAATATGCCGGCGGGCTAACCATCTCGGGCCGGCGCATCCAGGTTTCTCCGAGCAGACCTCACTACACCGCTGGCGGACACGAGTATTTGTGCCCCCAGTTACAGATTCCCGCTCGCGCGCTCAGCACAGGTGCCCGTCCATCCAGCCTAAGAGCATACAATTCAAGCAATACATATGAGTACAACACACAACAATACAACAAAATGCCTTGGATGCTATGAGTGAACGTAAGGAGCCAGTTTCTCTTCACAAAACACGTTCAGCCCATGTGCCACCTTCTTTGCCTCCCTATTCAGCCTGAGACTCCGCTCCCAATCTCCTTGTTTTAGAGGACCCTTCTCCGCGTTGAGGTAGGATTTGACCCGAGACTGATACCACGACTCAGCGTCCTCCGTCCACATGCCAACATTGAAACCACTGGCCCGCCATCCACCTTGGCGAGGGAACCAGGATATGTATGCAGGATCATGTGGATAGCGGGCATCCACGACACGATAGACCCCACAGATGATGTCAATCTGGTCGTCTGTCAATCGTTCCTCGCACAGTACCACGCCACTTGCGAGAGTGGATCGTTGACCTGTAACCTCCACCTTGCGCCCTGGACCCGTCAGGATGATGGATGAGTCTTCTACATGTTCCATGGCAAGCCGCCAGAATATCTTTCCTGCCATCAACGCCGCCCGCAGTACACTGGTGTGCGATAGAAGTGCCGTACGACGAGCAAGGTATTGCTGATAGTCGTATACTGTAGGCCGGAAAGGGTGATGTCGTGTCGGAATAACCGAAACGGGAAGAGGGCGCTCAAGGCGGTGCCCAACTGCTTCTATTGCCAAGGAGAATCGAATGCCTAAGCTTGTGAGCATCGTTAAAGCATCCTCCGGCGTACGGTACGAAATCTGTCGCAAGAATAAGATAACGTCCGTGGCACGAAAGACGAGAATCCGCAGATCCTCAAGGGCTGGGCAGTCGACCAAGACAATCTGGTAGACACTCTCTTCCAGGAATGTGTAAGACAACTTGGTAATCACAGTTTGGTTCAGAACCTGTGGCCGTAGAGGAGATGCATGGGGTGTGGATAGATCGCAGAATTGTGCCAGAGGATTGGGCGGTAGAGTGTTACCGTGCCCAGTGTAGTGTGAATAAAGGTCCAAGTATCCCTCGAGATCTTCCAACGACCCATGGGACAGTGAATAGTTCGGATCATGCACGCCATAACCACATGCCAAGAATCGCCGGCAGCGTTTATAGTGGGGACTAGTGGCTGAAGATAGAGGGAGTGGAGCTGCACATGAAGGAGGCAGGAAGAGGGAAGGTGGAAGCAGCATCCCGTGGATCTGAGTGAGAATGCCACCAAAGGGGAGGACATCGATGTTCCGCGTCTGGAGAGCTGGTGGATGCAAAGCAAATAGTCGACGATATTCGCCATGTGACATTAGAGGAGCATATTCCTCGTCAATCTCTCCCTCCTCCAGGGCTAGAACGTCAAATTCGGTGGGTTCGGTCGCTGAGCAAGGACCGGCAAACTCAACACCGTTTTCCATACCCCCATCACCACTTCCTACATCCTCCAACATAGCGTCGAGGCACCCTGCATCATTGCCGTCCGAGACACCATCGACGATCTGTCTGAGCGGCAGGACAGCAGCCTCTTGCTCCAAGCTCAACTCTTCGCACAAATCCCACTCATCAAAAGTCGCGCAATATACCCGCTGGGTCGGGAGGAACTCGGCCCAAACGCGCCCGGCTTTGTGAGCCCCAACCAAGACGCGTACGCGATGCGACATGTGTGATGTTCCAGCCACAGTGGTCATTCGTAGTTTCCACTGGAAGACGCGTGAAGGAGCTTGAAATCCTCGAAGTTCGGCCTGCTGCTGGCGCTCATGTAGGACAGCTTTCTGCAAGGATGGAACGATCATACCCAGGATCGTTCTTTCCCGTCGGACGAAAAAATCGCTCCAGGTCTCATCGGTTTGTGGCGCAAAGTCTGATGTGGCGGTGATCAGCTGCTTGGCACGACTGAACGGATGGTGAAAGCCACGGGTGAAGCGAACTTTCTCGAAGTACATGCCGGCTTCAAGTTCTTTGAGAGGACGTGCATCCATGGCAAGGTATGTCTTGACTGTCTCTTTGTGAAATCCATACCGCCGTGTGAAGAAAGCATCTGAAGACGAGAGGGTATGAACGCGATTGCCCCACCAGAACCAAACAGGCACCCGAAAGCATTCGTAATGCCAGAAGCCACGAGAGATGTCCGTTGTCTGTGCGTTGACGAAAACACCGAAGCGAGGTACACATGTTCGCCCGTCGCTCTTGTTGTAACCCCCCGCCGGCGCGGTTTTGTAGAAACCTGTGGAGGGCAGGAAAATCCAGCATTGCAGTATGTCCTGCACCGCAGCATCATCACCAGGAAAGGCCAACCCAATTTCCTGCGCCAAGTCGTCAACCATCTGTGGTTTTGGAAAAAACGGAGCGTATAAGTAGGAGATCTCGGCACCAAGCAGCACAAAGGCCCAACGACTGCGAATCAACCGTTTCTGCAGGACAATGGGGTCGGCTAGGGGTCGGTGATAGAGATAATTGGCTGGGCCTGGAGCTGCAAGATGTTGTGGACTCAAGCGACCGCCCAACAGACGACTCAAGATTTCTCTCAAAGTCAGGAGGATTCTTTCAAGCATTCGCCACTGTTCGATGGTCCGGGGATCTAGCTGCCAAGTTCCGTCCTGGTTGGGCTGCGTGGCTATCTCCCATTTGCGCTGGAAGATGCAGGCGAAAAGTGAATCATTGAAGCACACCCGGTATGCATCGCAAGGAAGAAATCCGGTGTAAGGAATAGCGTTGATGGACCAGTAACAACCGACAAGGAGTTCAGGCTCGATGCTACGTATTCGGCGCCTCTCGTGGCTCGGTGGCTTCCCCGGAAGTGGCGGAAGTGAATCTGCGTGGAGGACGGTGAAGCTATGCTCGTGTGTATCAATGAGAAATTTGAGTGGGGGCGGGCTGTTCGACGTGTCAACCCCCTACACGATGATCATGCCAGTCAAGACTTACTCGATGGGATCTCTCTCCAGGTCCATATCCCACTTGCGGAGTTCCTGGCGCGCCGCGCGATTCTCTCGGTCTACTTTGGCGCGTTCGTATGTCACAGGGTGCAGGCCGAGGTCGTCCCGTTCCCTTGCAAGGAAGCGCAATTCAACAGAAGTCTTCTGGAAAAAAGGCATATTAGAGAGAAACCTCGTCCGACTAGAGAACGACCGTACCGTGGATTTGTACCGTATTCCCGCTGTCTCCCAGTCTTGTGTGTGAGATGGGTCGCCGACGTTTGTTGGTGCATAACGTTTGGTGGTTCCGCGCGAACTTCCTTGCTGGGTGGGTAGGATCTTGGGCATGGCAGAGTGAAGACGTCGTGGTAGCAGTGTATTGAGAGAGCGGATACAAACACGGAGCCAAACACTGCCACAGATCAGATGTCCTTGTTCTATAAGTACATACCGACTATGCACCTCCAAACCCAAGTTTCCTCCAATGGGACTTAAACCATCCTTCGTGCTACTGTTCTACGGTGCACGCCCGATCTCCCTTGGATCCAGAAGAAACGACCTGGCCACGCCACTTCTCATCAGCCGCGGAAGCTGATTGCCCTCGGGTGCGACGCGACTAGAATCACGCCGTCCCCACTGCCAAGCTGGATATTCGCAGGGGCCCACGTCGTCGACCTTCTCCAGCAGATAAACACGGCGGAAAGGACTGGACTGGTCCATGGAGTCGAACTTCGGACCGTTTCGCCACACTAAGCAGGTGCGGGAGTGTTCGTCTCGATGTAGTTGTTCGGGGGATAACCTTTATGCCAGACATCCACCAATTCAACAGTTTCCTCACCCCCCAAGACACTCACGAACTCGCGGAGCACATAGTGCGCATCGCTCAGCGCTTGATGCTCCAGCGGGTGCTCTGCGCATGCATGGCGTACTAGCTTGTGAAAACTTTTGGTGCAAGAGGACTGCCCCAACCAAGGAGCATGCCAGAAGGGATCCAGGAGCATAGTGGCCCCGAACTGGTAATGGGGAGTAAGTCACGTACTGCTGTCGACATGATTTCGTACTTACTGCACCATACAAGTCGTATAACAGGTCCGCCTGGTCGAGGGAAGCGTCGAACAGCTTCGCCAGCGTACGCTTCCACCTCGCAATACGCTTCCTGAGCTCCTCCCTTTCCTTGGGAGGGGTTGCCGCATCCTGAATCCGGCACGCAATACCACCCAGCTGGTGTGTGGCAATGTGTTCGTGGTACCTGCGGGCAGCAAAGCTGTCTTGTTCGCTGAATTCTTCGCACATCATGAGTGCATCGACAAAGTATCGTTGTTTGATGAAGCTAACGATGTGGAAGAGAAAGGTTTGGATTCGATTCTGGCGGTCAGCGTCGAGAAATTCCTGCCGAAGAAACAATCCAGTCGTGGGGGTGAAACACCACGCGAGATACGCACCACGAACAACTGGTTGACATACTCAAGGTCGTCATCTGGGAATACTAAATTGTTCAAGTAGTCGCCGAGAGGGTTCTTGAACTGTGCTATACCATCTCTCTAGTCAAGACTTCAGCAAAGCGGGAACTCCAAGATGACATGAGGTGAGATGTGCACCCAATTTCCCGGTTCATCCTGGTAACCTCGAAGCAGGCAAACCAACGCTTCATCCTCAACGGCTTCGGTGGTGAGTCTTTCTGGAGGGGAATTCCAGATTCTTCGTGTAAATGTTTGGGCGTCGATGGGACCCAATTGCCGAGCCTTCTCTTGGATGGCCAGCCACCTCGCAGCCGTGGATGGATCAAGACCTGCTGCCTGGGGTTGAGACGGCATGGAACCCGTAGGGCGATTTGTCTGTTGGGTGCGATGACGCGGTGTAGAGTCGGGTGTCTCTCGCCCCGGAGGAGCTTCCGGAGTTGGTGGTGGAACCATCGCAAGAACGTCGGTAAGGCGACGATGTGTGGCACGTCGTAGGTGATGCCGCTGTGCGTTGGTATTTTGGGTGAACTGGAAGTCAGGAGTGTCAACGAGCATTTGAATCTCTTCTTGTAAGGTGTCGAGGGCGCCGTTGATGAGAGTGCCTTGAGAGGCCTGAGAGGTTGGCATGTCGGTGATGTGGAACGAGGGAGATGGATGTGGTATGGTCTAATGGCTTGTCGCTTTTGCCGCTGGCGTTAAATCCCTTTACAAGCATTATTTCCGAAGGGCGATCGGAAATAGAGATAGCCGCCAGCAGTTGCCGGCGATCGCGAGGGCACATATGGCACTACCGGGAGCGTTAACATAGAGAATGCCCGCGTTTCTGCATTGCTGGGAGCAGTGGCACAATTCCATTTACTGGGAAACCGGGTGATAATGTGTTGCTCTACACACTTCCATCACCCACATCTTAGCAGAACTCACGACCCACTTGGCGATGCCTAGGACGCCTCGACGCCAGACAAAGCCAGCACGCTCTCCTGAGTACGCGACGCAGCGTCTGCTCAGAAGTCAGGCCGCTTCTCGTGCAAAGAAAGAACCAGTCGATCCCGGGGCAGCCCACCCTGAGAGCGACGAACCCTCGGACACAGGCTCTGGAGATAGAGCAGGACTGGGTGTCGACGAGACCTGGCCCTTTGGTGAGTGATAGACCCAGGTGTCATCCCCACCACACCCGACTCACACTGGCCTAGAGGCTGTTGTAGCTATTAAGAGGGTAGGGGAGAACGATTGGGAGTACTGTCTTAAGTGGCAGGATTGGGCACCGGAGCACAACTCGTCAGTGAAAGAGCTTTGTTAATCGGTATCGCTTATTCAAATTGTACATAGGTGGGTGTCGGAGGACATGTTCGAAACTTTCCAAGCCCTCGACACCCTCGGCAACTTCAGAGATCATATGATTAAGCAAGACACCAGCCCGCAAGCACTTGAAGTCGATGAAGTTTGGCAGCCTGACCCGAGCTGGATTGGTGAGCGCCGGCTCTGTTTGAAATAGAACAGGAAGAACTCACCTGGTGCTCTAGAGGACCAGATCACCAAGTACAGGAACTGTTTGTGGGAAGCCATTGCTGAGGATGAGATGAAGGCTGCAGAATTCGAACCTGGAGACTGACAGGCTTCCTTGTGATCTTGAACTTTCACTTACGGTTCTCAAATTCTTACGGCTCTCAAATTCTTACGTCTGCCCTTACAAAAGAAATGATACAATCGAGACTTTTATGATATACTTGCAGGACCTCAAAACATACTATCTTTGTACTACGGATGGTTGCTACAGACTAGACTGTCCATGTCCACAACATAACGACTCTACGTAACCAGGTGCCCTAAACCGCACTCGCGCCACAGACTGGTATGTGTGAAATGAGGAATCGCTATTCTTGCTCCCCCAGTCCACGGCTCAATCTCGTGCTGGAGGATCCGTCCACGTATATATACAACATCCCCGGGGTGCAGGCGAACACGTACTTTCATTCCCGGGACATGAACATAACCACCAGTAATAGGCCCGCCGGCAACTGTTAGAACAGCGAAGCCTTTGGGGGGATCATGTGAGTCTGTGTGGAGACCGGATTGACGGTTGAAGTAGATTTCACGTCCCTCCAGCAGAAGGGGGTCGATGTGATTGAGAGCTTTGAGGATGGGGTGGTGCTCTTCTGAACGCTGTCGCAAGA
Source organism: Strobilurus pachycystidiatus (assembly GCA_019915135.1). Taxonomy (NCBI): domain Eukaryota; kingdom Fungi; phylum Basidiomycota; class Agaricomycetes; order Agaricales; family Physalacriaceae; genus Strobilurus; species Strobilurus pachycystidiatus. Next base: position 1,393,310 of record JAHLMK010000015.1, read on the forward strand.
GGGTGAGATTGTGATAGAGTGGCTCGTCCAGCAGGCGGATGCCTTCGTTAATAAGCCAGGACAGGGTGTGCATGCGCTCCCATAAGCGTGCTGTCGCAGAGGCAGACGTAGTGTTATGGAAGCCATCGGCACTGGGCACAGCAACTCCTGAACGCTACGCATCACATTAGTAGCAGGTCAAAGCAACATGAACCACATACATACCTGGTGGCCGATGGCATGCCAACAACGTGCCACCCTAATCTCTCCCGTCAACTGGCCTGGTACCTTCAAGTACTTCCCGACTTTTTCTGCCGCAGTGGCCGAAGCACCCTCTCGAGGTGGGACCGTCTTGATGTACTCTGCAATGGTTTCGTTGAGCCGTTGCTATTGACATCAGTATGTATGAAGATCCGACGATGACACTCACACACTCACCCTTCCACCCTCGGAAATGGCTCCAGGAAAGTAGGCAACCAGGGTTTTGCCATTGCAATCGACGATGCGGCTAGGGTCTCACCCTCCATCACCCTGTAGTCGTCCCAAGGGACAATTACCACACCGCGTGGAGAAGCTTTAGGTTTCTCGATATTGAATTCTGTTCGCCCTATGAGGTATGGTTAGTATGTCATGGAAGTGCAGAGAATAGAAGTCACGCACATGTGTTGGCTGACTGCGCCATCACATCGAACAGCTTCTTCATTGTTCGATGGGCATCTTTCTCGCGGAACGGAGACTTTGATGGCTTGTCACTAAAGTCGCGGTAAATCTTCTCGACTGCCGGAGGCATGGGTTCTGGGATGTGTAAGCCTATGAGCAAATTAGTCGAGGTTGACAGGAACTCACCAGGGACGGGCGAATCAGGTATCGGAGTGAGGGGAGACATTTCCTCCATGGGAGTGCTGAGAACGTCCTGTCGGTCAGCCGCACTTGGGGAGGGCGGGATGCTCAAAGGCGGCAGTCGAGGGCGCAAAGAGTGTTGCCTATAGGATTCACACAGCTCAGTCCGCCACCAAGGGAGAGGGAAGTCGGAGAGCTTACATTGGGGCCACCGAAAAACAATAGGTGGGCACGGAAAAAAAATGGCACGAGGAAGTAAGAGGCAACGCAACAAAGAGTCGAATGTCCTTGACGACGTGCTTAACATGCACCAAATATCGACCACCAAGTGGAACACCGGTGGAAGAAACCCTGTGAACAGCTCGGTGGAACACTTCGCGTGTTCGAGGGTGGTCAACGGACAAGTGGCAAGTTGAGTAAGATATTCTGTTGTATACTGCTCGTGCTACCAAACAAACCGATTGAGCATGAATTACGACATCATCCCTTTGGCTTCGTCCCTCGTCTTCATCACTCTCTGTTTCTAATCTTCTCTGGCCGACATGTGGCTGTTGCACTATGCAACCCATGCTCCTTCCTGCGTCTCGCAAGGAACAGGATTCATTGCGCGTGCACGGGCTGGCTCCGCCAGTCCAAGCCATCGTGCTGTTGGGCTTCTCATTGAAGGGAGAGACTCGGCCTTAGCGGCTGGCGTTTCGAGCTGGATGCCCCCTATCCTCGACGTTCCAGTCCACGGGCTGGAGGGCGTTTTCCGGAGAGTTGTGGCCGTGGGCGGTCGAGTTGAGCCGGTTCCTCCCTCCCTCGCGACCTGCGTCTCTGTGCCGAGCCTTGGGAAGCACCTATTGTACCCAAACCGCTGGACACAAGTCACTTCAAGGGTATGTGCAGGTAAGCGAACGTCAATCCCAGCACATACGCCCGATCTGACTGAATGTGCAGGTTTCATCGTTATCTCTCCTCATCCGTGTTGACCGACCGTTCCTCAGTCTCCCTTCGTGTCCAAGATCCGTCCCAGAATTCTCTGGGTAATACCATTGGGTTGAAGCCACCGGTGCGTAGTTTATCCTCGACGAGCTCGTTGTGTATGATGACCGCTTCGTCCAGGAAGAAGTTGTAGCTGAGCGAAGAGACGTCACCAAGATTAAGTTGTCATAGTCCAGGTGAGCAAAAGTGGGGCTCACGTTCGCGCGGCCATTTCTCTAACCACAGTTTGAAAGGCTCCATACCAGACGTTCGTCTCTTCGCAAGCGGAAGAGTTGAAGACGCAACGTCCAACCTCGTCAAAGATCTCCTTGTACAGGGCAGGGTTACAGTGGATATTGCAATACTCGTCGCTCTCGGCATGGCAGTTGGCACCGTGGAATACGTCCAATAGATAGCGACAGCGGGCTGTCAACCGGATATGTCCCCGCTTCTCCAGATGCTCTAGCAAGTGGCATGCCTTGTCAAAAAAGATGTGTGTCGGGAACGCTTCGGGGAGCCATTCAGGAAATAGGCTCTCAATGAATGACTACGAGGTTGGTAAGTCTCATCTGGTCTGGGTCTCCTCGTAACGACGTGGTCCTCACCCTCATGGCCATTACTCCTTCAGCTCGAAAAAAGACTGTCCTACCAACGATCATACCACAAGGGCGGACTGCCACCTGGTCGTTATGTGTATACCGTCGACGGGTGAGTCGTTTCCTTTTCTTTTTCCAGGCAGGCTCCTTATCCATGACCGGCAGCCGTTTCTTTTTTGCCTGACTAGAAGACGTAGACGGGCCCACCAATTCGTCCTCGTCACTGCTGTCGTCCTGTTCTTCGGGTTCTCCCCTTTCCGCTGCAATGCAATGGTAGTCTGCTTCTGCAGACGGTTCACGAATTCCTGGGCTTTCGACCGCTGGGACCCGTGCTGCCCGCTTATGGAGCTCGTTTGTCGACGAACGCAGCTGAGCAGCTTCCAATCCTTCCAATCCTTGATGTTCGGGATCTGCACACGATCGTTTCCCCGGAAGATGATCGTTGTTGCAGTCCAAGACGAAACACATCAACCGCCGCTCGGCATGGACGGAGCAGAACTTGTCCTTGGGGTTCTCTAAGGGCACAATACATGGGAGGTTGTTGTCATCCGGAGCTACAGAACAGCAAGAATGTCCTAACGAGACGCCGTCGAAGACACATGCATGCATCCGTTCTACACCCGTTATCAGCAGCTTGCCCATGTATCCTTTATGATTACGCACCAATGACTCCATCCACCTTGATGAGCTTGAAGCATAGATCGCACACATGCCCGTACAGCGGCTGGCCAGTACCTGCGATCTCCAAATTGCGATCCTCGAGTGCAGCGTCGAATCGTTTCGATTGGTCCCCGAGATGAGGGACAATTAAAAGCCTTCCTGGCATTCGATCGTACCACTTGAAGAGAGCCAACATCCAAAATGTAGTCCAAATGATGTCCCGATCCAGACGCCATGACAGTGTTGAGCCTCTTGCCCACGGACGTCCCTCGAGCAGCAGGTTGTAGACGGTGCAAATTCCCACAGCAGATGCACTGTGTAAAACTAGGCATCAGTGCTGTCACCGACGACCGCGGGCTCACTCACTGCTGCAGAACCATTTCGTATCGCCAGTGCTCGGCCAGGTCCCTCTCTACGTAGCTGTGAAGCTCTGCATGGATATACTGAGGAATTCCCGAGTAATACACTCGAGCTGGGGCTGCGCCATCGGCATTGCGTACCCAATATGCAGGCCAGAAGTAGGTTTTGCAGTCTGTACGGAAGTCAAAGTCGGAAGGAGTACTTTACAATGAAAGGCATGTCTTACGGCGGCAATATTTGGATATGGCGTATACAGGTTGGATACCCTTCGCCAATGTGAACAACTTGCATTCGATTGGCCTGTTCTTGCTTTGCTGGAGTGCCGTTGTAGGGCAGTTGGGACAGAGCTTGACAGGCGGAGCTATGACCTTGACACCTGGACGATGGATCATTGTTCATCACGTTGCTTAACAGTACTGCCCAAGACTCTCACCGATCCGGTGCTTCCCCCCATATTTAGCCAACAAAACCTCCACCTTTTGCTCGGAGGGGAGGGTACACAAAATTGGCATGTGGTCTCGTATCACCGCCCAGAGATCGTCCACGTCCGATACGGCCATGTCCAAAAGCAACGCCGACGTCACCAGCAAATTTTCAGGCAATTCGACAGGCCAGAGGGCGTTCCCATCACGCAGAGTCTCTCCATGGACGTTCACAAGAGCGATGAAAGTGGCGAAGGTCTCCAGCGTCAGCGAATGTGGAGCCCACGTCAGTTGCTCGAGACCGTCGGCGATGGCTCGAAGAAGAGCGGGAAGGAACATGGTGGGAGTTCTGGACCAAGAACGGGGTCGGACACTCGTAATTGGCTTCACACTGAACAGACACACATTGCAAATTGTTCCGGGTCTTTGAGCATGACTGCCATAAGCTCCAATATCTACAAGTACACTCCTCACTATCTACTGCGCTTCATGTGCCATTTGCAGAGCAGCCAATTCCTTCTGTTTGGCCAGCGCCTTTGCCAGGGACGCTTCTGGCTTGTAGACTTTCTCGGATGGGCCCATGGCTGCAAGTCGCAGCATCAGGTTGTCGTAGCCAAGAGCAGAAGACTGCTTCAGGCTGTCCAAATACTTGGTCGCTCTCTCGTGGTAGGGAGGATCCAGATCCTTGCTTGCTACAATCTCCAGGAGCTCACCAGCCTTGACAAGAGGACGCAAGAGATCACCCCGCCCATCCGCTTTCAGAAACGCATTCATGTCAGCTTGCACGAAGACAGCGTCGAGAATGTCTATACTCGTCATCATCAGATGCATGTCGCCGTTTTGAAACGTTGTACTCACCGTCGGGTTGATCGGCATATTTCCCCAACTCTCGCTCGCCAGCTTTCTGCAGCTCTTGCCGAAAGCTCTTGGCTCGGAACATCGCGCTGATAGGTGGTGCAAGCTCGCGCCATTCAGCCACAGTGAACGTCAGAGGTTTAGGTCGGCTAACGGTCTGTCGCCCAGCCAATTTGACAGTGAGGGCATGGATGAACTTCGCCTTCTCAGGGATAGACATCAGCCATTTGCAGTACAGCGCGTGCGCAGCCTGCCGCTTAGCCACTCGAGCTTCCTCGCGAGCCAGTCGAGCTTCCTCACGGCTCGTGCGACTGTTGCCTGGTTCCGGAAACTATATGCATGAGCGCAGGGAGAGAGAAGGCAACGTTCTGAAGAACTCACCACATTGTCATGAAGCGAGACAGTAAGTCGGTAATTGAGATGTTCTCCGGGAGTGGTGCGAAAGGGCACCCAGATCCACCCTTTCTTGTCGTCCCCGGCAGCTTTGCCGTCTTGCTCTGGCCTTACACTGTAGTGAAAGATGGGTTGTTTCTCCAGGGAGCAGAGGAGTGCATATGAGCTGGCGTCCGCGGGAAGACCGGTTTCATTCGCCTCGAATTTCAGCAAAGGGGTGGTGACCGGGGCGGAGGAAAGCCCGGACTTGGTCGCCAGAGTGAAGTTTCCCAAAGCCCCCACACCCGCCATCCGGCAGCTCTCTCGCAGGTAAAGGTCGATGACCTTCAAGAGTGCGAATTCCCACATTCCGAGTCATGTCCAGTCCCCACTCGACCCCTGCAGCTGGTACGCTGGCGATGATGTTCATACCTAAATCAAAGTCCTCTATCCTTCTCTGACGGTCGTCGTGTAGTATGATCAGCATCCAAAAGACCGTCCCGGTACCATCTTCGTCGTCAGCGGGCAAAGTGATGACCTTGTAGTCCTGTTCCTTCATGAGCACTTCCAAAGTTGTGTCCTCAGGGGGGGGGACACGGTTGTAGAAAGGGACTGTGATCTAAGTGAGTTTCCCATCTCATTTGGGATTGTCGGAGTGTACTGACTTTCTGCAGCGGGTGTACATCGACGTCGCTTGCGGCCTCGGGCGTGGTCATCGTCCATATCGGGAGATTGTTCGCGAAATGCATCGTCGAACCGGTCAACGTCCATGGGAGTGCCGAGGTCGTCGCCATAGTTGGCCGCAGGCGCTGGGTGGATCGTCAAATCCTTCGGGTTGACTGTCTGGGGAGGTTCGAAGTTCGGTTCAATCGTGCCGGACGTTCCGGGTAATTCGCCAGTGGATCCCGGTGCAGCAGCAGCGGATACGGCCTGGGCGGGGAGATTCGGCCTGGGCGGCAGCAGATTCGGCCCGGCCGGCAGCAGATTCGAGCTGACTGGCAGCAGATCTGGCTTCGGCGGCAGCAGTTTCGAGCTGGATGGCAGCAGGTTCGGTCGGAGGGCTACCAGTTTCACCCTGAGAGCTAGCAGTCCCGCCCTGAGCGCTTTCCAAACCACCCTCAGCGCCAGCGGCTGCGCCTCCGTCACCCGCACTTCCGCCACCACCCCGCCTATTTCGCCACCGGCGGCGGTACTACTTCCTGAACCAGGAATTCGAACTGGTCCGGCCTCAGCGCCAACGGCCTTAGGCTTCTTAGGCTTCTGCAGGTACAACAGCATGAGGGAGAAGAAGACACACAACTGGCAATTTAGCACGAACCGTGGTCTTCGCGCTCTCATACTCAATCACAATGCCACCCGTAGGGAGGCCGATGTATGGAAACAGCAGCTTTTCGTACGGTGTGCAAGCGGGGTCCTTCTCGAGAACTAGATCCCAACGAATGTTTACCTCCTTGGCCTTCAACACTTGCCATGTCTCGCTTCTCTTCGTTGGGAAAAATTGGTCGATCCTGACGTGGATGTCGTCAAATAGCCTTATGATATTCTAGACGGACGCATGAGTGACAGAGTGGGTACGCTCGACGACAAACGGCCGACTTACATCGACGTCCGGCTCTTTGAGGACCTGACTGTGGGTCGCAGTCAGTACAAGTCGTAGGAAAGGGAAGCAGAGAAGAACTGACTATTGCCTCCAAGAGATGGGCCGACAGTTCTTGAGGCGAGTGGAAGTCTTAGTCCTCGGGGCGGGAAGCTTGGGGGCGCTCATGACTACCAGAGCGGCGTGGGCGTTTGTAGTGAAAACGCTGGTTAATTGCACAGCCACAGCAGTCTGATTTAGAGGGGGCCTGCTAAACACGTGCGTTTCTTCACAGTTTGACATATGAATGTTTACTAAAGAGTGTGGCGCAGATAGTGTATTCTTGTTCGTGCTATTTAACCTCCGTCCATTCACCGCCAGCCCTTCTCCCATAGCGCGCCTGCATCTGCTAAACACGTGCGTTTCTTCACAGTTTGACATATGAATGTTTACTAAAGAGTGTGGCGCAGATAGTGTATCTTGTTCGTGCTATTTACCTCCGTCCATTCACCGCCAGCCCTTCTCCCATAGCGCGCCACTGCATCAGCCCTGTCACGACTATCGCGCATCTTGGCGCAGGCCCGTTTACACTGGTCTTTTTGTCTGGGTGAGCTTCCTGCCCAAGGTTATGCAATGAGATATTGTCGTGGACAGAGTAGTGCCGCACAAACCTCGGGATCAAATAGCTCCCCAATGGTTTTACGCCAAGCCAAATCTATCGTCATCGACAGCTTGTGATCCACGTACTTTTCAAGAAAGACGATAACATCGACAGTGTACTGAAGGGGAAGTGCCCTCTGGAGTTTCTTGGGGGTGGGCCGTGTTGAATGATTAGCGCGTGTATGAGCCTGGAGAGTCGATATGAGTAATCTTTTGTGATGAGGAAACACGTCATCGTACGCGTTCGAGGGTGATGGCGCAACCTGCGAAGAAGAAGGGGAAGGTGCAGGCGGTGGCGCCGCTTGAGTAGGACCAGCCGTACTGGCGACCGAGGCCGCATGACTGGATTCTGGGCTGGCCGTCCGGGGAGGTGGCTGAGACGAGCCTTGGAGATGTTCGTGTTCGCTGTCGGATGAGAACTCTTCCTCTCGTCGTGTCTAATAGGCATATCATGTTGTGTCGTTTTGACAACAGAAAAGCTCTTACGGAGGCGGTTCTTTACGTTTCTGGCCGGCGACCTCCCCGCATTGTGGTAGCTCTTCTATATCCCACCGAGATGGTGCAGGGATGGGCCAGTGATTACGAACGGCGGATATGTCGACGTGCTGGCACGGTGTTACCTCGAGACGTCCGGTCATCTCAATCCACTGCGTCTCTTGCCCTTGACCCATACCAGAAACGGATCCGAAGGTTCCGTCACCTGGAGAGCTTGGGCGAGTCTTTTGTGGTCGTAGATAACGAGGAAAGGCCAGATCCCCTCGGGAAGGGCAATTTTCATGATAGGACCCACTCGATTCCCATTCTACACATAGAGATGACGCCCAGTTTAGCAAACAACGCAAAGGCGAGAAAGGTCACTCACAGCATCCAACAGCGCAAGAAAACGACACAGTCCTCGAGCTTCCTCCCGTCTCCGCCATGTGGGGAGCAGTTGACGTAAAAA